>CAWUFW010006866.1:0-600000 GCA_963921515.1 Calotriton arnoldi
GCACTGACCTTGAACTGTCTGAGAAGCATGTGGGAAGAGGGCCCGTGTCCTCCAAACAAGCCAACAGAACACAAGTCCTGTCTCCCTACGACTACACAGAGCTCACAGCAACCCCGGAGCGTGCACATTGCAGACTGCACACACAGCCGGAGCACGCCACCTCAACGAACCGCTGCGAAATGGCAACCGCAACACACCTACCCAACTACGCCGAACAGCTCAAGCTGTACAAAACCAACACGATACATACATTGGGATGCGATCTCCTGTCCCTGCTGAACGTAAGTTACCGACTGACTTACCGCATCACATTGTTCAGCTGCGTCATGCCCGTCTTCTACTGTCGGAGGTGTCCCTACCAGCATCCCGTCGAGATATGCCTCTCCAACCCGGCATGTCTGAAGGCGGACCTGCTACCACTACTCCTCCCTCTGGACGCACACGACAGGGCCTGCTCTGCCTATGGGGGCATGGCGTATGTGGCCAACATCGCACCCGCACTGAAATGGAACCACTGTGCCTCCACACGACGGATCATCGAGAACAGCTACATCGAATGTCACCCAGCATGCCCCATCATGGTCCTCCAAGGGACAACCTACGAACAACACCTTGACAGCCACCATCCGCTTCATTGGCTGGCAAACATGTACACCACCAATGACATGGAAGCCCTGCTGGACGGCATCGCATACCTGACAACCTGTAAATACGTCGGACCACAACGCAGGTTCCCCGAGTGACCTATGAAGTCCAACCCCGCACCCATGCTCAGCTTCCGCACGGACTGGCCAGTCACCACCACAACAGCCATACCAAACGACCGGCAACTGTAACCACACCATCAACGACATCGCCATGACATCGGATATGACCGGGACATGCACACTGTTCCCCATCACATCCAGGAACACCGCATGCATCGTGGGAGGCAGTGGCATGGGCTCTGTGTATCGCACCCACATGGACGGAACTGCACGAACAACCAGGACACGACATGGATCCAGCGCACATGGACACACACACCGCTCAGTGGACATGAATAGGTCGCCTGGAGTCTGTGGGTGCTGCACCCCTCCCACCCCCGCCCCGGGAATCCCATACCAGGACCTTTGCATGGACGACAAGTGCATACAACAACAACACGACCCCAGTGACTGTGACATGTCCAGTAACCACCACAGTGCAACAACAAGTGGCACGCCGCTGCATGCACGCAAGCACATGCCCTGATGTCATCTCACATGCACGCGTGCATGAGGAACAACCGCAGCAAACCTGTCACATGGAACTGAGATGGACTGTGCCCATGATGCCGAGCGGTCTGGTAGGCTACATGTATACCGTCTGTGTCAAAGTCCGCAGCTCCGCAGCTATACGTAAATGTACATTAGCACAGCCTTGGCCAAGCAGATGTAACCCCACACCCTATCCCATTTGTAATCATGCTCAGTATATCCTCAACATGTATCCCGCTGCCAGTAGTGTCCACTATACTGCATCACAGAGGACAGAAGACTCAATATAATGTTTGAAACCAAAACTGTCTCCGCTGACTCATTTCACAAGTACGAATGAGAGAGGATGAGAGTATGTGAAGTACACGGCAGTCGTGACATGACCATGTAGTCCACTGGTATTGGATGTCAACGCAAATGAGTAGCACTACTGTGGAAGACACACATGTGTCGTGTGAAGTCGTATGGACGCAGTGCTCAGGTGGGTGGGTGCGACGGGTAGATGCGCACATGCCAAGTTGGAGCACGCCGTGTTGGGAGGGGTCATGAACAGTACACCACCGCTTCCCTGGGCATTGTGAGAGGACACCTGTCGGGGGGAGTGAACACGTGTGTGCACAGCAGCCGGGCACACGTACAAAGCGGTACCAGGCGCACCTCAGCCCACCCTCTGTGGACAAGCTGGATCCTGTTGTGCGCCCGCCATGCCCCTTGACAAGGCACACACAGCCCCAGTCGACCAGGTGTAACCCCAACATAGTCAATCCGCACAGGCGATACAGGGCACGGGATGGCAGTGGAGCATGGTGTGTGTGAGGTCTCCTCGCGCTCCTCCTGGTCATATCACGCAGGCAATAGAACCTCAACGTCTAGCATGGCACAAGTCAGATGGAAGTGTAGGGGGACGCACCACAGCATGAGCAGCACTGACGTCACGGGAGGTGGCTCGCACCATCCCATCCATTGCCCATCATACCAACCACGACACATGCCATTGCGACTAAGTGCAAGCGCGTGCGCCACCACCCCCGAGCCCTCCCCAGAGAGGCCAAAGAGTGAATGTGTGGGCCAACAGCCACAGACGGACGCGGCCTGGCCGCAAGGGCAGCCACAGCCACTGGGTGTCGCAGGTGGCGGATCCGGAAGGCGAAGACTGTGATGCATAGTCCATGCAGGCCGGGTCTCCATTTGGGGCACCACGCAGGTGGACGGCGTCCCGCCACACATCATACCCTGAGACAGCCCACTCGTGCAACTGGACCCACACATACACTCCTTGCCCTCTCTGGTGCGAGCATGGGGCTGCCTGTGCAAGCGCTAGCCTCGCAGGTGAGCATGCATATTGGGGGGCGAGGGGAGGACATGAGGGCTGGGGCGAAGATGACTGTATCACTGTCAGTTAGTACAAGGGATGACCCAGATGTGGAAAGGAAGAGACGTGTCCCGTGTGTACTGCAACTAGTCGCCAATCCAACTACCCCCCATGTCCGGAATGTAAGCCCGCACCTAGGCCCGCCCATCCGCCACATCGAACATACCACCAGCACGACAACCTTCCCATTCGAAACACTGACTGGGGGTGGCGACCAGTGAACAATCATGTGTAGCCTACCCACGCGTACATGTGGGCCCTCCATGATCCATGTCACCTGCGGCAAAGACATGACATGCGCAATGAGGGAAGTGAGGAGAGCTGTCCGCCCCACGCGCAGAAGGTGCATCAGCTCCACAGACCCAGCAGCGAGTCCAGCAGGGGTCACATGTGCAGGGGCAGCTGTGCCTGGTGTGAAGGCACATGCATATAGACAGCACATCGACCAATGTGTAGTCTGCTCACATCCACAGTCCATCATCATGCGGACATAGGAATTGAACACAGGGCAACACATCTTAGTTGGTGCACCCACCGTGACCAACAATGCGCAATCATCGACGTACCCGCCCTGTGCATGGCCCCCCACCCAACGGAGGCACATCCAGTGCCACCATCCCACACACACAAGCCTTCCACGGAACATGCTGTGTCCAATGCTCAGTACAGAGTCAGCGCCCATCTGGTGGATCCTGAACAGGAGACACATGCACACACATGCCAGCTCCCACTATGTACGTCTGCCACCTGGCACGTGCAATGTAACCTCTCACCTGTGACGTGTGACTGCAAGCACACAGCCGTCTTGGCATGGGGCTGTCAATGTGGACACCAGTCAATGTTTCGGGAGCTGTGATCCGTACAGTGCTGTACATAGGGTGCAGTGCTGACACCTACTACTGTCTCATATCCCCTCGTGCCACAGGTCCCACTTGTATTGGCCGCTCAGCCCGTGCCCACATCGTCGTCGTCGTGTGCCATACTCATCCAGCCTCGGAAGCAGTTCCATGCTCAGCAGACACTCATGTTGCCGTGGCGTTGCCGCTTGACGAATATGCAGTCAGTCCCCATCAGCACGCCCCGCAAGTCATTGGGGCCTAGATCCCCATGTGCATGCACATGGCAGTGGTATGTCTCACTTGCCATTGCCATTGTTGGGAGACCTGTGTAAGTGTATTGTGGCCGTGCCGTCCCAGCTTGACAGCTGGGCTGTGGCTCATGTGCTTGCTCAGTCATGTCAGTGATGTGTATGCGAAATTGCTATGTGCCGTGTTGCTTTGACATGTGTCCTCTGCCATTTAACCCAGGCGGAGACCGAACATTGACCGCCCATACCAATTGCTGGCGGACATGGACGATACAGAGGTAATCAGGAAGTTTCGGCTGGACAGGCCAACTCTGCATCGACTGTGTGCCATGTTAGAGCCCCATCTCCGTCCCCGCAGGGTGTATCCGACTGCTGTCACCCCCACGGCTAAGGTGATGGCCGCCATGCATTTCTTCGCCACTGGGTCATTCCAGCACACAGTGGGCAGTGGAGGAGGGATGTCCCAGCCCATGTTCAGCAAGGTGCTGAGGGATGTACTGGCAGCCATGATGCTGTACCGAAACAGGTACATCAGATTCCCCAGGGCTCGTGAATTGGCGGCAGTGAAGGGTGCATTCTATGCCCTTGGCAGAATCCCACACGTCGTGGGAGCCATTGACTGCACACATGTTGGCCTTGTTCCACCACAGGCCACTGAGCACCTGTACCGCAACAGGAAGCACACGCACTCCCTGAATGTGCAAGTGGTGTGCCTTGCGGACATGGTGATCACCCACGTGTGTGCCAAGTTTCCAGGCTCGGCACATGACGCACACATAATGCGCAACAGCATCTTGCCACGACTGATGGCCAATCTGCAACAGGATCGTGGCTGTATTGTCGGTGAGTATGTGGAGTGGTGTAGCGTGCTGGTTGTGCGATGCTGTCCCCTGTCCAGTTGGAATAGCAACGGTTCTCTGTGTCCCTCACACCCAGGTGACTCTGCGTATCCGAATGGGGCATGGCTGCTCAGTCCATTGAGGAATCCTCGCACCCCAGCAGACGATCGATACAATGAGGCACATGGGAGGACCAGACGTGTGGTCGAGCGTACCTTTGGCCTCCTCAAGTCCAGGTTCAGGTGCCTGGACCGCACCGGGGGTGCACTGGCGTACTCCCCACAGAAGGTGTGCCAGATAGTGGTGGCGTGCTGCATGCTGCACAATCTAGCCATTCGGAAGCAGATCCCCCTCATTGTGGATGACGGAGATCAACCAGGGCCCCAGCCCGCAGACCAGGACAGCTCGAGTGAGGTGGACAGCGGAGAGGAGGAAGCTGGGAATGTGCGCCAGCAGCTCATCGCCCGCTACTTCACTTGACGGTGAGTGTCCATGTACGACGGATGATGTGTCTGTATCTGTGCAGGTGTGTGTGTGCTGTGTCAGGGTGGCCGTATGTTCACTGCGTGCAGTGTGTCAACGCTCCATGGCCAGGGTAGTATGCCACTGTTGGTGACTGTGGCATTGTGCCCTATTGCTCTGTGCGATGTGTGTACATTGCTTGTAGTTGTTGACATGTACTGTGTGATGGGTGTGTGACACACTCATTGAATGTGCTCCTGTTCTGTCTCCCACCCCTAGGTCCCTACAGGCCCTCCGGATTCCATTGCCATGCCACGCATCAGGTGCCTTTCCGCCCAAGGTGGCCGTTGTATTCCGTACAAATAAAACACAGGGCACAAACAGCAGTTAGTGAAAAAGGTGCATTTATTACAAACTGTGACATGTGATTGTGTGTAAGGTGATGACAAAAGTGGTGCGTGCAGTGACAATGAGCTGTCGGTCATGGCTGCGTGATGATCAGGGTGTACCCACTGGTTCTATGTCCATAGTCCAACACACACATGCCATCCAGCTGGCTGTGTGGAGTGGGATCGTAGAGCAAGTCAATGCAGTGGCTGGTCAAGGAAGGCTGGCGGTAGGCTGGCTGGCTGCCTCACTTGCGACTGGAGCGTGCGAAGTCCTCCCGGGAGATCTGTTTCCTCTTCGGACGGCCCCTTCCACGTTTGGGAGGGGGTGTGTGGTGGCGACCTGCTGGTGGTGGGTGAGGTGTGCTCACTGGCTGTGGACGCAGGGGAAGTGGACACTGCTGGCCGACCCTGCGCCCTAGCAGGTGGTGGCGGAGGTGGTGTTGCTGGCCTTGCCTGTGACCCCACCGCCACCACCAGCTGGCCCATGAGGTCCACGAGTTGGTCCATACGGGACACGAATTGGCCCATATGGGCGTCCATGGACCTCAGCACCCCCAGCACCTCCCGCGTGTCAGTAGCAGACCTGGCCCATTGTCCTTGGGCCTCTTCATAGGCCCCAAGGACTCTGGCCATTTGAGGCAGGGCATGGCTCCCAGGGGAGGCTGGCGTTTCCCTGACCCTGCTCCTCCTACCAGTCCTGCTGCCACCGGCCTGCCCACTAGCCACATTGCACACCACGGTCCTCGCTGTGGCTCCCAGGGTGGATCCAGTCGGCCGGGCCACCACCTGCGCTGGGGCTGGTGCCAGCGAAGACGTGGTGGTGGTGGAGGCGGTGGTGGTCGGTGCGGCGATGGTGGCGGTTGCGGCAGTGGTAGTGGCCGCAATGACCGTGGGTGTGGCCGCAACGACAGTGGCAGCAGGGGACTGGGACTGTTCAGCATCCCTGGATGATGGGTTGGTGGGTAGGAGGGGTCCTGGGGAGCGGCTGGGCCCTGCCACGCCAGATGGGCCAGCTTGGTGGTCCGTGTCCGAAGAGGAGGACAGATCCTCCAGATCCGTGTGTCCTCGTTGGGGGCTTGTGGGCTGGCTGTGCTGGCTGCTGTCTCCATCCCCAGCATCCAGCAGTTCGTCACCTGTGGAGAGATCGAGATTTGTTTTTGTGTTGCACCTGGCGAAGTATGTATTAGTCGTCTGACATTGGCAGTTCGTGCAATCTCGTACATGGGTTTCCCGGAGGCGAGTGTGTGGCTGTGGCATCTGTAGTTGTGTGTGCTAGGCAATGGGACTGTGTGCTGTGCACATGTGGCATGGGACGGATTGGCCATGCCGATGGGTGTGTTGCTGTGCCCCTACTCATTGTGACTCTGGTGTATGCGGGCTCCTGGCCCATCCTGGGTCTGGTTTGTACTTTGCTTTTGGAGTTCATATGGAACGCTTAGGAACGCATATGGCAACATGGGGGCCATGCCCCAGATTCGCATTTGGGAGGGAATATGCTTTTGGGGTTCAAATGGAACGCTTAGGAACGCATATGGCAACATGGGGGCCATGCCCCAGATTCGCATTTGGGAGGGAATATGCTTTTGGGGTTCAAATGGAACGCTTAGGAACGCATATGGCAACATGGGGGCCATGCCCCAGATTCGCATTTGGGAGGGAATATGCTTTTGGGGTTCAAATGGAACGCTTAGGAACGCATATGGCAACATGGGGGCTATGCCCCAGATTCGCATTTGGGAGGGAATATGCTTTTGGGGTTCAAATGGAACGCTTAGGAACGCATATGGCAACATGGGGGCCATGCCCCAGATTCGCATTTGGGAGGGTATATGCTTTTGGGGTACATGCTGTGAGCCATGGGTGCCGAACGTGACATGTGTTGTGGCAGCATGACAGTGCATGGTTTGAGGTGTGTGCATGCTTGACATGGCCTGCATATTTGCTGTCTGTTGTGATTACTGGACATGGCATTGGACGCATCGTTATGAGTGAGTGATGGTTGTGTGCCAGCCAACGTATTGCAGTTGTCCCATCTCCTTGGTGTGCGTGCTGCCCTGTGCCATGTGCATCACTGCAGTGCTCGGGGGGTGTGGCCCATGTTGTGTGTTGTTGCTCACAGTGTGTCGTGCACTTCATTGACTTCTGGCACATGGTTGGTCATGGGCATGTATCTCAGCGTGACTGCTGTATGTGTGGCAGCTGTGCGGATGACATGCCTTTCATGAGACTGGGGCTGACGGATGGGATGGATGGTATGTTGTTTGTGCATGGTGTGTCTGTGTGTTTGATGGGTTCAGTGGTGTTCGTGTGCATTTCTGTTGTTCCGCTCTGTTGCGTCTAGTGTTGTTTGTCTTACATAGGCGTAGTTGTGGGGTGTGTGGTTGACAGGCAGTAGGGGCTACATGGACAGGACTTCAATGGTGTTTCGGTTGTGTGTGATGAGTTGCACAGTGGCTGCCGTGTGGGACTATATTCAGTGTGGCTTGTGCATGCAGACGTGGCTCCTTGGGTGTTGCTATGTCTGTGATGGGTCATGTGGGGTGTGAGTCTGTTGTTCATGTCCGTGTGCACATTGTTCACTTGTTCGTGACGGTGGGCGGTGCTGCGTGTTCGTCTGCTACGTGACATGTCCCATGTGTTGGTCGTGTTATGGTCCTCATGCCTCCAGTAATCCAGCCCTGTCCAGTTTCCCACCTGCAAGTTGTTCGTGCGTGCACTGTACTGGATGCCACATGGCTCTAAGCGGGGGTGCTCCATGTTGCAGGTCTGTGGGGGTGGGGGGTGTTGTGGGTCGTGGGGGTGGCTGGACACCCACTGACACCGATTGCTGTGGACCGTGATGTCTGCCTTTCGGCTGTCGTTGTGCACTGCGGTGGCTGACACGTGGCTGTGGGGGATGCTCCTCCTTGCTGTGCTGTGGGACTGGGGCCTGGTGTGTGTTGTACTTGGGCTGTCCACCGTCCCACCCACTGCACTTTGTGTTCCTGCCACTTACCTGTTACTTGTCGGTTAGTGCAGCTGTGGCGGACACATGGGTGTGGTGGGTGCTCGTTGTGGCGCTTCTGGCATATTTGGGGACCTGTTGGTGGTTACGTGGCTGGCTTAGTGTACACATGTCCCCACGCATCTTACAGTTGTTCGGTTTGGGCTGTGTGTGGTAGTGTCTGTTGCATGTGTGTGTGATGTGTTGTGTATTGTGTGCTGGACATGGGGGTGTTTGTCCCTGGGAGCTGTGGCATGGTAGTTGCGCATGTGAGTACATAGCGGTGTGCTGGTATACATTAGTTTGTACTTACCAGCCTCCACTCCCCTGCTAATCCGGCGAGGATCTCCGGATGGATTACGACTCGCACCTTCTCCTCCCACGCTTTGAAGGTCTTAAAGAGCGCGGGATTCCCTCCGCCAGTGACGGCAGCCAGCTCTCTGTTTTTGCCCTCCTTCTTCTTGACCAGGCTCTTTACGTCATTCCAACGTTTGTTAATCTCGACTCTGTTTCTGGGCAGGGTCCCGACTGCATTGACCTGGTCTACGATCCGGTTCCACATTCTGTTTCTGGTGGCTAGTGGTGTGTGCTGGACCATGTTCCCATAGATTTGTGGGTACACCTTGATGATCTCGTCGACCATGACCGTCAGCTCCATGGGCGTGAACTTGGGCATCCTTTGTGGTGCCATGGTGTTTGTGGTGCTGGTGCGGTGTGTGTTGTGTAATGTGCAGGGGGTTTGTGGTGCCGGGGTGTGGTGGTGGTGGTGGTGGTGGTAGTGATGTGTGCGTTTCTGTGGTGTGCTGCTGTCCTTGCTGTGTCACTGTGTCCTCTCCTCTCCTCTCTGGTTTGCAATGTAGCAAGGGGTTGTAGTCTGTGGGAGTGCTGCTTTTGTACTCACCTATGTGGGTGTGTCCTCATGGTCTGTTGTTTTCAGGTGTGTTGTGTCTGGGGTTCTGGCCTTTGTATTTTTTGTTTGTCCGGGGGTGTGTTTTCGGGATGTGTACTGTGCTTGTGTATTTGTGCGTGCCTTGCTGTGTGGACTTGTTGGCCATGTTGTGTGCTATTGGTTTTGTGTGCGGATGGTTTCTGTGCAGGTACGTTGGCGCCATGGCTTCTGCCGTGTCGATTCTCATCGGCGTTGTTTGCGCTGGCGGGCGGTATATTTGTGGTTTTTCCGCGCTCATGGCGGTGCGATCGTAATTTCACGTGCGGTGTGTCGGCCGTGTGGGCGGGCGGTTTTGTGTTGTCGTGCGTGTTTCCGTCCGTGGCGGGCGGTTTGACTCAGACTCGGACGATGGCGGGCGGTATTTTGTGTGATTTTTCGCCGATGGCGGTTTTCGGTTTGTGTAATCGTAATGGCGTGGTCGGTGTTCAGACGGTGTGTGCGGGCGGATTTTTGCCGCTTCCATGCCTGGCGGATTTATTTACGCCGGGTATCGTAATGGGCCCCTAAATTATTAATTAATAAAATAATTAATTAATTAATTTCAATTAAATGACTTCCCACCCTATTCCCCTATAAACCCACAACCCGCTACAGAATTAAATTACGCAAAAAGTAATTAACATATAATTAATTAATTCTAAATAATTCCTAAAAATATATTATAATTAAATTACTTCCCACCCTATTTCCCTATAAACCCACAACCCGCTACGGAATTAAATTACGCAAAAATTAATTAACATAAAATTCATTACTTTAAAAAATTCAAACACACATTACAAAATATATACATACTTTTAACACAAATACTAACATACAAAACACACAAAAAAATCGATATTATTAACAACGATATTTTGACAATCGATATTACTAACTTCGATATTATTAAAATCGATATTTCTTACCTGCATGTCGATATTCTTAACCACTATATTTTTGCAAGTCGATATCCTGTCCACTCGATATTAAAAACTCGATATTTTGTCCATTCGATATTTTTAAGACGATATTATGACTAGTTACCCATGCCATACCCTGGGGTGCCCCTGTGTATTTATGCATAGGTTCCAGCTCCTTCACTTTGCGTTCAAATTGTATCTATTTATCCTTTCTCCAATGAACATCTTGGACAGACAGTGCTATGAGCTCTCCCCTGACACCTCCTTTCAGCACGGTAACCTCCAGTGAATCATTGTCCTGTAGGTATGCAGAGATTGCCTGGCAAATTGTGTCTATGTTGCATGTGTCTTGGATGAGGCTATTGCGTAGCTACCAATCGCTAGAGACAGGTTGTGTAGTGGTCAGTCGTAAAGACATTATGAGGGGGGCATGATCAGGTAAGAACAAAGGGCGTATGCTAAAATCTGTGCCAGGGTCTGGATAGCTGGGGTGCCGAGAAAATAGTCTATGCATGCATATGTTTTGTATGCTGCTGAATAGAAGGTATTGTCTCTGTTTTCTGAGTGGCACATCCCCATCTGGTCGGCGAAGCCACATTAACGCAGCCTGCTCAGCCCCTTGGAAGAGTTGTCCCTGCCTGGCCGAATCGTTGGCATGAGGGGTATAAATCGTTATTCATCACGATGTTCAAGTCGCCATCCACCAGGATGGCCAGGTCTTGTGACTGTAGAGTCTCTACCAGGGAATCCTCAATGTAGTGCTCCTGTTGCTCATTTGGGGCGTAAATGAAAGCTAGCATGACCAGGAGGAGTACTAGTTAAATGCAGTATGCTAGAAGGCAACCCTTGAGTTCTGCACTTCTCCCAATCACCTCCCCCGAAAACCCAAGGTGAGAAGTATGGACACTTCCCCCCACTTGGCACCCTCAGAGGACCAGAATTATTCGCTAAACCTACCATCCTTGATTTATCTGTCGACAAGAGATGCGTTTCTTGGAGTAACCATACGTCGCTTCCACTGTGTTCTAATAGGGACAGAATTGCAGCCCGCTTGACCTGGTGGTTTAGTCGTTCAGTTTGAACTGTTCCCTCCTTCATCCAGGGTAAATTCAATATTACTCGGCTCCTGTGCTGTGCTGCACGTCTGTTCCCACTAACATGGTCCATGTCTGTCCGTGTAGTCACTACACGGTCAGACGCGGACCATGTTAGTGGGAACGGACGCGCAGCACTGCACACGAGCCGAGTAATATTGAATTTACCCTGGATGAAAGACAACACTGGGGTACAGGAACCAAATAGTGTTGACCAGGATGACATCAGTCATTGAAGAATATAACTAGATACTACGCCCTGAGAAAGTCCACGGAAGTTGGATAAAACGCGTTGGCTGTTTGGCTGTTTTAACAATTTTGATGTGAATAAAAGAATTTTGATCGTGCATTCCACATTTGTGATTGATTCATCATTGATCTTTGTGACTGCTCTCTGGAAACAGCGGGAGTGGTGGATGTGCACACCCCATGATCACAATACTTAGAACATTGGACTTATTGTGGGGGATTCTTTTTGGGGGAGGTGCGTTTCATGTGCATTTTTATGTGCATTTTTTGGCTTGCTGTTTGGTCTTGGTGGTATAACATGGAGAATTGCAGATCGAGTCCTGTAATGATGCATGGAATCTGGTCAGGGCTTGTAGGTTACTTGGAGGCTTTATTTGTCAAGCTGGTACAAGTAGTAGTACAAGTATAGAAGACAGGGATCCCACCCAGGAGCAGGTGTTACACATAGCTCGGCCCTGGTCTAACTGCTCTGGGCACGCCAGTTTAAAGCTAAATCGATGACACAAAGGCTGGATGATTTGACGAATTTGTCCTCACCGACGGCTGATCTCTGGTATAGCATGAGTGTGCGCTCAAGCAAAGTCCTGGATGTTAAACTGCATCCCATCTATGACCGGTTTGCTGCCATCGAGGCCAATTTGAGCAAACTGTCTAAAATTGGGGAGACAGGCCCTGTTTGCCTCTAGAAGCCACAGATATTTCCAGATGCTGGTATTAATCTCCTGCCAAACTCTGCAACACTAGCTATGCAACAACTGGCTTGTAATGAGAATATAAGGGGCAGAGGTGATGTTGACACTAAGGGGTCGATTCCGATCTCGGCCGGTAGGGCACCGAATCGGATTCGGCTTAAACGGATCCGATTCGGAGCCCTCTTTCCCGACCGAGTACGATGCGAGCGCTCGCGAAATCGCCGACGGACTCGTTCGCTGGACCCGACCGCTTCGACCGACTCGCACGGACACGACTCGCACCGCGCAATGGAGACGTTCCCCGGCCGGGTAAGTACGATGCGCGCCTCGAGCAGTCCGACCGACTCGCGCAGTCCGGCTCCAAAGAGCAGTCGGAGCCGCACTTTGGGGGTCCGTGTCGGACCTCCTGTACGCGTAGCCACGCGAGTCGCACACAGGGGGGACCCATGGGTCCCCCCTACCTGTGCATGTACGGCGCGAGTCGCTCGCCGCGCACTCCGCTGTAGGGGGCGCCTTAGCTCTGCTCGCACCCATTGGAGTCAATAGGAGCTCGCGTACGCGTTGTACGACCGGCTCCCGTTGACTTCAATGGGAGTCCGACCGAATCGAGTCCGATTGCATACGTACGCATCGTACTCGTTCGGTCGGGCTGCTAGGGTCCGATTCGGTCAGAAATCTCTCCGGGTCTGGCTCGGTCGGTGAGATTTCCGGCCCGAATCGGAATCGGCCCCCAAATCTTCAGCTACAGCCACAGGAACAGTCTCGACTTTGCCATCACAAAGGGATGGTCTATGGGCCCCTTTGGTTCCTATAGCCAAGCAGGTTGAAAGCAAACATCCAATTTCGGATTCCCTCCCTGATATTGACCTTTCCCCAGCCTCATGTCCTAACGTGATTGTCTAAGCCAATGTTTCCACTGTGCTGGCCGAACCACCCGAATCAACAGGGGCCCTCAAGAACAAAGTAATTTATTGGCTGAACAATAACCTGAGTGGACAATGGGATTTCTATGAATGAGATTCTGTTTGTGCGACGGGTGGGGGGCATTGGACAATTGGAGAAGCAATTTTCTGGAGACACAGTAATTATTAACGTCTGCAACCCCTTGGTTGTGGGTGAAGTCTTGGCGCTAGCTAGACCTGACCTGGTTAAATAAAGCCTGATTAAGATCTTGCCACTGGGATTTTTTTTTATAGGAATTTGGCCCCAGTCACACCTAGGTATAGTGGGGCTCAAGCCCCTACTCATCTATCTAACAGGCCGCAACTGCACTCTCCCCCTTCAAAATAGATTTGTGGCCCTTGCAGGCCTGGAAGTTAATGATTGACATCTTGGTAGGGACAGTGCTTGTGTCGCTGATTTTGTAGCTCCCGGGGATAGCATCCATGTGACCCACAGTCCTTCTGGCTGTGCAACCACTCTCCCATTGATGGTAGCTTCTGCTTCTCTGCATGCACCGCCTGATAAAGAATCTCATATGTTGACCTGCGATGTACCAAAGGTGGAGGGGTCTGGTGCCCTTATGAGCAAGAGTAATTCCATCATCAATTTCCTCTGCTGGAATGTCTCTGGCTTGGCCTCAAAAATTCAAATTGAGGGCTGGCAATCTTTTATCAAAGATTATGATATTGTACTTATGCAGGAAACTTGGGTTGTAAATGAGGATGCTTTTTATGGGTTTATGTACTTCAATCTCCCTGCCATGTCTTCCCCTGTGGGTTGTGCTAATGGGGGTCTGGCGGCTTGGTTCAAGGTTGATATAGGATGCAAAATTGTTCCCATAATGACAGAAATCGATGTAGTACAGGCATTTGACCTTTGTTGGGGAAGTAAATTCAGGATCTAAATGGGGAATCTCTATAATAATGATTTTTCAGTCACAGCACTTTGAACTTCCAGGGTCTGTTTTTCCTGATTAACTCTCTAGCCGAGAAGGAGTCGCAGGCTGGTAGGCCATTTAATCTCCTTTTGGCTGTCGACTTTAATACCAAGTTAGGCACTTTGCCTTCCTTATCACCATCAATTTTTGATTCTCTTACAATGGAAGCAGACCTTAATATTCTGGATGCCAGGGGATGCCAACTGTATCCGTTTCTGGCGGCCTTTGATCTAGAAATGTGTTTTTTAACTCTTACACCCCTGCAATACCAACCTTCACTGAGAGGGGCAATGGGACCATGATTGATTATGTTTTTACTTCTCGGAGTTTGTATCCATTAATCACTGGGAGTGAGGTCCTCGCTTTAGTATATAGCGATCATAACCCCCTGGTACTGCAGATTGTGGTTCTCTCGAAGTGCAAGCACGTAACTGTAGGGAGTATCCAGGTGTTAACCATGAAGGATGCCGGGAACAGGCTGGTTTGGTGCCATGCTGACATGAAGTTGGTTATGAACCAAGTTGTTAGCAGTAGTGTGGCTTTGTTGAACTCTTGCTGTTTGGATGTCCAATATCCAGATGTGGTTCTAAGCTGGCTTGCTGAACTTATGCTACGTGTAAAAGGGATGTTGACTAGACCTGTGGGTAGAGCTTCCACTCATGATAAATCGTAGTTTGACAAAGATTGCAGAGCGGCAAATGATAGCCTGCGTAGGGCCTTAAAGCAAATCCCTAGAGACAAAAAGTTAATTTCAGCCAGTAGAAAGAAATATGCTTTAGCATTGAGAAACAGGAAGTCGGCCGTGAAGGATGAGCAGTGGGAGGCCATTGTGGCTGCTTGTCAGAACAAAGATTCTCAGGCATTCTGGAAGGCGGTTCTAGTAGGTTTAATATCCGTGCTGTCCCCAGACAAAGTCAAAGTTCACATCACCTCCGAGGTTTGGATAGATCATTTCTCTGCTGTTTATTCCTCCAATATTGTGACCTCAGAATAGGGACAGATTGACTGTTCCCTATGCAACAGTCACATTTTTAAGAAGGAAGAAGTTCTTAAAGCCATCCATGATAGTCTGTTCTAGATGGCCCGGACTGGGTCCCTCTGGACTTATTTAAAGAGGATCCTTGGTATTGGTCTCCTGTGCTTACCAATGTTTTTAACTCAGTCTGTTGGGTGGGGACCCCACCTTCTTGGCATGTCAGTGTATCCATCTTTACAAAAGGTAATACCCATGACCTGAGGTGCTATCGTTCGATATCCCTGCTTGACTCTTCGACCAAAATAATTGGCAGAGTTATATTGGCACAACTTCTTACCTGGTTAAGTGAGAATAATATCCTCTCCCAGTTGTAATATGGTTTCAGGAAGGGTCTTGGGACAATCGAACAGCGCCTTAATTTACATCTTATTGTGGCTAAATACAAATATGCAAAGGGATCTCCTATCCATCTTGCATTCATGGACCCATCGAGCGCATTTCATTGTGACAATAGGTTTAAATTATGGGCTTCCGTCCTGATTATCGGCCTTGAGATGGGTTTGGTTTCCCTGTTAAGACTCCTCCATCAGGATCTTTCGGCCTCTGTGAGATTTGGGAATACTGGCAAGTGCACTCCATCTTTTAAAGTTAATTGTGGAGTATGGCAAGGTTGTGTACTTCCCCCCATTCTTTTCTTACTCTATATTAATGACTTGGAGAAGACACTGGTGTCTGCCGGGGCGGATGTAACACGTGTTGATAAAAAGGCTGTGCCCTGTTTATTATAAGCGGACGACGCAGTGCTTCTCGCCAGGACAGCTAATGGCTTAAAGAATCTGATCTCCAGTTTTGTGGTATTTATGAAGGGGCTTGATTTGAAGACCAACTTATCTTTAACCTTTATAATGGCGTGTGGCTCTAGAAACACTAGACCCTGTACTCTTTACATAGGAGGGAGAATACTGGATAGGGTGAGTTCTTTTCCATATCTTGGTCGGGATTTTGATGATGTCTGTACCTGGTCTACTTTTATTAGACACAGATTGACCCGCTTTTTTCAGGCTGTTGAAACTGCTTTTTCCCTTGTTGCCTGTATTAGTAGAAAACCTGTTGCCCCGATTTTAGAAATTTATAAAAGGAAATACCTCCTGACTGTGACATATGGTATGGGAGTATGGGGCAGTAGAGATGTTGTGGCTTTTCAAGCAGAGGAAAACAGATTTTGCGACGGCTGCTGGGGGTTCTCCCCATGACTCATTATTTATCTCTGCACCAAGAATTAGGTCTAGAGTACATTCAAGATCTTATCGATGTAGCCCTTTGGTACTCTGGTGCTTGATCAGGACGAATAAGGAAGCAGAACTCAATCGGGCTGTTATTAGAGATTGCCTCTCATTTAATTATGGGGTACACATTCCGTGGCTGAAGTGTGTAAGAGACACTACCTTGGGATTGGGCTGTGCATACTTGTTTGAGAACCCAGATATCAATACTAAAAAAGATAAAACCTGGGTCCAAGATTGCTTTTTCAAGCATAGGCAGGCCACCAGGGAGGGTGTGGAGGTGGTGAAGCCAGCCATGAGAGATTTCTGTCTGATTAAGATGGCAGCTGGGATTGCTCCATATCTACTTTTTGTGCAGAATGTGTATGAACGTACCCTCTTGACTCGATTTAGACTAGGGACGATACATTGGTTACTATGTTTCCCACTAGGGCAACATTCCTCTGTAGACATATGTATTTGCCGATGTGACGAATGTTAGAAATGGGGGTCTCTAGTTGGCAGAGGTAGGTACCTTTGTCCAAATAGGGGCCCTTGCTTCTAGTCAGGGTAAGGGGGATACACTCCTAAAATAACCCCTGCTCACCCCCTTGGTAGCTTGGCACGAGCAGACAGGCTTATCTCAGAGGCAGTGTGTAAAGCATTTGTTAACACATACAGTAACACAGTGAAAACACTACAAATGGACACCACACCAGTTTAGAAAAATAAGTAATGTTTATCTAAACAAAACAAGACCAAACGACAAAAACCCACAATACAGTAATACAAATATGACTTAAAGATGGTAGAAATAGTTCAGTTCAATGCAAGTTGTAAATGTGACACTTTTCTCAAAAGTACCTTAGATGCGTCACGCAAAGCAACCAAAATGGCCGCAGGGAAGGTGATGCGTCTGTTCCTTACACTCAAAGGAGGTGATGCGTCTGTTCCTTACTGTGGCGCAGGGAAGGTGATGCGTCAGTTCCTTACTGCGTGGGTAGTTGATGCGTCTGTTTCTTACTGTGGACCCCAAACGATGCGACAGACTTGGCGCCTCGATGCGATGCGTCGATCCGGTACGATGCGTGTCTTCGTGCATCCGCACAGCAGGCTTGTGTTGGGATCGGACCGGCGGCGGCGATTTCTCGAGCCGCGGCAGGCGCTGCGACACGCTTCTTCGGTTTTGCGTCGATTTCCCAGCTCCCAGCGACAAACAGTCTCCAGAGGTCCTAAACAGCAGCAGGCACCTCTTTGCAGGCTGGAATTCCCAGCAAGGGAATTCAGGGGAGAAGGTGGTGAAGTCTTTGTGTCCCTGAGAATTCAGAACAGGAGACAAGCTCAGTTTCAAGCCCTTGGAGATATTGTCTTCAAGCAGGTGACAAAGCAAACACAAAGTCCTTTTTCTCCTTTCCTTGGCAGCAAGCAGCCACTGCAGGCCAACCGCAGACAGCAAACAGCACAGGGGCAGTATTCCTCCTCAGCTTATCCGGCTCTTCTCCTTGGCAAAGGTTTCCTCTTGATTTCCCAGAAGTGATCTAAAAGTCTGGGGTCTGGGCCCCTCTTTTTATACACCAAAATCCTTTGTTCTCTGAAGGCAGAGAGTGTCTGTACCCAGCCAAAACCAGTACTGTGGGGCACTTTGCAAGTGCACAACAACCTCCTTTGTCAGTGTGAGCCCTGGCTTCAGACACACCACAGGGGGGCGGAGCCGTCATTGTGGAAGGCAGGCACAGCCCTATTCAGGTGAAGATGCTACTCCTCCCACCACTCCAAATGCAGACCAAGCCTATTCAGCCCAGCCCTGACTCATCAGACTTCTGGAGCCACTGCCCTGCTCCAGCCCCTGTCATCCAAAAGCCAGACATGCAATCCACAAACCTAGCCGAGGCACACTGGATGGTTAGGCAAGAAAATACCTTCTTTCTAAAAGTGGTATTTTCAAACTCAGAATGTAAAAATCACCCTCACTAAAAGATGTACTTTAACATTCTGAGTTCAGGCATACTAAACTTTATTTTCCTATCTTGTTCCCAGGGTCAGTTATGTTTATAAGATGTTATAAACAAACTCCCCATTCTGGCCTATGGGAACAGACAGCCTTGCAATAGTGAAAAACGAAATTGGCAGTATTTCACCATCAGGACATGCCACACACATCAGGGCATGGCATACCTTTCACATACAATGCACCCTGCCCACAGGGGTACCTTGGGCCTACCTTAAGGGTGACTAACATGTAGAAAAGGGAAGGTTTAGGGACTGGCAAGTGTGTGCACTTGCCAAGTCGACATGGCAGTCCCAGAATGCACACAGGCTCTGCTATGGCAGGCCTGAGTCACATTTTACAAGCTGCTTCTGTGGGTGGCACAACCAGTGCTGCAAGCCCACCAGCAGCATTTGATTTACAGGCCCTGGGCACACATAGTGCACTGTACTAGGGTCTGACAAGTAAATCAAATAGCCAATCATGGAATCACTAATCCACATCAATACTTTACAGGGAGAGCATATGCACTTTAGCACTGATAAGCAGTGGTAAAGTGCCCAGAGTCAGAAAACCACCAACAACAGGTCAGAAAAAATGAAGGAGGAAGGCAAAAAGTTCTGGGATGACCCTGAAAAAAGGGCCAAGTCCAACACAACCCCCTTCCAGCCTAAAGCCAGGGTGGACTAATCAATACCTTGATAGGCCTCCCTGCTTGGGGCGATAGAACATGGACCCTGGCCCGCAACTTCAGGGGCATACTCCAGTTCTACGCCAATCTGAACCCAATTGGATCCCTCTGTCCATACTCTGAGGGCCCACTAAGCCAACCCATGGGGAATCCTTCTCCTCACCTGTTGACACCATCTGTGCAGCACCTAACCTAAGCTTGCTCACAGGTGTGTCCCAACAGACAAACAGTACCCACATGACCAACACAGAGGTGTGGCCCAGTCCACCCCCGGGGTGTGACTCCTGTCCCCCTCCCTGGGGCAACTCTGTCGTCCAGTACAGCAAGCCACAGTGGCTACTGACAGCTGTCAGTGATAAGAACCAGGCCCCAGGCCGTTCATGGTTCTCCAACCTCTGTGGCATCAGAGAGCGGGGGGCAGTAGCCCCAGGTGCCTGGCACCCTTGGTCCACTCTCCCTCCTGTCAGGTCAGGTATGACATCCTGACACTGACCCACCAGCCCCAGGCCTGTACCCGGTGGCTGGACAGGAGACTGGGGTGGGCCTTCCCACACCCGGTCCTCATCCTCGGGGCTCTGCACCCTTCCACCTGGAGCGGTACCCCCTTCCAGAATTGTCAGGGCACCTGTGGCAGGTGTCCTGCACAATTCGCCCACCAGTTTAGGGGTTCTATCCTGCAACTGGGATCCCAGCTTAGGGTCTGTACCCTTAGACTGGGCAGAGGTCAGGGGTGAGGCCGCCCTCTCCCCGCCCCCTTACTGGGGCCCTGCACCCTCCCACCTGGAGCGGTGCCCCCAGAAGACAAACCGGTAGGGGCACTGTTAGCAGTTGCCCCCTCCTCCAGGTCAGGGGGGACACCCTGAACCTGGCCCTCCAACCCAGGGTCTGTACCCTTAGGCTGGACCTGTGCCTGGCAACCCAGGACTTCCGGGGGAGTACACCAACCCCCCCACTGGAAACACACCCCTCTGGAGTTGTGTCAGAGTCTGCCTGGCGCAGGCCTCCAGCCTCCTGTCCACCTGACAAAGCATGAAGACCTCCCAGGCCAGAAGTGACCTCACCAGGGTCAGTCCTGGGGTGCTCTGACCTCAGAGCTGGCAACCCCTGACCCACTGGTCCTTCCACTTGGGACTGCGTCCCCCTCTCACCCCTCCCTCTGGACTCATGCACCCTCCCCACTGGAGCGGTGCGGCCAGACACCAGAGCTGGTGGAATGCTGGTTACAGCAGTCTCCCCCAGCTCAACTGACACCTTGGGATCCCCCCCAGGGGATGGCCTCACGGTAAAGACTAGGCCCCCCTCCTGGTGTTCACTCATGGAACCAACCAGGCCATGGGACTGAGTTATGGGGCACCTAGGGACACTGTCCACTCCCACTCCTTCTCCTTAGAGACAGGGCATGGGACCCTACACCCCTCCCACTACTCTGGGGCCTATCTGGGCGACCACCACCCTCCCCTACCTCACTTGGTTGGGGAAAACCTGATCCACCTCCTTTAGGATCACCCCCAGATGCCTCTTCAGACCCTCTGGAATCCACCAAAAGGTCTGCATCCAGTGTGAGCTCCCTCGGGTCAGAGAACTCACACTCCACCAGGCGTTGGCATAGCTCGGGAAAACAGGGACTTAAAATAAGCTCTCCACGAATTGAATCATACAACCCCACACAGGTGTTAACCAAGCTATCCTTTGCCTTACCATCCAGTGCCTCGCACACGTACCCCACACCACTCTCCTGAGATTGGCAAGACAGTGTCTGACCGTCTCTGTCACTCAAGCCACACTCTTCCGGGCGGTCTCCACACTCACACACCAGGACTTCTACCATGGGGGAACCCTTCTCCTTGCACCTCTCATCTAGAGTCAGGAGAGTGTCCGGCCCACCACTAGGACTATGAACCCCTGTGCCAGTTCCCCAATCCACCTCAGGGACACTGCGCACCACTGGAGCTACCTCATATCCTTGAACCCCCTGGTGTATGCTAACCCCATCCTTCAAGTCAGGCGCCACATCTCTGGGTGTGTGTACTGCTCTCTCAGCACTAGATAACTCAATTTTGCTGCCACCATCTGAGCTGGACTCCACCTCCAACCCAGCCAAGCTCACTTCCTGAGCTACACACATTTCTTTTTCAGCTAAGGCTCACTCTATCTCCTTGCACTCCCGGTCTTGCTGCCTCAGACTCCGGTCACGAGCACGAATCCGATTCCTCTCTTCACGAGCCAATCTTTCCCAAAATGTTTCCTCCTCAGGGCCACTGCCCTCTTGGTATTCTGGCTGGGGATCCTCCCCCTCAGATTCATCTGCTAGTGTTGCATCCCAGCGTAGCACCTCATAGCTATGCAGGGCTGCCTCAAGATCCTGCCTTGTGGATCTCCTCTTCACAGGTAGCCCCCTCTCCTTGCAAAATACTTTTAGTTCCCTTATCTTGTAGATGTGCAGGTGCCAAAAGTTGACTTCCATTTTGACAAGGCCCAACAGGTTCAACAACTAACCAGAGTTCCAACAACCAAATTCCAAAGGGAAACAGGGAAAAATAGTATGTGGTTGCTTAATGGTCTGCACTCTACTAGTAGTGTACACCAATCACTGTATGTAAGACACAAATGCAAGACCAGATCCTCACCACTGACCACCAATGTTAGAAATGGGGGTCTCTAGTTGGCAGAGGTAGGTACCTTTGTCCAAATAGGGGCCCTTGCTTCTAGTCAGGGTAAGGGGGATACACTCCTAAAATAACTCCTGCTCACCCCCTTGGTAGCTTGGCACGAGCAGACAGGCTTATCTCAGAGGCAGTGTGTAAAGCATTTGTGAACACATACAGTAACACAGTGAAAACACTACAAATGGACACCACACCAGTTTAGAAAAATAAGTAATCTTTATCCAAACAAAACAAGACCATACGACAAAAATCCACAATACAGTAATAAAAATATGACTTTCAGATGGTAGAAATAGTTCAGTTCAATGCAAGTTGTAAATGCGACACTTTTCTCAAAAGTACCTTAGATGCGTCACGCACAGCAAACAAAATGGCTGCAGGGAAGGTGATGCGTCTGTTCCTTACACTCAGGGGAGGTGATGCGTCTGTTCCTTACTGCGGCGCAGGGGAGGTGATGCGTCAGTTCCTTACTGCGCAGGTAGTTGATGCGTCCGTTTCTTACTGCGGACCCCAAACGATGCAACAGTCTTGGCACCTTGATGCGATGCGTCGATCCGGTACGATGCTTGTCTTCGTGCAGCCGCACAGCAGGCTTGCGTTGGGATCGGTTCGGCGGCGGCGATTTCTCGAGCCGCGGCAGGCGCTGCGACGGTTGCTTCGGCGATGCGTTGGAAAACCAGTGCGGATGCGAAACGCTTCTTCGGTGTTGCGTCGATTTCCCAGCTCCCAGCGACAAACAGTCTCCAGAGGACCTAAACAGCAGCAGGCACCTCTTTGCAAGTTGGAATTCCCAGCAAGGGAATTCAGGGGAGCTGGTGGTGAAGTCTTTGTGTCCCTGAGACTTCAGAACAGGAGGCAAGCTCAGTTTCAAGCCCTTGGAGATCTTTTCTTCAAGCAGGTGACAAAGCAAACAGCAAAGTCCTTTTTCTCCTTTCCTTGGCAGCAAGCAGCCACTGCAGGCCAACCCCAGACAGCAAACAGCACAGGGGCAGTATTCCTCCTCAGCTTATCCGGCTCTTCTCCTTGGCAAAGGTTTCCTCTTGATTTCCCAGGAGTGATCTAAAAGTCTGGGGTCTGGACCCCTCTTTTTATACACCAAAATCCTTTGTTCTCTGAAGGCAGAGAGCGTCTGTACCCAGCCAAAACCAGTTCTGTGGGGCACTTTGCAAGTGCACAACAACCTCCTTTGTCAGTGTGAGCCCTGGCTTCAGACACACCACAGGGGGGCGGAGCCGTCATTGTGGAAGGCAGGCACAGCCCTATTCAGGTGAAGATGCTACTCCTCCCACCACTCCAAATGCAGACCAAGCCTATTCAACCCAGCCCTGACTCATCAGACTTCTGGAGCCACTGCCCTGCTCCAGCCCCTGTCATCCAAAAGCCAGACATGCAATCCACAAACCTAGCAGAGGCACACTGGATGGTTAGGCAAGAAAATACCTACTTTCTAAAAGTGGTATTTTCAAACACAGAATGTAAAAATCACCCTCACTAAAAGATGCACTTTAACATTCTGAGTTCAGGCATAATAAACTTTATTTTCCTATCTTGTTCCCAGGGTCAGTTATGTTTATAAGATGTTATAAACAAACTCCCCATTCTGGTCTATGGGAACAAACAGCCTTGCAATAGTGAAAAACGAAATTGGCAGTATTTCACCATCAGGACATGCCACACACATCAGGGCATGTACCTTTCACATACAATGCACCCTGCCCACAGGGGTACCTTGGGCCTACCTTAAGGGTGACTAACATGTAGAAAAGGGAAGGTTTAGGGACTGGCAAGTGTGTGCACTTGCCAAGCCGACATGGCAGTCCCAGACTGCACACAGGCTCTGCTATGGCAGGCCTGAGTCACATTTTACAAGCTGCTTCTGTGGGTGGCACAACCAGTGCTGCAAGCCCACCAGCAGCATTTGATTAACGGGCCCTGGGCCCTGGGCCCAGGGTCTGACAAGTAAATCAAATAGCCAATCATGGAATCACTAATCCACAACAATACTTTACAGGGAGAGCATATGCACTTTAGCACTGATAAGCAGTGGTAAAGTGCCCAGAGTCATAAAACCACCAACAACAGGTCAGAAAAAAAGAAGGAGGAAGGCAAAAAGTTCTGGGATGACCCTGAAAAAAGGGCCAAGTGCAACAACGAGTAATCAACCCAGACTCTATTGCACTTTGTTTTCTTCTGTAAGTACTACCATCCCCATACTAGTAGATTCCTATTGCCCCTGTTGCGTAGGTACAAATTTACTAAGTGTAAAGCTGCTTTGCTTTTTCTTCATCAACTTAATGCCCATAACACCTGCCATTCAGTTGGTTGTTTCTGAAAAGTACCCTACGTCAGAGAAAGGCAAAGTTATTTTAACTAATGGTACATTATCTAACATTGCTTCTCATGCCTTGGCTTCATTGTTCCTTGTATAAACTACTCAATGTAATATTGTATTTTCTATTGGTGGATTTTTAATAAAGGCATTATATTGTGGTATGCTTTTCTTAACATGTCTTAAATATGTTGTATATTTATTGTCTTTTTTAAGTGGTGTATCTTGTATTGTGCTTCTTTTATGATCTACTTCAGTGTGATCGAATAAAGAATATTGATGAGCCTCCCAGCGGAAATGATTCGGAGCTGGTGCCCCCAACCATAGGAAATCTTGTTGCGTAGAAGTTTGGTTTGAGGACCGTATGCCGTTGGAGTGTGAGTATCGAGAGACCCTGAAATAGTGAGATCTTGTGCCCATGGAATAGAAGGGGTTGAACGTCTCTAGCTTTCCAGAGGATTTTCTCTTTTAGCTGGAAGACATGCACACAAGCCAAGAAGTCCGGCCCTGGGTGCATGTAGTGCCACTTTTCTAGGGACTTACAAGTAAATTAAAGGTACAAATTGGGTGTAAGTGAATTCTACCATATTTAAAGGAGAGAGCACATGCACTTTAACACTGGTTATCAGTGGTAAAGTGCACAGAGACCAAGGTCAACAAAAACAAGATCAGCAAAATGTGTGGGGTAAGCACACTCTAAGGCTGACAGGTGTAACAACAGTGATGATGTAAGATTTTATGTATGATGATAAGGGCTCTGAAGTCAACTCTAGATTGAATGGTGGTCAGTGTAGGGTTGTTGGGAATGGTGATAACCTGCCATGTCTTGATAGCCAGAATATAAAGCAGTCAGCAGCATTTTGTATGAGTTGAAGTCAATAGAGTTTTTCAGGGTGTGTAAAAAAATGGCCTTTGAGTTATATGACATTTGCTGTGGATGTGTTGGAAACGTTTCTTCAAAGTCATGAGCTGGCCAATGCACATACTGGAAACCTTTCTCACTTGTGGTTCAAGTGATAGATTGGAGGTGAGATAGATCCCTAGATTGTGTATGTCCTTAGGTGGGGATGGATGAGTTTGCAGAAATTCAGGTAATGAGCCAGGAAGGAGATGCTTTTGGCACCAGCAGCACCTCAGCTTTGGAGGATGTATCTTCAGGTAGTTAGAAGACATCCACCAGCATGTTTAAAGGGCCTATTAGGATGGCGGGCGGACCTGAGTCCGCCCGCCATCCTCGCGGTGTTGGGACCGGCCACCAGACATGCGGTGGTCCATCACCGCGAATCAGGATGCGACCGCCACCCTGACGTTCGCATTCCGCATTTTAACATTGCGGCGGGTGCTGCTTACAGCAGCACCCGCCGCAATGTCAAAATCGCATGCCTGGCATTTCCCTGCACCACGTGGCAGGCACCACGCGGTGCCTGCCACTTGGTGCAGGGAACTGCAGGGGGGTACCATGGGTACCCCCCAAGTGCACAGCCCACACTGCCCCACCCCCCGGGGGCCCGCAACAGGCCCCCAAAGCCAATCCCCACCAGCCCTTTATGGCGGCATCACCGCCATGGAAGGGCCAGTATTCCACCCACATCATAATATGGCTGGCGGTGCCTGCTAGGCACCGCCACCATATTACTGGCCCAGCACCGCCCGGCCGGCAATCGGAACGATTGCCGACCGGCGGAAAAGCGGCGGACGGACTTTGCGTCCGCCGCGATACCCCCCGCCATCATAATATGGAGGGGGGTATTTCTCGTTACGATGGCGTAACGGTCGCCACTGCCGGCTCGGCGGTGGCGATCGTTACGCCATCGTAATGAGCCCCTAAGTAAGGCAGTTGGTCATTGTGTTTCCAGCCTGATCAAGGTTCATAATTGCAATAAAAATAAGCCAGGCTAAATATGATTTGAGCGTTATCCACATACATGAGGAAAACTGCTCCCATGTGTTGTAGGTGTGTAGATTAAAATGCATTGGGGCAGGACTGACCCCTGCAAGACACCACAGTTTAATTTCTTATGTGTGGAAAGAAAAGGTGGCAAATTAAAGATCTGCTGTCATATAGAAATGATGTCATCAGTTTGATGGCTTGGCAACCAAGCCCCATTTCTTCTAAGGTCTTTTCAAGATAGAATAATTTATGGTATTGAAGGCCATTGACATGACCAAAAGTAACAGTGCATCAACACCCCTGTTGATGACAAGATGTCGAAGATCATGCAAATCCAATCAGATCATCAGTTCTCTACTGTGTCCAGTCCATAATTCGGCTTGTAAAGTGTCCAAAAGATTGTCTTAAGGATATTAAAAACCGGCTGCCTTAAACCATTGGTTTTCGCACTCTCCTGTTACCTGTTGGCTATGTGGAAAACCAGGGCCAAATTTAGCTTCTTAAATGGCTAAATATCTGGTGTTATTGTGTTAATGTGTGTAAAAGTATCAAAAAGTGAATTTTTAACATTGTATTTTATTCTGAGCCCTATTTCTCTGCTCATACGCCAGTTTTAAGGTTGTTTTTAGGCACATTTGCCTTAATTGTCTGGCAAGTGATAAATCTTTGACATCCTCTGCTACAGTTCTGAATTTTGTGTTATGCCAATATTTCTTGAATGTCCTAACCATACAGTCACTCCCTATAGGAGTCTGTACATGTAAGTAGAGTGCCCTCTAAACAGCGCGCCTGAACAGAAACGCATAGGGGGATATTCTCAAGAACGTGCGATAATCATCGCCAAATAGGTTAACGCAATTTTTCATATCGCCGTCAATCGCGGGAAAATAACTCTGCGTTAACGTCATATTCTCAACACGGCGGTAACATGCGATAGTTTCCCTATAACGCGTCAAATGTCCGCGATAAAATTACCGGGACGGCGATAAAAATCTAAACCCGAAAGTGAAAAAAGTTGCGATGGGCCCAACTGCGATTAAAAATTCAGCGATAAGCAGCGCCAGGCCTGCAAGTCCCACAAGTCAGGTGGGAAAAACCACTATAAAAGCGGCAACAAAAAACACAAACAAAACACAAACAACTGCGAAGCACCATGGAGGTAGCCGGAGCAAGAACAGAGGACAACCAGAACTCCACAAGACCCACGGAGGACCAGCCTGGGACCGGGGGGGGAGGCCGGGGGGGGGGGGGCCTGGGGGTGGTGGTGGTAGGTGTTGTGGACCTCTTGGGTCTCCGAGCTGCATGATCAGTAGCTCCATGACATGTGTTGGTCTTCAGATGTGGCTCTGGGCTGGGATCCCTTTCATACTGTAGGTTGTTTCCTGCTTAACACCAGTAAAAGGCAGGTGTTAAATCCCTGCTGCTAACGCGCCTTATCGCCTGTTTTTGGATTGCATCGCAGATCTGGCTGGTCGTTGAGAATATCGCGAAGTGGTGTTTTCGTGTGTTTTTGCACGGGAACGCCTACTCTGCATATCATTAGCGTTAGTTGTCGCTCTCATCCGTGGCGATGTTTTTTGCGGAAGCTATCGCTGGAAAACTGGCGATATCGGCAGTTTGCACCAGCTTGGGAATTTGGCGATAAATCTATCGCCACTTTTGAGGCGCTAAAGTGCCGATAAATCGGCGATGAGTCCTTGAGAATATGCCCCATAGTTTGATTTCTTTCTGTGCAGAGACTACAAACACCACACACTTCAAAGGATTCCTCTGCACTTGTAAAGTGATTAATTGGAGCCTTTGAAATGCTGCCATAATGATGACACTGCGCTGCAAAATGTATTTTTATAGATGTGTTTTTGTCTTTAAAAAAGCAAATCGAGCAAGCTTAAACACCTGCAGTGAAGGGCAGTCCTGAAGCAGCAGGAGAGCAGCCCCAAGCCTTCACCGCAGCCCAAAGTCCAATCTGCCACATACCTTCAGAAATGTGGCAGTTCCCAGGCATTAAAACGAATGGGGCCTCCTCAGGTCCCACAACCCAGGGTGCACAGCCAATGAAAATGAGGAAAGACGACGTTAGCACTTGTCGAACTGTTAAAAGATGGAATACATGAAAGTTTACAATAAGATTGGATTACTTTTGGAATAAAACTGGGGACAACTTGAAAACATCGTCTGATTTAAGTGGATGTTTGACGTTTCCTTGGCTGTGCACCCTGGGCTGTGGGACCTCACGAGGCCCCATTTGTTCTCATGTCATTTAAATGCGCAGGGACGGAGTGCATACCAGGGGGGCACGCCCTACATATTGCCTTGAGCATCAAAAAATGTTGAAAACTTAAGCTATAGTGTGCATTCTACCAGCTTCTTGTGAAGTTCCCAGACATTAACATACTTTGGAAGTTGGGGCACACATTCACCATTCAGGTGTCGACCACCAGTAACACCCCAGAGGCTGAAATTTCACTAAATGAGAGCCATCCGTTTTGGAGGCTGATAGTTTTAGAACTCACCAGCTGACAGGGCTGTGTGTTTTCACTACTGAAACTTCTCTTGTTTTAAACAGTGACATGGATAAAAATTGTGCAGTGGCACCAGGGTCTATTTCTGCAGGGTACCATCTGGTAGGTGCTAAGTTAAAGTGCGATTGTAAACTCCTCTGATTTTTACTGTTGCAGATTTTCATAGATTTAAATATAATCAGTAAAATGAATCCTCAGAGTCCTACTAATTAGATAATTCTGTCTTCAGAGTCTTCTAACCAAAGTAACGGATAGGTTACAGAGAGGAGTACCACATTCCTATTTCTCTATAGTAAGGACCACTGGAATTATGTGGCCAGGGAGGACCAAAATATGTGACAGGGTTGACTAAAATATGCGACAATGAAAGGCACATTATGCTGCACAATGCAACACATTTTGTGATGGTATTGCTTCCTTATTTTGCCATTTATGCACAGTTTAACACTGTCTGGACAAGAGGACCACCTTATTAGCACCAGTTTAACACCCATATACACTCATAATCTACAAAGAGTTCTGTCAGGTAACACAATTCTGCAAGAATTGTGAACGATGTTGAACATTCAACATCAGTAACAAAGGGTCAAAAAAACGATCCTGTTACAAAAAGGGGTGGGGGAGTTTATTTAAATCAAAACTTATAATTTCCATCCCCTAGCCACAAATGAGAAAATGTGTTCCAGCTTTTCTTGAAAGGATATCAAAAGAACATAAGCAACTGAACAAACCAAAGTCACGACACACATAACTCTTTCTAATTTGGTATATTCATCATCATATATCAAACATTGCATCTAGCAAAACAATTTTAATTAATTTTAGTTTTTTCTCAATAAACTGCCAATACCATATACAAAACATACAATAAATCGTGATCACGCGATCATGACAGAGCAACGTGGCCAAGCTCGGAGCTCCACCTCAAATTTACTGGAAACAGTCATATATTTTTGAGGAAGGGAACTACAAAATAAAGGAATTGTGTATGAATAATATCCCCTTCCGTTCCAAGTGAACCCCTGCTGTGGTCCATGGTGATACTATACATACATTGATGTTTATCCTTTGATGGGACACAATTGTGACTTGATGCCAATTGCCAGTCCTTTTTGAATTTCATCTCTTGTAGGCTGTTCCCCGGTTCTTCCACCATTTTAGTCCTGAGGAAGACCCACTGTGATGCGCAGTTAATAACGCATAGCCATAGGGTCAAAACGTCGACGGATTTGTTTAATGTCCTGCACCAGCTATCCTAGACCAGAGAACGAGGATAAAGGATAGTCTGAATCTTGATTCTTGGGCATCAGACATTTTATGTTTTTATCTTCTTATGTTTTGTATGTGTGCACACTGGGATTACTTAATTCTCACCATGTATATGTCTTTTGATTTATTGTATGGTTTGTATATGGTATGGGCAGCTTAGTGAAAAACAAAAAAATGAAACAAATTGTTTTGCTAGACGTAATGTTTGATTTATGATGATGAATATACCAAATTAGAAGGAGTTCTTTGTATCGTGACTGTGTTTTTTAGGTCTCGCCTACGCAGCGCGCATGCGCTGCATAGGAAAAAGACCTTTTGTAATCGGTTCGCTTTTGAGGCGAAAAATGTGCACGCGTTGCATTGCTTTGAATGGCAACGCGTGCACATTTAGCGATTCCCTTGCGGGAGTGAGTAGGAACCATCTGTTAATAATTACAAACAGATGTTTCCTGCTCGCTCCCGCAAGGGAAACAGGGCCAGGCTTCCTCCTCTCTCCCCTCCCCCGCTCCCTCCTCCTCAAACTTCCTCAAACTGTGCGGATTTACGTGAACTGGAAACAAGTCTTCTAGCAGCTGTTAAACACGCTCGGTTTTTAGTCCTGGTATTCTTTAACCCCACAATCAGTATTATGAGGCATTAAAGCTTTTTAAGAAGTACAATAGAAACGAGCCTTCTAGCAGCTGTTAAACACGCTCGGTTTTTAGTCCTGGTATTCTTTAACCCCACAATCAGTATTATGAGGCATTAAAGCTTTTTAAGAAGTACAATAAGCAAATAAAGGTTTTACAAGTGTGGCCTTTTCCAGTTTGGGTGTGCGGGTAATCAAAGTGAAACACTGACATCTGTCTTGCACTGCACAAGGATGCGGGAAATGCCAGGGGAGAAAAGACCAGGATCCGAGAGGAAATTGCGAAAGTTTTTTTCATCAACACTTATGTAGTTAAAAAACATGAGTGAAATGTTGTTACGTTTCCTGTGGCACTGGGGTGCGCATTAGTGAACAGCACAGAATGTACCACATTAAACATGTGCAACTGCTACTCGCAAAGTACTTGGAGTGAAATATTGTCGTTAGCCGAGAATATTCAGAAAGAGCCGAAGCATGCTCAGGACTGAATTGAGAATGTTTTCACACAAACATTGACAATGCCAGTCGCTTTGGCTTTTGAACAGTGAAAAGGTCTTCTCAACAGTAAGGCACAGAGAACAGTATTACGTGGTCACCAGCCGAGCAAGCTTTCCTGCACGCACACAATATTTATCACGTGGTCACCAGCAGTGCAAGCTTCCCTGCACACAGATTAAGTGTCACGTGGTCACCAGCAGTGCAAGCTTCCCTGCACACAGATTAAGTGTCACGTGGTCTCCAGCAGTGCAAGCTTCCCTGCACGCACAGCATATGTATCACGTGGTCACCAGCAGTGCAAGCTTCCCTGCACACAGCATAAGTATCACATGGTCACCAGCAGTGCAAGCTTCCTGCACGCACAGAATATGTATCACGTGGTCACCAGCAGTGCAAGCTTCCTGCACTCACAGAATATGTATCACGTGGTCACCAGCAGTGCAAGCTTCCCTGCCCGCACAGAATATGTATCACGTGGTCACCAGCAGCGCAAGCTTCCCTGCACACAGATTAAGTATCACATGGTCACCAGCTGTGCAAGCTTCCTGCACACACAGAATATGTATCAAGTGGGCAGATCCTATCAATTTTCCCGCTATGACAGCAGCCGGCTGGAAGCTAATTAAGGGGATTCTGGGGCTCGCAAGGGGGCAGAGGAGGTGTAACTACTGCCAGCAATCGGCAGCAGGGGAAAAGGGGTGGATTAAGGGGAAGCCAGGTGCCGCGGAGGCAGCATAATGCGCGCAGTGTGCCTGGCGATAATCCGCACACTGTTCTGTGGAGACATTAGGAAGTTGCGCTGGTTTCTGCTAATCCATCACCTGTCAGGGGCTCCAGCACCAGCTCTCCAGAATGTGGCATTGTGCATTGTCTTCCGCGGTGGCCATTTTGGAGCCTGTCCTGTTTAACAGCCTTGATCGTAATAATTCCAGCTGGGTGGGTGAACTGAAGTCCAGCATTCTTTCAAAGTGCTGTCATTTTGTAGGAAAGGCTGGTGGTACACGCTCTCCCGTCCTCTGCCTACCGACGTGCTTTATCTGGGGCATTCGCGCAAACATCAATCGAAATGTAAGAAGTGGCAGAGGTGAGCAACGCGCTTTACCACACAGCATGACCTCACTCCTTTATTATTATTTTTTTATTTGGGAATGGTGCCGCTTTCACCTTGTGCACCTTTGTTTGTGAAGGGCGCTGCTTTTACTTTTAAGTGCGCCTTAATTGTTTGTGAACGGGGCTGCCTTCACTTTGTGAGCGCTGCCGCTTTCACTTTAAGAGCACCTTTACTTGTTATCGTGTTATCAATGTGCTGCATGGCCAAATACTTACAAGGTCCCAAAGGCGAGACCTATTGGCTATGCCAATGCTTGTTTCAGTTGTTTATGTTCTTTCGATTTGTCTTCAAGAAAAGCTGCCACACATGGTTTCTCATTTGTGGATAGGAGATGGAAAATATAAGTTTTGATATAAATAACACCCCCTTTTCTCCAAAGGAATCATTTTTTGACCTTTTGTTACTGATGTTGAATGTTCAACATCCTTCACAATTCTTGCAGAAGAAACCCGACAGAACTCTTTGTAGTTTATAACTGTATACCCAGGTTCTGAAGGACACAGGGCAACATGTCGCTGCATTTTTAGTAGCATCTGATCCATTTGAGCTAGAAACATAATCCTTTTTTTGTTGTTAAAATCTGCAGAATGTGCAGCAGACGATGATTATGTGACAATTGCAGAAAGTCCATAAATGTGCAGAAAACGCTGCAACCGCAAAATTGCAAAATTGCAGTGGCCCTGCTTATAGCCCGCAAATGTTTAGAAAAACTCCAAGTGCCAGAATCCTATGCAGTGGTCTTTCTAATTTTTAATGAAGTTGACAATTGTGAGAGAGAATCAACAGATGTTTTTAATCACAATTTAAATTTTATAAGTTTATGCACACTGGTTATCAGCTTTTTCGCACTGTGCCAGTTATGGCGTGAAGCCAAGGGAAATGACTATCGACCTGATTCGTTCACTGGGAAAAGTTATGTCTGATGCCATACATCTGATCTGTTTATTACATAAAGTTATGACAAAGGCACTAGGTCTGGCTTGATTCTTGTGAAAAGCATTTGTTCACAACAACAGGCCGAAACGGGGGAATTGATATAGGACTGTGCTAAAGCCTGTGGGCAGGCATTTACTTATATGGAATTTCACAGATTACAGGGTTTTGGTGTAGGTGAGCGACTCAAACAAACTGTGGACATAGAAGATTTGTACTATGATAATACTTGTTAGGCCTTCTTAGGGGAGATTTTTTATATTTTTATACAACTGTAATTTTGTATATATTTGCAATTTTATTGATGGTCGATTTGTGGTAAAGATTATGCTCAATACAGTTGGGCTGCCTCCATTACAGTGATGAGCCAATGACAAAAGCTATAGAACTGATTGAGCCATTGGTAAAAGTTATTTCATTTGCCATAGGTCCAAGGGTTCTGACAAAGGCAGTAGACCTGATTTATTTATTATGAAACACACCTGTGAAAGCCAATAGTCCTTTCAGGGTGGATTGTTATTGCACCCTGCTAAAGCCTGTAGACGCCATTTGTTACATGAAATCTCACAGATTAGTTTTAAGGCAAGAATGTCTGTGTTTATTACTCCTTGGACACACCTTAGGGTATAGGATTTGCCTTCTAATCATTCTTACTAGAATCTCTTCAGAAGGTTTGACAGGCTTTGTTGTCTGCCAAGATCTTGGAATAAAAAACATATGTACCACTTAAGTCATTGAATCTCTTGCAGTGTGGGTGAAATTTGTCTGACCACATATGTACAGCCACCTGAAAGTGAATGCACTTCAATGCCAAGGCTGGTGTGCCAGTACTTCAGTTTTCCATGTTCTACGAACTGGACCTTTTTCATTTTCTTCATTCTTCTCTTTTTATTTTAATGATTGATTAAAGCCGGCTGCACCTCCAAAGACAGTTCTAACTGGCTGCTTGCTTGCTGCTCACTTCCTCTGTAGTGTACTGCGACATGTTCAGCCACTGCATCTAAACCACCTGACCACCATGCAAGACTATTGTCCATAGGGTTTCATTGTTTTTACCGCCTCAAGATTTTCAACATGTTGGTTTGAAATGTAGCAGTCAAATGCAACTATAAAACAACAATACACTGTGTACAGTGCCATTGCAAGACGGCCACATGCTGCTTTGTTTAATTTTGTTATTGCAAGCATATTTCTGCCTTTTTAGGTGATAGCATGTTTTCCTTTTTCTATTCTTTTAATTTATCTTGCATATGTTGCTGAGTTTGTGCATGCATTTTATTCTGGTTGTGTAAATGGGTGAATGTAAAAGCGACTCAGTGATGAATAGATGCATGAGTGCAAGGATGAGTAACAGAATACATGTATGATTCCTTATTCTATACCTAAACTCATCAGTGACTAAGGAGGCATTTTCATATATAGGTCAGACCTATTGACATTGCCAATGCTTGTTATCAATGTACAACCACCGCCTGCATTAACTGACCTCACAATAACACGTAACAAGAAAACAAAAAAATAATACAATAATATTTCATGTTCTTTATTAAGGCAACATTTAAGTTTCTACAAGAAATGCAGTGTTACAGAGGAATACAGTTCAGTACAAATGTTTCTGTGAATGCAGTTAGAGGTGGTGATGAATGATGTTGGCTCAAAATTCCTCTCACATCTTGAAAGTTGTACCCTCTTCACACTCTTCCTTTCTGACTGAGCTGCATGATCTTTGAGTGAACATGGAGTTCAACATGTGTTGCTATTCTTCAACAACAAAGCAGCAGCGGTCTATGGTGAGGCCACTTGTTTTCCACTCGCTTGTTGGCAATCACCCTGCTTGTGTGCTTGTTGTATTTTAACCCTTCGGGACTCGCACTGTGTAGCGCGCTGTTTTAATGTGTCTGCTCTGCACTTTTTAGCTCATTTTAAACTTAAAAACTTCAACTTCAATTTTTAACTTACTTTTGCTGCTAACATTCGCCCCGTTCCACCGCGGCTGGGTGCCGTTTGTTGTGGAGGGCGTCAATTGGTTCTGTGCCTCCCTTCAGGGTGACGCATTTCCGGGTTGCAGGGGGCAGGGGGCGGTACTGGCCATCAGCGCTCACCTATTTAGTATGGTGGGGCCGCAGACGCGCAGCGGGCGCGCCTAAGGCAAGCCCGTCTGCGCCCGTCCGCGACTGGCCGCCGCCAGACATGCTGACAGTTTGGGCATAGACAAGCCCGCCTATACCAGCGGCGACCTGTTGGCTATCAGGGAGGCAGTGAAACCTTGTGCTCATTCTCTGGGCAAGGTGCCTGAAGGTCCTTTCTGGTGTATACACTGTGGCTTTGACTCTTGGGCCATTAACCTGCCTTTTACGAAATCCTCCTCGGCGGGGCACAATATTAAGATTTGCAGTCAGAACTGCCGCTCGCTAGTGAAACACTTTCTCGATGTTTACGAGCTGTTGCAGGACGAAGATCCTGATGCTCTCTTTCTAACGGAAACCTGGATGTCAGCCGATATGGTAGCTGAGCCCTGCCTGGCGCTCCCCAATGGCTTCAATATCATGACTTTTAACAGAGACTCTAGGGGGGGCGGTATTGCAGTAGTTTTTAAATCCCGCTATACTTGCACCTTCGCCAAAATGGCTGTGGCTGGCTGTGAGTGCGCACGCTTCGGGATCTCTTTTAACGCAGACTTTACCCTGTCGGGACTATTGATCTACCGGCCCCCAGGCCCCTCTAAATGTACCTTTGGTATACTTAAAGATCTTAAACAGGCAGGGCTACCCCCAGCACCCCGCATTACATCAGATGAGCAATGTGAGGCTCTGGCCACCTTTTTCGTGGAAAAGGTGGAGAATATCTACTATTCTTTCTCACCAGCTCCCTCAGGTATGGGCCCAGCACTCAGTCCCTGTACCACCTAGACTCTTGCGTCCTTTCCATCAATCTCTCAGGACGAGCTGCGTGTGCTATGCAGCAAGGTGAAATCAGGCTCCCCTGCCGACCCCCTTAAACCGGAGCATTTTATGAACTCCTTACCCATGCTCCTGTCTCCTTTGTGTCAGGTGATCAACTTGTCCCTGTCCAGAGCAGTTGTTCCTAGGACATGGAAGCAAGCGAGGGTGACTCCCCTGTTAAAAAAGCCTTCCCTGGACACAACCAAATTGGAGAATTTTCGTCCCATTTCTCTCCTGCCATGAATATCTAAGATTGCTGAGTCCCATGTCAATTCCATTCTGACAGGCTACCTGGAAGACAACAACATCTTGGACATCTCTCAGAACGGCTTTCGCCCTGGCCACAGCACAGAATCAGCCCTCCTAGCAGTGACTGAACATCTGAGGGCCGCATTGGATGAGGGACGTACGTCGGACCTGATTTTATTAGACCTCAGTGCCGCGTTTGACACGGTCTCTCACCAGATTCTGTTGCAACGGTTGAAGGAGGCGGGGATTTCGGGCTCAGCCCTCGACTGGTTCGCCTCCTTCCTCTCTGAGAGGACCTTTCAGGTGTCGGCTCCCCTTTCTCCTCTTGGATTCATAATATTCAACAAGGGGTGCCACAGGGCTCAGCACTGAGCGCTACGCTGTTCAATCTGTATGTTCAACCTTTAGCAGCGGCGGCTAGGAGCAGAGGCTTGACACTGGTATCGTACGCCGACGATACTCAGTTGGTAGTGGCACTTTCTGGCAATTCAGCGCAGGATGCCTGTATGTTTCGGAGCAATCTTATGGCCATCTCTGAGTGGATGTGTGCCAACTGTCTGCAGCTTAATGCAAGCAAGACTGAAATCCTGTTGGTTGGGCGGGATGGTGAGCTGTGGAGTGAACATTGGTGGCCCACCACCCTGGGCTGTGTCCCCACCCCCAAACAGATAGTAAAGAATCTGGGTGTTTGGGTGGACTCCGCCCTCAGTTTTCAGGCCCAAACCAAGAAAGTGGCGAGGACCTGCATGGGTATTCTGCGTGGGCTCAAACCATTGCTAGGTGATTTTGACCCGTCCACTCGGCAGGTTATCATTCAGGCTGCCATTCTGTCGAGATTGGATTACGCCAACTCGCTCTACTTGGGTACCAACAAGTCAGAGATCCTAAGATTACAGAGAGTCCAGAATGCGGCGGCCAGAATCCTCCTTGGCCTCCCGAGGACTTGTTCTACCTCTGTTGCCATTCGCCGACTACATTGGTTGCCGGTGGCCAGACGTGTGGAATTCAAATCTCTGTGCATTGCTTTTAAGATCCTGAAGTCCTCTCCCCCGGCCATTTTGGCCACCCTACTCTCGCCCTACATTTCCCCCCACCAACTTCGTTCGATGGGCCAACACTTGGCGGTGGTTCCGAGGGTGAGGAGAGCACGGGCTGGGGGATGTGCTTTCTGCACATTGGCGGCCGAACTTTGGAACTCTCTCCCATTGTCCATTCGCAGCCTAAACAATTATTTGGCATTCCGTAAGGCCACTAAGACTCATCTTTTCCCTTCACTGTAGGTTACTATGCCTTTTGGTGGCCCTCTCCTTCTGACTGTTATTAGCGCCGGGATGCCCCTTTGCTGGAGCAGCTGTGCGCTCTATAAGCTATATAACATAACATAACAAGGCTTTGGTGGGCAGTGGGAGAGTGGGCGAGAGTATATGCCCCCTTTGTGGATGTTTGCAATGCACCCTCTCCAGCCTATGATTGGTAGTGTTGGCTGATTCATTAGTTCAGTGGCACATGCCCCCTTGGCTGCACAACTAGGAAAGCATATGCTGATGCCCTCATAGAAAGTTAATTGAACTGAAATAGTGTACTTGCATTGGTTAGCCAACAATACCTAAATTAATAAATTAGTAAACTAGCCCCCGGATTTGATACTCATTAGCTAGTCGATTTTTTAGGTTGCACATCTCATCACTGGGTTTCACACACAGCTAGAAAGGTATGCATGTAAACACTCTGTTGCCGCACCTGAAGAAGATTAATTAGCGAGAACATTGCATGTAAGTACCTCACGATATTCTGAAGCATACAGTCAGGAAGAACATATTGATGATCTGAAGTTACCCATTTAGCATTATGATTTCTCTTACAACCTGCTAATTCCCATCTTTCCTTTTAACCCTCTGTTACTTATTCCTGCAATTCTCTGAGTTCATTTAGTGTTGTCTTTATTGGGTTCAACAAAAAGTAATCCACTTCATTTACATAATCAGTTTTCATATCAAGCTCACATTATTCTCACTCTTGTATTTTTTGGGAAGTCTCCGGGATATCTTCCAGACTGGTGCTAGTTATTTCTTTCCATCTCTCTCTACCTACACACCGGGTGTGGTGACGGTAATTCATACTTAAGGCAGGGACATTCCACTTACCTCTGTTTTCTTCTCTTTGGAGAGACTCCGGGGGTACACCATCCTGACCTCGTTGGGCGAAGATTCCTAGAAGAAGAAGAAAGAGAAGAATAAAGGAAAGAACAACACAAGGAGAGTCCTTACCCTTTAAGTTTGATGGACTTTACTACCTTATACAACTGATCAATAAAATTTCGTTTCATTTGATTTCATTGATAAATTTTCAAGAGCACAGTATTTGGCAACTTCATCAGCATAGAGGAATATGACTCTTTACTACGCATGTGAAAATATCGCATGCCATTACAACGAGGTCGTTACAACGACCGCGTTGTTACCACACGAACCAGTACATCGCAAGTCATTACAACGACTTGCTGTAGGGGGCGCGCTGGACTTAGGAATAGTATTATTTACTATTCCTACTCCAGTTTGTGCAACAGCAGGAAAGGTGTTGGATTGTAAATCCAACACCAGCGCGCCCCCTACCGCAAGTCGTAATGACTTGTGATGTACTGGTTCACGTGGTAACAACGCAGTCGTTGTAACGACCGCGTTGTAAAGGTACCACGTTGTGGAGACAGCGTTGTAAACGCTGTTATCCGCATAGTGATTACACATGGTGACCGCTTCATCACCAGACTTATGAGCAATGCACTTTACAACTGATATCTAGCTACATTGTTGAATCGCCTCCAATAGTTCCAGAAGATCTAATCCGTTTTGGATAGGAATACCAGAGGATGTCATGATGCCCTTTGTGACCATAACTGCCTAAAATTGTGTACCACTTGAAATCCATATTGGCTGTCTATAAATTGTCACGCTCAATTCATTAGATGAGAAGCAGGCTCTTGTTAGAGCAATTAGCTCCGCAACTTGTGCTGGAACTATGTCATACAATTTTGGTAGTTCAATGATTTCTGAAATGGAACAGACTACATATGCTGCTTTCAGTATTCTTTGATGGCCTCTTAAGCAAGATCCATCCACAAATAAAGTCAGATCAGCTATTTCAAGGCACACATCTTTGATATCTGGCCTTGGTTTGGTACACAATTCTGCCACATTATTGCTATCATGGTTAGGATCTTCATCATCATCTTCATCACTGTTTGGAATCGGGAGCAACATTGCAGGATTCAAAGTATTACATCTCTTACACATTCCCAGATACTAGTATATTTTTCATATTTTTTAAGGTGGCTGTTTGCCAAATACTGAGTTTGAGTATGAGTCAGCAAAATCTCAAATAATGAGAGACTAACACATGAGAGTTTGACCCGTGACAACTCCATCAATCTGTTCAGTTGCAAGGCTGCAATGGATTTCAAACAACCAAGAAGAGCTACGGCTATTGAATATAATGAAGCAGAGAAGTAAACAACAGGCCTCACCATACTTCTGAACTATAATAAAAAGAGCAAACCCTTCTTTTTCATTACAAAAAAAGTAGAATTCTTTATCATAAACTGTAATTCCGAGAGCGGGTGTGCTACAAAGACTTTCCTCAGCTCTCGGAAGGCTTTCATAAATTCGCTATCAAATGGAACCAGATCTTTTATGTCACTGTGAGTGATGGTTAGTAAAGGCTTCTCAATCAAGTAAAAACATTTTGGGAATTCGCTGACGACAGTAGTAAACCATTCCCATAAACATCTTCACTTTCCTCTGGGTAGTTGGAGGATTGATCTTCAGGATTGCAGAAATAAGTTAATTGGACACTTTCCTTCTCCTCTTTTTAATATGTTGACCATGATAAATCACTTCTTTCTTACAGTGCTGCATCATTGTAAGTGAAACCTTATGATCATTGTCAGAAAGATGGTTCAAGAGTGCAATTCTACCCAACTTGCAATCCTCCTTTGCCTTTGATGCCACTAGTAAGTCAGCTATATATTACACCAGCACTGAATTACAGGGCAGTTGAAAACTCTCCAAATCTTTCCTTAGAATCTTACTAAAGATTGTGGGACTTTCTGTATATCCATGAGGGATTTGACACCAAGCGAGAAATGTTTTGAAAAACCAAAGTGCAAAAAGATATTGGCTATCCTCACAAAGAGCAGTGGGAAAGAATGTTTGGCATTAGTCAGTGACTGTATACCATTCTGCATCTGAAGGAGTTTGAAACAAAATCACAGCAGGATCAGTACCACCAGCCAACATTTGACCACAATTTTGTTACCTTTCTAAGACATTTGACCACTTCCACTTTCCATTCATGTTTAAATGCCCATTACTGGAGAGTGCAAGGACTACCAAGCACCTCTCGTAGAATACCCTGTTCTAACATTTTTTCCAATAATGGACTTTGTTCCCTCTTCTGCTTCTAATGACAGTTTGTATTGTCGTGTTTTTGGGTAAACAGCATCTGGTTTGATCTCTGTCTTAACTGGCTGTGCACTCTTCATTAATCCTATTTCTTTCCCTGTAAAGTCCCAAACCTCTTCATTCAATGAGTGTCTTAAATCAAGAGGCAGGCCATGTTTTGTAAAAACTAGGGGCAACTGAACTCTTGACTCCTGTGATTTTAATTTAAATACTACAAGGCAGATTTACAAGGAAGTGCTGCAGCGCAGCAAGGCAAGCCCTTTGGCTGCGCCACGCTGCAGCACTTCCAAAGCACAGGAATGCGACATATTTACAATAATATGTCACATTCCTCTGCTCTCCCCTGTGCTGGCGCACAAACAGCTGCCATGCGCTGGCGCAGGCACCCTTGCACCATGGTGCAAGGATGCCTGCATCATGGGGAGATTGTTTTTGTGCAGGAAGGGGCACCTTCCTGCACAAAAACAATCACTATAGGCATTTTCCTCTTTCAATGCGTGCTGTAGAATGCAGCACGCATTGAAAGAGAAAAACGAGGAGAAATGAAAACATTTCTCCTCGTTTGCCTCGCTACGCCTCCCTGGGGAGGCGTAGCATACTAACGCATTTCCAGATTTACAATTCCTTGTAAATCTGGAAAAGTGTCTTGTTCCATGGGTGTTGCGTGGGAACACCCACAGCAACACCCATGGAACGCCCCTTTCACGCAAAGTGCTGCATGTAAAGGGGCCATATTTACAAGAACAGGAAAAGTCACGCATGGTGGCTTTTCCTGTCCTTGTAAATATGGGGCAGAGAAATACGCCACCAGTTCGTCACAAAAAGTGACGTACTGGTGGCGCAGGCGGCTTGTAAATCTGCCCCGATATTTTCATTTTGAGTTTCAATTGCAATACCATCTGGTGTGCAATGAATCACACAATTACTCTTGCAGAGCAAGACCCGGCCACCCAGCAAAATATGTTAACAGGACTTGATTACACAATATGAAAGGTGGTTATTCTCCATGGACCCTATTGCAATATTGTAAGTAGGGGATTTGTTGAAACCTAGTGTCGAAGGGATGGGCGGAAACAAAATCTAGGAGGCTTGATATGTGGCTCAATTTTGACGAAATTTTATTGATCAGTTGTATAAGGTAGTAAAGTCCATCAAACTTAAAGGGTAAGGACTCTCCTTGTGTTGTTCTTTCCTTTATTCTTCTCTTACTTCTTCTTCTAGGAATCTTCGCCCAACGAGGTCAGGATGGCATACCCCCGGAGTCTCTCCAAAGAGAAGAAAATAGAGGTAAGTGGAATGTCCCTACCTTAAGTATGAATTACCGTCACCACACCCGGTGTGTAGGTAGAAAGAGATGGAAAGAAATAACTAGCACCAGTCTGGAAGATATCCTGGAGACTTCCAAAACAGTCTTATCCCCAAAAGACCATAAAGTAAGGGAAAAACTAGAACACTCCGGAACTATTTCCTGAGGGGAGGAGGAAAAAGTACTATCTCCTCATACTTCACCATATACATGCACTGAAAGAAAGGGACGATATACTCAAAATTATAATGCAAGGATGTTTCCTTAGTAGGTGAATACTCTCAAGAACAGTGTATGTGCAGAAAACATGCAAGCTATTTATCTTTAAAAAAAATCCTTTTCGAACCGAGCGTGAAAGGAAAGGGTGCACTTATACATGCAGGGCGGTGTCTTCCTTTATCAGGGGGCGTCAGAGTTTGCTTGGCACCTTTACAAAGTATTATCTCCTTTTGGCCCCCTCTTCCACCCTTCTCACCACACCCCTCATTTGCCTCCCCCCTGCCCGTAGCACTCACCGCGTCTGCTGCAACTCTCCTGAGTTGGGGCGGTTTCAAGGCGACCTCCGGGGGGCGTCCACCAGTCCTCACACCAGTGTTCCACATCTTCCCCGGTCTCTTCCTCTCCCGCGATATTCTTCAGGTTCTCCCGGTTCTTCGGCGGTTCCTCTCCTGAGTCCTTGTTCTCTGGTCTCATCCTCAGCTCCGCGTCTTCCCGGTTCGCCCACGCCCCCTTCTCTTCTGCTGTTCCAGTCCTCTTACGTGCTGGCGGTTCCTCCTCTTCCGGCCTCTTCTTCGATCCCCATTCGTTGTCTGACTCCCCGACACTTCCTTCTTCCTGTGAGGAGGATGGAGTTGCTTTAGTTAACTCCCTCCTTCGTTGCCCGGGCCGTCATAGGTGAAATATGGGGAGCCGCCGTCCTTGCTCCGGACCTCCCCCTCACATCCCTCTTCCCTAACTTTCTTGCCAGCAAGAAATGAATCAAGGGGGTATCTGGAAAGATAGTCTGCATTGGTCTGGTCCTTTCCCTTTCTGTGCAAAGTTGTGAATAGAAAGGGTTGTAGGGCTAAGAACCATCTCATTACTCTATCATTATGTCCCTTATTCTTTGCGAGCCATTCCAATGGGGCATGATCAGTGAATAGGACAAATTCACGACCTTCTAGGTAATATTTAAGGGATTCAATGGCCCATTTTATGGCTAACGCTTCTTTTTCTATTACTGCATACCTCTTCTCTCGAGGGAACAATTTTCGGCTGATATACAGGACAGGTTTTTCCTGTCCTTGTGGATAGGTTTGGGAAAGAACTGCACCTAACCCATGCTCCAAGGCGTCTGTCTGCAAAATAAAGGGTTTGGTGTAGTCTGGACTGAGGAGGATGGGTCTCGAGGTTATAGCTTGTTTCAACTGCTGAAAGGCTTGAAGAGCTGAAGAGAAAGGATGTTTTAGTTCTTTTTCTATTTTCACATCCTTTTTCAGGAGATCTGTCAGAGGATTAGCTATCTGGGAGAAATCAGGTATAAATCGCCGATAATAGCCTAAGACGCCCAAGAACGCCCTTAGGTCTTTTTTTGTTTGAGAAAAGGGTATGTTGGTGATAGCCGCTACTTTCTCTTCCTGTGGCTTTATCAGACCTTCTCCTAACAGATATCCGAGGTATTTCACTGATTTCGCAGCTAGTCGGCTCTTGGAGGGATTAATGGTTAAATCACTCTCTCTCAGGGTTTGGACCACTGTTTTCAAATGTTGTAGGTGTTGTTCCCAAGTAGTACTGTGAATCACTATGTCGTCTATATAAGCAGCAGCAAATGCAGCACAGGGCCTCAAGACAGTATTCCTTAATCTCTGAAATGTTGCAGGAGCCCCATGTAGCCCAAAGGGGAGGACAGTAAAAAGGAATAACCCCTCTGGAGTAGAGAAAGAAGTCTTCTCTCTAGCTTGGCTTTTCAAGGGTACTTGCCAATACCCTTTGCAAAGGTCCAGGATGCTTATATAGCGAGCTTTTCCAATCCTTTCAATCATCTCATCCACTTTTGGTAATGGGTATGAGTCAAACTGAGAGATCTTGTTGATTTCTCTAAAGTCTATGCAGAACCTGATGGACCCATCAGGTTTTGGTACTAAAACGATAGGGAATTCCACTCACTGGTGGAGGGTTCTATTATACCCATCTAAAGCATTTGTTGTACCTCATTTCTTACTGCATTTCTACGTGATTCAGAAATACGATAGGGGCGTAATTTCACTTTCTTTCCCGGGATAGTATGAATTGCATGTTCCACTAAATATGTCTTACCGGGACTAAGGGAAAACACTTCTTGGAGGGTTTGTAACTGCTTACACAGCTCTCATTTCTGAGCCTCAGGCAGTTCTGGATCTATACTCTTGTGGTATAAAGGTTCTGTGTGTTCGGCCAGTCCTAACAAAGTTGGGATGGGCCCTTCCCATTTTTTTAATAAGTTAATATGAAAGATCTGTGTATGCGATGAATTCTTGGGATCCATTTTTAGGCGATAAGTTACTGGAGTTACTTTTGCTATTATTTTGAACGGTCCCTGCCACTGGCCTAACATCTTGTGATCAGATGCGGGCATCATCAATAAAGCAAAATCACCTATTTCAAGGGTACGTTCTTTAGTTCTTTTGTCGTATTGGGTCTTTTGAGAGGTTTGTGCCTGTTCTAGGTGAGTTCTCACAATGCTTCGTATTTGTTGTAAGTGAGTTTTTAAATTAAGAACATAGTCGGGTAGGGGTTTACCTCCTTCTTGTTCTTCTTCTCATTCCTCTCTCACCATCTCAAGTAAGGTGTGGGGTTGTCTACCATACAACAGCTCAAAGGGTGAATACCCAGTGCTTTTTTGTTGTTTACATCGGATGGCAAAGAAGGCTAAAGGAAGTATGTCTTCCCACTTACGAGTTTCTAGGTCAAGGAGTTTCTTTAGGGTAGTCTTAAGCGTGGCATTATATTGTTCTACTAACCCGTCTGTTTGAGGATGATAGGCAGACGTTCTGATTTGTTTGATGTTGAACTGTTGGCACACCTGTTTCATTAGTTTGGAAATAAAAGGAGTGCCCTGGTCGATTATGATTTCCCGGGGAAAACCTACCCGGGAGAAGATGTTAACCATAGCCTTGGCTATCTGTAAGGCATTAGGTTGTCTTAAGGCCACTGCCTCAGGAAAACGAGCGGCGTAGTCCACCAGGACTAGTACATACCTACACCCGCTACGAGGAGGAAGAAGGGGACTTATGATGTCCATCCCATCTCTGGTGAATGGTTCTTCGATTATTGGTAAGGGTTGCAGGGGTACCTTAAGGGGTAGGCTCCTACTGTTTTTCTGACATATAGGACATTCTTTACAATACCTACGAACCTTCTGGTAGATCCCTGGCCAATAGAATTTTTCAAGAATAGCTTTCTCTGTTTTTTCATTCCCAAAATGCCCCACCAACAAGTGACTATGAGCTAAAAATAGCACTTTTTCTCTATATTTTTGGGGTACTAGTAACTGATGGACTTGGTTCCTTCCTCCCTTTCTATATACCAGACCCTTTTTCATAAAGAACTGGGGACCTACTTGCTCTGGGTCTTCTGCATCCATGGCTCTATTCAAAGCCTCCCTTAAGGTCAGATCTTCTCATTGGGCTGTGTGAAAGCCCTGATCGTGCTGCCACATGACATCCTCTTTTGGTTTGGTTAATGCTATTTGAATCAGTCTTTCTTTTCTTTTCTCTTCTGGTTTTTACTTTTCCTAGGCTTTCCGGGAGAAAAACCGAGATCCTGTTCTTGAGCAAACGGGGCCGTTTTCCTCCACTCGTCCCCATCATCTACACCTCCCTGCAATAACTGTTCCATGTAGGGATAGTCTCTCCCTAGGACAAAGGGTTCAGGTAACTTAGGGATAAGCCCTACTCTCAGAGGGACTAGTCTTACCGAGGGTTTGTGTTGTATTTGTACTTCAGTGGTAGGATACTGTCTATTGTCCCCATGGACACATTGAATATTCACAAGACCCATAGGTTGCGGATTCCCACCTGGCACACTTTGTGGCCTCATAACACTGTGTAGGCATCCGGTGTCAATTAGGGCTGATCTATCCTCCCCATTTACCTTCACTGTTCTATGATAGGGAAGAACCTGCCCCTGTCTGGTGCAATAGAAGGATCGAGTAAGCCCCACTTTCATTGGCTCTTCCTTCTGTGGACATGCACAAGCTATGTGGCCCAACCCTCCACAGTTAAAACACTGGGGATCTGATGGTGTTGGAGTGCGGATGGGTGCTTGAAAAGGACCCGGAATTAAGGTAACTGTGTCCGGCTTTCTTGGGATAGGTGGTCGATTAATTTTTGTGGTGGTCCACCCTGATGATTTCCAATGGGTTTCTTCTTTGCCTCTTTGTAGTTCCTGAGCCCTATTAAACGCACTAGCTATCTCCACTGCTCTTTCCATGTTCAGCTGGGTATGTTGTCGAACCCACTTTTGTATCGGAGGGTGTAAGGAGGTCAAATACTGCTCCAAATATATATTTTCCATGATTTCTTCCTTGTTGTATACCAACGGTTTTAACCACCGGTCTGCCATATCTTTTACTCGGTAAGAGAGAGCTCTAGGAGTCTCTTGAGGACCCTCCTTAATTTGCCTAAGCCGGATACAATATGTTTCATCATCTACTCCCAATCTTTCTAGAATGTTCTTCTTGACTTCGTTATATGGGGTGACTCCAAGTGGATTGGCTGCCTGGTACACGGCCTGCAGATCCCCAGAAAGGAGGTGTCCCAGATATTGGCCCCATTTGTCCAAGGGTCACCCCGCTGCTCTGGCCATCCATTCAAAGTTTGAAAAGAAAAAATCAGGATCTTCTCCACTAACATACTTCTGTAATACTACAGAGGGGAGGGTGGTATGCCCTCGCTGTTGACTAAGGGTGTCCGCCAATTTTCCTATCACTGATTCTTGGGTTTGGCTTTGTTCAGTTAAGGTTTTATGGAGTTTCTCCCGGTCTTCTTCAGCCACAGACAGAAATTTCTCCATAATGCGTCCCAGTTTTTCTTGATTGTCCACCATTTTCTGTACTGCAGCCTCCATTTCCACGGATCCCACTTCTGACACCACTTGTTGGAGGGATGGGCGGAAACAAAATCTAGGAGGCTTAATATGTGGCTCAATTTTGACGAAATTTTATTGATCAGTTGTATAAGGTAGTAAAGTCCATCAAACTTAAAGGGTAAGGACTCTCCTTGTGTTGTTCTTTCCTTTATTCTTCTTTTTCTTCTTCTTCTTGGAATCTTCGCCCAACGAGGTCAGGATGGCGTACCCCTGGAGTCTCTCCAAAGAGAAGAAAACAGCGGTAAGTGGAATGTCCCTGCCTTAAGTATGAATTACCGTCACCACACCCGGTGTGTAGGTAGAGAGAGATGGAAAGAAATAACTAGCACCAGTCTGGAAGATATCCTGGAGACTTCCAAAACAGTCTTATCCCCAAAAGACCATAAAATAAGGGAAAAACTAGAACACTCAGGAACTATTTCCTGAGGGGAGGAGGAAAAAGTACTATCTCCTCATACTTCACCATATACATGCACTGAAAGAAAGGGACGATATACTCAAAATTATAATGCAAGGATGTTTCCTTAGTAGGTGAATACTCTCAAGAACAGTGTCTGTGCAGAAAACATGCAAGCTATTTATCTTTAAAAAAATCCTTTTAGAACCGAGCGTGGAAGGAAAGGGTGCACTTATACATGCAGGGCGGTGTCTTCCTTTATTAGGGGGTGTCAGAGTTTGCTTGGCACCTTTACAAAGTATTATCTCCTTTTGGCCCCCTCTTCCACCCTTCTCACCACACCCCTCATTTGCCTCCCCCCTGCCCGTAGCACTCACCGCGTCTACTCGTAACTCTCCTGAGTTACGGTGGCTTCAAGGCGACCTCCGGGGGGCGTCCACCAGTCCTCACACCAGTGTTCCACGTCTTCCCCGGTCTCTTCCTCTCCAGCGATATTCTTCAGGTTCTCCCGGTTCTTCGGCGGTTCCTCTCCTGAGTCCTTGTTCTCCGGTCTCGTCCTCAACTCCGCTTCTTCCGGGTTCTCCCACGCCCCCCTCTCTTCCGCTGTTCCAGTCCTCTTATGTGCTGGCCGTCCCTCCTCTTCCGGCCTCTTCTTCGATCCCCATTCCTTGTCTGTCTCCCCGATGCTTCCTTCTTCCTGTGAGGAGGAGGGAGTTGCTTTAGTTAACTCTTTCCTTCCTTTGTTGCCCTGGCCGTCATAGGTGAAATACGGGGAGCCGCCGTCCTGGCTCCGGACCTCCCCCTCACACCTAGTTAGCAATCTGTTTATTGCTTATTGCTACAACTTGGACTTTTCTTCCTGAGAGGGATAGGTTTGGAACCTCCATGGAATGAAGTGTGGAGCGGGTAACACCAGTATCGATTAGAAATTATGCAGAATGGCCATTCACCTCAGCAGCTCCATATGGGCTACTCTGGTCTACCTCTAGCACTGCACAAATCATGCACTTCTCCTCCCCTCTCACATACCATCATTGCAAATGTGTTGCATTTGGTGAAAACTGGGGGTAATGTTTGGTCAGAATCAATGGATTCTGTTGAAACCCTGGATTGCATCACATTTTGTTTCTAATGTTGTGCTGCAACACTGAAACTTCAGGCATGTTCATATAAAACTGTGTCAGATCTGTTATGACTAACCTGTGAGTCCGGCTCGGCAGGAGCAATGGACAAAGACAGCCCATACACCCCCTGATGCTCTACTTAGAGTGCGACAGAACCACTCACCCTGGTAGGTCACTGAGGGGAATGGGATAAAACAATAAAAGATAGCCTATTGGTTCCCTGTGTGGTTGATGATCATCTATGGTCTCACCACTAAAGTTCTTTCTTCAATATCTGTTCAATACCTTTTTATTTGCACTTGTGTAAAAAATTAACAATATGAGTCACCGTACATTCTCTCTAGTCACTAAGTACACTTCACATTTCACATGTTACACTCACTTGCATTAATTATCAATCTCTGCAATGGCTACTTGTTGACGTAGGTTGGCACTAGAGCACGAGTCACCCAATTAGTCTTTAGTCTCTTTAGTAACACTTCAACATTGTTTTTAGTGACAGGTTTGAGAAATGAATGTTTTCCCGGGAACGCTTACATTAAGTGCAAAAATAACCTGTTTTACTTGTAGCTTTGGGTTTGTCTTAGATACTGCTCATTTGCTATCCTATGCGCGCTCATGCAAGGCTTGATTCTAAGGCACTTAACTCTATCTTTGTTTTCTTTCTTTCTGGGTCATCGTCATCGAATAGATATCTTGCTCCAGAAGGGGCAAGAAGCAGCTATCGCTATCGCTAGCCAGAAGGGACTAGACAGATGGATCACAACGCTCTGCAATTCCTCAGATAAGTTCACAGACAGAAGGACCGTCTTCTCCAGAAGGCAAGATTTCCTAGCTGGGGCGTGGTCCAAAGGGAGCAGCATTATACCCTCCAGGACCTAAGATGGCTGCCAATGTTCCCAAAAGTTCCAGAAAGTTCCAGAAAGTTCCAGAAAGTTCCAGAGAGTTCCAAAAACGTCAAGAGTGTTCCAGAGGCCAATTTTCAATTTAATATGAGCAAACCACTGGTAACAGGTGGGGCCCACCTTAAATATCTACATTTAATTATCAACTTGGGCCACATGGGGCACAAGTTGATAATCCAATGATCATAGCAACTCTTCATTTCAGTGATCATTTCAATGATCATAGCAACTCTTGGAAACCAGCTCCTAGGAACTTGAGCCACCAGCTGCATACCTGGGAAGTCCACCTTGCATTCCTAGTGGTAAAAGGGGTTTTGGAGGGTTCAGGAGGAGAGACGTTGCCTGGATTTATGATGACCATGTCAAACTGCCCCTGATTCTGCGTACCCCAACATCTTGAAACCAAGTAAAGCCCTTCTCACCTATAGCAGGCAATCAGCAAATTTCTTGCCTGCTTTATGCAGACGACTTGGTGCTACTGGACTATTCTCCAGTGGGCCTGCAGAGGAAATTACACTCCCTCAAAGCATACACTAAGCAGAATCAGTTGAGGAGCAATTTAGAAAAAAACAAGGTTTTGGTTTTTGGAGAAAAAGTGAAAAGCTTCAGATGGTTTCTACATGCCTGAGAGGTGGAAAAAGTGGATTCTAAGTATTTAGGCCTGACCTTAATGGGACCTACATATGGATAGCATTAAGCAGAGGTCCTTGTTGCAAGCTAGCTGTTTGTCTAGATTTAACTGGAAATATGGAGGGTTGGCTCTTGCCCCTTTGATGAAGGGTTATGAAGGGAAAATACCCCCTTGGGGCTGTACGGTGCAGAGGTATTTTTCCCTAGACCCCTCCTGTGAGTGGGACGGTTGGAAGGGGTGGTCTTAAGGAAGCTTCAGTAGCTCCCGCTAGGCACTATGGCCCAGGGTATAAGAAGGGAATTGAACCTAACTGCCTGGAATATGTTGCCATCCTCCAGAGCTTTAAGGTTCTTCTATAAGCTCTCGGAGGACTGTGAAGTGGCTAATGTTTCCAGACTCTGTTGGGTTGAGGTCCGAGGCAGTGAAAGAAAGTGGGCTAGGGAAGTACGAAATAGACTAAGGATCCTAGAGAATTTACATGTAGAGCACGGCACAATTGTAACCTTGTTCTCTGTAAAATTTCTCCAAATTCAATTTTTTAAGTTAGCAATTTTAATTTCCCTCTACAGCTTGGCAAAGTAACCACTGCTTCATCAACAGTAACCATTTTATCCACAGAAGCTGAATTTCCACTAGGACCAGGTAAAGTTATCAATGCATTCTTAGGCGGAGCACTTGCAGTACCAAGTGCTGTCATTTCTTGTGTACTCATGCCTGGCTCACCTACAACCATATCAGGTACTGGCGATCTCTGTGCCTGTGCACCATCTGTATATGGAGGAGGTCTAGAACGAAATAGGCCATTAAAGAAACTATCTTCCTCATCAGAATCAGGTTTCTTAATCCTTTTTCTGATTGTTAATTTTAGATTCACCAAAACTCTTTGTATCTGATCCATTACCTATTGCAGAGAAAACCTTCACTCCTTGCATTGCATCCTCTCTCCAAGCCTTCTTCTTAATACCCCCTTGAATTCTAACCAATAGCTCCATGTATTTCTAAACTGCATATTCATCTTCCTTCTCTCTTTCACTATGGCCACTCAATCCTATTAATTAAATGACTATAATTGTATAGGTCCAGGTTACAGCTTTCCCTCACTCATTGAATGTCTCAGGAAATCAAGCTTTTTAATATTAAAGGTTCCCTCTAATGGATATTGCATTCCCTTGTATCCATAAGTATACTGGAAGACCTGGAATCCTTGGCCTGCTTCTCCTCTAACTTTTTGCATTCAACCCTCCTGCTTTGCTGACTTTGTTTTTGACGGTTTTAGGACTCTGCACACTTTACCAGTGCTAAACAGTGCTAAAGTGCTTGTGATCTTTCCCTAAAACATGGTTGAATTGGCTTACACCCAATTGGCATACTTAATTTACTTTTAAGTCCCTAGTAAAATGGTACTACATGTGCCCAGGGTCTGTAAATTAAATTCTAATAGTGGGCCTGTAGCACTGATTCTGCCACTCACTTAAGTAGTCCTTTAAACATGACTCAGGCCTGCCATTGCAGCCTGTGTGTAAACTGCCATTTCGACCTGGCAAAATAAGCATTTTACCAAGCCCAAACCTTCCTTTTTAAGTTCTATAAGTCCCCCCCAGGGTAGGCTGTTAACAGCCCATAGGACAGGGTGCAGTGTATTTAAAAAGTAGGACATGTACTTTTAAGTTATACATGTCCTGGTAGTGGAAAACTCTTAAATTTGTTTTTCACTACTGCAAGGCCTCCCTCTCCTATAGGATAGCTTTGGAGTTACCTTATTCCATTTAATAAGCTGTAACTTCCAATTGTGAATAGGTAGACAGGTCGAGTTTGGTATCTAAAGAATTGTAATTAAAAGCCCTCTTTAATGTTAAAGTTTGATTTTTAGTCACAATTCTGAAAATGCCAGTTTTAGAAAGTAGAGTTTTCTTGTTCTAACTATTTGGTGCCTGCAACCTGTTCCTGGGTCACATCAATAGCAGTAGCTGGCAGTTGGTGTTTGTGTATTGCTCTCAGACAGTGAGACAAAAGGAAGCTAGGTGTTGGCATGATGGGCCACTCTGAGTTAACGAGGAGGTGGAGCTCTCACCTAGCACACTTGCACATCACAAAGCTCTGCCTGAGCACTCTCATTTTTAAAAAAAATGTCTTTATTTTTCAACCATAACAGATTTCAGCGCAATGGATTAGTGCCATTATCGCTCCACTGTGTTTACATTAAAAAAAACATTTGCCTGATACATCCCATAAATACAATATTCAGCATGACTGGCTTGCCAGTATCTGACATTCAACATATGTCCTTTATATGTTACTTGTTTGCATATGAAGGTGTGTAAACTATAGTGCTCCCAAGTAGTATGTGGGTGTGGTCCGCCGGGTAAGTGGGCGCATGGTACGGGACTGTGGAGTGATACAGTGTAGTCACAGTCCAGAGGGCGTTACATTACCCAGAGAGGAAAGCTGCCACGTGGGTATTTTGCTTGTTTGTCTTATAGCCTTCAAGTGGTCCTCCATAGTTATCGGTTCGTTACCCCCTACCCACACATGGTGGCCTGTTATCGATTTTCGCTTCAGATTTGGGGACATATTTATTTATTTAGCCCATATTGCACCACCTGGACCCTGCTCTTTGTCGGTTCCGAGTCATGGTGTTCTGCTCTGCCCTGGAACATTTATTGAGGCCCCATAGCCTGTCCTGCCCTGCTGGGGGCTGGCTAGCCTTCCATGCCATCACTACCCGTCTCTTAAATAACAACATGACTAGGTTAACAAATTTGTGAACATATTTACCTTTAGACGGTCACAACAGCAATCCAAGCAGAGAAAATATATAGTAGCCGGGGTAGAATGTGCATCGTGGCTACCGCCACACTACCCATTGGGGTCAACGGTAGGGCCCTCCAAAAACTCATGGATTGTCTAATCAATGTAAGTGGTCTACCCAGGTTTCCCTCGTATTAAGTCTGCCTCTGTATGATATATGTGGACACCCAGATGCTTAAATGTGTCAAGCCTAGGATGCAGGCTGCCATCTCTCCATGGGCCTCCTAGGGAGCAGGCCTGACTTGTTCCAATTCACCCTTAGGCTCGATGCTTCACCAAACGATTCTAGTGTCTCCATCAGGGCTGCCAGTGACTCACCGACGCATCGTAGCTAGACCAGTGCATCATGTGCGTATATGGATCACATGCCATCTCCCAAATATATGCATCCCCCAGTCTCCCACCTGCATATGAAGTCTACATGCCAGTGGATCCAGTGACAATGAAAACATCAGCGTCAAAAGCGGGTAACCCTGCCTTGTGCCCCTCTGTATACTGAATGGAGCTGAGATCGTCAGAATGGCTGATAATATAATATTTTAATCCACGCGAGAAATGTCAGTCCAAATCCCATCTCTGACAGGACCTCAAGGAGATATGATTATCCCAACGTATCAATGCCTTTTTGATGTCCAGGGACACCGTTAGGTAGTCCTCTGCCGACACCTTGGTTTCGCTCTTCAAGCTCCAGAGACGACAGACACTAAGGAAGGTGCTCTGACCGGTATAAATCCATTTAGGTGTGCATGAACCAATGTCACCATGAGAGGCAGCAGCCTGTTCGCTAATAGTTTGCCCAACAACTTATAATCTATGTTGAGGGAGGTAAGACCGCATTTCCGTGGAATCCCGCCCTGATTTAGAAATTACTGTTTCCAGTGCATCCCTCTTGGAATCTGGCAAGATACCCTCGGCTCTCACCTCCTCGTAAACCTTCAATAGTTTCGGTACCACCAGCTCCCTGTAGGTGGCATAATATTCCACTGGCAGTCCACTTGACCCAGGTCTTTTATTGCACGCCAGCTGTTGTAGTGTGGTACGGATCTCATCTGCCTGTAGCAGCTGTTTAAATTCCTGCTGTTGAAGTAAATTAAGTTTGGGCAGCCTGGTCCCATGGACATAAGTTCTTGCGCATGAGCTATTGCCCAGTGTGGGTTCTTTGTATAGCGTGACATAATAGCTGGCAAAAGGTGTGTTAATGCTCTCTTGTTTGTTGACCCCACCCCGCCCTCAGGGTTACCATAGCCCCTACAGATGATCTCTCAGTTTCACCCCTCAAAAGCCAAGTCAGTAAGGTGCCGGTCCTATCGCCCTCACCATGTTGTCTGGTCAAGTGTTCTCTGTAGTCAATGTTAGCAAGTCTAGTGGTCAAATCTATGTATTGTTTGCATAGCACATATAACCTCTCCTACTGAGCGGGCTTTGTAGGTGTCGCATTTTCTACTGCATGCATGGCACGTTCCATGTCTAGGACCTCAGTCTGTAATGTGGATTCAACCCCCACGCTGTGTTAATGCAATAACCTCTAACCAATACATTGAATGCTTCCCACTCCGTCTCTCTGGTGGTAGCTGACCCATCATTCTCGGCGAAGTATTGCGTTATGTGTGTACCTATAGTGTCACAGAACGGTGCATCCAACAATGCCTTCTTGTGCCACTACCAGGTCAGATTCCTGGCTCTGTCCATGCCTCCATGCATTGACAGCAACAGCGGACAATGATCTGAGATTGTACAAGCAAGATACTCACCTTCATATACAAGTCTGTCCCACAGAAAAACATGTCTAGCCTACTGTGCAGCTGATGCACCGCTTAGTAGTATGAGTATTCCCACTCAGTGGGGTGCATAACTCTCCACACCTCATGAATTTGCCTGCTTGTGGCCCAGCCCTGTTATGTGTTGCGATGTACATAGGGTGATTAAAGTGGTCCAACACTAGATCCATAACGCAGTTAAAATCCACCCCCCCGGCATGGGGCTCTCAGATTGGGAATAAGGGATGGGTAGAGTTGGTCAAGAAAGTTATAGTGGTTACGTTTGGGGCATATATCGCTAGGAGTATCAGTTGTCCCTCCACCATCACCTATCTGGCATCTGGGTCTGTGTTGCAAGTATTCAATAAAAGGGTACTCCCGGAGCCACGCAGATCACCACTTCCTGACGAAGGCCGAGTAGGAATTGCTGTATAACTGTACCCTCCACCTCCTACATAGTTTACTGAGTACTGACTGTACCAGGTGAGTCTGATGAAGGTAAGCTATCTGTATATTGCAGTGCTTTAGATACGTGTAGACTGCATGATTTTTTTAGGAGTTGCCATGCTGCGAATATTCCATGTCAGCACATTATACAATGTGGCATGTGTACCGCTAGTCAGTGGCAATTGTCAGTTGAATAAAGGGGCACAGTTGGCTGCATGTCCATGCCTAACAGCTGCCCTATTGCACACACATCCCCTCATCTGCCCCTTGTATCAGTGGAACTTGTCGGGTATTTGGCCTATGTTAGAATGTTCTGTGATGTATCATATGCAGTACACTGCAAACTGTGTAAACCCAATTATTTATTAATACCCCCTCAGACATGGTGTTGTGCATAAGCCCCACCATTTTTTGCTGGGTTTCAGAGTCCGTAAGGAGTCAGGCAATCCTCAATCATATTGCAAGCCTCGCGTCAGCAGCTTTAGGCCCTTTCATCAGTTCGCCTCGGAGGCATTGCATAGGGCACTTAGTTTACACCCTATCACTCATAGCTGAAACCTTGAGAGTGATGTGCTCTCCTTAGAGAACTGGCTACAGCTCCGTTCTTTGGAGCTTGCCCCTCCTACCATTCGGGCAGCAAAAACTAGTAGAGCTTTGGCCCCATGGTTCACGGAGGCACTTAGGAAGAGCAAAAGTGCTTGCAAACGCCTTGAGAGAGCGTGGCGGAATAATTTTAATCCCACGGACAAAATCACTTATAAACTGGCCCTGAAAGTCCACTAAAGTAAAGTCCGCGAAGAAAAGAAACTTTTCTTTTCCTCCAAAATTGAACAGGACGGGAACAAAAGCAAAGAACTTTTTAAAATCGTAAAAGACTTCTCATCTCCTAATGCAATTGGCAGCCCTTTTGCCCCTACCAGTGACTGGACTAACCAGTTGGCCTGCTATTTCTATGATAAAATCAAAATCATCCAAGATTCTTTTGAGGTGCAGCCCCCGGCAATGGAAGTACATACGGGTCTGCCCCTCTGGGCCAACCCTAATTTTGGTTCTTTCCTCATGCAGTTTCCTCCTATCACTTTGGATAAATCCCTCGAGATAATGAAAGCCCTTAAGTCCGGCTCACCCACCGACCCTTGCCCAGCTAAAGTTCTGGCATCTATTGCTGAGGTGATCAACCCAGACGTCAACCTCGTCCTGAACACCTCTCTGTATAAGGGGCAAATGCCAGAGAGCTGGAAACACGCAAAAATTCTCCCGCTTTTTAAGAAACCTGCGGCAGATCCATTGGTATCCAATTATAGGCCAATATCATTGTTGCCTTTTTTTCAAAGGTTCTGGAGAAATATGTAAATACAGTCACCACGGAATATGTGGAGGCCAACCCTGTTCTTCACCCGAGTCAGTCGGGTTTCAGAGCAAATTTCAGTACTGAAACTGCCTTACTAGAAGTTTCTGAAACTATCAAAGCAACACTAGATAAAGGTGGCAACGCGGTATTGGTATTGCTGGACCTTTCCGCGGCCTTTGATACCATGCCCCATGACCGACTCCTTCGAAGACTCCAGGAGTGTGGCATTGGTGGCACGGCATTTAGATGGTTCACCTCCTTTTTAAATGGCCGTCAACAAACAATCTGGGCCCCTCCCTTTTCGGCTCCCATCCCCCCTATGAATGTAGGGGTTCCACAAGGCTCGATTTTGAGCCCAACACTCTTTAACGTGTACATGGCCCCCCCTTGCGCTCCTAGCTGAGGAATACGGCGCAATCTTACGCCGATGACACGCAATTGTTGTTCACCTGTGATAAGGGCGCAGATTTTAGAGGCAGCGAGATAAACGCCTGCTTGACAGAGGTGTTTTCCTGGCTTAGACAAAACCAATTGAAGTGTATTCCGGAAAAGTCCGAGATTATTTTCTACGGCTCTCATCCTGGTGAAGCATGGCGCCATTGGTGGCCACAGGATATGTCCCCCCCTGTAACCTCAGTAAGTACCGTGAAGAATCTCGGGGTCAAGCTGGACGCTGGCCTGTCCATGAAGGCTCAGATTCAAACTGTGGCTGGCACCTGCTTTGGGCTATTGAAAATGCTAAAGAATTTTCGGCCCCTGCTTCCGGTCTCACATAGGAAGACTGTAGTCCAGGCCCTGATTGTATCAAGGCTGGACTACGTCAATGCCTTTTACCTGGGCCTCCCTGACTATCTACTAGGTCACTCGCAGGTGGTCCAGAATGTGGCGACCAGAGCTATTCTCATGGTAGGCCCTAGGGAGCGAATGACCCCCCACCTGGTATCCTTGCACTGGCTACCGGTCCGGAAGAGGATCCATTTTAAAGTGTTGGTCTTGGTCTTTAAGGCCCTCCATAATACAGGGGCCCCTTGCATCAGGGAAAGGATCCAGCACTATGTCCCACAACGGACTCTGAGGTCCTCAGTACAGCTCCTGACGACCATCCAGAAGTTTTTCCACTCCCGTATGGGTGGTCGATCCTTTCAAGTGGTGGCACCTCGACTATGGAATAGCCTGCCCCTCTCTCTTAGGTGCAGGATCTCCTCGCCTTTAGGGGGCAGCTAAAAACCTGGCTTTTCCAACAATAGTTCTGGGCCTACCTGCTTATATGCAATCTGTCTGTTTTGTGGTCTTTGCAGCGCTGGGATACTCTGTGGAGTAGCCGCGCGCTTTACAAATACCTAAATAACATAACATAACAACATAAACAATATACAACTGAAAATACATTGTTGTGTCCCATATGTTGTGTGAGAGCGTAGCATACAACCACAACTTCCTCCGGTGGTGGTTGCCCGCATCATTGTGTCACCTCCCTTACCAGCCTAGAGCTGTGTTACCTGCCGTTGATGCATTAGTCCTCGGTCACTACTACTTTACTCTATGCCACTCCATGCCACTGTACTCCACTCCACTCTACAACACTTTGCTCCATTCTACTTTACACCACTCCACTCTAGGGCACTCTACTGTATCCCACTCTACTCTACACCACTCCATGCCACTGTACTTTACTCCACTCTATGACACTCTACTCTACTCTACTCCACTCTACTCCACCACTGCACAGGATGCAACTCTACTCTACCCCACTTCACTCTCCTCCTGTTCATTATCCCCCAGTTCACTGTAGGACAATTTACTCTACGCCACTCTACTCTATGCCACTCTACTTTATCCCACCCTACTCTACCCCACTTCTTTCTACCTCACTTCAGTCTACCCCACTTCACTGTACGCCATTCTACTCTATGCCACTCTACTCTATTCTACCTCACTTTTCTCTACGCTACTCTTCCCTACTTCACTCTACTCTATGCCACTCTACTCTACCTCACTTTTCTCTACACTGCTCTTCTCTATGCCACTCTACTCTACCTCACTTCACTCTAGCCTACATTTTATTTTCTTAACTATAACATCCCTGTAACCTTTCAGTTTTTCCAGTAAATTTCTAAGGTTCTTTTCCTTAACTCTAACATCCCTGTAACGTTTGGTTTTTCTGAAGTGAAATTCTAGTTTTTTTTTATATTTACATTTCTAAAGTATAATGGTTCTTTAACTTTTCGGTTTTCTGTGAATTTCTAAGGTTTTTTAAAATGGTATTTTCCTAAACATAACATTTACGTAACCTTTGTTTTTTTCAGTGATTTTTTGTTTTTTTATATTTACATTTCCTAAATCTAAAGGTTGTTTTACGTTTGGTTTTCTCAGTGGTTTTTATGGGGTTTTGTTGTAAATGTTTTAGTAACTAAAATGCTTATGTACTTTTTTGTTCTTTTGGTGAATTGTTTTTTTACTTTTAAATTTAATTCATAATATTCTATATCTGTGTATTGTACATTTTATTTAGAAAGTATTTTACATTATTTGGTGTTAAAAAAAACTTTAGCATCATTTAATTGTGCTTTATAATGTAGTTTTCTAACGGGGAGAGGCAAGATGGCGCCAGCGGTGTTGGACACGTAAGCTGCTGCTCCCGGCTCCCCCCCCGGGCCTGAATTCTAGTAGGATGCGGGCAGTTAAAGTTCACTGCTAACTGTATGCGGCATGATTTGGTGTGTTTTCAGTGCCCCGCGGCCACACTACCTGCACTACCTGGGTTTGGCTCGGCGTCTCCTTTGGTGTCCGCGTTCTGTGTGTTTTGTCGCCGCGGCGGAGAGCTGTGCTGTGGCTAGAGGCGGTGCCGCTCCCGCCGTACTCGTGGCCTCTATCCCACCGAAACTCGCCAGAGGTAGGAAACCACGGATCTCTGCTGACGCCTCCGGAACAGCGAGGGGCGGTTCGGCAATTCAAGGTAGCGGCAATGTCAATGGTATCCCTGAAGCGGTGGGAAGAAACATGAAGGAACTCAGGGGGAGGCTGATGGTAAGCGCAATATACCTTTTTAATTTTTAGCAGGGAAAGGAAAAAAGAAACCCCAGCCCCCTCAAAATGAAAATATTGTCCCTGGCAGCGATGTAGGTGGTCAGGAAGGAGAAACTGGAAGGCAGCTGAATTCTTCCACAAGATTGGGCCAGCTTCATCCTAAGGCTGATACCGCTCACCAGTATCAGTAGATGCTAGGCAAACATGATCTGGCAACTAAAATGAGGAGTGACGGTGTTAGCAATGATGCGGCTGGGGGGAGCGAAGAACACCTCTCTGCACCTAGTGCATCGGAGTGTTAATAAAGGATCATACAGTGTTTCATAAAGTTATTAGCACAATTCGTTGTAAACCAACCACAAGGAAAGTAAAGATGGACAATACCCCGGTGTACGATAAACAAGGGATGAATGGCAGTTGCAGTAGCAAGAGCACTGCAAAGGAAATTGCCTCTGGGGACAATTTCTTTTACCTATCAGATCACTTTGACTCATTAGGAGATGAGATTTCGTCGATTCTCAGGTCTCGCTCTAGGGGAGAGTCACCTGGTAGTTGTCGCAGCAAGGCAAGTAGTGTACAACCTGAGGACCCAGGTACTGATACTTCGGAAACAGGCTCGAGGACAGTACGCAAGAAGCATGAACCGCTTGAGGGCACAACACAGACTGCTGGTACAGATACATTGCTATGGGATTATTCATTCTCAGCAGGACTTGCAGCAGATTGGGGGTTCTCATCTAACCATATGGGGGAGGCCTTGTTGGAGAAACCGGATGATATACCACTGGCATTGATATATCAGAGCATAATGGCGCACAGAGAAGAGACATGCACGGAGAGCCAGCGGACTAAAGGAGCTTGTCGCAAACTTCAGAATTCCATAAGGCGGATTGCATAATCCTGTTCAGAGTTTGCAGAAAGGTTTAACGAAGCAGAAGCTCGGATTTCATGTTTGGAAGATGAGCTTGTGGCTCAGAAAGTGATAACGGATGCAATACGTCTACAAAAAGAAGATACGCAATGGAAATTAACAGACCTTGAGAACCGGCTGCGGCGAAATACCTTGAGAGTCTTGGGGATTCCAGAGGGTGCCGAAGGACAGCATGCTCGAAAGTTCATTGTTGATGTTATTTCTGAGGCTTTTCCTGAACTTTCGCAATGGAACAGGAACCATGAAATACAAAGAGCACATCGATTTCCCTTTGTACAACAACAAACGAGATTGGGACAAACTACTCCTAGGCCTGGGCAATTCTGATATGTGTAAATAATTTTTGGGTTCCCCAGGCAGTGTATGATCTGGCACGACTGGAAAGAAAGAGGGTTGAAAAGGGGTCAGAGTTTTTTGTTAGGCTGGATTTTTGCTACCAGACAGTGGAAAAGCAATGGCAGCTGCGGCACCTTATTCCTTTCTTTCAGGGCAAAGGGGCTCAAGCTTATCTGTTGAATCAGGCAAAACTGAACGTTATTCACAATGAGCAAGCTCGGTTTTTTATATCAGAAGTACAGGCTAAAGATTTTTTGCAATCTATTTAGATAGGGCACCAGGTTTTAGGCAGATCTTTTCGTTCTTTTGGTCTTTCTAGAATCTGGCGAAGGGATGTGATGGGTTGGACTGATGCTGCTTCATAAGGGGGGGAATGACCCGGTAGCTGGAGCTTTCTCATTGCAAGGGACCATTGGATGGGGTGTTGGGGAGGAGATGGGGGGCACTGGGGTGGGTGGGGGAGCACTGGAGGTGGTGGTGGGGTGGGAGCCATGGGGGGAAAAATAGCAATCCATAACATGTGGATTATTGAGGAATGTAGGTATGTGATGACACTAAGCAGGGTCAGCTGCCAGAATGGTGTTGTATTGATCAATGGGGGATAGGATGACACCTTTAGGGGTATGTATTTGTTCCTTTAATGTCTGTGGGTTGAACAACAATGGGAAAAGGCAGCGGGTGTCGGCATAATTACGAGTAATGAAACCCGATGTGGTTTGTTTACAGGAAACCCACATTAACTGAACTTGGCTATTCGTTACTTGCCTGCACACAACAGTCTGCGACGAATTGTGGGGTGGCTATCTTGGCAAAACATGGGATTTAGGGTACGGGTAGAACACTGGCTGATAAGCAGGGCTACTGGGTCATCACTGAATGTATAGTAGGGGCTGTCAAGTTCTTTTTGTGTTCAGTTTATGGGTCTAACTTGGATGAGGCATTAGTGCTTGAAGGGCTTAATGTAGAATTGGCATCATGGCCCACCCCCTCTGATTTTATGTGGCGATCTCAACATACATTTGGGCTGCCGTAACTTACAGTTGGATATGAACAATTATAGGGGTAGGAAACCCAAAGTCTTTAAGGCACTACAGCAGCTTTTGGCTGATCATGGTTTGGTTGATGTGTGGTCTACATTATAGTACCCAGACCCTGGTTTTACGTTTTATTCACACCCACACAACCAAGTTTGTTAGGCTAGGCTATTTTTTTTATGTCAACGGCGCTTCTGTCAGGGGCAAAAATTCAGGTTCATCCTAGGATCACGGCTGATCACGGCCCGCTGCTGATGGATATTCCAGCTATAAGCACTTCTTCTCCTCCGAGATCCTTCTCGTTTGATAGAAAACTCTTGCTGGATACGTTGTTTGTCAGCCATATGAAAAGTTGGATCTGGCAATTTCTTGATATTAATCACAATTCAACCTCATGTGCTTTAGGGTGGGCTGCCTTAAAGACAAGACTTAAGGGGGAGGTTCTCAGTTTTGGACTGTATAATCAGAGGCAACTTAAAATTGTGGTTCAAGACCTGTATGAGGAGCTTCGAAAGGCTGAAGAGAACTTCATACAAGGGGTTTATGCAAGTATTGTCACTACCCCATTGCAAACTGAGGTAGCTCGATGTAAGGCTAAAATCAATTTACAGTGGAGTAAAGAAATTGCCCTTAAATATAAGATATATAGAGAAGAGAGTTATGAGTATGGGGAGGCTACTGGGCCGTGTCTTGCACAGAGGCTTCCCTATAAGGAAGCGCCGCAAAGAATCGCCACTATGACAGATTCAATGGGGAAGACAGTGGAGACACCTTCTGAGATCCTAAGTGTTTTCAACTCATTTTTTGAGGCACTTTACACTGAGAGCAATCCCAGTGGGCAGACTGGAGAGTCTCTGTTGCAGAATTTATGTAGTGAACGGTTGGGCCAGGAAGAATCGGCCATGTTGGACACACCTATCACTATGGAGGAGCTTGAAGAAGCAATAAATATGCTAGCCAGTGGTAAGGGATCCGGCCCAGATAAACTTCCATTAGAAGTTTATAAAACGTTCTTTCAGGAATTCAAAATCGATATGTTGGCTACCTTTCAGGCAGCCCAACTTGGAGACTTGCTGCCGTCTTGGGAGAAGGCAAACATTATCGTTTAAAAAAAAAAGATAAGCCTCCATACCTACCGGGGTCCTACAGACCTATTTCCCTGCTAAATTGTGATGGGAAAATCTATGCCAGAATTTTGGCTTCACGTTTGGCTAGGGTTATCACCCCATTGGTCTCCATTCGACAACATGGGTTTAAAGCTGCCAAGGGCACGGTCAACCAAATCAACAGGGTGTTGACCCTGTTAGATGTGGCAAATGCGCAACGAACCACTATCGGCCTGGTATTACTGGATGCCGAAAAAGCGTTTGACCGTGTTTCCTGGGACTTTTTATGGGCGGTCTTGCGGCTTTTGGGGTTTGGGCCAGGTTTTATCAACTCTATTCAGGTCATGTATAGGACCCCTATCACTAGAATATGTGTAATGGGCCTAGAGTCTGACCGGTGTTTATTTCTAGAAATACTAGGCAGCGTTGTCCCTGCTCCCCGCTTTTATTTGCTTTATATATTAACCCTTTTTTAACAATGTTGATGGGGAGTACGATGCTTAAATCTGTGCTCTGTGGACAGAAACAGTTTCTGGTGTTGACATATGCTGAAGATATAGCTGTTGTAACCTCTGACCCAGCTACAGCCATCCCTGAGATAGAACGGCTGGCGCACATGCTTGGGTCGGTATCTGGCTATCAGCTTAACCCATCCAAAACACAGGTTATTTGTACAAACCAAGCCTGCAGTGGCGACCCTCAGAGTGACCAATGAGGCTACATACTTGGTTGTTAAAATTAGGGTCTGCTTGAAAGAACTGGTAGAGTTCAATTGGGGTTCTATTTTTAGGTTGAGCATTCGAGACCTCTTGTATATACTTTAGTATATACTTTAGTATATACTTATATGTGTATGTACTTTGTGGGCTCTGGAGATCAGCCCTAGGACGTGTCTGCTTCCGCTTAGGGACTTTTCTTTCTGTTCAACTGCCTCTATTTAACTGTCTTAATAGAAAATGACCAGCAGAGGTCAGTAAAATACCAGATTTGCTTTCTGCTGAGGGACTTTCTTTTTTTAATTTTTCTGGCAACTGCCTCTATTTAACTTTCTTGATAGAAAACGACCAGCAGAGGTTAGTAAAATACCAGAATCACTTTAGCATTCTCTAGATTCCAGTCCATAGAAGTTGTCTTCCACGAGCACCCGTAGACAATAATATTTTTTCCAAATCTTGTATTTGCAGTGATATGACCACCAAAGGCCCTGCTTTTATATTAAAAACAGTGCTTTGGACTATACCATTTCCGGCTGAAAGGCAATATTTCTCTCCATGTGTTCCCATACCTGGCGTGTCACGCAGTTTGGTGCTTACTTTCCCTCCATGTTAAAGAACAGTAGATGTTTCAGCGCCAGGCTAATATGCTGCATAGCTAAATACATATAAGGTCCCAAAGGTGAGCCCGAATGCATTGCAAATGCTTGTTATTGGTATTAAACAACAGCTAGACAAGATTGAGTGTCTCCACCTTTCTCTGGTGGGAAGGTGTTATGTTCTTAAGATGAATATTTGATGAATATTTTACCCAAAATATTATATTATTTTAGATCAGTACCACTGGAAATTACACGTGGGCAGCTTCAGAGGTTACATTCACTATGTGGTAGATTTTTATGGGGACAAAGGAAACCACACAGAGCAATGAGACTTTTGACGCTACCCCGTAAGCGAGGGGGCTGGGCAGTGCCCAATTTCAAATTTTATTATTACGCCTGAATGTTACAAAATATGCAGATTTTACTCACGGGAGAGGAGGTTGGAAACGTGGCCGAGGCACCATCCATCTATCAGATGTTGTTAGACTCAGATTCCAAGAATTGTTTATTTAAGATCCTGGAGCCTAGCTATTACAAAAAAACTGCTTTAAGGTTCTATTAACAGCTTTTAAGATTTGGAAGGCGGTACAGAGATGTTTCCAGATTGAGGGGATTTGCCGCCTCAACACTGCTGCCCACTATTTTTTGGGATAGGATAATGGCCAGATGGAGATGCAAGGGATCACAAAGACAAGTGACTTCTATAATGATGAGGGCCTCTCTTCATTTGCAACACTGGCTGGTAAGCATCTCCTACCTAAAACCAAATTTTTTAAGGTTTTACAGACTCGCGATTTTTTATGGAGAAGGCAGAGGGTGATAGAGCCAAACCTCTTTGTTGAGGCCATCAGACCTAAGGATCGGATTGGTGTTTTATATAATTGTTTGGTGGATACACAGCGGGATGATTTAGATGCTCAAAATCTTAAATGGCATAATCGATTTGGGTGGCAAGGGTTTTTTTTGGAGCAATCTAGTGACACTGCCAAAAAGATTGTGATGTCTGCTAATTTAAAGGCACAGCAATTTAGGACCATATTCGACCTCTATCACACTCCTGCTAAAATGTTTAAATGGGTTAGGACGAATGATAGGAAATGCTTTCGTTGTGGGGCGGAGCAGGCTGATATTTTGCACATTTTTTATACATGTGGGCATTTACCCAGCTACTGGGGCATATTGCAAATTTCCTAGCTGAGATTATTGAGGTAGGAATTAAGATCACGCCGATAACAATGTTATTAGGTATAGGGGATGGTGTGATAGAGGAACAGGCGGCCTACAACTTTTGCTACTTTTTATATCCACAGCTGTGGCACGGTTATGTATAGCTTCCATGTGGCTACAGAAAGAGCCCCCTACTTTTGAGATCTGGAGAGCTAGATTCTATGCAATTTATAAACTTGAATATAATCTTTTCTCTCTCAAGGGGTCACGCAGACAGAAATTAGGTCTGCAGATTTCAGGCCCAATGATTGATCATATGAGAGTTTAGAATTAATATCTATGAATGAATATCTATGTATATCATTTCCATATTATTTATTTTATTCTGCTTTCAGCTGTTGGATGATTTTTACCACTGTTTTGTGCCCGGATGTGTTTCTCTAATTAATTATTGTGTATGTAATCATGTTTTGGATTGAAATAAAATAAATAAAAATTAAAAAACTAATGTCTTTTTTTTTTGAATGCGAAAATAGTTATAGGCTTTAAAAATGTGAAGAAATACATTTTTATATTGTTAAATATTTTGGGTACCGTGGTTCCTCTGCAAGACCGAGAAAACTAGATGGGACTGTATGGTTTGCATTTGGGTCTTGTGATCGGAACGTATCTGTGAATTCTGAATCGCAGTTTCATTAAAAAAATAAACACTGTTTTAAATATATAGGACACACTAATTTGATAACAAAACATAGGGATCCACCCCAAGAGAGGTTCATAAGGGTGTGTTTCCTGTTATGACAGGACGCACGCAGTGTTTGCTTAAATACCCCTCACACACCAAAAGGGCCCTTGGTGTCATGCTTCATCATAGGGGTCTTCCCGCCCCGCTGCGGGACGGGGCGTGCTACGACCAGCGACTACGAGGGAGCACTGTTTTTACAAAACTATGTGTGGTGTAGGGGTAGTGAGAGGAAGGGTCAGAAGTGAATGCAAAAAAAGTGAATTAAAAAGGACCTGGCCTCGTGGACTTAGAAATTTTAATACGTCGTGGAGGCTGGTGCTGTTAAAAAAGTGGTTCGGAGATGTCCTGCGTATAATGTGCGGATACTCCTGATCAAGTCAACATGTTTCGAAGCATCAAGGCTTCTTCATCAGGACTAGGAATGATCCCTTCAGTGCTCACTATGTTGCTATCAATGCGTAATAGAAAAAGTGTGCTATATACAAAACGATAAAAAATGCAACAATCATGCACTTTATATTACCCAATCAGTATTTCAAAATGTAAATCTGTAAAAGAGAGAGCATAGTTAGTTACACAATCGCGCCTCCCAAAAGCGCAAACACATTATCGCCTGCAAATACAAAAGTGATCATGGTGTCATTAGCCTTAGTTATAACTCGAAAAACAAGCGCTGTGACTTGTTAGGAAAAACGGGACAAAAACGAAACATACACACACAAAACAGAAAACACACTCTCTATGTTAGAGATCGGGGTAACTATAAAAGAAATATCCATAGGTTGGTACATACTGGAATATGTAGGAGACAATGCTCCATGAGCCTTCTGAACGGGTGGGAAGGATGTTGCCACTGTATTCTATTTGGTAAAAAGGAAAAGAAAAGGAGGGAAAAGGAGGTTGGAATCCAGAGCCAGTGATTCGAGGGAATCTTTCGAGACACCTAGTGTCATTGGTGCCTTTCGCGGCTATGCCGTACTTACGTAGCAGTCAACACTACCTCACTCAATCGCCAACCCGCGGCTCCGTTGTGTAAGGAGATCTGCGAGGGCGCCCTATTTATGCGGACGTTAATTGACATTTAATTACACACAAATGGATGCACCTGCATCAGAGTTTCGAAAGTATCCGGATGTGGATGACCGTTCATTTCCTGTGACTGATAAGTCACAAAGACTAGAGCGGTAATACATGCACCTGCGCCAGAGTTCGTAGGTATCCGGATATGGATAACCATTCACTTCCTGTGACCGCTAAACAATAAAGACTAGAGCGGTAGAGTCAGGAAGGCATGCAGACAAAAGTGACAGCACCCACTGAGGTCGTAGACAATTTGGGGCGATAACCATTATTGTGGAGTTGGAAGTGATTTAATCAAAATATCGATATACTGGATATGTATACCGCGACGATGTTCACGATCTCTCATAAGTAAAGGTTGTAAAAAAGAGCATCGTGAATCTGAATAGTAATTCAGAATTCAAAATCAATTAGGGGTAAGTTACGAGTGTAGTTGGACGCAATACCCCAAAGGGGTACGCATAAAAAGTCCTGTTACCACTAACATGTTAGAGGGGAAAGTAATTACATTGGTGGTGCCAAGATCTAACCACGTTCTTTTAAAGAGCCCAAAGACACATATTCAAATTATAATTCCATGATGGTTGGCCCAGATTAGTGTTGATGTCCACAGAATGTGAAGGCTAACTCGGGAGTACGTATGGCTCCAGGAATATAGACACTACTTCTTGCTTTTCCCGACTTCCTTGGGGATAAATAAGCTCATGTAAAAATGAAGAAAAAGAGGGAAGAGAAATAGAAGGGAAAGGAAAGGGTAGGCTATCTACCACGGAGGTTCCCAAAAAGACATGGACTAGTATAGTCCAAAGACAGAGTGCATCAATGATATGGTCATCTCTTCATTAGGGTTCTCTTAGGTATGGGTTTAGGACAGTTGAGCCCAAGGAATGTCGTCGTTCAGACCAGTTAGGTAGGTGCCCAAATGGAACACCCAACGTTGTTCCTTTTCCAGCAAGCCATTTTCGTTGTGGAGTTGTTCGATCACAGTCCATTTCAAGTCATCCACGTTGTGTGACATGGTTAGGTAGTGGCTTGCCATCTTTGTAGTGCTCTTCTTACAGCGAACGTTACACTTGTGCTCGCCAATACGGATCTTTATTGGTCTTGATGTCATCCCGATGTATTCTTGTCTGCATGGACAAGTAATCATATATATCACATTCCTGCTATTGCAGTTTGTGAATCCTCTTTGTTCCCAGACTGTACCATTGGTAAACTGGATGTTTTTACTTCTTTTCGTAAGATTGCATGTACTACAGTTACCACACGGGTAGTGACCCTGTACAGGTGGAAGGGTGTTGGTGGTCAAATTCCTTATTGGTGTCACGCGTGGTCTTGTATGGACCAAGATGTCCTTAAGATTTCTGCCTCTCTTGTGGGAGAACATGGGTTTCGGAAAAGTGAGACTTCCGCAGTTCAGAAATCTCCAGTGTCTATTCACTATTTTAGATACTAGATTGGAGTGGGTGTTAAAAGTGGTTACGCAAATAGGTCTTGTTTCCTGTTCTTTAGGAATGCGATTTTCCAAAAGCGCGTCTCTGTTATTATTTCTTGCTCGTTTCAACCCTCTCTTCACAATCCGTTCTGGATAGTTGCGTGTCAGTAGTTTGTTCTCCAAATCAGAGGCTTGTCTCTTGAAATCTGTAAGCTCAGAACAGTTTCTTCGAAGACGGAGGAACTGACCGTAGGGAAGGTTATCCCGAAGGTGTCTGGGATGGAAACTATTGTATTGTAATAGGCAATTTTTAGCCGTTGGTTTAAAATGTGTAATAGTTTTGAGCTTCCCATCATCTGAATAGATATTCAGATCAAGGAACACCAGATTTGTTTTGGAAAAAGTATGCGTGAATTTAAAAAAAGGATTTTGTTGGTTGAGCCACATCATGAATAATCCAATGGATTCAGCGTCACCTTTCCATATCACCAGTACATCGTCGATGTAGCGTTTCCAAATGACAATATTGTCATGGAATGGGTTGTATTGATGAAGTATCTTGTTGGTTTCTAGGTGGTGTACATAGAGACCAGCTAGACTGGGAGCGAAGGTGCTCCCCATGCTGGTCCCATGCTTTTGTAGGTAGTGTACCCCCTCATACAAGAAAAAGTTCTTTTTCAGGGCCAAAGAGATGCATTCCATCACCATATTGCGAGGTGTATGGTAATCCCACGTAGTGGAGAATAGTACTTCCTCTATAATGTCCAGGGTTTCATCGTGAGGCAAGCTAGTATACAAACTTTCGACATCAAGACCCAGCAGAAGGTGTTGCTCTGGGTCAAAAGGGAGATCTTTGATAAGTTGTAACACGGCCTTGGTGTCTTTAAGATAGGTGTCTGTTTTCTGGACTAGAGGCCGCAGGAATGCGTCAGCAAACTTGGAAAGGGGTTCAAGTACGGAACCGATCCCGGACACAATCGGGCGGCCGGGGGGGTATTCTAACTCCTTGTGGATTTTGGGAATGGTATAAAAATACGGTGTCCTCGGTGACTTCTGAGTAAGGAAATCCGCCTCCTTTCTTGACACCCAGTCATGTGCCGTGGCTTCTTCAACCATCCCCATAATCCGTACCCGGATCTCCTCCGTTGGGTCAACATGGAGGATCTCGTAGTTCCTTCGATCATCCAGAAGTTTCCTGCATTCGGTGTCATAGTTATGTTTAGTTTGAATAACAATGGCACCCCTTTATCAGCGGGTTTAATAACCAAGTCGGTGTTGTCAGCTAGTTGTTGTAATGCCTCTTTTTCCAATCGTGTGACATTCTGGAATGTTTTTGTACCCTCATTCGGTATGTTCATCAGTTCCTCCATTACAGCTTTTTCAAAAGCAAGTAACTCAACCGGTAATGTAACATCCATAGGGGTGAATGTGGACTTGAGTCGTAACCCAGTATCCGGGGTCTGTTCCTCTGTTGTCTCAGTTGTTTCTTGGTTAGCAAAAAAAGCCCATAGTTTAAGCTTTCGTATAAACTCCTTCATTTCTAGGAAGAGTTTGAATTTGTCCAACTTGTTGGTGGGGACAAAGCCAAGGCCTTTTTCCAGAACATTTTTTTGGGGTTCAGTGAGTGTATATTCGGTCAAATTGACCACTAATTGTCCCTCCTGCTGGTTGATGGTTGGTTCGCTGTCGCTGTCATGCTCCTCGTTGATACTCTCGCTACGTCCCCTGGATCGTTGCTCCAGTGGACATGATTGCCTCTCCGGTTCCTTCCTCTCGGTGGTCCAGGGCGTGCTCCTAAAAAAGAAGGTGGTCCATAATAGTTGAAATCTTGAGGTGGTGGGTTCCAGTGTTGGAATGGTCCTCCCATTGGTGGCGGGCCATAAGGGTAGTACGTGTAGCTTGGTGGTCCTTGGTAATGGTCCCAACCTCTTCCTCTTGGTCTGTAGGGTCTCTGATGTTGAACTCCTCCTCTCTGGTTCCTCGGGTTACTGCCTCGGCTAGAATACGAATCACTTGAGCCTGCATCAGATAAGTCACTGTCTGACCCTTGGTCGCTGTTGGTTTTTCTTATCACATAGTCATCCCGTGTGTAGGGATAGACACGCTCGTGGTTGAAGGCTGCAGTGTCCTTTTTCAGTTTCTTATACTTGCTCTGTTTTAGTGAAATTTCGTACTCAATCATCTGTTGATTGAGTTCGTCCAACCTTTTCTTCAAAACGGTGGTTGATTGATAGCTCTTCAGTTGGACCTCGAGTTTCTGTATGTCAATCTTGAGTTCTTGAGCCAGACGGGTGGCTGTCTTTATGATAAGCACCAGCCAGTCCCTTGTGCAGTGCCACGATATTAGTGACCAATCCTTTTTGAAGGATTTATCTTGCTGAAATATAAACGGTTCATTACGAACTATTAGGCCTTGAGGTGCCGCATTGGCCCTAAGGTATTCTGTCATTAGCAGACCATGCAAAGCAGTCTTTATCTGGGTTCTCCTTAGGTTTGCCAACTCATCCCAATCCGCATTGCTCGGACCTGGATCAGTGCTGCTGAGTCTCTCAAAGGGATTGAGGGCCGCCAAGATCCTGTCGATTTCTTCCTCATCAAAAGTGAGGCCTGCTGTCTCAGCCATGTTGTAAGTGTCTAAATGGGTGTGTCTCCTGGAATGGTATATGTGTATGCATGAAAGGGAAGTGTCCCTACAAGAAAAAATGAAAAGGAAGGGATATGCACGGTACACTGGCCGTTAAATCCCAGAGACCAGGGTTACTGGATTACTCCCACAGCTGCACGCTGTCAAAATAGCTACAAAAAACAGGATTAGGGAGTGAAGAGGTAGTGTCCTTAGTGGGCACTGGAGGTGGATACGTCCTCCTCTAGAGAATCAAACAAAACATAGGGATCCACCCCAAGAGAGGTTCATAAGGGTGTGTTTCCTGTTATGACAGGACGCACGCAGTGTTTGCTTAAATACCCCTCACACACCAAAAGGGCCCTTGGTGTCATGCTTCATCATAGGGGTCTTCCCGCCCCGCTGCGGGACGGGGCGTGCTACGACCAGCGACTACGCGGGAGCACTGTTTTTACAAAACTATGTGTGGTGTAGGGGTAGTGAGAGGAAGGGTCAGAAGTGAATGCAAAAAAGTGAATTAAAAAGGACCTGGCCCCGTGGACTTAGAAATTTTAATACGTCGTGGAGGCTGGTGCTGTCTCTATGTACACCACCTAGAAACCAACAAGATACTTCATCAATACAACCCGTTCCATGACAATATTGTCATTTGGAAACGCTACATCGACGATGTACTGGTGATATGGAAAGGTGACGCTGAATCCATTGGATTATTCATGATGTGGCTCAACCAAAAAATCCTTTTAAAATTCACGCATACTTTTTCCAAAACAAATCTGGTGTTCCTTGATCTGAATATCTATTCAGATGATGGGAAGCTCAAAACTATTACACATTTTAAACCAACGGCTAAAAATTGCCTATTACAATCCAATAGTTTCCATCCCAGACACCTTTGGGATAACCTTCCCTACGGTCAGTTCCTCCGTCTTCGAAGAAACTGTTCAGAGCTTACAGATTTCAAGAGACAAGCCTCTGATTTGGAGAACAAACTACTGACACGCAACTATCCAGAACGGATTGTGAAGAGAGGGTTGAAACGAGCAAGAAATAATAACAGAGACGCGCTTTTGGAAAATCGCATTCCTAAAGAACAGGAAACAAGACCTATTTGCGTAACCACTTTTAACACCCACTCCAATCTAGTATCTAAAATAGTGAATAGACACTGGAGATTTCTGAACTGCGGAAGTCTCACTTTTCCGAAACCCATGTTCTCCCACAAGAGAGGCAGAAATCTTAAGGACATCTTGGTCCATACAAGACCACGCGTGACACCAATAAGGAATTTGACCACCAACACCCTTCCACCTGTACAGGGTCACTACCCGTGTGGTAACTGTAGTACATGCAATCTTACGAAAAGAAGTAAAAACATCCAGTTTACCAATGGTACAGTCTGGGAACAAAGAGGATTCACAAACTGCAATAGCAGGAATGTGATATATATGATTACTTGTCCATGCAGACAAGAATACATCGGGATGACATCAAGACCAATAAAGATCCGTATTGGCGAGCACAAGAGTAACGTTCGCTGTAAGAAGAGCACTACAAAGATGGCAAGCCACTACCTAACCATGTCACACAACGTGGATGACTTGAAATGGACTGTGATCGAACAACTCCACAACAAAATGGCTTGCTGGAAAAGGAACAACATTGGGTGTTCCGTTTGGGCACCTACCTAACTGGTCTGAACGACGACATTCCTTGGGCTCAACTGTCCTAAACCCATACCTAAGAGAACCCTAATGAAAAGATGACCATATCATTGATGCACTCTGTCTTTGGACTATACTAGTCCATGTCTTTTTGGGAACCTCCGTGGTAGATAGCCTACCCTTTCCCTTCTATTTCTCTTCCCTCTTTTTCTTCATTTTTACATGAGCTTATTTATCCCCAAGGAAGTCGGGAAAAGCAAGAAGTAGTGTCTATATTCCTGGAGCCATACGTACTCCCGAGTTAGCCTTCACATTCTGTGGACATCAACACTAATCTGGGCCAACCATCATGGAATTATAATTTGAATATGTGTCTTTGGGCTCTTTAAAAGAACGTGGTTAGATCTTGGCACCACCAATGTAATTACTTTCCCCCTCTAACATGTTAGTGGTAACAGGACTTTTTATGCGTACCCTTTGGGGTATTGCGTCCAACTACACTCGTAACTTACCCCTAATTGATTTTGAATTCTGAATTACTATTCAGATTCACGACGCTCTTTTTACAACCTTTACTTATGAGAGATCGTGAACATCGTCGCGGTATACATATCCAGTATATCGATATTTTGATTAAATCACTTCCAACTCCACAATAATGGTTATCGCCCCAAATTGTCTACGACCTCAGTGGGTGCTGTCACTTTTGTCTGCATGCCTTCCTGACTCTACCGCTCTAGTCTTTATTGTTTAGCGGTCACAGGAAGTGAATGGTTATCCATATCCGGATACCTACGAACTCTGGCGCAGGTGCATGTATTACCGCTCTAGTCTTTGTGACTTATCAGTCACAGGAAATGAACGGTCATCCACATCCGGATACTTTCGAAACTCTGATGCAGGTGCATCCATTTGTGTGTAATTAAATGTCAATTAACGTCCGCATAAATAGGGCGCCCTCGCAGATCTCCTTACACAACGGAGCCGCGGGTTGGCGATTGAGTGAGGTAGTGTTGACTGCTACGTAAGTACGGTATAGCCGCGAAAGGCACCAATGACACTAGGTGTCTCGAAAGATTCCCTCGAATCACTGGCTCTGGATTCCAACCTCCTTTTTCCCTCCTTTTCTTTTCCTTTTTACCAAATAGAATACAGTGGCAACATCCTTCCCACCCGTTCAGAAGGCTCATGGAGCATTGTCTCCTACATGTACCAACCTATGGATATTTCTTTTATAGTTACCCCGATCTCTAACATAGAGAGTGTGTTTTCTGTTTTGTGTGTGCATGTTTCGTTTTTGTCCCGTTTTTCCTAACAGGTCACAGCGCTTGTTTTTCGAGTTACAACTAAGGCTAATGACACCATGATCACTTTTGTATTTGCAGGCGATAATGTGTTTGCGCTTTTGGGAGGCGCGATTGTGTAACTAACTATGCTCTCTCTTTTACAGATTTACATTTTGAAATACTGATTGGGTAATATAAAGTGCATGATTGTTGCATTTTTTATCGTTTTGTATATAGCACACTTTTTCTATTACGCATTGATAGCAACATAGTGAGCACTGAAGGGATCATTCCTAGTCCTGATGAAGAAGCCTTGATGCTTCGAAACATGTTGACTTGATCAGGAGTATCCGCACATTATACGCAGGACATCTCCGAACCACTTTTTTTAACAGCACCAGCCTCCACGACGTATTAAAATTTCTAAGTCCACGAGGCCAGGTCCTTTTTAATTCACTTTTTTTGCATTCACTTCTGACCCTTCCTCTCACTACCCCTACACCACACATAGTTTTGTAAAAACAGTGCTCCCGCGTAGTCGCTGGTCGTAGCACGCCCCGTCCCGCAGCGGGGCGGGAAGACCCCTATGATGAAGCATGACACCAAGGGCCCTTTTGGTGTGTGAGGGGTATTTAAGCAAACACTGCGTGCATCCTGTCATAACAGGAAACACACCCTTATGAACCTCTCTTGGGGTGGATCCCTATGTTTTGTTTGATTCTCTAGAGGAGGACGTATCCACCTCCAGTGCCCACTAAGGACACTACCTCTTCACTCCCTAATCCTGTTTTTTGTAGCACACTAATTTGATAAACATCAGTGTGAACATATTTGAGAGTATATTTGTCGCACCATATATTTAATTTTAAGGTTAGTCACCCTGGGCCGTATTACGTATTGGCATTGTTTGCGCCCGGCGCACCGTTGAAAAGGTGCGCCGGGCGCAAACAATGCCAATGCGCCCCATTATGGTAAATGCGCTGCCCCCAGGGCAGCTGCGACCTCGCGCTGCCCTGGGGGCAGCGCATTCATGTGAAAACACGGAGCAGCCGCTCCGTGTTTTCACAGTGCAGGTGGCACCCACCTGCACTTTCAAAAGGGATTAGAGATCCCCTTGCAGGGGGTACAGTCAGTGACTGCACCTGCCTGCAAGGGGATGTCTGGGGGGTCCATGGGACCCCCTTCAACCCCTGCAGAGGGCTGCTGTCAGGAGGCGCACTGACAGTGTTCCACCTTTTAAATGGCGTACTGTCAGTGTGCCTTCTTTGACTCTGCGCCTGCGTCTGTAATATGGCGCGGGCGCAGAGTCAAAAGAATTCCATCATTTGCATAGGGCACGCCCCTATGCAAATGAGGGAACACCATTTGTTGATAGCGCTGGCGCATTAAGTGCGCCAGTGCTATCGGTATTATAGAAGGGACGCACAAGCGTCTTCGCCCCCTTCCATAATACCAAAGTGCCTCGGGGCGTGCAAAGTGGGCGCAAACGCACTTATTGTAATACGGCCCCATATTGATATTTTAGGCAAAGTCGCAAATTTACAGGCTGAAACTGCGGATTTGGTCAATGATACACCCAAATGTTGCTTTCTGATTGGCTACATAAGCACCACATGGTTTTATTAAATAAACCCCACCCAAAACCTGCTCCTTTATTTTGAACAGTGGACAGAAAAAGACAGCGTGTCTTACATCTCATTATTTTTGCCCTGTTCACAGCTATCATGGCAGATTTAAACCCTTCCAGGGAATCAGAGGATCCTGTGCTACTCCAGGAGGATAAATATCATGGCAACCCTTGTCCCAAGAAGGAAAGTGAGGTGTGGCAATTTTTTACAATTTTCTCAGGCGAGAAAAAGGTGACAGCAAGGATTATAAAGTGCAAGATTTGTGGCTAAGAATTATCCTGTGGTACCAATAAAAATTACGGCAAGAGCTCTATGTGAAAGCACATGAGAACCATTCACGAGAGAGCTTATTTAAGGATGGTCCATGAAAGGAGTACTACTGCTGTGGCTGCTGGGGCCTCCACATCTTCTGCCTCAGTGTCTGCACCCTCTACCTCAACCACAATCACCGTTCCTGCTGTGTGCGCTAATCTAGGACATCTGACAGCCCACTGTCTCAGATGTCACATGCTAGTGGGGTTGAATACCACATCAGTTGCTAAATATTTGGATGACGTTAACAACCACCCTTGTTAATTATTTTTTCTGCATCCAACTTTTTTCCACATGTTTTTTAGTTTTAAAGTTTTAAATCCTGTTGCTTTTCATTATTGTTGCTGTTGAACAGTTAACACCTTTTTTTTCTAGGTCTGTATAAAAATAAAACTACAACAAAAAAATGTAAACTACTTTAAAAAAATGTTGGGTTAGAACCACACCATCCAGTCAAAAAAAGAACTGTGTTTGAGTTTTTTTCTTTAATGTGTATATATATTCTGTAAGTGAGTGCCTGAGTGTACCAGCATATGCATCAATGTGTGCCTGAGTGTGTCAGCGTATGCATCAGTGTCTGCCTAGCTGTGACAGTGCATTTTTAAGTGTGGGCCTGGCTCTTTAAGTGTATGCATCAGTGTTTGTCTGGCTTTGTTAGTGTATAGATGACTGTGTGCCAAGCTGTGTTAATGTTAATGTATGCATGTGCATGTGCCTGGGTGTGTCAGTTTATGCATCAGCTTGTGCCTGGGTGTGTTAGTGTATGCATGAGTGTGTGCCTGGGTGTTGCTGTATGCATGAGTGTATGTCTTGTTGTCTTAGTGTATGCATGAGTGTATGCCTTGGTGTGTCACTGTATGCATCAGTGTCTGCCTGGGTGTGTGAGCGCATGCATTAGTGTTACCTGATTAAGTGCCTGATTGTCTCAGTGTATGTATGAGTGAGTGCCTGTGTGTTTTAGTGTATGCATGAGTGTGGACCTGGGTGTGTCAGGGCAAGTGTCAGTGTTTGAATCAGTGTCTTCATTGGTGTGTGAGCGTATGCATCAGTGTGTGCCTGGCTGTTTCGGTGTATGCATTAGTGTGTGCGGGTATGTTAGTGTACGCATGAGTATGTGCCTGGTTGTCTCAGGGTATGCATCAGTGTCTCCCTGACTGTGTTAATGAATGGATAAGTGTGTGCTAGACTGTGTTAGTGTATGTATTAGTGTGTGCCTAGTTGAGTCAGTATTTGCATCAGTGTGTGCCTGGGTGAGTCAGTGTATGAATCAGTTTTTGCCTCGGTGTGTCAGTATGTACATAAGTGTGTGCAATGGTGTGTTAGTGTATGCATGAGTGTGTGCCTGGGTGTGCCAGTGTATGCATGAGTGTGTGTCTGGGTGCCTTGGTGTATGTATCAGTGTGTGCCTGGGTGTTTCAGTGTATATATCAGTGTGTGCCTGGGTGTCTTACTGTATGTATCAGTGTGTGACTGGCTGTGTTAGTGTATGCATCAGTGTGTGCCTGGCTGTGCCAGTGTATGCATCAGTGTCTCTCTGGGTGTGTGAGTGTATGCATCAGTATGTGCCTGGGTGTGTTAGTGTATGCATGAGTGTGTCCCTGGGTGTGTCAGTGTATCAATCAGTGTCTGCTTGGGTGTGTTCGTGTATATATCAGTGAGTGTGCTACTGTATGCATCAGAGTGTATCTAGGTGTGTCTGCGTATGCATCACTGTCTCCCTGGGTGTGTCACTGTATGGATCAGTGTGTGCGTGCGTGTCTTAGTGCATGGATCAGCATATATCTGGGTGTGTTAGGGTGTGCATCAGTGAATGCCTGGGTGTATCAGTGCAAGTGTGAACATGTCACCATATGCATCAGTGTGTGCCTGGGTGTCCCTATGTATGCATTAGTGTGTGCCTGGGTGTATTAGTGTATGCATCGGTGTGTACCTGGGTGAATCAGTGTATGCATAAGTGTGTGCCTGGGTGTGTTAGTGTATGCATGAGTGTGTGACTGGCTGTCTCAGTGAATGCATCTGTGTGTGCCTGGGTGTGTCAGTGTATGCATAAGTGTGTTCCTGAATGTGTTACTGTATGCATCAATGTGTGCCTGGGTGTGTTAGTGTATGCATTAGAGTGTGTCTGGGTGTTCGAGTGTATGCATCAGTGTATATCTGGGCATATCACTGTATGCATCAGTGTGTGCCTAGGTGACTTTATGTATGCATCAGTGTGTGACTGGGAGTGTTAGTGTATGTATCAGTGTGTGCCTGAGTGTCTCACTGTATGGATAAATGTGAGTCTGGGTGTGTTAGTGTATGCATCTCTGTATGCCTGGCTGTCTTAGTGTATGAATCAATGTGTGCCTGGGTGTGTCAGTGGCAGTATTTGTGTCAGTGAGTAAGATAGTGAACGTATAGGCAATGAAATGGCTGTGTGAATACTTTTCTTAGTGTCTTTCTCACTGTCAGTTATTGTCTAGCTATACCACGTTTGTGTTCATAAGCAGTTTGCTGACACTATAGCTGGGTATTTAAGTGCAGCAATAATACACCGTGTGAAACATGCACTCTGAAGTTATAGATACGTTTATGAGTTACTCTTTGGATAAGTGACTGTCGTGTAGTTCCTATAGTACCCATGCAGGACCTGCGCATTTGGATAACATAAACCGTGGGCTTGGTGGCAGACTGGCTCTGTGCACCCCCACCGCGTATGTTAGCCGGATTTGCATTAGCTAGCTCACAGTGCCACTAGAATCTCCTCTTATCGGGGAGAGATTAGTTCCTGGCAACCTTAGACCATGACAACCCTAATTCCTCAGAATCATGGAAACAATATACTACTTTTCGCTCAGTCACTCGTGCTTACTTATTCGGTTTGTCTCAGAGAGTTACACAGAATGAACAGTCTGGGCGTTTCAATAAGTATTTATTGAACAGTTGTTATTCTAGTGTAAAATATATGTGCTGCAGCAATCAGCAGACAATAGCAGAGATATATTATCAGCAGTACGATAAAAGTGAAGGGGTAGAACAGTTCTACCATATTGCAATAATCATGAATACATACATGAATATAAAAAGCATTATGAAAGTGCTCGTACTCCTACGATGCCTGACTAGATGTACCTGAGTGTACCTAGCATATGTGTAGGTCTAAAAGCCTAAGACACAAGATGATGGACGGAATGCTGCACATTGGCAAACATTCACCCCCAGTCACAGATCTGGGTTTAATCCATCGTTATTTTGCTTCACCACGCCACCCCAGTTCAGACATAGCCATATGCAAATCAGTCTTGACCCTGTGCCTCATGGGAACAGTCCAGACCGAACTGCCAAGCCATGTCTTCCCTGGACCGGAATCAAGCATCCTAGGACCGGTTTCAGGCTATCAGCCTTCATCAGCCAGGATAGCTTGACTCCAGTGGCGTAGTGAGCACGGGACCCACGTCTGGGCATACCCTTCCCACTTAGGGCGAAATGCAAAACACACAAGATGATGGACGGAATGCTGCACATTGGCAAACATTCCCCCCAGTAAAAGCCTAAGAGCCAAGAATCCTTCTAGGATTTAGTCGAACCCCCATACCTGAATAGAGAGAGTGTGGGACCCCGTCCTGGTCTCGAGTTGGACACCCCGCAAGGGCTGTGTTAGACCGCTGTCAGCTGGAGCAACTGCATGCAGGAGCCTCAGCATCTCTGGTCAGTGTGTCAGCATGGAAGTCTCGGTTCCCTCTATATTACCGTGGCAAGATGTGGTGTATTTATACCCTAAAGTATCTCGTCCCTCCGTATGGTTTGTATTGGTCTTTGTTAGACATGAGGAAGACATCAGGGGTGAACTTTGTACATATATATTATGCGGGAGATGTAGCTGGTGAATGCTCATGCATAATTTATGAGTACATTGTAGGCCTGTGTTCAGGAAAAACCCTGCAGTGTTCTAAACACAGACTAGATAACGATCAACCCTCAGAGCTCGTTGTGTACTGTAGGGAACTGATGTAGGTGAAAGATCATGCCTATATTAGGGCATAGGAGATCATGACTATAATAGGGCATAGACGATTATGACCAAAATAGGGCATATACGATTATGACCATAATAGGGCATAAGCGAATATGACCATATACGGCATACATGAACGCGTCTATATTAGGGCATCTATATGAAACATAACACCCACTCCACTTTCGAATTGGATGACAATGACCATACTTAAAATCTGGACAATTTTGAAAAATTCTCTTAAAAACAGCTAAAAACATGGTCTTAAAAAGACATTTAAAAATGATTAAAAATGTTAAAAGTCAGCTATTCTTTTGTTGCCACTTGAAAAAGTCAATTCTGTCTCACTCATAAAAGTTGCATTACTTCAAGCAGAAGAAGGCCATTCTTTCTCAAGTGAAAGTGTCAATTTAGGAAGTGTTCCAAATTTAGATCGTTTATTTATGAAACGAAATGGAGAAGCCGAATTCTTTCCCAGGACGCGATGAGCCAATTCCAGATTAAGTATCCTGGCTGGGAGATACAGCATTATCGGTGTTAGCTACTGCAGACGACAAATCCAACACCTCACAGAGAACGTCAATCGCACATAGATGGAATTCAGCACTGCCAACAGTCGGTGCTGCGGCAGCTTGTGCGGCAGTTGTTACCTGAGTGCCTGTGGAGGAACCACCTAACCCAGCAGGAGCAAACGGCACCTGTGGATTCTCAAGGAATGCATTCATCAGAAATGGAAGACGCTGGGGACAACGCAGAGCATGGGCCTTTAGGGGTTCCAGCACAGCATCCATGTCCGGAGGTGTATCTGATGGAAACGTTAAACAGAGATCCAATGTGCATTCTTCTCCGCAAAACAGGCATCGAAGAACAGGTAAGATGCAGTCCACCCAGACTGGTCTAAACGATAGAAACCAAGAGGCGTTCAGTTCTCTTAGGCAAGGTATTCCAAGAAGCTGTACCATGCGTTCACGGTACTTCCGCTCCATGAGTACGTTCGCCATTTCCTCGGAAATTGGGCCGTCCATTGCGTAGCAGTAAGATTACAATCAGGATGCCTGCAATTAGGAACAGGATAAGCGGGAGACCTCCAAACACGCTTCCCAATACGGAGTGTATAAAATTTGGGATCACTCCGAGGACTGTCTGAAAGGTGTTTAATAGTCCTGACCCTATGGTCTTAAATAGGTGTACAATACCGCTCGTATCAGACATGTTAAAGATACGACCCACCATTCATGCGAAATGAAAGGGGCAGTTCGTACGTATAAGCGCCTGTATCTCACTCGAGGTCCTTGCAACTTGAAGTTCAAAGGTTTCTCGAGCGGAGGTTAAGGGCACGGGTTGCTGTAAAAGCATGGCTTTCAGTCTGCTCAAAGTATCAAATTGTATAAAGGAAACATTCAATGAAGGCCATAACGGCGCCTCCCTGACTGTGTTCAGTGGTGGAAACAATACTTGCATACAGCAAGTAACCCTGGAGTTAACAGTGACCAGATAGGCGACGCCCGGAAGCATCCCACAGCAACCTTGATCATTTAGCATCAAGTAACTCCCATTCGAGAGCAGCTGGAAAACCGGCGTGATCATGGCCGCTGGGGTCCCTGACATGTGACACGATAAGTTCGCTACCGAACCACTACATGCTCCGTGTAGAGAAATATCCTGACACATGAGAGAACCGCTTAAAGCGTTCTTGCAGTTTGTACCACTCAGATACACTTCTCGATCCCCATTCCGGCATCGGTATCTATATGGTAACTCCCAAGTTTCCTTAATGTAGCCCTTACCCATTTTTTCATATTGCCTGCCTGACTTTGCTCAAGGCAATACTGAAACTGAAACGTAGTGACCGGCAGAGTGATTTGGCCATGAATTAGCCATTCAGTTGATGGTAATTCGGCTACAGTGAACGGTAACCTTTCCAGTTTCTCAATACGCAGCATTGTATATTTGGCTCCCCTTTGTGCCATTTCTGTCTGTTTATCAGTGAGATTGTATTCTGAAAACAGAGACGTGGTGTTTATAAAACGCCAAGGCACATAGCCTGCACGCAAAGATTGCAGCATCCAGCTTAACATCATAATAGAACGTAACTGTGATTGCCCGTGTTGTAACAAGGCCAAGTCTTGTTCTAATATCTCGATTGTCGAAGACACAATGTTGCCTAAGGAGTAAATCCTGGAGGTCAAAGTTGTTAACCCATTATCCACTACAGCTAATGCCTTCTCTAGGTTAATACGGTCTATTTCCTGTATTCTTTCTGCGGCCTCCTGTTGGGATATTTTCCAGTTTTCATTATAGTAGGCATAAATGCCAGCATATATGAAACGTTTCTGACGTGTTTTCCTTGGGGCTGACAAGAAATCCCTAAGGTCTACATCAGATGTGAGTAAGGTCAGATGATGTTTTACTTCTGTGAGTGTTGAGGTCTCTAGCCAATCAAGGCACAACTTCCCAACACTGTATGATGTCACTACCCCTGGGTGTTGTCTTTGTACATAGCGTGTATCTGGCCTACTGATACTAAACCCCTCGGTTATACCCAGGAATCTCTGTTGACATGTGTTCGTGTCAATGGGCCAAATCAGCCATTCTGTCCAATTGGGATCTGACCTGTTGTACTGGAGAATGTCATCTAATCCTACCCCATGTGTAGTTGAATTCTGTCCCCCACCCATCTGTGATGGTCCAGGAAAACCTGGTGTGTTCATTTCCTTGTTCTTGGCTAGTCCAAGACAGGATGTCTGTTGCACAGTGTCATTTAGAAATATCATCTGCTGTGGAATGAGGCATGCTCTTAAAAGTGCTTCTGTTCCCTGGACTTGCCAGTCCCTAGAACTCAAGATTGATTTTAAATCTATAGTGTCCTTCCATAGGTCGAAACCCTGTGTAGACAACTGGGCCATAAAGGAAGCAGAGTAAATCTGTTTGGTGTTAGTCAACATATTTTTCTGTGCTGATGTTGTTGCCACTGTGCTATAAAATGACTTCGGGTCAGATGTGGTGAACCCTGAAAAGTATGTGAATTTCTGTGCAAAAGTTTGCGAACTACCTTTTGGAGGAGTTGGGCAGTGTTCCCACTGGTGGTATTCAAATACATTTCTAGGTGTTATAGATCTGTGCAAGAAATGATGACCATAATGTTGGTAACAGTACAATGTATCATAGTCTGAAGTACCTTCTAACATGTCATTGTTCGGAAATGCTGCAGTTTTTTCTAAATCAGACATTAAATTATTTACAGTTTCAGTGTCCCAATCATCAGAAAATGTACTGGAGGTAATGATATCACTTAAAGAAATTTTAAATACATGTTTAAGCTTTAAAAGTTCAGTCGGACCGAATATATCATAAACAATCTTGTCCCATACTATACCGTCCGGTATAGGAACTGCTGTGATGTTCACTGAAGACAAGTCTCTTGGTTCATGATGTGAAGACTGGTGTGGTTTTAAAAACAAATTGACTCTTTGGGCTGTAGAGCTCTGCTGGAGGTATCGTCCATTAATAAGCATACTAAAAGTTATAATTAAACCTAGTCAGAAAAGCAAACATAGAATCCCAGTGATATACCATAGTTCTATCCAAGGTGACACCAGGTAAGTCTTTCTAAAAAAGTTCAAAAAGTCAATGAGTTTCTGTTTGTGTGATTTTTGGCTGGCGTCGTTTTCGCCTCGCTTGGATCCAGTGAAAACGTATCAAAGTTCATGAAATAGCCAGAAGCAGTTCGATCAATTGTTGGAATTGCATCGGGATTTGTTGAAATTGGATTTTGCTCATGATGAGGCATGTTGATGTAGATGTCTGTAGTCGGTCTTATTGCAACTTCGTTGTTAAGTTGATTTTCTTGTTGTTGAAGTGGAACGATTTCCATAGCATTGTTGCTTATTCCTTCATTCCGTACAGGTGGCTCTTTGAACGTGATGAGTCTTTCTGTGTGAACTTCTTGGATTGTAGCGAGAGGAGGGCATCTGCTACTGTGGAGTCCACGAGGCCTACTGTTTAGTATCGGCCACATAGTGTGGTTTGATTAAGTCAATTGAGACAAATCTTTTCTCCTTTTTCCCGGCAAGAGGCGGCAGAAGTACAATTCTTGTGCCTTGGATTGCTAGGACCGGTACAGGCTTTCTGTAGGATGGCCCAAATTCTTTTTTGTCAGCAATCTTCTCTCTGACCAGATCCCCGACTTTTGAGATCCAGACAGGTCTTGCCGTTACTGCCTTGACTTCCTCAGTGGCGGTCTGTTTTAAGTGGACGTTGCTTTTTTGTGTCCTGGATTCATTTAGATCCTGTAAAACAGCCAAACGATCATGGATATCAAATGGTTTCTCATCCGCCACTGTGCCTTCACAATCAAGATCAGGTACCCACATTCTTGTCCCAAATAGGACCTTGTAAGGAGTAACACCCCCTAGAGAGCTTCTTGGCTGATTATTTATTGCTCGTTGGACCCCATAAAGGTGATCGACTAATCTACCGCCTTTGCCTAATACCCTAGCTGTTAAAGATTGCTTTAAGTCCCGGTTTTTCCTCTCCACAACAGAATTTCCCTCAGGATGGCACGGAGAGGAGTACCGCAATGCTACGCCCATTCCTTCCATGGCCTCTTTGTAAGCCCGAGAGCTAAACGCCGGGCCACGGTCACGGTCAGAATGTAACGTGCCAACTGCGTATGTGCCGATAAAGACTTGCAAATCTTGTATAACAGTTCGAGCGTCAGCCGAGCGCTGAGGCCAAACCCATAGGAATCTAGAGCAGGAATCCACTGCAACCATGATATATTTCTTGGCCCCATCCGATTGTAGGGGTCCGCAGTGGTCCAAATAAACACATGCGAGAGGTTTGTCTGATTTTAGTAATGGTGTCTGCGCTGGCCGTGTTACGGTGGAGCCCTTCATCTGCTGGCCGATGTCGCATTTTAAGACATAGGGGCCGACTCCGATCTCGGCCGGTAGGGCACCGAATCGGATTCGGCTTAACCGGATCCGATTCGGAGCCCTCTTTCCCGACCGATTCGTACGTGCGTCCGGCCGAGCGAGTACGATGCGAGCGCACGCGAAATCGCCGACCGACTCGTTCCCGGGTCCGACCGCTCCGACCAACTCGCACGGACACGACTCGCACCGCGCAATGGAGACGTTCCCCGGCCGGGCAAGTACGATGCGCGCCTCGAGCAGTCCGACCGATTCGCGCCGTCCGGCTCAAAAGAGCAGTCGGAGCCGGACTTTGGGGGTCCGTGTCAGACCCCCCTGTACGCGTAGCCGCGTGAGTCGCACACAGGGGGGACTCATGGGTCCCCCCTACCTGTGCATGTACGCCGCGAGTCGCATCGAGGCATACCCGCTGTAGGGGGCGCCCTTGTTCGCCTCGCACCCATTGAATCAATGGGAGCCCGCGTACGCGTTGTACATCCGGCTCCCATTGACTTCAATGGGAGTCCGACCGACTCGAGTCCGATTGCATGCGTGCGCATCGTACTCGTTCGGTCGGACTGCCAGAGTCCGATTCGGTCGGAAATCTCTCCGGGTCCGGCTCGGTCGGAGTGATTTCCGGCCTGAATCGGATTCGGCCCCTAAGTCTTTGGTCTGCTTTGTTAACCCTGGCCACCAGTAGCGCTGTTTCAGTAAAGAAATAGTCGCTGTAACGCCTGTATGCGCAGAACCCAAACCCTCGTGTGCTGCTAGAATTAAGCCTTGCCTACGATCCATATTTGGTATTACTCTATCCCCCAATCCAGGAATCTGAGCATATGGAATGTTTTGTGCATCTAACTTGTAGGAGTACTTGAGTGGAAATTTTTTAGGTACTGCTGTGCTGCCTTTGCGTGAAGCATTGACAGCTACCATAATCTCGCCGTCTATTCTCGTTTTTGAACGAGTAACTGCAGCTACGGCGGCTGTGCGTACAGCCCCCTTTGCGGCTTCATCAGCCAATGAATTCCCTTCAACGTGAACGCCATCACGCTAATGACTCAGTGTATGTATCACGTGAGCCATTGGTAGTTCGTTTCTCAACTCCACTACCTGTTCCCATAGCATTTTATGCTTAATTGTGCCACCTTTTGCGTCTTTAAACCTGTTTTGTTCCCAATGATGTAAATATTCATTGTACGACTGTACACAGTAAAAGGAATCACACACAATTAGTGTGGGGAATTCGTGTTCCGTATTTACAAGTGTCAGTATCAGTGCTTTTAATTCTGCTAACTGAGCCGTGCAGTCTCCTAGAGATTGTGTTTTAGTGCTACTTGGATGGAACTTTCCATCGCGCATGCGACCTTTAACGATTGCACACGCCGCGCTGTAAGCTTGCTTACTCCCTATGGCTGGTTGAGCAGATCCGTCAGTGTAAATGATGTATTCATGCTGATCTAGAGGCAAAATCTCATTTGGTAGAGGATATTCTTGTTCCTGTTGTAGAAATGCTTGTGTTTTTAAACTTGGATCAAATCTGTATTCAACATCTGTTGCAGTAAGAGAATTAGCCCATTGTATCCATCTGGGATGTAAGGCTTTCGCATTTGGAATGCTAGCCTTTGTAACTGCCTCTAAGGCTGGTACTGGGGTCACGACTATTATGCGCTTTCCCTGAGTCAGAGCTCTTTCTCTTGCTACAGCGGTCTGCACTGCTGTCAGGATTTTTTCTGTTGAAGTGAAACGAATCTCTGCGTTTGTGTACAGGTGTGATTTGTATGCAATTGGTACCGTTTCTCCTTCATTGAAAGTTAAATAAGTGTACCTGCATTGACCCACTATTACTCGGATCACTAAGTTGAGTACGTTTACGCGTGTCTGTAAATGTTTGGAAGCTATCATGTCTTCCTGTAGTGAACGCAGGATGTTTGTATGTTCCTGTGTCCATTGTCTGATTGAAAAATCAGGTTTTATTAAGTCGTAGAAAGGTTTTACTCTTTCTGCGTAATCCAAAATGTATGTTCGACCAAAATTTAGGAATCCCAGAATTGATTGTAAATTCTTCAATGATTTTGGAGGTTGGAGCAGCGCACATTTTTCTAAAAAGTTAGCTGCTAGGCTTTTCCCTTCACTTGACAGCTCATATCCTAAAAATAGGACATTGAGATGGGCAATTTTTTAAATTAAATTTATAGCCCTCAGAGGCGAATCCCATAATAATGGTGCTCACCCTGGTCAAGTGCCTCGGTAAGTCATCGTCCGTCAGATAAATATCATCTACATAGGACAATGCTTCTTCATCCAAATTTTGGAGTAACTCTGTTACCCTTGCTGAAAATACCCCGGGGCTATTCTTATACCCTTGGGGCAAACGACAAAAATGCCGTTGTGACCCTAGCGCTGAGAAAGCAGTCAGATACCTGCTTTCAGGCGCTATATTTTGGCAGAAAAATCAATTTGAGATATCAAGTGTTGTTTTGTATTTTTGTCGCACAATGTTATTCATTAATGCGGCACTGTGTGCATTTTGAACCGCAAATGTCTTTGTGCAGGTGTTTAAATGTCTGTAATCTAAAACTAGACGATATTTGTTGTCAGGTTTTGATACGGGAAACAAAGGATTGTTCATAGGTGAAGTGCAATTTTCTATCACCCCCTGGTATTCAAGTTGATCTAGGATCTCCCTGACTTGTTTTTTAGCTTCCTGCTTTATAGGGTATTGCCTTTGAGCATTTGGTGAAACTTTTAACGGGATCACGTGGTGGGTTGAATCCTCATCCCAACCAGCATGATTTTTGTACAATGCTGGAGCTAGGGCAACCGCCCACGCCTGCGCATATGCATGTTTTAAATGTATGGGAACGAGGTCAGAAAATGCTGGAAAAATTACCTTTTCTCCCTTAGGGCACTCCATGACGAATGCTGGCGGCCAGTCTTGCTCTGCTAATAGGATGTCATATCCAGATGACAGATTTTTCCAAAATAGACCTTTAATTTTCCTGGGCTTGTCCCCCTCCATCCAGAGTGTTATCTCATGTAACTTATGTGGGACACTTACCCGAGTATCAGGTGTTTCCACCATGATATACTCACTCAACTCCGCTGTCACCAGAAATTCCTTCAGGTTCTGGTGAGCTATTGTTACTTCTGCCGCGCTGTATAGCATCGTCAGAGCCCATTCCCCGTTCAGAAGCTGTGTCCTCAGAATTCTGGGCATGTCTGATCTTGAGACCTGCTACCTTCTTCTTTTTGAACTGAGGTTTCTATTTTTGTTTATCTTCTTTTTTAGGTGCGTAGTCCGCAGCGCGTTGCGTGTCTCTGGACTTTGTATGCTCCTCTTGTCTGTGTTCTGACCATCCTTCCCTCTCGGAGTTTTTTGATGAACCCTGAAAGTAACGAGAGGAACGAGTATCAGTATCCTGATACCTGTCAGGTTTTTTAATATTATCCCTATTCCTGAGGTTATACCTCCTTTCAGAGGGCTCCTGTTGAGGAGACCTACCTCTGGATTGAGATCTGCTGTCTTTTGACTTTTGTTGTTTTTTATTTTCCCACTTCTTTTTAGAAGAAGTAGGTGTCTGCTTTGTAGTGTCCTTTTCAGGACTGCCCACCAGTTGTGGTTTTAATGCTTTCCCACCTAGACTGTCTCTGCCTAGTTCTTCATATGCAGTTTCAATTATTTTGGGTAGTTCGTGTTGTTGACCTACTGGACTGAACTCCCTTAGGCGTTGGCGGATCGCCACTGAAGCTGCTTCCCCTTTAATGTTAGCTAGTATTATGGCTGATACCTGGTCAAAGTTATTTAGTAACTTCATCCCTAAGTTTAGGGCAGGTTCTGCTCCGTACTCATTTTGTATCTGTCTCAATACGTCAGGCACTACTGCTAATGACGGGATACCATGTGTTCTGGTATATATGGCAGCAAAGACTGAACCCCAAGAGGTGCGGTCCTCTACTTGTGGTGTAATCCCCATGGGCAAGCAGATTGTTAGAATTCTGTGTTATTCATAGGTGGTAGTATTCGGGAATACTGCCTCAAGCTGAGTTATTTTCTGAGCTATCCAGAATGGGATTTGTTCGCGTTTTGAGGGCATTTTGCCCATTACTGCGTGTAATGTTTCAGGAGTAATTTTATTTCCTGTACCCTGAGCTGGAGTACTAGTTGCTGCACCTGGTGCAGGTTGGATTGTTAAAGTCCTCATGACAAATTGTGTCAGGTTTCTGTAGATTTTAATTAAATCTCTGTGTTGTATGAGTAATTCTGGCTGTGGCATTGTTCCAATGTCAGGATGCGGTGTTTTAGCCGCTAGTATTGGCCATGTGGCCCCGTCTCCTCCGAGTGGGCCTAATCTTACTCTTCCTCGTACGTGGGGTAGGGCGCCATTAAACCAGTAATAATGTTCCTGGTAAGTGAGTGGAATCTCTATGTCCTCAAACGGACCATATTCCCTTGGTGCATCTCCTTTTATATAGTAGTGAAATGTCTTTGTTATGGCATTTGCTGCCGGGAATGTAACCCATGAATAGAACACCTCTGTTTTGTTTGATTCCTGTGCCTCAATCACGAAAACTACCATGCCACCCTTAGCCTGTAAACCATTTTCTAATAGTCTTAAGGTGACTGTCATTCTGAATTTTGGTGCAATCTGTATTGCATTTTCAGGATCTTCTGAAAAATTCAGATCAACTCTTTCTTCCCCTGCCTCGGAACCAGGCATGTTTAGAGGAAGAAGTGTTCAAAGGGAACTAAGATGAGGTGTTATGCACAATTTAGGAACTAAATGTCCTTCAAGCTTGATTAACCAACAGCCGATAAATAGGATATCTCGCCTACTCAGCTGTGGCAGAGTTTATGCCCACCCACTCCAGACGTCTCTGGGGTTTTGTGAGTAGGTTCTCTGGGAATAGCACAACTGAACTACTCAGATTCTACTGTTAAATAAGTACCCAACCAATGTTGGCGGCGCCATGTCGTGTAGTTCCTATAGTACCCATGCAGGACCTGCGCGTTTGGATAACATAAACCGTGGGCTTGGTGGCAGACTGGCTCTGTGCCCCCCACCGCGTACGTTAGCCGGATTTGCATTAGCTAGCTCACAGTGCCACTAGAATCTCCTCTTATCGGGGAGAGATTAGTTCCTGGCAACCTTAGACCATGACAACCCTAATTCCTCAGAATTGTGGAAACAATATACTACTTTTCGCTCAGTCACTCGTGCTTACTTATTCGGTTTGTCTCAGAGAGTTACACAGAATGAACAGTTTGGGCGTTTCAATAAGTATTTATTGAACAGTTGTTATTCTAGTGTAAAATATATGTGCTGCAGCAATCAGCAGACAATAGCAGAGATATATTATCAGCAGTACGATAAAAGTGAAGGGGTAGAACAGTTCTACCATATTGCAATAATCATGAATACATACATGAACATAAAAAGCATTATGAAAGTGCTCGTACTCCTACGATGCCTGACTAGATGTACCTGAGTGTACCTGAGTGTACCTAGCATATGTGTAGGTCTAAAAGCCTAAGAGCCAAGAATCCTTCTAGGATTTAGTCAAACCTCCATACCTGAATAGAGAGAGTGTGGGACCCCATCCTGGTCTCGAGTTGGACACCCTGCAAGGGCTGTGTTAGACTGCTGTCAGCTGGAGCAACTGCATGCAGGAGCCTCAGCGTCTCTGGTCAGTGTGTCAGCATGGAAGCCTCGGTTCCCTCTATATTACCGTGGCAAGATGTGGTGTATTTATACCCTAAAGTATCTCGTCCCTCAGTATGGTTTGTATTGGTCTTTGTTAGACATGAGGAAGACGTCAGGGGTGAACTTTGTACATATATATTATGCGGGAGATGTAGCTGGTGAATGCTCATGCATAATTTATGAGTACATTGTAGGTCTGTGTTTGGGAAAAACCCTGCAGTGTACTAACCACAGACTAGATAACGTTCAACCCTCAGAACTCGTTGTGTACTGTAGGGAACTGATGTAGGTGAAAGATCATGCCTATATTAGGGCATAGGAGATCATGACTATAATAGGGCATAGACGATTATGACCAAAATAGGGCATATACGATTATGACCATAATAGGGCATATGCGAATATGACCATATACAGCATATATGAACGCGTCTATATTAGGGCCTCTATTTGAAACATAACATGACAAGCTGTATCAGTATTTAAGTACATATCTCAGTGACTGTATGCGTGCCTCTGTAGTTATCTCACTGGATTTCTAAGTAACTATCTCAGTGTATGACTGCTTGTCTTAGTAACTATACGGGCCTTTAAAGGGGTATGTAAATACCTGTATGGATTGATCACTGGGTGTATTAATGATTGTTGGTGTATGTAATAATGTGTAAAGTGGCTCTATGTGATTTGTGTACATAACTGCTGTCTATATATCACAGTATATGTGTAAATCCCTCTGTCATCATATGACAGCCAGTCAAAAGGGGCATATGGTTTCTAAAAAAGTTATATTAGTAGCTAAATTAGTCAATTCGATTCAATTCAATCAAGCTTTATTCGGTATATTATATACAACCATAAAAGCATTCTAATCATAAAAATAGCTTTGATTATTAAACACTATAATTTTTCTTTTTAAAAACAGTACAATACATATTAACTCTCCATCTTTGATTATCTATACTCGTAACCACACCATTATTAATCACAGTAAATATAAACAATAATAATGTACACTTGTTAAAAACAATTCGATACCTACTGATACTCAATCTAAAAGAGTATGGAAAACATCTCTACCTTACAAAAGCAATAATTATGTAAACTTAAACTCACAGTCGCAATACAAAGTGGAATATTTGATAATACTTCATCTTAATTAATAGTCACAACAATTATGTAAACAGATCTCTAGAGGGGTAAAGTGTGTATGTACAGTGCAGTACCTAATTTTTGACAGAATATTTGGAGCCTAAACAAGTAGTAGGGAACCTAAATGCTTTCATTTGTTAAGGCTTCCAGATGGGAATTATCCTTTTTCTCCTGATTGACATTTGTATAAAAACTATAACTGCATTGCAGACTTTATCATTTTCCAAGCTACAGATATAATTAAAAGCGGGTTTATAAAAATACAATCTGTTAGTTAAAAATAAAGGTCTTAAAACAGATTTCCTAATATCCCGATAAAAACTACAAAAGAGTATAAAATACAATGTAGTCTGTGAGGACTTTCCATCACAGGGACAGTTTGGGAGGTTATGGCTCCACTTTCCCATTCTAGGGTATGCGATCTGATAATGTAGGGTGCCCAACCTCAGCCTTGTTAGATAAAATCTTTGTTGCAAATTTCTTACCGAGATGAGATACGGTTGGATACCCATCAAGAGCGGGCCTTCGCAATATGATCTGACACAAGGCCTTAAGCCTATTCCTGCATCTCTACCAGTTCCCTTGAGTTAGCTAACCTCATCTTTAAATCCCCTTTGCTGTAATCCTGGATGGACTCTGGATCATTAAAGTCGGTGTCCACCTTACATTCTTTTAAAAGGTTAAACATATACTGTAACCAGGGGATTTTTTTTGCTGTAATCAAGGGCTATGCAATCCTTAATTATTTCCTTAGTGAACATCTTTAGTCCAAATTCCATGCCAGAGAGTGAGAGCTGCCATGCAAATTGAATCGCTTAGATAAGGTACACATAGCTCCTTGTGGACTATATATGTGGCAGTTGAATTAGGGACAGCTAAGACCCTTTTTAGAAATGTGTTTTCCTGAATTTGCAGCAAAGTGGTATTTGCTCTCCCCCAAAGTGCTGCTCCATAGCACGTGCCTGTGATACACTTACTCCTATATAGTGTAAGGATTTCCCTCACAGGCTTTTTGCCTATTTTTGTAGCAAATCTAAAAATACCCTCACTCGCTCGTAAGAATTTTAACTTACCAAAATCAATGTGTGCGCCCCAGGTACCATTCCCATTAAAAAGGATACCTAAATAAGAGAAAGATGTTATTCTTTCGATGTGGATGCCTTCCACGTGATGTTGCCTACTCTTTTCTCTGCTTTTCCACAGGTCATGACGAAGGTTTTACTAAGATTCAGTTTTAAATCGTTTGCAGTCATGAATTGTGTGAAGTTTTCTATTAAGCACTAGAGCCCGTTTGCAGTCCTTGATAATAGGACTGCATCGTCTGCATATAAGAGTACTGGAGTTACACGTGTACCAACTCTAGGGGCATCAGCACTTAGATTCTGCAGGGATAGGTTGATATTGTTAATATAAAGGGAGAATAAGAGGGGCGCAAGGACACAACCTTGCCGTATCCCACGAGTAACTCTAAAATCAGAAGTACATTCGCCTTTTGGGCCAAAACAAACTCTTGAAGTTAAAAAGGAATATATTTGTGATAGATAGATTATAATTTCATGTGTCACACCCATCCCTCGCAACGTTTGCCATAGTTTAGCATGATTAACTAAATCAAAAGCACTAGTGAGGTCAACGAAACAGAGGTGCAGGTGACCTTCTTTGGCAAGGGTATATTTCCCTATCAATAACTCGAGGTTTACGCACTGCTCTACTGTCCCTTTACCGCTTCTAAATCCATACTGAGCATCAGTTAAGATGTTATTCTCATTTGCCCATCTTTCCAATCTTTCTAACATGATTCTGCCCATCAATTTAGATGTTGAATCGAGCAGGGATATGGGTCGGTAGCATTTTGCATTCCCTCTGTCACCTTTTTTAAAAATAGGGAAAATAAGGCTTTCCACCCAGGTTGCAGGTAACACTCATCCTATTGTAGCATTAAAAACACTTAATAAAATGAGTGACCAAAAGTCTATATTAGATTTAAAAATATCAAAGCTAAATTAGTCATTTAGTGCTTTTACACCTGGATGTATGCTTCTCCACATCTTTCTGTAACAGAGTTGTTTCTGAATTTAGAAATATGTCTATATCTCTATCAGTGAATCACACAATGTCTGTATGGTGATCTCAAAAACTATTTTACTACAGTATGCCACTTACTGTCTAGCTATACTAGTATGCTGACGATCAGTTCTGAAAAACTGAAATTTGGTTTATAACTACCTGCTTGTGTTTCTCACTGTGTAGAAAATATATACTATACATTTACTTACTGTAACCAGTTATGTACATGTACTTCTTAAACACATCATTTTTTTAGCACCTTGATAAAATAATTTTTAAACTCTTTACAATTTTTTTCTCCTCGTTTGTTGGTAACTGTACTTTTTTTTATTATCTTCATGTACCCTCCATTTTATATTTCCTTCTACTTTTCTATACATCATAGACAGTTTCATCCACCTTATGTACACACATACCTTTTGAAACACATTTTTTAAACTATACCGTAGTTCACATAGCTGTTAAATGAGTTTCTTGAACTGTAATTTTTTTCTCAATGTCAGTTAGAATAGGTTCTTATTGAAAATGTGAAATCTAATCATAAGAATGGTACACCACTCATACAAAGCAACCATTAATGGCAACCGTTTCAACTTTGCTTTCAGGGTTACCCAGGCAGAAAACAAATCACAACCTTCCTTTCATATTTGACGTATGTTCTACCACTCCTGAATGGTCAGTATTGTTAATCCTTTCCAACACTCCTCTAAAGAAAACCCAATTTTGTAGGGGTTTTGAGCGGATTCGCGGATCTGCCACGATCCTTAGCGCGGCCCCCCATGTAAATTTGCAGCGGATTAGTGGATCTATGCAGAAGTCTATTAAAGCATTTAACATTCTTCTACTATGCGTATGCATCCACATTTTACTATATTATAAGATAGTCCTGATTTAGAAAATAAGTCCTCCATAATAAGCAATGTGTGTAAATCACTCTCCTTTTACCTTTGAAAGTACAGTATCTTCAGAACCCTTCCCCCACACTGTTGTAGCTCAGTTTCCATAGCAAGCTAATTTTGAACGCTCTCTTGTACCAATAGGTCAAAAGTTCACAACACATTCTGTGAGCAGCATAATAGCTTCAAGATCAACTGTAGCAGGTGTGGTTGACTGTTTGGAAATAGAAGCATATCCAATATATATATATACATTTTTTTTTTAATTCAGAGCCAATCACAGATTTATTTACTTTATGCTGAAAATCTCTACCTAATTTTAGCTACCAGCATATTTGCACCATCCAATAAAATATCTTCTTTTTCATATTAGATACTGTATACCGTTTCCACTGGCTTTCTTTTTTAAAACTGTCTCATTCAGCACCAGTCGTCTCCTGTGTGCTACTCCTTTTCTTCAAAATGGTTAGAGTGCAGATTGTGGATCATAGCTTTGTGTTTTGGCCCACAGAGTGTGCTGTGCTAGAAACAGTGGCATTGACAGGGACTTGGGTCTTACTTGGGTTGGCCAGAGAGGATTAAAGTGGCATCAGTTACTGCCTTTGGTTGAAAGCATTGCGGATTCCCAAAATCCAGACCTCATGATTGTGCAGTGTGGAGGCAATGACCTAGGCACACTGACTGGGGTAGGACTGGAAATCCTAATGTAGGATGCCTTTGGTCAACTAATCACACTTTTCCCTTAAACTGCCTTGGTGTTCTCCAACATTTGTCAGATGCAGACATGGAAGAGGTCAACTGAATTCTGTCCACAGATAGACAAATCCAGGAACCATGTGAATAAAACTGTTTCTGCATTTCTCAGAGCCCACAACATGGGCTCCATACACTACAATAATTTATGCTTTGACATTGATGGTATATATAGAAATGATGGAGTTCATTTCACAGAGAAAGGCAACAGGGTTTTCCTCAACAACTTGAAAGACTGCATCCTGTTTTATGTGTAGTTATCATCTACACAACATAAACACAAAGACTTTTTTAGAGCCACCCTATTTCCAAACAATGGTTCTTCCTCTTTTTAAAACCTTTTTTTACATTTTCTCAACTTAGCAGATACATTGTGGTTCCACAAACCAAAAGCACACATTCAATACAAACCAGCACATTCAGGATTTGCTTGTATAGGTTTGTGGGTGATTGTATGACTGTATATATGGGTCTGTGAGTGAGTATGTGAGTTTCTGTGTGGGTGTGCGAGTGTCTCTGTGGGTCTGTGAGTGGGTGTCTTTCTGGACCTGTGAGTGGGCGTTAAAGTGTCTGTGGCAGTCTGTGACTGGGTGTCTGAGTTTCTGTGTGGGTCTGTGACTGGGTGTGTGAGTGTCTCTGTGGGTCTGTGAGTGGCTGTGTGGGTATGCGAGTGTCTCTGTTGGTCTGTGACTGGGTGTTTTTAATGCCTCTCGGGCCTGTGAGTGAATGTGTGAGAGCATCAGAGTGAGTCTGTGAGTGGGTGTGTGAGTGAGTGTCTCTCTGGGCCTGTGAGTGAGTGTGAGAGTTTCTGTGTGGGTCTGTGAGTGGATGTGTCTCTGTGGGTCTGTGAGTGGCTGTATGGGTTTGTGACTGGAGGTGTGGGTTTCTGTGTGGGCATATAAGTGGGTGTGTGAGTGTCTCTGTGGGTCTGTGAGTGGGTTTGCAAGTGGGTGTGTGAGTGGCTGCGTGGTTGTGTGACTAGGTATATGACTGTCTCAGTGGGCCCATGAGTGTGTGTGTGAGTGTCTCTCTGGGCCTGTGAGTGAGTGTGAGCGCGTCTGTGTGGGTCTGTGAGTGGGTGTGTGAGTTTCTGTATGGGTCTGTGAGTGGGTATGTAAGTGTCTGTGGGACTATGAGTGGCTGTGTGAGTGGCTGTGTGGGTGTGCTTGACTGGGTGTGTGAGTGTGTCTGTTGGTCTGTGAGGGAGTGTTTTTTGAGTGTCTCTCTGGGCCTGTGAGTGAATGTGAGAGTGTCTGAGTGAGTCTGCAAGTGGGTGTGTGAATGTCTCTGTGGGTCTGTGAGTGGCTGTGTGACTGGGTGTGTGGGTTGTGTGTGGGTCTATGAGTGGCTGTGTGAGTGGCTGTGTGAGTGGCTGCATGAGTGTGTGATAGGGTGTGTGAGTGTCTCTGTGGGGTCTGCGAGTGGATGTGTGACTGTCTGGGCCTGTGAGTGAGTATGAGTGTGTCTCTGTGGGTCTGTGAGTGGATCTTTGAGTTTCTGTCTGGTTCTGTGAGAGGGTGTGTGAGGGTCTCTGTAGTCTGTGAGTGGTTGTGTATGTGGCTGTGTGGGTGCATGACTGGGTAGTGTGAGTGTCTTTGTTGGTCTGTGAGTGGGTGTCTCTCTAGGCCTGTGAGTGGGTGTGAGAGTGTCTGAGTGAGTCTGTGAGTGGGTGTGTGTGTCTCTCTGGGCCTGTGAGTGAGTGTGAGAGTTTCTGTGTGGGTCTGTGAGTGGATGTGTCTCCGTGGGTCTGTGAGTGGTGTATGGGTTTGTGACTGGAGGTGTGGGTTTCTGTGTGGGCATATAAGTGGGTGTGTGAGTGTCTCTGTGGGTCTGTGAGTGGGTGTGCAAGTGGGTGTATGAGTGGCTGTGTGGTTGTGTGACTAGGTATATGACTGTCTCAGTGGGCCCATGAGTGTGTGTGTGAGTGTCTCTCTGGGCCTGTGAGTGAGTGTGAGCGTGTCTGTGTGGGTCTGGAGTGGGTGTGTGAGTTTTTGTATGGGTCTGTGAGTGGGTATGTAAGTGTCTGTGGGACTATGAGTGGCTGTGTGAGTGGCTGTGTGACTGGGTGTTTGAGTGTCTCTGTCACTCTGTGACTGGGTGTTTTTGGATTGTCTCTCTGAGTCTGTGGGTGGGTGTGAGAGTGTCTGAGTGAGTCTTTGAGTGGGTGTGTGAGTGTCTATGGGTCTGTGAGTGTGTGTGTGAGTGGCTGTGTGGGTGTGCTTGACTGGGTGTGTGAGTGTGTCTGTTGGTCTGTGAGGGAGTGTTTTTTGAGTGTCTCTCTGGGCCTGTGAGTGGATGTGAGAGTGTCTGAGTGAGTCTGCAAGTGGGTGTGTGAATGTCTCTGTGGGTCTGTGAGTGGCTGTGTGACTGGGTGTGTGGGTTGTGTGTGGGTCTATGAGTGGCTGTGTGAGTGGCTGCATGAGTGTGTGATAGGGTGTGTGAGTGTCTCTGTGGGGTCTGCGAGTGGATTTGTGTCTGTCTGGGCCTGTGAGTGAGTATGAGTGTGTCTCTGTGGGTCTGTGAGTGGATCTTTGAGTTTCTGTCTGGTTCTGTGAGAGGGTGTGTGAGAGGGTGTGTGAGGGTCTCTGTGGTCTGTGAGTGGTTGTGTGTGTGGCTGTGTGGGTGCATGACTGGGTAGTGTGAGTGTCTTTGTTGGTCTGTGAGTGGGTGTTTTTGGGTGTCTCTCTAGGCCTGTGAGTGGGTGTGAGAGTGTCTGAGTGAGTCTGTGAGTAGGAGTGGGAGTGTCTCTGTGGGTGGGCCTATGAGTGTCTCTGTGGATCTGTGAGTGGCTGTGTGGGTCTGTGAGTGGGAGTTTTTTTTGTGTTTCTCTCGGCCTGTGAGTGGGTGTGAGAATGTCTCTGTGAGTCTGTGAGTGTGTGTGTATGTGTGTGTGTGTGAGAGTATATATATATTTTTAATTTACGGTGAGATTCGTGGGTCTGTTGCAGAGTTACACAGAGGACCACGCTGAGCATCGCAAGAGCATCACAGATCTTGCAGGTGGAAAAAAAAAATGTTTTTAGGTAACATCTTACCCAACATAACTCATTTTGCTATCTCCGCTACAGAAATATCGTCAGGGTACCTCTACCCTGACCCCTTCATCTGTTTTACACACCACTTTTCAGCCCCAGGGATCATTTCCTGATACATAATATGGCAGCTGCAACTTTTCTCTAAGGTTGCAGCCAGCCAATCATTGCCTTGCTGTGGCGTGTAGAGCTGTGGAATCACCCGGGGAGGATCCATGGAAGGTCCACATTTCTAGATATCTATATTTCTTTTTCCTTTAATATCTCAAAAACTACTGAACGGATTTACACCAAATACAAAAAGGTTGCTTTCTGAACCAAGACCTACCTTTCTGCCAAACTTGGTTTAATTCCATCCACTGCCCATGGCTGTAGTCGTGTTCAAAATCCCCATCCGAAACTGTCAACACAGCAGTTGAACTGAGTGTTGTACTAATTTTGAAAATTTCATGAAGATTCGTCAAAGTTATTGGCAAAAGATAAAATGCTTTTCCTATGAAAACTAGGTCCTAATTATACCTACCTACTGGCGACCACCAGTAGGTTATATATATATCTATATAAACATATATATATATATAAATTCAAAAAACAAATTGCGCTGCACTGCGTAAACTGCTAAGCCTGTGACCTTTATTCCAAAACAAACAATCGCACCAAAGCCTTTTGACCACACTGGTCTTTCTCACGGTTGATGACTTTCACCCTTTCATACAAAGACGCCCATGCTGCCAATCATGAGACATACAGAGTGCATTGTAATAGAAGTAAATCAATATTCTAACCTCTGTGTTTTGGAGTGCGTAAGCTTAACTGGGCAACTACTTGCAGAAGTATTTGCTACGATTTTACATTAATTAAATATGTGATCAACGCACGTATAGTATAATTTATGATTAATTCTGTTCACAAAGGTTTGGTGTGTAATTACTGGTTCTGGTGTATGTTCTCGTGATACTATATTTTGTTCAACTCCAGGCACATCATTATGAGTGAAAAGCACTTGACCTACAAGTAGTAAGACATGTCAATTCAATTGTATAGTACACCTAAACTCGAAAAGAAAAAGTCCTCCATATGGACAGATATCAATAACGATTCAGAAATATATTAATTTACCCTTTCCAAGTGCACAAAGAGCTCTTCATTGTTATTCAGCCCAAAGGGAGATTTAGTTCTTAAACAGATAATGTACCTAGATTCAAGTTGTCGCAGTGCCTGAGTGCTTTTGCCGCCACAGTCATGGCTGGGTACCATATCAATGCTGTGATATCGTAGTGTTCTCCAATCATTATCATGACATTGAACCAAAGGTTTGGCAACTGTGAATGTCATATCTTTGTGTTTGACAGCACAGATATGTTCCAATATCCCCTTTTTCAGCATACATGTGATGCTGCCTATCTACTTCAAACCGCATGTGCATTCAATTGCATATACTATGAGTTGGGAATTGCAAATAATCTTGTGCTTGATTTTAATTGGCTGATTATGTCTGTCACAGACAGTCTTCATGTTACTCCCAATTCTGCATGCAACATACGCAGTTGCCAAACATTTGGCACCATGTCATGATAATGATTGGAGAACACTGTTATAGTTTTGGAATAAAGGTCATAAACATTGCAGTTTACAGAGTGCAGCGCAATATGTTTTTTGAAGTTTAATTCGGGAAAGTGGTCGTCCCCCTATGCTTGCACCACCTGTTGAGCACGCCACTCATATCTTGACAGCATTGACAGTCATTTGAGATGTCATGAGTAATGTCATAAATGATGTCATAGAACATGTCATGAGTGATGTCATATGTGACGTTATAAGCAGTGAATGGCAGGGGTGCAAATTATTGTAAGTGCTGCTAGCTATAACTGGGGAATTTCTGTGTTTTTTAGTTCAAAAATGTTAACGTTGTCAATGAGAAATTCACTTCACTATAACGTTACCTTAATCTTTGTTTTTTTTTTTTTAATTTCTAAGGTTTTGTTTAAAAAAAAAAGTTCCTTTTATCCCACCTAATTATAACGTTACTTTAACCTTTGGTTTTTTTCAGTGAATATATATAGATCGAAACTGACTACTCCAATGATATTTGCGCTGAGAATGTTCAGCTTCTTAGTTTTTGTAACTCACACATTGAGTAATGTTCCCAGCATAGTTTTCATAGACTTTGTATCTATTTTTACATAAATTTAATAATTATATTTCTAAAAGACACTGATCAGTTTTTCCTGTACTGTAAACTATATGTTTTCAATATGTACATCCATTTTTAAGGTGTGTGATTGCTCTCGTGGGTGGCTCGCAGAGTCTTGCAAGATCGTAGAGTTAAAAGTTTCATTCTAATCTATTTTACAGAGTTCTTTTCCATGTGGTCAGGTATTTTTGAATACTAATTTTAAATAATTGAGTCATTACAGTATGTATAGTGTATTACTTATTCGGTTTACACACTTACGTCTCTCGCAAGATGATCGCAATAGCTGAACACACACTCCCCTGCGCGGACTACCAGGGGGCTATACTTCCTGTGCAGCTCTCACGATCTGCTTCCTAGATCGTACATTTGGAATTAAATTTATAACAGTATAGTTTTGTAATTTTTATGAAAATAAGACATGAGAAGTGTTAAGGTAGAAAAACTGTTGTATTGTTGCATTTGAGATATAAAGAAAGTCTTCTTTATTTACGATCTCGTGAGCCTCTCACGAGACACTTGCAAGACACCCAGGAGAGGAAAGACATCCCAAGGAAGGATTGTGATTGATTCATATGGATGTCTTTTTTTTTTTAGAAAGGAAAGATTCCATCCATGTTGATTCATTTGGCCATTGGGTTTTGCTGTGATTAGACCTTTTTGGCTAGTTCTCTGACATTGCTGATTTTCTGTCATTAGAATGTCATCCTCAGATTCAGATGAACAGCCTAGTGCTGTTCCTACAACTCAGTCACCTGAGCCACCCAAAGAGTCCTTGGTGTGGCAATTTTTTTCAATGAGGCCACGTGGGAAAAAGGTATCTGAGAAATATGTTATGTGTAGGGGCAGCCGGGAATAGCAATACAGCATGAGTACCACTGGGATGTGGCGACATTTGAGGGCAATGCACCATCAACACCTTGCTCGGGTTGAGTCAGCCCATGCTGCAGAGCTTGATAACTCATCAGGGGCGTACACGTCTTTTGAACCTAGTGACACTGCGCCTGCCCAGGTACTCAACACTCAAGCAGATAACACCCCAGTTGATTTAAACGAAGCCCTTTTTTGCTGCTTATGCAAACAGATCATTTATTCTTCTGAGACAAGCAGTGCTGCACAGGACAAGCTTGTCCAAGACCATAAATGCCCACCTAGGCAGTAGTTTTTTTAAACATTTTTTTTCCAGCTTTTTCACCACTTTGTCTTGAAGGAGATATTGTTTATTTTTACTCCCCGTTTTTGTTTTTATTGTACCCTTTTAAAAATTAAAAATAAAAAGTTAAAAATATTAAAAAACAATAAGAAATTCAGTTGTTCAAAAATGTTACTTAAAGCTTTTTTCAGAGCTACACTATACTTTCATTATGTATGTTGTTTGTACTATGTTACTCTTTTCTTGCTTCTTGGTGACTTGTGAAACACTAACGAGAGCCATGATGCTCTCATGCATAGCATGGGTGACTCTCCTGAGAGGCTCGCAAGATCCAGTAGCACAGTCCGCCTCCTCCACTGCGAGGGGGCAGTGCTTGCTTCTTTACACTCATGAGCATTTTGCAGGAGCGTACTTTCATAGTGGAATTTGTATTTTCATTGAACATATCCTGTTGCAGTATGGATAATTGATATGCACCAGATTTTCTCTACTCCTTTTTTAGGTCTCCCCTAGGCAGCCTATCTCTTTCTTTGGTTCCTCTTGCTGCTCTTTTGAAATGCTGGTTTTCATTGGTAAATACATTCAGTAGTCCCTCCTTTTGAAATGTTGTATCCTCCCATGAGGACTGGCCCTCTTAAATGTGTTCTTACTGTTCAGGTTATTCATACTTAGAGCGAACTCTTTTTTTAGTTGGCCTGCCTCTTTCCTCTGTTCTGTTTACTTGTGCAATGAAACTTCAGTCGCTTCATTTGCTTGTCATCCCTTTATGCCTCCACTCACCCCTCCCACAACACTGCTTCGGTCACTCTATGTCAGTTAATCTCCCATGCCTCCCCCTCCCACAACACTGCTCAAAGGCCCCCACCATTCCTCGAGGCCACTGCTGTTTTGCTTGTTTTTTTTGTTTAGTTTCTTTGGGCATAATTCGCAGTGCCCTCATTTAATATTCCTTTGCCGTCTACCCCACCCCCACCCCTCTGCATTCCCTGTGATTGCAGCAGTAAATTCTCTTTCTTATGTTATATTACATTATTTGCTTTTATTTATGTAGCACTTAACCATGGGCTCAGGAAAATAAAACAATCAGCCCATTATCACAGGATATTGAGCCGACTTCAGACTCGAACACGGATCCCCAGCTTACCAGCTCTCACTGCTGTGCCATATCCTTTCCCTAGCCATGTTGCAAGGTGCAGTACCATATGTGGCCAAAAGAGCTCTCAAGGGACAACTAGTGAAACCCTGTGGTACTGCACTGTCACAACACTGCTTGGTCTTTCTTCTTCATCGAAACACCCAGCTTCTGTTGCCTACATGATTACTCATCCTTTAGTTATTCATGGACCATTATTTGTGTTCTAGTAGCCATTTTGCTGCTTGTACTGCAAAGTAAAGTCTTGACAATATTCCACTCAGAGAATACAATTCATCTCTCTGGGGGCAGGCACATGAAGCCATAATAAAGCAAATATTTATGATTTTAATCGGTGTCTATTCTTGAATTGCCATTTTTTTTAATGCACTTCGACTTCTGATTTAGACGCAGCTTAGTTTCTTTCATTCATTCCCTTTCCTCCCCTTTTCCAGGTGTAGAAGCTCATTCGCCCCAGAATACCCTCGAGCCATACCTTCTGCGCAGGCATGATTTAGCTAATAAGAGAGCACGCACTTGCACTCTACAGTGATATGACACTGGGCAGCAACATTAGTCTCGCATGTCAACTTTACCAGAGCACATGCGCAGTTTATGCATTAACCAGGTCTAACGGCGGACCTAAACTTACTCAATCGGGTCACAGGCGTCCCAAGGGCTTCTATTTCTTGCTCTGCAGCCTCTACCTTCCCAAGATGGCGATGCTGGCAGAGTGTGAGTGCTCTTAAATGATGGGGATTCTTGGACTATTATTATCTATCAGCAGTTTGTTGAACAGTTATTAAGGAGCACCAACTACCGAGGGAGCTATGAACTATTAGCAGTGTGTCTACTGTGGGAATCAGATAGATGCTGAGCTGGTACTCTTAGGAAGGAATGCACAAACCCAATTTCTAGTTAGAGGATGCCCACATACATTGGTGCATTCCACGAAGGGGAGTACAAAGTTGTAACTATACTACAACAGTGTGGAGAGTAGCCCTGATAGCTTTGTATCTTGTGAGGAAATGATACAACTATATAACTTGATTTGCAAGTGCACACCTGCTTGTGTCTTACATTAATTTTCTTTGCTAGGTGTAAATTTGCGGATAAACGTTACTCAAGTTACCGGAGAAATGTATTTCTCATAATGTGCATAAGTTTGTGAAAATTAAGTCTATTTCCCCATAAATATTGTCCATTTTGTGCACCCCTAGTGCTATCCCATCCTTGGAAAAAAATGGTTCCAAGGTGAGTGAGCTCGTGCAGCACGCTGGTTCTGTAATTCCAGTAAGCTGAGGGGGTAGCTGAGCTGGGTACTTAGGTGCCCTCTGCCCTGAACACTCTTGTACCCCTCTTACCAGCCTTCCCACACACACACACACACACTCAATCTTGATCTCTCTTTCTCAAGGCTGAAACCATTCTTCTTGCTTCAGAGGACTAATCTGCCAACTTTCCTGTCCAATACTGAGAAAGCAGGTACTGAAACAAGCTATGTCTTCATTGCACCTCCCAGGGCATCTGGGTTAAACAATATGTAGCTTATTTTGACAAAAAAGAAAGTTTTTTTCAGTAACCACCCAGGGCAGCATTTTTATTGAAGTGAAACGCCACCCAATGTTAGGATATAGGATGGAAAGTGCTATAAAAAACAAGCATTTGCAATGCAATAGGTCTCACATTAGTTAAACTTTAAGCTATTGGCGTTGCAAAATGCTAATGTTTATTATTTATTTTTTTGGTTAAAAAATATCCCAGCAGTAGCAGAAGTAATAAAAGATATTCCACAAGCAATGAAAGGGTGCAGTATCACAGGCTGTTACCAGGTGTCCCTGTGGAGTTGTAAAGGGACCTCTATTAGCCACAAAGGTACTGCAGCCTAATGCAAAATAAAGAAAAAGATTGCAGCTCAGCATATGCTTCCATTTGTTTTTAGTGGAAGTGAGACTTTTGTTATCTTGCATTTTAAAAATGCAGCATTGTTGTTTATTTAGCTAAATAACTGTAGGTGATATATAGGTCTTCAATTTTGAGGCTCATTGGCTTCCTCCTCCTCCACCACAGCAAAGTACAGTTTGACGCTTTGCAGAAACAGCAACATGCTTTCAGAGTCATAGGGAGATTTGTTTTGGTGTTTTTGGGCCATTTTTATACTTCAGTACCACCTTCACAGGTGTGGAGGTGCCTCTGCCATAGTTATGTCAACGAAAAGCCAAATCTAAACACAGCGGCGGAGTTATGGCAGATATAACTCAGTCTGCCATGTTTTCTTGATTACTTCATCGATGGAGGTATAAAAAACCGTCAGAGTTAGTGGTGGTTTGATAGAGTTTTGGTCGTCAAACAGCCAAACTCTAAATAGGACAGACAGAACTCCATGGCGGAGGATGGTTTTATGGACAACTTCTGATGAGACTACTGCATCCGCCAAATTCTTAACTAGCCCCTTAGTCTTTTAAGTCCCAGTCAACCACAAAGAAATATGTCTAAGAGCCAGAACCTCAGGGGAGGCACTTACAGACTCACAGAATGACAGTTAGATGCCAACAGCAGGGTCCAGTCATGGTCCAGTTGCCCCTAGCCAGATGCGTACTTCTAGGAAAAGGACTGTTGCAGCTTGTTGTCTACATGCAGCTACATGGGAGGTCAGCCTTCTGACCTTTGGAGTCAATGTCTTTGTCCTTGGTACAAAGGGGAGTGGGCCCAGTCTTCATGGCTCCTCACAAGTCACAGACAGCAGGTCCAGTTGTCTTCTGATCCTCTGCAGGTCCAGAAAGTGTTCTAAAGAGGGTGCCTGGGGATGCCACATTTATGCCAGGTACTAGCTAGTGGGTGACTCCCGGGCAGTCCATAACCAATGGGGTAAAAGTTCCCGGACCAACCCTACACACTTTTTCAGTAGATCCTGTTTGCCTTAGTGCAAATAGGGCCAAAATGCAAAGTGTCCTGGCATTTTCAAGATGGCGAAAGCAGCCACACTAAACTTGGGCTCTGAGGGCTGGGGTTGTGTGTGGGGAGTGTACTATGATAATCCTAGTGTTCACCCACATCTAACATAAAAATCCAGCTTGAAATGGTTACTGTACCCACAACAAACCCAGAGACAAAATTCTGGTAGGACAAAAGCAGGGTGCTTCAGCAATGAGACAGGGAATCCACAAGAATTGTGTTGGCATCCTGTTCTCTCCCTTTCAAGTGTGGCCCCAGTATTACATGTGGCTCAACAGATGTGTCAAGCAGGATTTTATAGTGTTGTGTTACAGGATGTCAACAACCCCCACTCTGAATATTATGTGGAGTTCAGAGGAGTCATCGCTGTCCATTCAGTTCAGCCTGTTGTTTGCTCGTGCGAGGCATTTAACCCCTATTTCACACCAGGGGCATATAATAAGCCCTGTGGCATGGGGGGGCACCAACCCTTCAGGGCCCCCAATCCTTATGAGGGCCCTCTTCCACCCCAAGGCCAATGAATACCTGTGAGATATAGGAGACTCAGGGGCCCCACTTCACATTCTATGGAGAGGCGGCATCCTTAAACGTTACACCACTGTTTCGTACCTATTCAAGGCTGGGAACTGGCTGAAAGCTGACAGAGGCTAATGCTCATTAGCCCTATGTCAGTTCAGGCCGGTAAAGGGTAACTTTCTAAAAGTAACTTTTCCTAAATATTTTTAAGAATCTGACTTCACCATTGAATGGGATTTTTAATAACTATTAAACATTATTGTGCAATTATTTTTCTTGCAAGATACAGTATTCATATTTTAATATGTACTCTGATTTTCTATATAGGACATCTAGGCCTGCCAGAGTGAAAATAGCTTTTTTGCCATTGTCACTGTAGGGACAGTGCAACATTTATTTTCTATGTGTTCCACTTTTAAATAACATGCATGTACCCTACCCTATTGGCTGCAACGTCTATATAGGTGTGACTTATTAATATTTTCAAGGTTTTCTCCTGTCTAAAGGGGTTATTTTGACAGGCCATACTGCAGGCTTTACGCTGTAGTAGCCAGACTAGAAAGGTTATGCCTAAAGTCATGTTTGCCCTGCCACTGTATTGGATGGCACAGTAGGTGCTGCAGTCCACTAGCAGCATTTAACTTCCAGGGACTGGGTGCACTTTCCACACCATATACAAGGGTCCTATAGGCAAGTTAAATGTGCCACTTAGGAATAAGTCAATTCAACCATGTTTAAAGGGCAAGTGCAACCAATCTACTCCTGATTACCAGGGATAAAATACAGGAAGTTCTAAAGTGGGCAAAAATATTGGGTCCAGCGGAAAAAAAAAAGTTCTGGCTGACCCTGCAGAAATGGTGAATTTCCTACAGGCGCTTATGTAAATGCTGTGTATTATATAAAGCCTATGTGCAATTGTATATGAATATGGCAGATAAACATTGGGTATCTGTTTTATGATGGAAGAAATGTACGATCAATCTTCTTTTTCTATGAATGTTCGGCTGTAGCTTGGTGCAGCATGGCTGTCGCTTTTGCTGTATGATGCAAACAAAATGTAAATATAAAGATCATCTATGAGGTAGTAAATGTCAACAAGGATCTTGAAGTTAGCATTATTAAGAATTTGAAGAGGGATGGTTTCAGCCAAGGGATTGCAAATGTTTTTCTTTGGATCAGGTTGCTGATAGATTAGGGCTTCTGAGAAGGAGAAGCAGTGCTTAATTTGAGCCGGTGGTTTCCGGTGTTCGGCACCGGCACTTAACTGTCAACACCAGGGCTTGTAACAGTCTGCCACATGATGGTGCTGTCTGTCTAATTTAAAGATGAGCACAACATTATTTGTTTATTAATTCAATATACATGAAAATTACAATTGACTGCGACTGAAGCCATTCTTATAGCTTTTGGGGCTGGAATAGGCTGAATTGTCACACTTGTAGGAGTGTTATGAATAGTAATTGTGTTGGTACTGTCATTGGCAGTGCTGGGAGGGGCAATGTGTGGCGCAAGCTGCAATGGACTTCTGAAGAAGGCCCTGGCACTTATTTATTTTACAAATTTAGCACTGAAGAAAAGGTGCTGTAACGCTTGCGAAAGAATAGCATACTTTTTTGTGTCCTAGAAGGGTAGGGAGCAGTAGGTGGGAGTGATAGACACTAGCTCTGCTGCTACCAGTTTGGGTATCTTATTGCTACGTGTGATAAACTATCCATCAGGTATGGACTTAAAAATATCAGGGTCAGAACACTCTTTTAGCAATATTTCTCTAAGGAATATGGCATCAGGGATCTGGAGGGCAGTAAAGTACCATACACCCGCGCTGTGCTTGGAGGCTGACCTAATGCTATTTAAAAATAAGGTAAAAGTGACTTTCTGGGTACCCCTTTTTGGTTGTCATGGAATGAAATATGCTTTTTGCAGGTGTTGCAGGATGCTGGGTTTGTAAGCATCAACATCTTTTGGAGTCTGGTAGTCTGTAGTCGTAATATAGGGAATGTAGTGTGGCATGTGAGTAGACCAAGAGGGTGTTGTTCTCAGGGGAGAAGGGACCAGGGGTCCTGGTGGTATGCCATTTGAGTTTTTGGACAGGTGCACACAGGCTTGGTTTAGGTGCACCTTCACCAGTCAGTGGCCTCCACTGTGCACATCCATGCTGCAGCCACAACAATAAAGTGCGGGATGGAAGGTGAATCGGGGGTGGGGCGAGAAAAGAGCAAGGCCTGGCTCTGCCCCCAAGCAGGCCGAGAGCAAGGCCTGGCTCTGCCCCCAAGCAGGCAGAAGTCAGGCAAAATGAGCCAAACCAAATTAAACTAGCAAGTAAACAAGCTAGAGTATCACAGATAAATAATATTAGAACTAAAAGATGGTATCATCATTGTTCACTGTGCATGCTTTAGGGAATCCATTACATTGCAGATTACATAATCAATCAAGACTATATTATAGTGATCCAGCTGTATACCAACAACAGATACTCCCCTACCATATACTCACCTAAGCCCATAAACACACAATTGAGTAAACCGCTGGAGTGTCAAAGTTTTTTTATATATATTTGTCATAATATTCAGGATTAGTTATTTAATATTCCTAACTAACCTTTCACTGATCAAAAAGTTCTTTCCTCTGGTGGATGGACCATTAGTTGAACTAGTTGATGGTGATAATTAACATAACCCTTAACTATTCTTTTATTTGAAGTAATTGATTACAGACTCAGGAAGGTTTAAAATCTTTATCTAAATTAAATGCATGTGAACCATTTCAAAATACAGTGCAGTCTCCATCTTTCTTAGGAGAGAACATTCAATTGATTAAACATCAAACATATACTTCGGACTCATACAATAATTAATGCTCAGAAAAGGAGAGGGCAGAGAGAAAAGAACATTTGCAAATAACGTGAAATTATAGTTACCAAGAATGGTGTGAAAGACCAACCCCCTGGCCAAAGGGCTGGTAAGGGTCCCCCAGGATAGGTCAGGAGACAAAGACTTCAGGACAGGATTCAGGACAGGATAGTTGACCTCTCTAGAATACCGACGATTGCGCCGCACCCCTCTCTGACACTCTCTTCCTCCTCGAGATTCTTCCGCGATCTTCTGATCTAACCCAATTAAGTTAGGATAGAAAGTTCTGCTTCAGATTCTGCATTCAGTTCTTCATCAGCATCTCATAGCATCTCTCCCAGCAACAGCATCTCCGACTCACAGCATCTGGACCTTCTTCTTCCCACTAACTAACTAAAGCTACCTTAGTTATATCTTCGTTTCTTCATGTTCCACCCACTAAAGTTTCAATATCGTAAAAATACGAAATATGATTGGTCAGGCAAGGGGGGAAGCTCCATCACACCATGCTTACATGTCATTAAAATCAGTTCAACTATTGTTCGCAAACCCATCCCCTTAATTTTATTCATGTATTGAGTTCCCATACACATTCACATTTTACTTGCAACATTTTATAACATTATGAATAAGAGTCTTCATCGCCGAACTTTTCACCCTCCGTTCCCAGGGCATGTCACTGGTGACCTTGGCTCCCGTTCAACATCTAAGTCATCATTCCGGGTTAACTTTCAGTGGACATGCGCAGTCTTCGAATTACTCAGCTCAATTCAGTTATGCGTGAGAGGCCCAAATACGCACTAATAATAAAGTCAGAAAGACAAATATTAATTTCACAAATAAATGGTCACACTGTATACCTCCCACCTCTACTCTGTTCCCCTCTTCTTATTAATACTTTTCCCGCATTAGCATTAGAAAAATAGCTTGTTTTCGTTTCAGCTAAGCAGATGCCATGCACGCGAGTCTTCAAGACTCCATTTTAGTATCTTCTGCTCATGCGCTAGAATTTCCCTCCAAGCGTTACCTCGTCATACTACGTAGATGCAGTTGACGCATGCGCACAACAGTTTCCCCGTTTAAAGCGGTATTATTCTGTCTTCATTGTTATCCGCATTAGTACACACATAAGGCAAGCTTCACTAACCCGCGTGTTCATGTGGTGAGTATTAGTTATTCACATAACATGTTTAATAACTTGTTAATGAGTTAAATGAGTGGATTGCCTCCGAGCAAGTCTCTCTCAGACCTTGCTCCATCAATCCCCTCTCTGATGGCATTTTGAGCCATCACAAAATTACCCATCCCTTCCCAGATGCTAACTTTAATAATTCTCAGTTTTCTCTTTCTTCTCTCATCTTTTCGTCAGTTACTTCTTTTGCTTCTAAATCTTTCATCTTTTTGTATAGCTTTCCTTTCATTTCCTCTAACTGAATTTCTTCATAGTCCCTCTTTCGTTTCGTTTCTTTCCTTTCCCTTCTCTTTCTAAATGTATTCTTCTCTTTCCCTTACTTCTGCAACATTTACATGTGATCATTACTGCCACTACTATTGTCATTATCACAACTACTGGTAATATTATTTGACCTAGAAAACTCTTTCCAAAATTAGTAAACCAATTCCCTATTGATGTCATACTCTTTGTTAATCTTCCCCATACACTGTCAACCTCCAGTTGGGTCAAGTCATTATGCATTCTTGTAATATTTCCAATATATCCTTTAATTTCCTTACTTTTATCCGGAATATAAGTGCAGCAATGTTGAATTTTCAACATACCACAGACTCCGCCCTCTTTTGCCAATAAAATATCAAGAGCAAGACGATTTTGTAAAACCATACACCTTATTGCAACCATCTCTGTATTAATCATTAAGAATCCTCCGGCAGTATCTGTAGAAAGACGATTAATTATTGTTGACAATTTGCAAATTTTACGTGAATTTAGAATGACTCCAACTGAGGGTATCAATGCACTAAATATATCACCTACTATTTCAGAAAAAATAGCTCTTTTTCTTCGTGTTAGTCCATTAGATATTTCATTGATTCCATTGATTCTATCCACATGGTAGATTTTTGGAAAAACTATTCCAAAATAACAGCTCCCATACCATTTTGCAGGTAACCTATAATAGGCATTATTCCCGCATACATAATAAACTCCAGGAAATACAGGATCGGTTCCCCCTTTTAGTCCCCATCCCCCTAAAATTAGGAAGTTGTGTTCACATTCACTGGAACCAATGAAATTGTTATAATAATCTGTCTTTAATCTATGGAGGCAGAATTTTCCCTTTTTCACAAAGTCTAGGGACATCGCAGCATGAGCTTCACCTTTTGCATAAATTCCCTCTTTCTCAGCCCATGGAGGTACATGGGATTTCTGTTCAGCAGCCTTCTTTGTTAAATCCTGTCTCCTTTCTTCTACTAAATTCAAAAACATTTTTTCTTCTTCACGTAATATACATGTTAGGTTATCCTTGTGTGCTTGTGCTATATCTTTGGAACTCATTGTTAAGAAGAATTCACCCATGAACTGTGCATTTTTACTACTAAATACTAGATTCATATTCTTTCGAATAGGCAGTTCTGAAAACACTACATCTAAGTTTGAATAAAAATACTGAAGTTTCCTGTTACGTAAAATAAACTTGATAAAACACTACATGATACACCATATGTTAAAGGTATAAGGTGATAAGTCACCCCTTCTGACACTGATGAGGGTAACTTCATACAAACATAACAATTACTAATCTCCATTGTATTAACATACTGGAATAATAATTTAGTAAACACATTTAAAGACGAATCATTGTCTGATTCATTATGATAGTTTATCTCATCTTCTACCCCTATTTCAATTTTAGTTCCCTTTACTCTATTTACTTTCTCACTAGTAATTGTACTATTCTTGTTATTTGTTTCCATTAACAAATGTACTCCTATTGTTAGAAATAACCATACTAATATTACTAATAAAATACTACATAAGCAAAATCTTAAACATTTTCTTTTTAAACTTCGTTTTGGTCTTTCAGTGTCTTCAACTTCTGCCATTTTAATCAGAGAAAATTTATTTTCTCTTTTTCTTTCTTTGTCTAAATTTTCTTAAAAATCCAGTCTTTTATTGTTAAGGAGGTCTTAATTTGTTTTCATCAATCTGTGCAACATGAACTCTCTCTGGTTCTTCTCGTAAATCTAAGTTTTCAATTTCTTCTAATATAACATTGGTCCACTCAGGGGCCTTGTATGTTCTGTTCAGAATTCTCAATTTTGGACTTCTTCGCGTAAGTTTTACTAAGGTTTGTTTAGATCGTGTCTGACTCGTAACTTCATTTACTTGCTCTGGTTTCTTTTCTGGTTTTCTTAGATAATATCTTAGGGGCATATTAGCAAGACCGGCGATAAAATTATCGCCGTTTTAGCGGCAGGAAACTGCCGCTAAAACGGCGATAATGCGCTTGCTAATATGCGTTATAGAATTCCAATAGAAGCCCAGGTTAGATGTCCTGCACATCTAACCTGGGCTTCTATTGGAATTCTATAACGCATATTAGCAAGCCCATTATCGCCGTTTTAGCGGCAGTTTCCTGCCGCTAAAACGGCGATAATTTTAACGTTGGTCTTGCTAATATGCCCCTTAGTCTCTTCACTCCTTCTGGCCAATTATCTCCTTTTCTAACTCTTTTGACCTGAACTGCACTTTCACCTTCTCCGTCTTCTTCTAAGGTTCAACTATTCCAGAAGCCTCTGGACGATAAGCACAGTGCAGTTTTTGTTCAATGTTAAATGCAGCACAGATTAATCGAATTATCTCATTATTAAAATGAGGTCCTCTATCTGATTCCAAAGTGACTGGAAAACCGAAACGAGGTATCAACTCCCTCAATGGTAGTTTAGCAACTGTGAGACTGTCATTTCTTTTAGTGGGGTATGCCTCTACCCATCTCGAGAACAGGCACACTATGACAAGTACATACTTCAATCCATTGCAAGGAGGCAACTCAATTAAGTCTAACTGCAGTCTGGTGAAGGGTCCTTCTGCCTTTCCAATCTTTCCCCAACTAACCACTGTCTTCCTGCCTGGGTTCTGCTGCTGACAGATTAAGCATCTTTGGCAAAGGCTCTCTGCGACTACCCTAAACTTCGGATTGTACCAACTCTGTCTGAATAATCTGATCATTGAATCCCTGCCAATATGTGTTGTCCCATGGTATACTCTTGCCATTTGAGAGAGTAGACAATCTGGCATGACTGGTCTGCCATCTAAGTACACCCACACTTCATCTTCTGTTCTTTTTGTACAAGCTGATTTTATCCAGATTTCCTTTTCTTTTTCCTCAACTTCTTCCTGTAACTGTCTGATCTCATCCCATGTTTCTGGAACTGAGAAAAACATAAGTTGGCAGCTGGTTTCACCCGTTTCAATTTTTCTGTTAATTGACATTGTATTTCCTGCACAGTATTGAGCAATTTGGTCTGCATACCTATTACCGGCCGTCACATAGTCATTTCCTGACTGATGTGCAGTGCATTTGACAACTGCTACTTCTTTTGGCACTTGTAATGCTTCCAACAAATCTTTTACATTTTTACTATTTCTGATAGGAGATCCTGAAGAAGTCAAAAATCCCCTCTGCATCCAGAGTTGGCCAAAGTCATGCACAACCCCGAAACCATATTGACTATCCATAAATATGGTTATTCTCCATTTTTTTCCCTTTTTGCATGCCTTTGTTAAGGCCACCAATTCGGCTACTTGTGCAGACTTGACTCCCGGTAAACAGGATGCTTCAATGACCCCTGTTATTTTGCATACAGCATATGCAGCACTTAACCCTCCTCCTTCTGTTCTTAGACATGACCCATCCACGAACAATTCATGATCAGATTCCTTCAATGGTATTTCCTTTATATCTGGACGGGGCTTAGTACGCAATTCAGTCACATCCAAACAATCATGATCAATCTCATCTTTCACTTCTTCACAACATGGATCTAGCAATAATGTGGCAGGATTCATTATTGTACATCTTATCACTGTCACATTTTCTGCTCCCAAAATCACTCTTTCATACTTAGTCAGCCGACTAGGAGTGAGATGTTGTGTTCGTGTTCTTGTCAAAAGAATCTCAACTGAGTGTGGAACGTAGACTTTTACAGAATGTCCCATCACAATTGACTCACTTTGCTCCAGACTCATACAGGTAGCAGCTACTGCTTTTAAGCAGCCAGGTAAGGCTGAGGCTACTAGATCCAAGGTGGCAGAGAAATATGCCACTGGAAGTCGGCTCAATCCATGTCTTTGTGTTAAAACTGAAAGTGCACAATTTTCTCTCTCACAACAAAACAGCGCAAATTCTTTTGAATAATCAGGCATGCTCAAAGCAGGGGCCTCACATAGACAGTTTCATAATTTCACAAAGGCTTCCAAACATTCATCATTCCAATCAATTGGATCTTTCGCTCTTTTCCGAGTTAATTGTATCAATGGCTTTGCTAGCAGGGAAAAGCTATTTATCCACTGCCTACAGTACCCAACCATTCCCAGAAACATTCTCATCTCCTTCTGTGTCTGTGGTAGTTGCATTTCTTTGATTATTTTTATTCTTTCCGGTGTCAATTTTCTAACTCCTCTTTCTATTTTATGCCCTAAATATTTAACTTTTTGTTGACAAAACTGCAATTTTTCTGGAGACACCTCGTGTCCTCCTTCGGCCAAATGGTTCAGTAATGCAATTGTGTCAATGACACAATCTTCTTGTGTTTTTGATGCCACCAATAGGTCATCAATGTACTGAACCAGAACTGATTTCCTGGGCATAACTAATGACTCCAGACACGTTTTCAGTATCTGATTGAAAATTGAGGGACTCTCTGTGTACCCTTGAGGAACTCTGCACCATGCCAAAATACGATCCTCAAACCGGAAGGCGAAGAGATACTGGCTGTCTGGGTGCAAAGGAATAGAAAAGAATGCTTGGCACAAATCAATTACTGTATACCAACTTGCATTCCATGGTATTTGATAAATGATCACTGCTGGATTTGGCACCACTGGGCAACAAGGCACTACAATTTTGTTTATTTTTCGCAAGTCCTGCACTATCCTGTATTTACCACTAGGCTTTTTGAGTCCCATGATTGGCGAATTACATGGACTACTCATTATTTCTTTTAGAATTCCTTGTTTAATCATTTGATCAATTACTGGAGCAACTCCTGCTTTCACTTCTGGACTCATTTTATACTGCTGTGTATTTGGATAAACTGCACCTTCTTTTACCACTATTTTCACAGGGTCTACATTCGCCATTAGCCCTATATCTTTTCCTGAGAAATCCCACACTTCTGGATTTACTGTGGTTCTCAATTCTTCTGGTAATTCACTTTCAGTTAGTAATGAAAACATTTCATCCACTTTTGTACCTTGCTTAGCTAACATCATCTTATAAACAACATCCTCATCAGGTGTTTGGAAAGCAACACCATCAGGCGTACAATAGTTTGTGCAGTTCATTTTGCACAATAAATCTCTCCCTAACAGATTTACTGGGCTTGAGTTTCCAATATGTACTTCCATTGGTCTTGTAACTGGAGTTCTAATCTGTTGGTTTGACACTCCTACAACTTGGATAGTTTCTCCCGAGAGGGGTAGGTTTGGGATGTCTGCTGTTCTCACAGTAGACCGGGTAGCACCAGTGTCCAACAGGAAAGTGATGTCACTACCTTCAACTTTCCCTTCAACAAATGGACCTGTCTGATCTACCAGCAAGGATGCGCCAAGCACGCACTCCTCTTCCTCCCCCCTCAGGCACCGTCATTGTACGTAGTCCGATTCATCTTCATCATTCTGCAAAAAATATTGTGAAACCACTCTGTTATTCTTACCACTTTCTCTGTGAAATCCGGTGTTCGCACTGTATTTTTGAATGTTCACATTGCTTGCCATAGGAGGTTGTGGCACCTGATACTGTGGGGTAGTTACCTGCTGCTGCTGTGGCTGTTTCACAACCACTTCATTCTGCATCTGTGGATTTAAATTTTGATTTGGCCCATTATTATTCTGGACAATTTTACACTCGTTCTTCCAATGTCCATACTTTCCGCACGCATGACAAGGAAATTTCTTCCTTGCTTCCTCTCTACTCATTTGTCCTCGTCCTTTACCACCATTTGACACTTGTTCATTTTGATTCTGGTCTTTTATCTCATTATCATTCTGGGAAATTAATTTTGCTTCCTGCTGCTCTGCCAATTTCACTTGTGCCCACATCATTTTCTCTTTTAACTTTCTATGTTTTGCCTCAATGTCGTCATCGCAATACTTTGCATATTTCAATATTTCATCTATGGTTTTACTTTGCCAACACAACATGTGTTGTTGAGTCATCTGACTAATCTCTGGTTTTAAACCATACACGAACCGATATACAAAATGTCCCATATCCTTATCTCCAATGTTCTCAAATCCAGTATACTGCTTGAATACCTGTAACAACCTCTCATAGTAGGCGTGTACAGACTCCTTTGGCTCCTGAGTGGTTCTATCTATTTTCACCCAATCAGTCTCTTTAGGAGGAATTTTCCCTTTCAAGAAAGTAATCACCTGGTGATACTTCTTCATCACCTCCTCTGATGGCGCTCCTGTTTTGGAATCCCTTGGATATTCCTCATTTGGCCAGTCAATTGTAATCTTACATTCTGTCCATAAATCAGCTGGTACTACAATATCAAATAAACCATCCAAATCCTTCAACAAAACCTTTGAAACTTTCACGAATCTTTCCACCTGTTTATACCATTCAACTGGTTTTTCTCTCAACCTAGGGAAATCATTCGTAAATGACAAGATATCATGTGATCTGCTCCAAGGAACATGAACATATCCACCACCAGGAACTTCTCTCATTGAACACATTCTCTCAATCTTATCTGATTCTCTCACTGGAAATGCAGATGATGCTTCTCTCGCTTGTACTTCCTCTTTCTTTCTTATCCACCTAATTCTCCATTTGTCAATGTCTCCCCATTTTCGTAAAATATTCATCAACTCTTTTATCTGTAGTTTTTTACCAGGAGCATTTACACTTTCTAAATCCTTATCAGTAAACTCCACTCGATATGGTTTCTGCAATAGTTTCGATTTCCCTATATCTATTCCAATCTCTGAGGCAACTTCTGTTAATTTCTCATGAAATACTCTTGCTCTTCTGGTTATACTCTTACATAAGAATAACAACTCCTCATCATTATAAACGTTCAATCTTTCTATGCTCACATTGCCAGTTATCATTTCTTCCAAATCTACTTTCAATCTACTGATATCTAAAATCTTTGGTTGTGGGTTTCGATTTTCTATTTCCTGTGCCCATCTCTCTAAATCTTCAGGAGTAACTGCTGTTGAACCTCCAGTTCCTATAGGAACCAAAGATCTCTTTTCTCTCAAATTTGCAGGTATAACTCTCTTCGGAGTCTCAGTTAAATGTTCTACATGCGGGAGATCCATTAATGAAATAACTGACTCACATTCACTGGCCTGATCATCCATAATTATTACTTCTTTTCTGGGACTATTTAACGGAATTGTCACAGTTTGAGGTTTCTGGCAAATCTTTTTATCTCCATACAATGGGATTACAGGACCAATAGTTACTGGTACTGTCAAAGCTTCGGCATTTAAATTCAATTGGCTTACTTTCTGAACTAATTCTTCCCTAGTTTTATTTAAAGCTTCTCTTTCATTATCCTGCAACACCCTTTTAAGTGACACATCATGTAAAATTTGTGGGGTTAAAGGCATTCCTATCACTGGTGCACTTGGGGTGACCTTACTAGGTTCTTTTTGGTACGGTGGAGGGTTTTTAATCAAAATATCCTCTAATAGCTCATCATCTGATTCGCCATATCCTGTCCTATTCATGTGTTTCGTTATTTCTTTACACTTTCCTCCTAACTGTTCTTCAGCCATTAATACTGGATATAAACCCTCGGTCACCACAGCTCTTCTCCAACGCTTCATTTGATCTCCACTTGATTCATATGGATATCTAGGCAAAAATCCTCTAAATCTCCGACCACTTCTGTATTTTTCACGATCAAATGCCTCAATTTCCCATTCTTCTAAAGCTTCATACTGTGTGATTCTAGGATTTGGTTCTAACATATTCATTCTATCTCTCAAATTCCGAAGTATCTTTAAATTAAAAGTACCATGCTCCGGAAAAGCCAAAACACCATCACCTTTAGTATACTCCACCCAATTCTCCAACCATACACACGTGTGATATCCTTTCTCCATCATCAAAAAGGAAGCAGGTGTTTTAGGTGGCGGAAGAGGAATTCCCTCTCTAGTCATTACAGGTTTGTCTTTTTTAAAGAAGTTTTTAATTTTCTTCATCAACGTCATTTTCTTTCGTCCTCCAAACATTTCAGACGGTCGATATAGGAAAGAGTCTTCCGTATATCTTCTAGCTCTATTACCTATGTCGCGTCCTATATCAGCACGACTTACACCCACAGTCAAATTAGAACTCAACATAAAATTCTTTCTCGACCAATCCTAGCGCGGCTTTTATCTACCAACCAATCAGACTCAAGCTCACGCTCGTGGTCTAACCAATGTCAGCGCGGTCTTCTGTGACGTCAGTATTGCTCCTCACTACTGACCCTCCCTTTACAATTTGCTTCCAGCTCACGCCCGCTGTTTCAACCAATCCCAGCGCGGCTCTTTATGACGTCAGTATAACTCCTGCGACTGACCCTCCCTTCACAAGGTAATACGATAACTTATTTTCTTTTACTTTTCTAAAATAAAATCCGTTAGTAACAACATAAATCATTCGCTACTCTGCCTGCTCCACTAAATCAGGATAGATTATGACTTATCCCAGAATCCTTTTTCACTACGAGCAAAAACCTCTGTTTGCCCTTCATTCAAGCTCAGGAGAACCTGTTACTTCTTCAGTGTCACCCGTATTGGGAAATGAGACCAAAGTTTCACCAGCGGACCCCTTTTGCTATCATTCACACTCTACTTTTATACGATATAATCCCTGCTACAACACTGCCAGCCCTCCGTAGCTTCTCAGTGTTATGAAAACAGATGAGTAACCTCCTGCAGTGTGGCTTCTATCACCACCCGCTATTCCTTTCCCGGGATGCCCAGATATCCACTGTATCTGTGCTTCTAGACGACATAAAACAAGACACTAACTCTTTTTGTTAAACATAAATCAATAATCAATATTTATCACCAAACTAGTCAATAATAACCATAACTCTGCTACCAGAAAACTGATCCAGCGGTATACCAACAACAGATACTCCACTACCATTTACTCACCTGGGCCCATAAACACACAATTGAGTAAACCGCTGGAGTATCAAAGTTTTTTATATATATTTGTGATAATATTCAGGATTAGTTATTTAATATTCCTAACTAACCTTTCACTGATCAAAAAGTTCTTTCCTCTGGTCGATGGACCATTAGTTGAACTAGTTGATGGTGATAATTAACTTAATCCTTAACTATTCTTTTATTTGAAGTAATTGATCACAGACTCAGGAAGGTTTAAAATCTTTATCTAAATTAAATGCATGTGAACCATTTCAAAATACAGTGCAGTCACCATCTTTCTTAGGAGAGAAAATTCAATTGATTTAACATCAAACATATACTTCAGGCTCATACAATAATTAATGCTCAGAAAAGGAGAGGAAAGAGAGAAAAGAACATTTGCAAATAACGTGAAATTATAGTTACCAAGAATGGTGTGAAAGACCAACCCCCTGGCCAAAGGGCTGGTAAGGGTCCCCCAGGATAGGTCAAGAGACAAAGACTTCAGGACAGGATTCAGAACAGGATAGTTGACCTCTCTAGAATACCGACAATTGCGCCGCACCCCTCTCTGACACTCTCTTGCTCCTCGAGATTCTTCCGCGATCTTCTGATCTAACCCAATTAAGTTAGGATAGAAAGTTCTGCTTCAGATTCTGCATTCGGTTCTTCATCAGCATCTCATAGCATCTCTCCCAGCAACAGCATCTCCGACTCACAGCATCTGGACCTTCTTCTTCCCACTAACTAACTAAAGCTACCTTAGTTATATCTTCGTTTCTTCATGTTCCACCCACTAAAGTTTCAATATCGTAAAAATACGAAATATGATTGGTCAGGCAAGAGGGGAAGCTCCATCACACCATGCTTACATGTCATTAAAATCAGTTCAACTATTGTTCGCAAACCCATCCCCTTAATTTTATTCATGTATTGAGTTCCCATACACATTCACATTTTACTTGCAACATTTTATAACATTATGAATAAGAGTCCTCATCGCCGAACTTTTCACCCTCCGTTCCCAGGGCATGTCACTGGTGACCTTGGCTCCCGTTCAACATCTAAGTCATCATTCCGGGTTAACTTTCAGTGGAGATGCGCAGTCTTCGAATTACTCAGCTCAATTCAGTTATGCGTGAGAGGCCCAAATATGCACTAATAATAAAGTCAGAAAGACAAATATTAATTTCACAAATAAATGGTCACACTGTATACCTCCCACCTCTACTCTGTTCCCAATTTCTTATTAATACTTTTCCCGCATTAGCATTAGTAAAATAGCTTGTTTTCATTTCAGCTAAGCAGATGCCATGCACGCGAGTCTTCAAGACTCCATTTTAGTATCTTCTGCTCATGAGCTAGAATTTCCCTCCAAGCGTTACCTCGTCATACTACGTAGATGCAGTTGATGCATGCGCACAACAGTTTCCCCGTTTAAAGCAGTATTATTCCGTCTTCATTGTTATCCGCATTAGTACACACTTAGGCAAGCTTCACTAACCTGCGTGTTCATGTGGTGCGTATTAGTTATTCACATAACATGTTTGATAACTTGTTAATGAGTTAAACGAGTGGATTGCCTCCGAGCAAGTCTCTCTCAGACCTTGCTCCATCAATAGTGTTGGAAATCAGGTCTCTATTTGGCAGAGGTATGCACCCTGTCCAAGTAGAGACCACAACCCTAGTCAGGGTAAGTCAGAACACAATCCTAAATTATCCTGAGCTCACCCCCTGGTAGCTTGGCACAGAGCAGGCAGGTTTAACTTAGAAGGCAATGTGTAAAGTTTTTGTGCAATAACTCATACAACAACACAGTAAATACACCACAAAAAGACTCCACAACAGTTTATAAAAATAGAGAATATTTATCTGAGTAAAACAAGTCCAAAACAATCAAAATGTATCAAGTAGAAGTCGAGTTGTTGAAGAAATAAATGCAATAAAGAACTAAGAAGCAGATAGCGCTAAAAAGGTTACTTTGGGTCAACAGGAACCGGTGCAAATTCAAAATTCAGGCTGACCGCAATGGAGCGTGGGATGGCTACAGGGACCCACTTGGGCCTGCTGAACACAATTCCTTGAATCCTGGGGCGCAGTCTGCCCGGCGACGCTTTGCGTCGTCCAGCATCAGTTTCAAGCGTGGTCAGATGTGCGGTGAGGTTTTGCAGGGCTTCACGCTGCTTGGTGTCGGATTTAGCAGAAACTCAGCTGCAGAACCCACTTCTGAGGCCCAGAACCTGGAGTAGACACCTCAGGCAAGGGTAGGACTCACAGAAGGCATAGCCTGGCAGCGCCAGCAGAACTGCAAGAAGTCTTTTGTGTCTCTGAGACTTCGGAAACAGGGGGCAAGCAAACAAGCCCTTGTAGAACACTTTGGAGGGAAGGCAGAGTCCAGCTCTCCTTCCAGCAGAGCCAGGGAGCAGAAGGCCACAAGGCAACAAGCAGAGCAGCAGCCCTTGCAGAAAAACGTCAAGTTGAGTCTTCTGACAGAGATTTGGTGTAGGTCCAGAAGTGTCTGCCCTGGGTGGGGGGGGGGTGTGGGTCAGGGACCCAATACTTATAACCAAAGGTGCCTTTGATGTAGGGGAAACTTCAAAGAGTGGTTTTGAAGTGCACCAGTATCCCTTTCAATCCCAGCCCTCACTCCAGACTACCAGTAGGGGGGTATCAGTCCTGTGTATGGGGTCAGGCCACTACCCTTTGAAGGGTAAGGGTGAGCCCCTTCCTCCCATCTGTCCAGGAAGACCCATCGGAATGTAGATGAGTGCAGATGGGTGTTAAATCACTCCTAGCCCTTTCCTGTGTCTGTGGCTATCTAGACGGAATGCACAAAGGGATCTGTCACCTAGCCCAGACGTGTATTGGAGACAAGCTGTAAGGCACACAGAGCAGTATGAGCATAGAAATGTCCACTTTCTAAAAGTGGCATTTCTAAAATTGTTAAATCCGACTTTACCAGTGAAGGGGATTTATCATTACCATTCCAAAGATCTGAAACATGAAAAGGCTACTCCTTTCTGATCAAGAATTACAGCTTAAAGGTATTTTAAGGAAATCCCAATTCTAGCCTATGAGAGGAGTCGGCTTCACAGTATGAAAAATGAATTGAGCTGTTTGTCACTACCAGGACATGTAAAACATAGAAGTACATGCCCTGCCTTTTACTTACGTAGTGCCCTGCCCTTTGGGTTACCTAGGGCCTACCTTAGGGGTGACTTATATGTAATGTTTTACATTGCAAAGTCGAAGTGGCAGTAAACAACACAGACACAGCAGTGGCAGGCCTGAGACATGGTTAAGGGGCTACATATCTGGGTGGTACAATCATTTCTGCAGGCCCACTAGTAGCATTTAATTTACAGGCCCTGCGCATATGTAGTGCATTTTACTAGGGACTTATAAGCAAGTTAATTATGCCAATTGGGTATGAGCCAATGTTACCTTGTTTAGGGGAGAGAGCACTTTGGCACTGATTAGCAGTGGTAAAGTGTGCAGAGTCCTAAAGCCAGCAAAACCGAGTACAGAAAAATGGAGGGAGTCAGGCAAAAAGTTGGGGGGAGACCACCCTAAGGCTGTCAGGTCTAACATGAAGCATACAGCATCACTTTAGTTAGTATTAGCATGCCAGGGCAGCCAGGTTCAAGGTTGCGGCAGAGCTATGGGGCACAGATCACAACCATACATATATATAAAGCTGGTTTCAGTATGCGGAAGTTTAAAGGTCTGTGTGGACTTCAGGTGTACATGAAGTATGCCTCGTGGCCACTTATTAACGTTTGTGAATTGTGACAACTGAAAATGGCCAGTATGTTTTTTTCAGACAAATGTGGCAAACCTACTCATTAGTAGGATGTTTATATTGCATGTATGGAAACTGTTATGCTTATATTATGAAAGCTGTCAATATATGTAAGATATGTTAATTGGTGCATATAATTGCAAACCAATCTGTACGACTTGTAACATGCAATTCACAGCTATATTTTGGAATTAAATCTAAGCTATGCCCTACGTTGACTACCACAAACTTGTGAAGTGTACTGCTTTCAGCATCAGTTGTTCAATCACCACTGCCAATATATCTGAAGAGAACAGGCTGACACTGACACGACCTGAGGGGTTTGGATGTTTTAATGTGGCTCTGGCAGATGAAGTTTATATTTCTAGGAAAAGGCAGAGAGCATGGCCTCTAAAGACTGCAGGAGGTTTTCTTGGCTGATTCAATAGGACTCATTCTAATGCGACAAATACAGACTCACGCAATTAATCTTACATTTAATACTTCACGTACTCAGTTATGGATGTTTAGTTAACAGGCCTAGCAGGAATCAGGCTTGGGAGGCGAGTAGAAGTGGCAAAAGGAAGCGGAATCAGATTTTTGGCGTTGAGACAAGACATATTGGGGCATATGTACAAGCCCCTATTGCCACCACAACGTCACTTTTATCGACGTTGTGGTGGCGATAGGGGCTTAGCCTTATTTACAAGGCAGAGTTAAGCCACTTAACGTGGCATAACGCTGCCTTGTAGATAAGGTCCCCTTTCACGCTGTGGTTAGCATGAAAGGGGTGGGCAGTGGGTGTTACCGCAACACCCATTCATTTTGACGCTGCCCCCTATGTACAAGGGCAGCGTACATAGGAGGCAGCACCAAAATTAAGACCAGGTAAAACCTGGTCCTAAGTTGGCGAATCAAGGAGTAATGCATTATTTCTCCTCGTTTTTGCTTTTTCCATTTGTGCTGCCTTCTGCAACACACATGAAAAAAGCACAATGCCATGGATTGTTTATGTACAGGAAGATCCCCCTTCCTGCACATAAACAATCTTTTTAAAAAAATGTCATTTTTTGACTTTCATGTGTGCTTCATTAAGCAGCACACATGAAAGTGACAAAATGGCATTTCAGGATTGTTTATGTGCAGGAAGGGACACCTTCCTAAACATAATCAATCCTCCCCTGCACGCAGACACCCTTGCACTATGGAGCAAGCGGGGGGGGGGTTAAAGGGGGAATGCTTTCTCATTACAAGATATGTTATATCCAAGAACTGTAAAGCTTTTTACCAAATCTCGTCAATGTTATGGTTATGGAACACAGGGTGTGGGTGTTCCACACACATTCAGGCTTCAGCTATGTGAACGCTGCATCATCCTTTCTTGGCTTCAGGCAGTTGGCACTGTTCTGAGGACGCAGTGTGCTTTTTACAAAGCTGAGGCCGGGCCGGTGTGATGGTGTCCCGCCCAGACTCCCAACACCTGTCACGTAAAAGCATACCTGTAGAGCCAAGTGTTGCGTCAGGGTAACCATATAATACAATGGGAAACATTTTGACTTGATACGCTCTCAGCAATGGAGAGATACAAAACCTTCCATACATCACACTGAATCTGATTTAAATGAGGTGAGCTGTTAAACTTCCTCAAGGGTAAAAGAGGAACATTCTGGTAGTGAGGAACCTGCTGTGGGGTACGTCTTGTAACATAGGGCCTGATTTAGAGTTCAGAATATGAATTTTAGTCCGTCAGAGTGATGGAGTAAAATACTCTGTTGCCCTGATAGAGTAACCGCACTACAAATTTAAAGAAGTCCACTGCCCAGAAGACATCTCTGACCATTAGCAAGACCCACTACCACAACGGTTCCCGTCAATGTACTGAAAGTGTGCCATACAGCTGTCAATATGACAGTGCCGTCCAGCACACATCCAATATGGTTTTTTCCTAATTTTCAAAAACAAAATCCCAAAGTAGGATTTTTTTTTGAAAAATAAAAAAACGAATGACCCCCTCTTCATGGAAGTTTTCTCAAAAGGTGTGGGGATAATTTAAACATTTTTACTTTCACTTACTTTCACATTTTTTAAAGTAAAGTAAAAACTGCCTATTAGTTCACTTGTTCTGAAATGGACAGGCAGTCAAATGGTCAAACCTCAGATAGCCCTTTCTCCTTCAGCGGCGTAAGTCAGCAATGGGGATGGAGTAGTCTCTGTCGGTGACAACCTGAAGGTCCACCCAACTATAAATGAGGTGAGTGGACCTTCAGTTTGGCAGAGAAGGTACGTTGCAATGGAACACTAACTACACCAAACTCTAAATCAGGCCCATACTCTAAAGTTTATATTTCAGTCTTGGGAAACTTGTCGCACATGAGCATTATACTTTTTCATTAAAGTGGCTAGCACAGATAGTGAGAAAGTGGTATCTTGGACTTGGTAGTGATCAGGTTAAGGCCGCTGTTGACAATGGAAAACAAAATTGTAGAAGAGTTTGCTGCATCTGGAGTTAATTTTGTTGGCTTGTGTTGTGCGTATAGTATAGTGATATTTCTTCACAGCAGCTTTATTGATAAATTTGTTACAAGTCTCATAAGAGGCTGTCCGTTTCCTCTCTACTGCCTTGCACTGTTGCTTTAGTAGTCTTAGTTTTTCATTGAACCAAGGGGCTTAGTTCTTTAATTTGTGTGGGAGATGGAGCTTTAAAGGAAGCTTATTATCTAGGGCAGAGGAGATTCAGGAGATGAAGCGATCTCCATATGCAGAGGATCATTGGTGGAGATGAGAGGGGTATTTGCTAAAGTCCTTTTAAGGATAGGGGCTTAAAGCTTACTTCAGGCTCTTTTGCCTATTGAGATGGCAGAGGTAGTGGGCAGAGATGAGGGGATGAGGAAAGAGGGGGGGTAAGGCAAAATGATTGGACATGATCAGTGGTATAGGATCTCTAGTAGAGAGTACAGTAATATGTGTAAATGTAAGATTGAGAATGTGACCTGTGGTGTGTGTGTGGGGTCAGTGACTCTTTGTTTTAAATCCAGGGTTAACAAAGGTGCCAGAGAGCCGCAGTACAAGATGGCGAAATGAGCCTGCAGCTTTGCTGCCTGCAGAAATAAGCTAAAATCTAACCAAATAGCTTTAATTCAATGGTACAGATAACTGAATCCTGCTGTGGCATGGTGCATGAGTGAATCTTGTTGCTTGAAAGTGAGCAGAGAGCCTAAACCTGTGGTCTTGCTGTTGCACTGATGTCCAGTCACGCAGGAATATAGCATGTTACTACACATGCTATCACATCACGTTCCTTTACAACGCGGTCGTTACAACGACCGCGTTGTTAGAACGCGATACCTTTACAACGCAAGTCATTAGATCGACTTGCAGTAGGGGGCGCGCTAGACTTAGGAATAGTATAATTTACTATTCCAACTCCAGCCTGCGCAACAGTAGGGAAGGTGTTGGAATAGTAAATTATACTATTCCTTATGTTAGAGCGCCCCCTACAGCAAGTCGATCTAATGACTTGTGTTGTAAAGGCATCGCGTTCTAACAACATGGTCGTTGTAACGACCGCGTTGTAAAGGAACTGCGAAGTGATGACTGCGTTGTAAACGCTGTCTCCCGTCACGCAGCAGCTCCAGTGGGCCGTACCAGTGAAGACTTGCAATGAGCGAGCGGGATGAGAAGTGGTTGGTGAAAAACATCACACTAGAGGCTGTGATCTGCCAGTGTACACTGCGACTGTGACCCCCAGCGGAGAATGCAGGTGCGCCAGCACTGTATGTGGGAATACAGGCGATGGCAAGTGAAGGATAAGCTTCGGCAGTGGTGGAGGCCTCTGAGCAGCCTGACACGGTGAGGGCTTTTACCCACCAGACATATCCTGATTGTCTTGGGTGTGCCGCTGGCACCTGGAAATATAGTAATGGATCAGTGACTTGAGGTGAGCAGAGAACACCTGTACACTTAACCCTCATTTGAGTCAGTAGGATTGGGCCTGTTGTGCTGGGGGTCCGGCACAGGACGTTTGCATTAAAACACATTAATAAATGCAAATGGACCAAGGTGTTGAAGGCCATGAGTTGGGGCAGTCAATGGCGAGGCCTCCCAATTCCACCTCCCTCCATGCCTGACGCCAATGAAGGATATTGTTGGAGATGTGGTTCCGCGGCCGAAGAATGTTCTCTGCCAGCAACAAAAACAGCTGTTATGGCTTACCAATAATTTAATAAGTGAGGCTAACTAGAAACAGTATTTAACAGTGGCACAGCAACTCAAGTGCTGTGCACTGCAGATGAGAGTCATACTGGCCTCAGTGAAGTCTCTGTATGTCAAGAGTTTCATTAGACTGACCTCCACATTCAAAAACTATTTGCTGCAGCCTGCAACTGCCTCACCTGGGCTGGCGTGATGCGGGCTGGGCTCAACTGACTGAGTTGTTTAGCTGAGACTCTGTGGCTGCCTCAGCTGTACCTCGTAGCCCACCTGTCTGTTACTAACCACAGCGCCCTTACATGAATACGTGAATCCGGTGGGGAGGGAGGCTAAGGGCTGCCTTGCCTGTTGTTTTTAGGTTTCGCCTAGGCAGTGCTTGCACTGTCTTTATGAGACATGCTGTATGTAGGATATGGGCTTGGAAAAAACGCCATCTTTTTCATTGGTTCCTCTTGCTGTCCTTTAGAAATGTTGACTTTTTATTGGTGAATACACTTAGTAGTCCCTCCATTTGGAATTTTGTATCCTCCCATGAGGACTGCCCCTCTTACATGTGTTCTTACTGTTCAGGTTATTTATACTTAGAGAACTCTCTTTTGGCCTACCTCTTTGCTCGTTAACTGTTCTGTTTACTTGTGCAATGAAACTTCAGTGGCTTGCTGTTCCTTTATCTTCCCGTGCCTCCCCTCACCCCTTCCACAACACTGCACTGTGCCTCCCCCTCACCCCTCCCACAACCCTGCTTCGGTTGCTTCATGTCCCTTAATCTCCCTGTGCCTCTTCCTCACCCCTCCCACAACACTGCTCGCAGGCCCCCACCACTCCTCCAAGGCCACTGCTGTTTTGCTCACTTTTTGTGCGCATAGCCAGGGGGAAATTAAACAATAAACCCATTATCACAGGATGTTGGCCGACACCAGACTCAAACACTGATCCCCAGCTCACCAGTCGGCAGCTCTCACCACTGCGCCATATCGTTTCCCTTGCCATGTTGCAGGATGCAGTACCATCTGTGGCCGAAAGAAGTACCAAGGGACACCTAGTGACAGCCTGTGGTACTGCACCCTTACAACACTGCTTGTTTTTGTTTTGTTGCAGAGTGCACGTCTTTTCATGGCTCAGCACGGCACGGACGCCACACTTTTACAGATGCTCGTTTTTGTAATGACTGTCAATGTGATTTTGTGCGCGATGTCTTCTATGGCTTTCTTTCTTTGCTAAATTATTTTGGGAAGGCTTTTGTATGTGTATGGCGTACATTTTTTAATTTATATTTACTTTCCGAAGGTTCTTTTTGTTCTCTTGTGCAGCAGCGCAAAAGAATAGCAAGTTAATCACGCTTCACGATACTGAACCCCCTGTCCGATTAAAGCAATGGCTTTTTAAATTGGATTAAGTTTTTCCATTACCTCATTTACTACCAGTCAATTCTTGATCGTCTCTGGTTGCACAAAATAAGTAATATTCACTCCTGAACAATTCGGCTACACCGAGCTGTGGCTTGATTGTTCCTATAGAGAAATACAGCAGAAAACCTTCTCTATTACTAATTTAGTTGCTGTATTGCTCCCGCACTCTCCAAAATATTTGCAAAGAACTATACAAAGCCTATCTCTCTGCCCATTCAAACATCCTCTTTTGACCCCTTCCGTGCGTGGGACGGCTGAAAGCCATTCCACGTCATGATGGGCGTGTGCGTCGGACGGCTTCCGGCCGTCCTAGCACCCACCCACGGGGGGAAATTTAAACAAAAAAGGCATCGGGGAAAAGGAAAGGGTTTTCCTTTCCTCCGATGCCTCTTTTGAGCATTCCAGCTCAACGATCGCGCAAGAGGTGCGATCGTGCAGCAGGGACACCCACTAGACACCAGTGAATTCTTTAGATTTTTTTTTAAGGTATTTTTCTGTTTGCCTGGAGCAGCCCCTTGGGCAAGGGTCGCTCCCCTTTAGGGAACAATGTTTTTGGCTGTTTCTGCCCCCGTGGGGGTAGGGCAGGTCGGGCAGGGATATGTTTGTGGGGAGTGGCTCCTTGGGCAAGGGTCACTCCCCTTTGGTGAGCATTATTTTGGCTGTTTCTGCCCTCTGGGGGGCAGATCGGGCCATTTAAAAAAAGTGTGCCCCACCTGACCACCAGGGATATGTTTGCGGGGAGTGGCCCCTTGGGCAAGTGTCGCTCTCCTTTGAGGAGCATTATTTTGGCCTTTTCTGCCCCCCTGGGGGGCAGGTCGGCTGATTTGCTTTTTTAGTTTTGTGTGCCCCACTAGGCAACCAGGGATTTCTGTTTTTTTTTTATGTTGGGGGTGGCCCCTTGGGCAAGGGTCGCCCCCCTTTATGGGGGTAAATATTTTTAGTTTTGTGTGCCTCACTAGGCCACCAGGGATTTCTGTTTTATTTTTTATGTTGGGGAGCGGCCCTTTGGGCAAGGGTCGCTCCCCTTTATGGGGGTGAATATTTTAGCTTTTTCTGCCCCCCTTGGGGGGAGATCATCCTTATATTTTTAGGCCCATTTGTCCCCAAGCGGGGCAGAAACCACTAGACACCGTTTTTAAAAAAAAGTTGTTGGGTAGCGACCCCTTTGGCAAGGGTCGCTCCCCTTTATGGGGTGATTATTGTGGCTGTTTCAGATTGGCCATATGTTTTTAGGCCCATCTGTCCCTAAGGGGGGCAGAAGCCACTAAACACCAGGGTTTTTTTAAAATGTTGTTGTTGGGGAGCGGCCCCTTGGGCAAGGGTCGCTCCCCTTTATGGGGTGATTATTGTGCCCGTTTGTGCCCCCTTTGGGGCAGATCAGCCATATTTATTAAGGCCCATCTGTCCCCAAGGGGGCAGAACCCACTAGACACCAGGGTCTTTTAAGTGTTGGGGAGTGGCCCCTTGGGCAAGGGTCGCTCCCCTTTTACGGGGGTGAATATTTTGGCAGTTTCTGCCCCCCTTGGGGGCAGGTCGGCCTTATGCTTTTAGGCCCACCTGCCCCCAGTTTGGCTGGTGGATTGTGTGTGGACTGGTGCATTATTTGCATATGTGATTGTGATGTTTTATTTCTCCTTTTTATTCTCGTGCAAAGCTTTTGATTCTTGTTTGCGGTTTCGGCATTAGTTGATCTGCAGTTTGCGTAGTGCATTTATTTGGTAAGAAAACTTTTTTGTTGTATTTACTCCAAATGAGTATTATTGTCATCCATGAATGAATTTTTTGTAAGTGGTGTCATAATAGCAGCATATTTAGTTTGTGTTTTGAGAGTGCAATTCTTTGCGATATGTTTTGCGCTGTCTTATGTGTAATTTTCTTTTCTTTTTCTTTTTTAGTAGGATATTGTTGGTCCTTGCTGTGTCTGTGCAGAGTAGGTGGTGGTGAGTCTAGCTGCTTCTGGCAAGTGAGTGGTATCGTTTTGGAGTATATAGATTTTTGTGTTAAAGCCACATTTTATTACTTATTTTACAAAGTGTTTGTTGTTGTTGACTTGTTTTACACGTTACCTTTATTAGTAAGGATTATGGCTAGCCACAGAATCGCTGCTCAGCAGGTGGTTGTTATGCTTTTTGAATCTTCCTCTGACCTTGATTATTAGACTGACAGTGCATCTGAGGGAGAGGAGGAAGTGCAAGATTCTGGCAGTGAGTTTTCTGTCCACGAGGAATCATCTGATGATGAAGTTACTCTCAGTGGAGATGAAGCTACTCTCAGTGTGGATAAAGTGCCTGTTTTAGAGGAAGACACAGATGTGTCGATGGTGCAGCATGAGGCATCTGGATTGCAGCCTGGGGCTGCAAGGCTTCCTACTGTAAGTGCTGGACTCTGGGTTGATCCAAACATGGTGCAGCCGATGTTGCCTGCCTTTAGTGGTGATGCAGGGTGTAGAGTGAATTGTGAATTGTTTTTGCCTATACAGTTTTTTCAGATGTTTATGGATGATATATTTTTGGCTGACATTATTGAGCAGACTAATTTGTATGCTGAACAGTATTTGAGGGACAAAAGTGCCAGACTTTGCCCCACTCTAGAGCTACCCGGTGGACTCCCACAAATCTTTTTAAGATTCAGCCTGTTCTTGATCACTTTGTAGATCGATTTTCGGAGATCTATACTCCAGGGAAAAAATTAGCTGTTGTTGAGTCTTTGGTCCTGTTCAAGGGCTGTTTGGTTTTTAGGCAGTACATTCCTAGCAAGAGGGCACGTTATGGAATTAAGATGTATATGTTGCCTGAGAGTAGGACAGGATATGTCTATAATTTCTGTATGTACACTGGTAGGTGTTCCACTACTGACCCCCCTGGTTGTCCGTCCACTTTAGGAGTTTCAGAGAAAATTGTGTGGGAACTTGCTAGAGGACTTTTTAACAAAGGTCACCATTTGTACCTAGATTACCTCTACTCTGCTGTGCAATTGTTTAAGGAATTGTTCACAGTGGACACTCTTGCTTGTGGCACAATTCGCTCTAACCGTAAAGGTTACCCAAAAGAGCTTGTTTGTAAAAAGCTTCAGAGGGGACAGTGCAGTGCCTTTCATAGTGATGAACTGCTAGCTGTGAAATTTGTGGACAGGAGGAATGTGTACATGCTGACCACCATCCATGATGACAGTACTTCACCTGTGACGGTTTGGGATCAGGTTGCTGAAGTGCGCAAACCTGTGTGCATTGTAGGGTGATGTTGATAGATTAGGTCAGAGGTTGGAACCTTACACTGCTGTTCGTAAGGCTTACATTTGGTATAAGAAGTTGACCATCCATCTTTTCAATTTAGCAAATATGAATGCTTTTGTTCCATTCAAAGAGTGTTCTCCAGGGTCAAAGATGACTTTTGTTCAGTTTCAGGAGTTTGTGATAGGCAGCCTTGTTGTAGGGGAACAGGCAAGTGTTCCTAGAGTTGGAGTGGTGGAGGATGTTGCTAGATTGAAAGGTCGCCACTTTCCCAATTTAATTACTTCCACGCCCAAAAAACCCAATCCGTGTAAGAGATGTAGAGTCTGTTTGTGAAGAGGAATGCGGAAGGAGAGTCCTATGCACTGTGCTGATTGTCCTTCTAATCCTGGGCTGTGTGTGCCCACATGTTTCAGATTGTATCACACTCAAAAGAGTTTTTGGGAGCAACCGTGAGTCTGATAGTGTACTGCCTGGTCTGTATGGTTTTATATTTGTTGTTCAGTTTCACGGTTGGCATTAGAACGATGTCTTTACTTACCACTGTTGTGTTTGTAGTTATAGTTTTTTTAACTAGTTCCAATTTGTTTGTGTTTTCTTTCTTGTTATAAAAAATTTGATGACGGTGTGCGTAGACTGGCACTTGGCTGGTGGTGTGCATGGACTGGTGCTTTGCTGGCGGTGTGCATGGGCTGGTGATTGGCTGGTGGTGTGGGTGGACTGGCATTTGGCTGGTGTGTGGGTGGACTGCGTTTGGCTGGGAGTGTGGGTGGACTGGCATTTGGCTGGCGGTGTGCATGGACTGGTGCTTGACTGGCGGTGTGCGTTGGCTGGCATTTGGCTGGCGGTGTGTGAGTAGTGACTTGCTGCTTGTCAGTACACACTCTGCGAGCCAAACGCCACTGCACACACTATGTCAACCACCAGCCAGTATGATTGCTGTCAGTCATGTGGGCGTATGAAAGTGATGGGCCCTTGAATGGCACTGTCTGTTGATGTGAATGTTGTAATGTGCTGGGCCCGCGGCTGGCGGTGTGAATGGTCTTGTGTGTCACGTATGAAAGGTGTATGAATTGCCTGTAAAGAGGTTGGCGCCTTGCCGTGGCTTTACAGCTCACGAGCTGTGAGTCATTGGTTCAGGTTTTTAACCTTTTAATTATTAACAGTGCATTTCCTTTTTGTGAAATCTCTTGTTAATAAAATTTTACACTCTGAACCTTCACTCACCCTCGTGCCAAATCCAACCAGTATGTGTGTGTACTTAGGGATAGTTTGTTTTGAAGTAATATTTGTCTTTTCTGTCTTTCTCTGCCAGGGTGTACATTGTCTCTACATTGTCTGTTGATGTGAGTGTTTTAATGTGCTGGTGCCGCAGCTGGTGGAGTGAACGTGTGTGTCAAGCATGAAAGATGTGTGAATGGCCTGTAAAGAGGTTGGTGCCTTGCCGTGCTTTACAGCTCACGAGCTGTGAGTCATTGGTTCAGGTTTTTAACCTTTTAATTATTAACAGTGCATTTCCTTTTTATGAAATCTCTTGTTAATAAAATATACATTTTGAACCTTTCACTCACCCTCATGCCAAATCCAATCAGTATGTGTGTGTACTTGAGGAACAGATGGATAGGCAGTCATATTTGTCTTATCTGTCTTTCTGTGCTAAGGTGTAGTTTGTCTCTAGGGAAAATTTACCAACTTTAGATATGTTTGTAAACCAAAGAAAAATGGGGAGTACTGGGTGGTGTGCCTCTCATGGATCTCAACAACTTTTTTTACTCACAATGCCATGCAAACCTCAAAATGTGACTATAGTCACACATTTTCCTTGCATTACTGTGTCATAATCTTCTGTTATCAGAAAAACCACAATTTTCCTACCATCCAGCGTTCCTCCCAGGTCTCTGGATAAAAATGGTACCTCACTTGTGTGGGTGGGCTAAGTGCCCGCTGCAGGCAAGGGCCCAATACATATTATGGAGACATCAAAATTACCTATCACAAAACGACCTGGTTTTGCAAGGGGGGCACCTAGGTTTTTGGCTCCGGGCTCGGCGGCCATCTAGGCAAACCTACCAAACTCACACATTTCACAGGGGAGAGGAGGTGTTATTACGGCCAGGGCTGCCTACCCTTGGGCTGGGGAATCCGGGTTCGAGTCTCAGCGCTGGCTCACCATCCTGTAATTCTGGGCGCATCACTTAATATCCCGGTGCCCTGCAATAAAAACATGTCTCATGTACCTAGTGCTCTGGTAAAACGCTACTTCTGATTTGGTTTGCAATTAATGCGTCAAACAGCTATATGCAGAAGAGGTCAATACATTTCTAATGCCACATTCTTTCTATCTATTCTAGGCAGGTTTCCACTGGCAGCTCTTCCGCTATGGCGGAGGAGCGTCACCTCACTGCTCTGCGAGCAGTGTAAAAAGGAAAACAAAAACTATAATAACTAACGTTATTATCATTTTCCTTCCTGCTTGGGTGCGGGGTAGGGCAGGTGGGCCGGGCTGGCCGGTGCAGGGGGCAGGGAACGAAGGTAATGCACACTCTAAAGTGCGCATGACGGTTTGACCGGCCCAAAAGGGCCAGTCAACAGTCATGTGCACTTTGCATCTTCCCCACCAGGCTGCATTACCCAGGTGAGGAACATGTAAAGCCTCCAAGCCCCTGTCTGAGCGCCGAACCACGGCACTCAGACCAATCACAACGCTGCTTAAGGCAGCGTTGTGATTGAACAGGGGCTTCTGGGAGCTTCCTGTTGCGGCACGGAGGAGATGGAGCAGAGGCTGCAGCACCCGGCGGCATTCAGGTAAGTGAGTTTATTTTTATTTTCTTATTCACCTCTCTACTCCCCCCCTGCCTCACCACCTGTACTTAGTAGCAGCCGCTATTGCAGGTTTCACACATTTCTATTCACCATGCCACATAATTTCATGACACAAAAACACTACACACTACCCAATTCCACCCCACACAATTCCACAACTAACAATTCCAATTCAAATCACATAATTCCCCTCCAAACCACATGCATCCACTTCAATGCAAACGAAAAAATAAAATAAAAGACATGTCATTTATAACACCAATAGCTCAAACTCTCAGAAATGCGAGACTGATTGCAATGCAAATGCTTGTTTCAGGCAGCAGCTGGTGTCACCCCACCAGTATAGTGTCACTGACACAGACCTCTCTGTGCCTGCCACGGTGGTCATGATGTAGATGCGGATGGCCATCTATCTTTTGATCTTCGGCGCCCACCACCAGAGTGGGGCCGCTAGCACCTCTCAGGTCCACGTGGCATGCTTGTACACCGTATCCAGCTGCGGACTGTCACTAAAAGGTCCAGCTGGTGCAGCAGGAAGGATGTTTTAATTTCAAATTACTGCTGCAGCTGGCTTGGGCCCCCAGGAATTGCTGCTGCAGCCTGTGTGGGGCCCTTATCACCTTAACTAAATAAATGAAGGGCTTTTTATTTTGCTAATGCCAGCCGGATAAATTCAACAAGAGGACTAGCACGTGTTGTGCGGGACAACACTTGAGAGCTCTGTCCTGTCTGGGAAAGTGCCCTCATCAGTATTGGCCCTCTCTTACATGAACTACTTGTAGGAGGCTGGCTTAGATATGGTGCACACTTATTTAAGTGAAGCACCGTGCACTAATCCAGACAACCCTCATGGTGATTTTAGTGGTCTTGGACAGCTATAGAAATCTCTCAAAGTGGTAGCTGTGGAGAGCAGCCTACAGGCTTAGTACAGAAGGAGTGTTAAGCAGCTTGTTTTACCTGAACTAATCCTATAGTGTAGGTTAAATGAAAAAGAACTACACAGTGTAGTTATAAACATAAGTATATTTATTATACACACTCACTAACACATTGGTATATCTCCTACCACGAGATATCAACACAATACACAATGCGGCTGCCACAATAAAGAGGTGGTAGGATGGGTGGAGAGGGCGTAGGGGAGCGTGGGAGGGGGAGCGCATAGTAAAAAAAAGAAAATAATAAAAACACCTTGAGCTGCCTCCCGCGTTGCACTCAGCACAGTCCTTCCTGGTCTCAAAAAGCACTGGGACCACGTCACGGACTCCCTGCAATACCCGCGCTGCTCTCATGTGACAGCAGCGCGGGATTGGTCTGGGCAGGCAGGAAAGACGCCCTGCTCAGACCAGGGAGTCTGTGGGGTTTCTCCATCCCGGCCGCTCAATGCTGCTGGGCTGAAGAAAACCTAAGTGTGCATGTGTGTTTTGATCGGCCTGAGATGTCCGGCCAAAACACATATACGGACTTAGGGAGTGGAGTGCATGTCGCGCTCCTCCTCCCAATGCCCCGCCCCTCCCTTCGCAAGCTGTTTCAGAGCCGGAAAATGACAAATAAAATGATGACATTGTTTTATTTTTCATTTACTGGCTCTGAGCCAGGCAGTGGGGCGACGCTCCTCCGCCATTGCGGAGGAGCTGCCACTGCAACACTTCAAATGTAAACAGGTGAGTAAGCACAAATACACAGTGGTCTCCAGGGGTAGACCAAACCATATACTAAGTAAGTGGAATGCGAACTGCGACCAAAGTCGGGATTTGGACCAGCAGACTCAGAAGAGCTGGGGACCCAAGGAACCACCCGAGGTAAGTACCCTGGAGCCCCACAGAGGCTGTGTGCAGAGTGGCAACACAGCCACGTACTCAATGCCAGTCAAATGGGAAAGTCGCGGTTGCAGTTTTCAGGAAGAAGGAGCCTTCCCAGTGGACCCTGAGGAAACCTTGTGGAAGACAGAAGGTTGGAGAGTCACCCCATCTGTGGATACCCCAGCAACCAGGATACCTACACCAGGGAAGCCGGGTGCATAGGTGCGAAGTGACGTTGGAAACCGCTGTAGACCACAATGGAGGACTTCAGGAAAGATGCTGCTGGCGAAGAAGGTGAAAGAGTCTGGTAGAATCCAAGGATGGATTCTTGAAGAGAATAATCTGCAAGCAGAGAGGACAGAGTCTATGCCACTCGGAGGTGACAAGGAGGCACGGAAGAGCAATGACCACCTATGATGGAAGATGCAGGAGTGATGACGGTGACCTTGTCGCTGCAGCAGCTGTGAGGATCAGGTGACGCTGTGTAAGACCAGGAGCCATTCACGGGCTGTCCCACGTCAGGAGTCAAGAACTAGAGGGTCGGTGTCCGGCAGGAGCACCAACAAGCCTTGGCAGAAGCAACAGACGTGGTAAACAAAAAAGGTGCAACATTGGGACCAGCAAGGTCCAAGGGACTCACCAATTGCAGTGGAGTCAGAGCAGGCCCTGAGAGAACACGGGAGCCCACTGAAACCAAAGAAGACCTTTATGAGGACCCACAGGCTGAAGGCACAGGAGTCACAAGAGGACCTCAAGCAGCTCACCAAAGATGCAGACCCATGGTGCAGAGGATGTGGTGAGAACAAATACCTTGACAGAAGAGATGTTGGAGGCTGGATATTCTTGTAGCCTAAAGATCTCTGGAGTACAGAGCCAACAAGCCGTGGCAGTGGCAAGTTGTTGTGGTGCACAGGGGTTCTGTTCCAGCAGTTCTGATGAGGGATACTGGCCTCAAACATGTTGAGAGGACAGGCAGGCCTCAAGGGAGTTGCAGAACCACCACCTGTGTTGCTGTGCCTTTTGGAGTCTGTGGAACGTCAGGAGCAGCAGACCAGTCCGTTTGGTGCAGTGCCGTCAGATGCAGGGGAGTGACTCCCTCAATTCAAGGGAGATTCCTTTGGGTGTCTCTGATGCCCACATGCCTTGAGAGGAACTTGGATGAAGCACAGGCACAAACAGCGAAGAAGACTTGAAGAACAGCAAGATCAGGATCAGCAGGAGTCTTCCTTGGTGCAGTCTTGGTTGCAGGCAAAGTCCAGCAAAGTCCAAGGTGCCCAGACGGTTGAAGTTGAAGTGGTTTCAAAATTTGAATCTTGTCCCACGACGAATCAGGTAAGCCCTTAAGTACCCTAGGGAAAGGGTTGGAGCAATTCAAGGGTCCCTCCCAGAGGAGGGGCTGGACAGAGGGGAGGATACTCCCATGTCCTTTGTCCAGTTTTGCGCCAAAGAGGGAGCCAAGGGCTCCCTGAACTTGCTCACACTGCAGTATGCAAGGTGGGCACCCACCCCAGCCCAATACACCAAGGTACCAAAGTACTTACCACTGTCAAATTTAGGAAGAAAGCACAGTGACCGAGGTCCTGATTAGCAGGATCCCAGTCAGACTAGTCAGAAAACAGAATAACACCAGAAACAAGTGGGGGTTGCCATGAAAGCAGATCCTAATTTCCTACACAACTTCACTCCTGAGTCCAGGCCAGACTGACTCAACACAAGCAGTCCTGAGCACACTAGTGGATATCGGATAGCTGCAGGCATGCTCCTAATAAGAGCTATATTCGCTGCCCTGGCCTGCTGTAGCCTGGTAGTCTCCTCCCCTGCCCAGCACCACCCAAAGAAAATATTCAAACTCACCAGCCACATTTATCTGCTTGTAGTAGACTCTTCGATGGGGAGCACTTCTGGGCACACAGTCAGGTAAGTGGGTCCAGCACTGATTCTCATTATTACAAAAGTATAATCAGTTTTTATCTTATCTTCCACACCTGGTATTGTTTGCAGACTGAAAACATCTAAACCCCATACGCGAACCACTCTCAATCAATGAGACACATACCATGTGTAGGTTAGAAGTATTGGTCGCAGTTTATTAACTACGAGGAGCCCCATCATAGTGTTCAGTTGTGACATTTCCATCATCCTTAAGCTCATCTCCTTTTCTGCCGTCGCTCTCCACTGCGACATCACTGTGACATTCGCTGCTCTCCTGTTAATTCCCCAGGTGTGGGTGGGTGGGTGTTCACTCAAGTCATGCAGCTGCCCGGCCACCCGAAGTAAAGATGGAGGCTAGGCCGACACACTTTCTTTTAACCTTGCAAAACCCTCTTGGAGGTTATTTCAAGGGTCACCCGGCCCCTCATTGGTCCTCTGGGTTCCCTCCTTTTCCCTTACCATTAGATGCCCTGGCAAACCCCTGCCCATCACCTTCCTCTGGGGGGCTACTTCCTGTTGCTTTCTTTGCATCCATTGAGGGCTCTGACCTGTTGTTCAGTTCATGGCATGGTTTAAGAGCTGGCCCCTTCATGCACCCTGCGGGTGCGGGCCTTTGCCATAAACCCCACACGCCAACCATTCCCAATCAATGATACACATACCTTGTGTAAGTTGGAAGTATTGCCAACAGTTTATTAAATATTTGGTTCCATCAAGAGCCCCATCATAGGGGCAGATTTACAAGCCCCTTGCGTCACTTTTGTGATGCAGTTGCATCACTTTTGTGAAGCAGCGGCGGCGTAAACATTGCGACCAATTTACAACCTGACGTATCTAGGGAGATGCATCACGTTGTAAAGCCCTGTGTCACATTATACCTGCGTCAGGTATACTGTATGTAGGGTGGGCGTTCCCACGCAAGAAAGCCTCGTAGAAGTGAAGCAGTGAAATCTACAAGATTTCACTGTGCTACTTTTGGATGCCACTGCGTCAAAACCTTACGCCTGCTTGAAGCAGGCATAAGCAGTGACGCAGTGTATTCAGTATAGGCCTCACCCAAGCATTGCTGGAGTTGGATCGTGCTTGCGACAGGACTCCAGCAATGCGTGACTTTTGGGACAACAGATGCGTCACAATTTCTGAGGCATCTATCAATCCTTGCGCCATGGTGCGCCGTATTGAAAATACGGCGCATCCATGGTGGCGTAAGGGTATCGCAGGCTGGCGCAGGGAAACTGACGCAACTCTACAGATGCGTCAGTTTCTTGTAAATCTGCCTCATAGTGTTTATTGGTGGCATCAATCAATAATGATAGGCATATCTTAAATCACTTCTACCATTTGAATTCACATAGTAATTTATATGAACCATAAATCAAGTCATAAATCATTTGCATCATCTCACGTCATAGCCTGCTGGCCATAGATCTTCCTGCCATGAATCATTCTGATAGTTTGACAGGAAATGGAGTCTTTGAGCTGCTGTTATTCTTCTGTGTGTGTGTGGGTACTCCTTTAACCCTTCATAGGCTTAATTCACTGCCTTTGCCTGTTTGTTGTGTCCTGCCCCCCAACAGACCTGGGCTGTGACCACTGTGTTTCGTGTACCCTGCCACAAAGCATCCCAAAGTAAGCAGCCTGGTCGGCCACCCCGCCATGTTCAGGTATGGCTTTTCCATCATCCTTAAGCTCATCTCCTTTCTCACCATGCTGCATGCAGGCTTACGTCCAAAGGCGGCTCCCCCCAAACGATTTGGTCACTTCACTTGCAGCCTGCCAGCACCATAGCTGCCCAAATGCTGGCCCAGAACACCACCATTTCTTTCTCAGCAAGGTGCACCCCATCGATGTTAAAGTATTCCAGCCGACTTAGATAGATTAGGCCGTGCCTGATGCTCTCCCACCCATTCGTTCTGCAGAATTTAATGACAGACACATTTTACTTTTTCTGTGATTTATCCAGCCGCGGCCGCTGCAGGTAAGAGCGGTAGGGCGGTGGGGCCAGGTAAGGGGGGATTTCGAGAGACGACTACGAGGGAAAATTAAATAAATAATTAATTTTCCCTCGTAGTCGTCTCCTGAAATCCCCCCTCACCTGGCCCTACCGCTCTTACCTGCAGCGGCTGGATTTATCCAGGATCCGCCGGACCGGTCGCCCCACCATTTCTGCTGGGGCATGATCTCTGACCATACCAGTGTGGTGTTGCCAAGCAACCTGGCCACCTCCGTCAGGTCACTCCTTATGTTATCCAGTAGCTCTTCCCAGCCCAGCTGTGCCAGGTCTTTTACCCCCAGGTGTATAATCAACAGGCCTGGCCTGTGTGCCTGGCTCTCGTGCAGTTCCCTCAGGGTGGCCCCTAGCAAGTCCTACCGCATTCCGGGCATTCCCAAACCTTTTGATGTCTGTCTGTTGTGGGTGCTCGCCTGTTGCTGCCCCGCTCTGTCTCCACCATGCCTGGAGTCTCCGGACGGATAAGCAGCCTTCCATCCATACCATCTTGCGCTTTGTTCCTGCTTGAGGTAAGCGCAGACATTTTCAGCTTTCATTGTTGCCTTGCCCCACCCCCACTAGCGCTTACTGCTCCAGTGTTTGTTTGGGACTGGGTGGGCCTGCCTTACATTGGGGTCTGCTTGACGTACCCTCACGTAACTTCTGCATGTCTTGAAGCACCATCTGCCAACTGCCTTGGTCGCTTCCGTTGTGACCCAGAGCAGGGCAGCTGATGCTGTCGTCCCTATGCGGAATTGAAGTGCGCCGAAATGGGCCGCTGGTAAGCCTGCCTTGGTCAGGGCCTTCTTTAACTTGCGTCATACTGATGCCCGGTCACCTGAAGTAAAGTTGGGGGCTAGACCAAGGCAGCTTCTCTTAACCCTGAAAGACCCCCTCGGGGGGGGGGTATTTCAAAAGTCACCTTGGCCCCTCATTGGCCCGATGGGTTTATGCCTTTTCCCTGAACATTTGGCACCCTGGCAATTAACCCCCCAACCCCCCTTCCCAATCTCCTTGCTCCTGCACTTCCTGTTGTTTTCTTCGTGCCATTGTTCGGGCCTTGGCGCAGTTTAAGCGCTGGCCCATTCATGCCCTCTGTGGGTGCAGGCCTTTGCCAATATGGCTATTCCATAGTATGGATTCATGACCCTGTCAGGCTAAGCATGCCTCCACATGCCCCTTCCACAGGAGTAGGGACGCATCTGCTGATCACTTCCTTATATAAATAACCCAGCAGTCGGTCTTTGTTTTGAAATGCAAAGTATTTCTTTTCATAAATTGTCAAAAATAAAAACCTGTTTAGAAAAGCAGACAAATACAGAAAAGGATCCACTTCTATGTTAAAACTTGCACATTACAGTTCACTGTTTAATTCTTGTAAATTATACACATTAATTGTGATGAATGATCATCTATGAGGCAATTCACAGCTCCATGCATTTGTTAAAGCCAAGCCTTTTTGCCCTCATGAAATATTAAATGCTACAGCTCGAATGCTCGCCCTGTAATTATCTTGTTAAAAAGGGGCAGTAGGTTAGCAGGTTAGTCACCTTCCAATTCAGGTTTTTTTCAGGAGTTTCAAGTACTTTTTCTAAAGCTTCTTATTGCCTAAAAGGGCATAATTTCTTATATTTATAACTGTACATAGACTTAATTGCTTGGTTTTATTTGTTTTGTTTTATAAGTAACACACATTTGCCAGTTGAATGTCACTCATAAGTACAGTGAAACCATGGAAATGTCACACACAAGCAATCTTAAAACTTGGCAGCCTTCGATGTGGGTGAAGTTTTCGTATTTATCTATAATTTATTTATTGTCAGTTTGAGATACACAGGGCATGGAGTCACACTCGAATGTTTATGCTTGCCTCTTTCTTTAATGTGCCTGGCGATTTATGAGAGATGTGATTTCTGACTATGTATCACACCGTCTATTTAAATGCGTAATTCATGATTAGTAGGTGCTTTGATAGGATGTGACATGAAATTATTCTAGGCGGCTGATCTTTAGTGTCTTGTTAAATCTATGTCCGCTTCTTTTCTTTTTTTTCTTTTACTTCCTCTTCCCTTTTTATTGCAATAATTGATTTGCACGTATCATCACTGCTGATTGCCAATTGTGGGGCATTATAAATAAATATGAATAAAAATTATGCAAGTATTTGAAGATGGATTTATAATTCAAAATGTATTTGAGTTAAGAAAAACCTTTTGGCCTTTTTTCTTATTTTGGAGAGATTACGTTAACACAATAGATTCAGTCAAATGACATGCGTTATTATATAAAAGCCCTATATGAAAAGTATCAATATGTAAATAATTTTTTATATTGTGAAGTGTTTGTAGATGTTGAATGAGGTTTATGAAATTTAATGTGTTGCTTTTTTGCAATTTCTATGAATTAAATCACATGGATTAAATATGTCATTTTCTATGGACTTAAGATGCAATAATTTGTGAAGAGAGGACTGAGACTTGCTTAATCACACATGTTTTGATTTGGTTTATGATAAACAAAACGGATGTTTTGGAATGAATATAGTAGCTGATTGTTCTAAGCTCAATAGCATCAACAATACAACATTTTTGGAGAGAGGAGAATATGTAACTTGTTGATTCACTGGGTGTAATTGCAATTCATTATAGTAGCCCTGAATGGTTGGACGTCCATCAAGTCCTGAGGATGGTCTCCATCAATTGCTAATAAGGGGACCGAAACGTCAACACAAAATCAAACTCTTAAGGCAGGTACTGAATCTGGATAAGGGAAGATATCCACTTTCTACTTTTCAAAAGCATCAGGGCTGGACTTCTTGGACATTCCATCCTTTAACCCGTGGGCTAATATATATATATATATATATATATATATATATATATATATATATATATATATATATATATATATATATTTATATATCGTTTCCGTTTGTCTTCTCGCGAACTGCACGCTATATATATATATATATTACCTACTGGCGGTTGCCAGTAGGTAGTTATAGTTAGGACCTTGTTTCTATTCAAAAAGCGTTTTTTCTTTTGCCAATATCTTTGGCGCCGTTTGACGAATCTTCGCGAATTTTTCAAACGAATGGTTCACTCAGGTCAGCTCCTGTCTTGAACGTTTCGGGGTGATTCGTCAAGCGGGGGCCGAGAAAAAAGGGGGGTCCCAAAATGCGTTTTCCCCATGTTAATTTCCATAGGAAAATTTGGAACAGGCTACAGCCCAAACTGCTGAACGGAATTACACCAAATTTGGCAAAAAGGTAGCTCTTGGTTCAGAAAGTGCCCTTTTCTAAAATGGTGTAAATCCGTTCAGTAGTTCCTGAGAAATTCAAAAAATAAAAATGTATATATCTGAGCACCGAGGAGGAGTCGCGACTCCTCCCGAGCACGAGCTGACTTCTGATTGGCTGCCAACACTCCAAAGCAGAATGTGTTGGCAGCCATCTTGTGACTCGGTAACCGAGTCACAAGAAAAAGTGAAAAAAAAGTGAAAAATGAAGAAAAGAGGGCCTGCTCAGGGGGGTCCCACAAGGACCCCCAGGGCCAAAAAAAAGCATTGTTTTAAAATAAAAATCGGCCGAATTCGCGCTGGGTTCGCGAATCCGGACAAAAAAATAAAATAAACGAAGTGTGGGCTCCCGCGCTTCGTTTGTTTTAAGCCCCCGGGTGGGCCAGGTCCTGGGGGCAATTTAAAATTATGGTGTGGGGCCCGTGGGGGACCGCCACCTCCCCGGGGCTTTCCTCAAAAGGGGCGGGGGCACGCGGTCCCCCGCAGCCCCTGGGATCGCCACCTTCCTGGGGCTTTTTAAAAAAAAATGTGTGGGGGGCTCCTGTCCCCCCACGCTGCCCCGGGGACCACCACCTCCCCGGGGCTTTGTTTTAATAGGGGCGGGGGGGCCTCGCGGGGCCCCCCAAGCCCCGGGTACCGCAACTTCCCGGGGCTCCAATTTAATTAGAGAAGTGTGGGGAGGGGCTTCTGCCCCTTCCCACACTGCCCCGGGGACCACCACCTCCCTGGGGCACAAATTATGTTAATATGGGGGTCCGTTACGGACCCCCGGGGACCACCACCTCCCCGGGGCTATGTTAAATGTTGAGAGGGGGGCCACGCGGCCCCCCTCCTGGAGCCCTCGATGGCCCTGGGGACCGCCACCCCCCAGGGCCGGCTCCTGCAATGTCCTGGGGTGCCCACCCCCGGGACATTGCCGTTTGCTATGGCAGGGCGGGAGCACGGCTCCCGCCCTGTCATAGCAAACTCTGCTTTGCTTTTGGAAGCGAGAGCAGGAAACCTGCTCTCGCTTCCAAAAGCAAAGCAGAATTGCTTATGGGCAAGGGAGCTGCATGTTAGCAGCTCCCCTTGCCCAAAAGCAATGCCGGCTCCCGCAGGAGGCGGGGAGCCGGCAGGGACCATGGGGGCATTGGGGTTCCCCCCACGGTCCCCAACATGAGGCCAGGCCCCGGGGGATGGGGTCCCCGGGGCCAGAAGTGGCCAAGGGAAGGGGGGCCACGCGGCTCCCCTTCCTAATTAAAAAAAATAATAATTTAAAAAAAAGATCGAGGCACATCCCCGGGGGATGGGGTCCCCGGGGCCATAATTGGCCTCTGGAGGGGGGCCACGCGGCCCCCCTCCAAAAATAAAACAAAAAAACAACATGGCTGGCCAGGCCCCGGGGGATGGAGTCCCCGGGGCCATAATTGGCCTCAGGAGGGGGGCCACGCGGCCCCCGTCCCAAATTTTTGTAAAAATTAGTAAAGGCTGGCCAGGCCCCGGGGGATGGGGTCCCCGGGGCCAGAAGTGGCCCAGGGAAGGGGGCCACGCTGCCCCCCTCCCATAAAATAAAAAAAGAAAAAAGAAAAAGGAAACCGGCAACTCGCCGGAGGCCCGGCCCCTGCCTGCATGACTCTGCAAACGCGCCCCCTGGTGTGTTCTAAGTTGGGGGATTAAGTCCCCTTCATTCCTGAGGGTCCTTGGGGGCCAACTAGCCCACCAGGTACCTCCAGTAAGCCCCACACAGTGGGATTGCTGAGAGGTGGTCGGAGGCCACGCCCCTTTTTACACCACTCTGCAAACGTGCCTCTTGGCGCATTGCTGGTGGGGCAATGAGGTCCTCTTGTGTCCTGAGGACCTGGGGACACAAGTGGACTTCATCCGCAGAGCAGCAGTGTGCCAGGAGGCGCGTTTGCAGAGGGGTGTAAAAAGGGGGCGTGGCCTCAGACCACTCTCAGCAATCCAGCTTTATGTGGCTTACTGGAGGTAACAGGAGGGCTAGTTGGCCCCCAGGGACCCTCAGGGGGAAAGGGGACTTCATCCCCCAACCAAGAGTGCACCAGGAGGCGCGTTTGCAGAGTGGTGGAGAAAGGGGGCGTGGGCTGTGTCCACCTATCAGCAATCCCACTGTGTGGGGCTTACTGGAGGTAAGAGGTAGGCTAGTTGGCCCCTAAAGGACCCCCAGCAGCGAAGGGTACTTCAATCCCGATCCAAGAGCGTGCCAGGGAGCGCGTTTGCAGAGTGGTGGGCGAAGGGGGTGTGGCCTGCTATGAGAACTTAGCAATCCTGCTGTGTGGGACTTACTGGAGGTAATAGGAGGGGTAGTTGGCCCCCAAGGATGTCCTTGGGGGCCAACTACCCCTCTTGTTACCTCCAGTAAGTCCCACACAGTGGGATTGCTAAGACGTCTTCGGAGGCCATGCCCCCCTTTCTCCACCACTCTGCAAACGTGCCTCCTGGCAGACTACGGGATGGGGGGATGAAGTCCAATTTACTCCTGAGGGACTTTGGGGGCCAAGAAGCCCTCCTGGTACCTCCTGTAAGTCCTAAGCAGCAGAATTCCTGAGCGCTGGTCAGAGGCCCAGCACCCTTTCCCCACCGCTCTGCAAACGCGACTACTAGTTAAAGAAGTGTTTGCAATGTAATAGGTTTCGCATTTGCGAGAGTTAGAGCTATTGGTGTTGTAAATGTAAAAGTTTTTTACTAATGTTTTTGGGAGTGGAGTGGATGTACGTTGTGTGTAGTGGAATTATGTGGTATGTTGTGCAGTGAAATTATGTGGATAGAAAGTATGTGGTATTTAGTGTATAGGAATTATGTAGAATGGGATTATGTGTTATGGAGAGTAATTATGTGGTATGGTAGTCTGTGTTATGGAGTGGTAACCTCAGGTTTAGTCTTCCTCATTTCCATAGAAGCTCAACTATGAACTCAGTGAGACAAAAAAAGGAATCACTGAGGAGCACTTGTGGACCTAGTCAGAGGTATGAGCAGGACCACTGGAATTATGCGACTGTTTGGCTGCACCGACTTTCACACAATTATACATTTTCTCCATTAGCCACATAATTCATCATCTGCTCCCTAATCTGCAGATTTGAACAAAAAAAGCCTTGCTTCTAGCTCAAACGGCTCAAACGTTACCAAAAATGCAGCGACAAGTGTTACAGCGTGGTGGAAAGCCCTTTGCAAAACTAGGATGCCACCTGTTACTTATTGCTAAATGTGGATGTTAAATTGGTACTAATGCTGTGCAAGCCACTCTTGCTTCCTTCTGCGCCTCTCTTGCCTCTTTCTGCATTTCTGTTGCTTCTTTCTGCACATTTCTTTCTTTTTCTGCACTTCTCTTGCCTCTTTCTGCAAATCTCTTCTACTTTCTGCACCTCTCTTCCCTCTTTCTGCACGTCTGTTGCCTCTTTCTGCACCTCATTTATTCTTTCTGTACCCCTCTTGCCTCTTTCTGCACCCTTCTTGCCTCTTTCTGCACCCTTCTTCCCTCTTTCTGCACCTCTCTTGCCTTTTTCTGTACCCCTCTTATGTCTTTCTGCACCCTTTTTGCCTCTTTCTGCACCTTTGATCCTTCTTTCTGCACTTCTTTTGTTTCTTTCTGCACCTGTCTTGCTTCTTTCTGCACCCCTCTTGCCTCTCTCTCCACCCCTCTTCCCTCTTTCTGCACTTCTATTGCTTCTTTCTGCACGTATCTTGCTTCTTTCTGCACCTCACTTGCATCTTTCTGCACCTCTGTTGCTTCTTTCTGCCGTTCTCTTCCTCTTTCTGCACTCCTCCTGCCTCTTTCTGTATCCCTCTTGCCTCTTTGTGCACCTCTGCTACCCCTTTCTGCACCCCTCTTGTCTCTTTTTCCACCTCTGTTGGTTCTTACTGCACCTCTTTTGCTTCGTTCTGCACTTCACTTGCCTTTTTCTGTACCCCTCCTGCCTCTTTCTGCACCTCTGTTGGTTCTTTCTGCACTGCTCTGGCTTCTTCCTGCACCTCTGTTCCAAATTTCTGCATCCCTCTTGCCTTTTTCTGCACCCCTCTTTCTGCACCTCTCTTGCCTCAGTCTGCCCACCTGTTCCCTCTTTCTGCACCCCTTTTACCTGTTTCTGCAACTCTCTTGCCTCTTTCTGCTGTTCTCTTTCCTCCTTCTGCACCTCACTTGCCTCATTTTGTACATCTGTTGGTTCTTTTGCACTGCTCTTGCTTCTTTCTGCACCTCCCTTGCAAATTTCTGCACCCCTCTTGCCTCTTTCTGCAACCCTTTTACCTGTTTCTGCACCTCTCCTGCCTCTGTATGCACATCTGTTCCATCTTTCTGTACCTCTTTTGCCTGTTTCTGCAACTCTCTTACCTCTTTCTGCAGTTCTCTTGCCTCCTTCTACACCTCTGTTGTTTCTTTCTGCACTTCTCTTGCCTCTTTCTGCACCCCTGTTGCTTAATTCTGCACTTTCCATGCTTCTTTCGCCCGTCTTGCTTCTTTCTGCACCCCTGTTGTGTCTTTCTGCACTCGTATTCCCTCTTTCTATACCTTTCTTGCCTGTTTTTGCATCTCACTTGCCTCTTTCTGTACTTTTCCTGCTTCTTTCTACACCTCTGTTGCTTCTTTCAGCAATTCTCTTGCCTCTTTCTGCACTTCTCTTGCCTGTTTCTGCACCTCTCTTGCCTCTTTCTGCACCTCTCTTGCCTCTTTCTTTACCTCACTTGCTTCTTTCTGCACTTCTCTTGCCTCTTTCTGCACCCCTGTTGCTTCATCCTGCACTTTCCATGCTTCTTTCTGCACCTGTCTTGCTTCTTTGTGCACCCCTGTTGTCTCTTTATGTAACTCTTTTGCCTGTTTCTGCAACTCTCTTGCCTCTTTCTGCAGTTCTCTTGCCTCCTTCTGCACCTCTGTTGCTTCTTTCTGCACTTCTCTTGCCTCTTTCTGCACCCCTGTTGCTTCATCCTGCACTTTCCATGCTTCTTTCTGCATCTGTCTTGCTTCTTTCTGCATCCCTGTTGTCTCTTTCTGCACTCGTCTTCCCTCTTTCTGTACCTTACTTGCCTGTTTCTGCATCTCACTTGCCACTTTCTGCACTTTTCTTGCTTCTTTATACATCTCTGTTGCTTCTTTCAGCAATTCTCTTGCCTCTTTCTTCATTTCTGTTGCCTGTTTCTGCACCCCTCTTGCCTGTTTCTGCACCCGTCTTCCCTCTTTGTGCAACTCTCTTCCCTCTTTCTACACCTCTCTTCCCTCTTTGTGCACCACTCTTGCCTCTTTTTGTACCTCTGTTGCTTCTTTCTGCACTTCTCTTGCCTCATTCTGCACCCTTCGTGCCTCTTTCAGCACCTCTGTTGCTTCTTGCTGCACTTCTCTTCTGACTTTCTCCACTCCTCATGCCTCCTTCTGCACCTCTGCTTCTTCTTTCTGCACTTCTCTTGGTTGTTTCTGCACTGCTCTTGCCTCTTTCTGCATCCCTCTTGCCTCTTTGAGCACCTCTTTTGCTTCTTTCTGCACTTCTCTCTCCTCTTTCTGTACCCCTCTTGCCTCTTTCTGCACCTCTGATGCTTCTTTCTGCACTTATATTGCCTCTTTCTGCACCTCTCTTGCTTCTTTCTGCTGCTGACTTGCCTCTTTCAGCACCTCTGTTGTCTCTTTCTGCTCTCGTCTTCCCTCTTTCTGTACCTTTCTTGCCTGTTTCTGCATCTCACTTGCCTCATTTTGCACTTTCCATGCTTCTTTCTGCACCTGTCTTGCTTCTTACTGCACCCCTGTTGCTTCATTCTGCACTTTCCATGCTTCTTTCTGCACCTGTCTTGCTTCTTTCTGCACCCCTGTTGTCTCTTTATGTACCTCTTTTGCCTGTTTCTGCAACTCTCTTGCCTCTTTCTGCAGTTCTCTTGCCTCCTTCTGCACCTCTGTTGCTTCTTTCTGCACTTCTCTTGCCTTTTTCTGCACCCCTGTTGCTTCATTACGCACTTTCCATGCTTCTTTCTGCATCTGTCTTGCTTCTTTCTGCACCCCTGTTGTCTCTTTCTGCACTCGTCTTCCCTCTTTCTGTACCTTTCTTGCCTGTTTCTGCATCTCACTTGCCTCTTTCTGCACTGTTCTTGCTTCTTTCTACACCTCTGTTGCTTCTTTCAGCAATTCTCTTGCCTCTTTCTGCACCTCTCTTGCCTCTTTCTGCACCTCACTTGCTTCTTTCTGCACTTCTCTTGCCTCTTTCTGCACCCCTGTTGCTTCATTCTGCACTTTCCATGCTTCTTTCTGCATCTGTCTTGCTTCTTTCTGCACCCCTGTTGTCTCTTTCTGCACTCGTCTTCCCTCTTTCTGTACCTTTCTTGCCTGTTTCTGCATCTCACTTGCCTCTTTCTGCACTTTTCTTGCTTCTTTCTACACCTCTGTTGCTTCTTTCAGCAATTCTCTTGCCTCTTTCTGCACCTCTCTTGCCTCTTTCTGCACCTCACTTGCTTCTTTCTGCACTTCTCTTGCCTCTTTATGCACCCCTGTTGCTTCATTCTGCACTTTCCATGCTTCTTTCTGCACCTGTCTTGCTTCTTCTGCACTCCTGTTGTCTCTTTATGTACCTCTTTTGCCTGTTTCTGCAACTCTCTTGCCTCTTTCTGCGGTTCTCTTGCCTTCTTCTGCACCTCTGTTGCTTCTTTCTGAACTTCTCTTGCCTCTTTATGCACCCCTGTTGCTTCATTCTGCACTTTCCATGCCTCTTTCTGCACTTTTCTTGCTTCTTTCTAAACCTCTGTTGCTTCTTTCAGCAATTCTCTTGCCTCTTTCTGCACCTTTCTTGCCTCTTTCTGCACCTCACTTGCTTCTTTCTGCACTTCTCTTTCCTCTTTTTGCACCCCTGTTGCTTCTTTCTGCGCCTGTCTTGCTTCTTTCTGCGCCTGTCTTGCTTCTTTCTGCACCCCTGTTGTCTCTTTCTGCACTCGTCTTCCCTCTTTCTGTACCTTACTTGCCTGTTTCTGCATCTCACTTACCTATTTCTGCACTTTTCTTGCTTCTTTATACACCTCTGTTGCTTCTTTCAGCAATTCTCTTGCCTTTTTCTGCATTTCTCTTGCCTGTTTCTGCACCCCTCTTGCCTTTTTCTGCACCCGTCTTCCCTCTTTGTGCAACTCTCTTCCCTCTTTCTACACCTCTCTTCCCTCTTTCTGCTCCACTCTTGCCGTTTTTTGTACCTCTGTTGCTTCTTTCTGCACTTCTCTTGCCTCATTCTGCACCCTTCGTGCCTCTTTCAGCACCTCTGTTGCTTCTTGCTGCACTTCTCTTCCGACTTTCTCCACTCCTCGTGCCTCCTTCTGCACCTCTGCTTCTTCTTTCTGCACTTCTCTTGGTTGTTTCTGCACTGCTCTTGCCTCTTTCTGCATCCCTCTTGCCTCTTTGAGCACCTCTTTTGCTTCTTTCTGCACTTCTCTCTCCTCTTTCTGTACCCCTCTTGCCTCTTTCTGCACCTCTGAAGCTTCTTTCTGCACTTCTATTGCCTCTTTCTGCACCTCTCTTGCTTCTTTCTGCTGCTGACTTGCCTCTTTCAGCACCTCTGTTGTCTCTTTCTGCTCTCGTCTTCCCTCTTTCTGTACCTTTCTTGCATGTTTCTGTATCTCACTTGCCTCATTCTGCACTTTCTATGCTTCTTTCTGCACCTGTCTTGCTTCTTACTGCACCCCTGTTGCTTCATTCTGCTCTTTCCATGCTTCTTTCTGCACCTGTCTTGCTTCTTTCTGCACCCCTGTTGTCTCTTTATGTACCTCTTTTGCCTGTTTCTGCAACTCTCTTGCCTCTTTCTGTAGTTCTCTTGCCTCCTTCTGCACCTCTGTTGCTTCTTTCTGCACTTCTCTTGCCTTTTTCTGCACCCCTGTTGCTTCATTATGCACTTTCCATGCTTCTTTCTGCATCTGTCTTGCTTCTTTCTGCACCCCTGTTGTCTCTTTCTGCACTCATCTTCCCTCTTTCTGTACCTTTCTTGCCTGTTTCTGCATCTCACTTGCCTCTTTCTGCACTTTTCTTGCTTCTTTCTACACCTCTGTTGCTTCTTTCAGCAATTCCCTTGCCTCTCTCTGCACCTCTCTTGCCTCTTTCTGCACCTCACTTGCTTCATTCTGCACTTCTCTTGCCTCTTTTTGTACCCTGTTGCTTCATTCTGCACTTTCCATGCTTCTTTCTGCACCTGTCTTGCTTCTTTCTGCACCTCTCTTGCCTCTTTCTGCACCTCACTTGCTTCTTTCTGCACTTCTCTTGCCTCTTTTTGCACCCCTGTTGCTTCATTCTGCACTTTCCATGCTTCTTTCTGCACCTGTCTTGCTTCTATCTGCACCCCTGTTGTCTCTTTATGTACCTCTTTTGCCTGTTTCTGCAACTCTCTTGCCTCTTTCTGCGGTTCTCTTGCCTCCTTCTGCACCTCTGTTGCTTCTTTCTGCACTTCTCTTGCCTCTTTATGCACCCCTGTTGCTTCATTCTGCACTTTCCATGCCTCTTTCTGCACTTTTCTTGCTTCTTTCTACACCTCTGTTGCTTCTTTCAGCAATTCTCTTGCCTCTTTCTGCACCTCACTTGCTTCTTTCTGCACTTCTCTTGCCTCTTTTTGCACCCCTGTTGCTTCATTCTGCACTTTCCATGCTTCTTTCTGCACCTGTCTTGCTTCTATCTGCACCCCTGTTGGCTCTTTATGTACCTCTTTTGCCTGTTTCTGCAACTCTCTTGCCTCTTTCTGCGGTTCTCTTGCCTCCTTCTGCACCTCTGTTGCTTCTTTCTGCACTTCTCTTGCCTCTTTATGCACCCCTGTTGCTTCATTCTGCACTTTCCATGCCTCTTTCTGCACTTTTCTTGCTTCTTTCTACACCTCTGTTGCTTCTTTCAGCAATTCTCTTGCCTCTTTCTGCACCTCTCTTGCCTCTTTCTGCACCTCACTTGCTTCTTTCTGCACTTCTCTTTCCTCTTTTTGCACCCCTGTTGCTTCTTTCTGCACCTGTCTTGCTTCTTTCTGCGCCTGTCTTGCTTCTTTCTGCACCCCTGTTGTCTCTTTCTGCACTCGTCTTTCCTCTTTCTGTACCTTACTTGCCTGTTTCTGCATCTCACTTACCTATTTCTGCACTTTTCTTGCTTCTTTATACACCTCTGTTGCTTCTTTCAGCAATTCTCTTGCCTTTTTCTGCATTTCTCTTGCCTGTTTCTGCACCCCTCTTGCCTTTTTCTGCACCCGTCTTCCCTCTTTGTGCAACTCTCTTCCCTCTTTCTACACCTCTCTTCCCTCTTTCTGCACCACTCTTACCTCTTTTTGTACCTCTGTTGCTTCTTTCTGCACTGCTCTTGCCTCATTCTGCATCCTTCGTGCCTCTTTCAGCACCTCTGTTGCTTCTTGCTGCACTTCTCTTCCGACTTTCTCCACTCCTCGTGCCTCCTTCTGCACCTCTGCTTCTTCTTTCTGCACTTCTCTTGGTTGTTTCTGCACTGCTCTTGCCTCTTTCTGCATCCCTCTTGCCTCTTTGAGCACCTCTTTTGCTTCTTTCTGCACTTCTCTCTCCTCTTTCTGTACCCCTCTTGCCTCTTTCTGCACCTCTGAAGCTTCTTTCTGCACTTCTATTGCCTCTTTCTGCACCTCTCTTGCTTCTTTCTGCTTCTGACTTGCCTCTTTCAGCACCTCTGTTGTCTCTTTCTGCTCTCGTCTTCCCTCTTTCTGTACCTTTCTTGCATGTTTCTGTATCTCACTTGCCTCATTCTGCACTTTCCATGCTTCTTTCTGCACCTGTCTTGCTTCTTACTGCACCCCTGTTGCTTCATTCTGCACTTTCCATGCTTCTTTCTGCACCTGTCTTGCTTCTTTCTGCACCCCTGTTGTCTCTTTATGTACCTCTTTTGCCTGTTTCTGCAACTCTCTTGCCTCTTTCTGTAGTTCTCTTGCCTCCTTCTGCACCTCTGTTGCTTCTTTCTGCACTTTCCATGCTTCTTTCTGCATCTGTCTTGCTTCTTTCTGCACCCCTGTTGTCTCTTTCTGCACTCATCTTCCCTCTTTCTGTACCTTTCTTGCCTGTTTCTGCATCTCACTTGCCTCTTTCTGCACTTTTCTTGCTTCTTTCTACACCTCTGTTGCTTCTTTCAGCAATTCCCTTGCCTCTCTCTGCACCTCTCTTGCCTCTTTCTGCACCTCACTTGCTTCATTCTGCACTTCTCTTGCCTCTTTTTGTACCCTGTTGCTTCATTCTGCACTTTCCATGCTTCTTTCTGCATCTGTCTTGCTTCTTTCTGCACCTCTCTTCCCTCTTTCTGCACCTCACTTGCTTCTTTCTGCACTTCTCTTGCCTCTTTTTGCACCCCTGTTGCTTCATTCTGCACTTTCCATGCTTCTTGCTGCACCTGTCTTGCTTCTTTCTGCACCCCTGTTGTCTTTTTATGTACCACTTTTGCCTGTTTCTGCAACTCTCGTGCCTCTTTCTGCGGTTCTCTTGCCTCCTTCTGCACCTCTGTTGCTTCTTTCTGCACTTCTCTTGCCTCTTTATGCACCCCTGTTGCTTCATTCTGCACTTTCCATGCTTCTTTCTGCATCTGTCTTGCTTCTTTCTGCACCCCTGTTGTCTCTTTCTGCACTCGTCTTCCCTCTTTCTATACCTTACTTGCCTGTTTCTGCATCTCACTTGCCTCTTTCTGCACTTTTCTTGCTTCTTTCTACACCTCTGTTGCTTCTTTCAGCAATTCTCTTGCCTCTTTCTGCACCTCTCTTGCCTCTTTCTGCACCTCACTTGCTTCTTTCTGCACTTCTCTTGCCTCTTTTTGCACCCCTGTTGCTTCATTCTGCACTTTCCATGCTTCTTTATGCACCTGTCTTGCTTCTATCTGCACCCCTGTTGTCTCTTTATGTACCTCTTTTGCCTGTTTCTGCAACTCTCTTGCCTCTTTCTGCGGTTCTCTTGCCTCCTTCTGCACCTCTGTTGCTTCTTTCTGCACTTCTCTTGCCTCTTTATGCACCCCTGTTGCTTCATTCTGCACTTTCCATGCCTCTTTCTGCACTTTTCTTGCTTCTTTCTACACCTCTGTTGCTTCTTTCAGCAATTCTCTTGCCTCTTTCTGCACCTCTCTTGCCTCTTTCTGCACCTCACTTGCTTCTTTCTGCACTTCTCTTTCCTCTTTTTGCACCCCTGTTGCTTCTTTCTGCGCCTGTCTTGCTTCTTTCTGCGCCTGTCTTGCTTCTTTCTGCACCCCTGTTGTCTCTTTCTGCACTCGTCTTCCCTCTTTCTGTACCTTACTTGCCTGTTTCTGCATCTCACTTACCTATTTCTGCACTTTTCTTGCTTCTTTATACACCTCTGTTGCTTCTTTCAGCAATTCTCTTGCCTTTTTCTGCATTTCTCTTGCCTGTTTCTGCACCCCTCTTGCCTTTTTCTGCACCCGTCTTCCCTCTTTGTGCAACTCTCTACCCTCTTTCTACACCTCTCTTCCCTCTTTCTGCACCACTCTTGCCTCTTTTTGTACCTCTGTTGCTTCTTTCTGCACTTCTCTTGCCTCATTCTGCATCCTTCGTGCCTCTTTCAGCACCTCTGTTGCTTCTTGCTGCACTTCTCTTCCGACTTTCTCCACTCCTCGTGCCTCCTTCTGCACCTCTGCTTCTTCTTTCTGCACTTCTCTTGGTTGTTTCTGCACTGCTCTTGCCTCTTTCTGCATCCCTCTTTCCTCTTTGAGCACCTCTTTTGCTTCTTTCTGCACTTCTCTCTCCTCTTTCTGTACCCCTCTTGCCTCTTTCTGCACCTCTGAAGCTTCTTTCTGCACTTCTATTGCCTCTTTCTGCACCTCTCTTGCTTCTTTCTGCTGCTGACTTGCCTCTTTCAGCACCTCTGTTGTCTCTTTCTGCTCTCGTCTTCCCTCTTTCTGTACCTTTCTTGCATGTTTCTGTATCTCACTTGCCTCATTCTGCACTTTCCATGCTTCTTTCTGCACCTGTCTTGCTTCTTACTGCACCCCTGTTGCTTCATTCTGCACTTTCCATGCTTCTTTCTGCACCTGTCTTGCTTCTTTCTGCACCCCTGTTGTCTCTTTATGTACCTCTTTTGCCTGTTTCTGCAACTCTCTTGCCTCTTTCTGTAGTTCTCTTGCCTCCATCTGCACCTCTGTTGCTTCTTTCTGCACTTCTCTTGCCTTTTTCTGCACCCCTGTTGCTTCATTATCCACTTTCCATGCTTCTTTCTGCATCTGTCTTGCTTCTTTCTGCACCCCTGTTGTCTCTTTCTGCACTCATCTTCCCTCTTTCTGTACCTTTATTGCCTGTTTCTGCATCTCACTTGCCTCTTTCTGCACTTTTCTTGCTTCTTTCTACACCTCTGTTGCTTCTTTCAGCAATTCCCTTGCCTCTCTCTGCACCTCTCTTGCCTCTTTCTGCACCTCACTTGCTTCTTTCTGCACTTCTCTTGCCTCTTTTTGTACCCTGTTGCTTCATTCTGCACTTTCCATGCTTCTTTCTGCACCTGTCTTGCTTCTTTCTGCACCTCTCTTGCCTCTTTCTGCACCTCACTTGCTTCTTTCTGCACTTCTCTTGCCTCTTTTTGCACCCCTGTTGCTTCATTCTGCACTTTCCATGCTTCTTGCTGCACCTGTCCTGCTTCTTTCTGCACCCCTGTTGTCTCTTTATGTACCACTTTTGCCTGTTTCTGCAACTCTCGTGCCTCTTTCTGCGGTTCTCTTGCCTCCTTCTGTACCTCTGTTGCTTCTTTCTGCACTTCTCTTGCCTCTTTATGCACCCCTGTTGCCTCATTCTGCACTTTCCATGCTTCTTTCTGCATCTGTCTTGCTTCTTTCTGCACCCCTGTTGTCTCTTTCTGCACTCGTCTTCCCTCTTTCTGTACCTTTCTTGCCTATTTCTGCATCTCACTTGCCTCTTTCTGCACTTTTCTTGCTTCTTTCTACACCTCTGTTGCTTCTTTCAGCAATTCTCTTGCCTCTTTCTGCACTTCTCTTGCCTGTTTCTGCACCCTTCTTGCCTCTTTCTGCACCCGTCTTCCCTCTTTTGCAACACTCTTACCTCTTTCTACAACTCTCTTCCCTCTTTCTGCACCACTCTTGCCTCTTTTTGTACCTCTGTTGCTTCTTTCTGCACTTCTCTTGCCTCTTTCTGCACCCTTTGTGCCTCTTTCAGCACCTCTGATGCTTCTTTCTGCACTTCTCTTCCTTCTTTCTGCACTCCTCGTGCCTCCTTCTGCACCTCTGTTGCGTCTTTCTGCACTTCTCTTGGTTCTTTCTGCACTGCTCTTGCCTCTTTCTGCATCCCTCTTGCCTCTTTGAGCACCTCTTTTGCTTCTTTCTGCACTTCTCTCTCCTCTTTCTGCACCCCTCTTGTCTCTTTCTGCACCTCTGATGCTTCTTTCTGCACTTCTATTGCCTCTTTCTGCACCACTCTTGCTTCTTTCTGCAGCTGACTTGCCTCTTTCAGCACCTCTGTTGTCTCTTTCTGCACTCGTCTTCACTCTTTCTGTACCTTTCTTGCCTGTTTTTGCATCTCCCTTGCCTCATTCTGCACTTTCCATGCTTCTTTCTGCACCTGCCTTGCTTCTTTCTGCACCCCTGTTGTCTCTTTCTGCACTCGTCTTCCCTCTTTCTGTACCTTTCTTGCCTGTTTCTGCATCTCACTTGCCTCTTTCTGCACTTTTCTTGCTTCTTTCTACACCTCTGTTGCTTCTTTCAGCAATTCTCTTGCCTCTTTCTGCACTTTTCTTGCTTCATTCTGCACCTCTCTTGCCTTTTTCTGCACCTCTCTTGCCTCTTTCTGCACCTCACTTGCTTCTTTCTGCACTTTTCTTGCCTCTTTCTTCACCCCTGTTGCTTCATTCTGCACTTTCCATGCTTCTTCTTGCACCTGTCTTGCTTCTTTCTGCACCCCTGTTGTCTCTTTATGTACCTCTTTTGCCTGTTTCTGCCACTTTCTTGCCTCTTTCTACAGTTCTCTTGCCTCCTTCTGCACCTCTGTTGCTTCTTTCTGCACTTCTCTTGCCTTTTTCTGCACCCCTGTTGCTTCATTATGCACTTTCCATGCTTCTTTCTGCATCTGTCTTGCTTTTTTCTGCACCCCTGTTGTCTCTTTCTGCACTTGTCTTCCCTCTTTCTGTACCTTTCTTGCCTGTTTCTGCATCTCACTTGCCTCTTTCTGCACTTTTCTTGCTTCTTTCTACACCTCTGTTGCTTCTTTCAGTAATTCTCTTGCCTCTTTCTGCACTTCTCTTGCCTGTTTCTGCACCCCTCTTGCCTCTTTCTGCACCCATCTTCCCTCTTTGTGCAACTCTCTTGCCTCTTTCTACTCCTCTCTTCCCTCTTTCTGCACCACTCTTGCCTCTTTTTGTACCTCTGTTGCTTCTTTCTGCACTTCTGTTGCCTCTTTCTGCACCCTTTGTGCCTCTGTCAGCACCTCTGTTGCTTCTTTCTGCACTTCTCTTCCTTCTTTCTGCACTCCTCGTGCCTCCTTCTGCACCTCTGTTGCATCTTTCTGCACTTCTCTTGGTTCTTTCTACACTGCTCTTGCCTCTTTCTGCATCCCTCTTGCCTCTTTGAGCATCTCTTTTGCTTCTTTCTGCACTTCTCTCTCCTCTTTCTGCACCCCTCTTGCCTCTTTCTGCACCTCTGATGCTTCTTTCTGCACTTCTATTGCCTCTTTCAGCACTTCTGTTGCTTTTTTCTGCAGATCTTTCTTCTTTCTGCACCTCACTTGCCGCTTTCTGCACTTCTCTTGCTTCTTTCTACACCTCTGTTGCTTCTTTCAGCAATTCTCTTGCCTCCTTCTGCACTTCTCTTCCTTCTTTCTGCACCCCTCCTGCCTCTTTCTGTACCTCTCTTGCCTCTTTGTGCACCTCTCCTAACTCTTTCTGCACCCCTCTTACCTCTTTTTGCACCTCTGTTGGTTCTTTCTGTACTGCTCTTGCTTCTTTCTGCATCTCACTTGCCTCTTTTTGCACTTCTCTTGGTTCTTTCTAAACCTCTGTTGCTTCTTTTAGCAATTCTCTTGTCTCTTTCTGCACTTCTCTTGCTTGTTTCTGCACCTCTCTTGTGTCTTTCTGTACCTCTGTTGCCTCTTTCTGCACTTCACTTGCTTCTTTCAGCACCTCTCTTGCCTCTTTCAGCACCTCTGTTGCTTCTTTATGCACCCTTCCTGCCTCTTTCTGCACCCCTCTTCCCTTTTTGTGCAACTCTCTTTCTACACCTCTCCTCCCTCTTTCTGCAGCACTCTTGCCTCTTTCTGTACCTCTGTTGCTTCTTTCTGCACATCTCTTGCTCTTTCTGTACCCTTCCCGCCTCTTTCAGCACATCTGTTGGTTCTTTCTGCACTGCTCTTGCTTTTTTCTGCACCTCACTTTCCTCTTTGAGCACCTCTTTTGCTTCTTTCTGCACTTCTCTTTCCTCTTTCTGCACCCCTCTTGCCTCTTTCTGCACCTCTGTTGCTTCTTTCTGCACTTCTATTGCCTCTTTCTGCACCTCTCTTGCTTCTTTCTGCACCTCACTTGCCACTTTCAGCACCTCTGTTGCTTTTTTCTGCAGATCTCTTGCCTCATTCTGCACCTCACTTGCCTCTTTCAGCACCTCTGTTGCTTTTTTCTGCAGATCTCTTGCGTCTTTCTGCACCCCTCTTTTCTCTTTCTGCACCTCTCTTGCCTCTTTCTGCACCCCTGTTCCCTATTTCTGCACCTTTCCTGTCTGTTTCTGCACCTCTCTTGCCTCTTTCTGTACCTCTGTTGCCTCTTTCTGCACTTCTCTTGCTCTTTCTGCACCCTTCACACCTCTTTCAGCACCTCTGTTGGTTCTTTCTACACTGCTCTTGCTTTTTTCTGCACCTCACTTGCCTCTTTCTGCACTTCTCTTGCTTCTTTCTACACCTCTGTTGCTTCTTTCAGCAATTCTCTTGCCTCTTTCTGCACTTCTCTTCCTTCTTTCTGCACCGCTCCTGCCTCTTTCTATACCTCTCTTGCCTCTTTGTGCACCTCTCTTGCCTCTTTCTGCACTTCACTTGCTTCTTTCTGCACCCCTCTTGCCTCTTTCGGCACCTCTGTTGCTTCTTTCTGCACTTCTCTTGCCTCTTTCTGCACCTCTGAGTTAGAGGTAGTTTTAATACCCCTGCCCTAATATGTACTAGGGCCTTACAGGGGAGGTCATGCCAATCACAGGGGTACCCCAACCCATGGTGTACCCTAGTGTATGTAGGCGTTTTCACTGTATTCTAAGTGTCTTTCAGCATAGCACTGGCACCGGGCCTGGTTAGTCAGAGTCAGTTACCACCAGTACCAGTCAGCAAAAAGTTGGGGGCACAGGATGACTTTGCAACAAGGCCTCTTTCTGCACGCCTGTTGGTTTTTTCTGCATATCTCTTGCTTCTTTTTGCACTTTTCTTCGTCTTTCTGGACTTCTGTTGCCTCTTTCTGCATTTCTCTTGCTTCTTTCTGCGCCTTTCTTCCTCTTTCTGCACATGTCCTACCTCTGTAGGCATAGTTAGAAATTAGCATTTAAAAAACCTCTGAAATTCACTGAAAAAACCATAGGTTTCAGGGACGTTATAGTTAGAAATTAGCATTTAAAAAACCTTTGAAATTCACTGAAAAAACCATAGGTTTCAGGGACATTATAGTTAGAAATTAACATTTAAAAAACCTTTGAAATTCACTGAAAAAATCATAGGTTTCAGGGACTTTATAGTTAGAAATTAGCATTTAGAAAACCTTTGAAATTCACTGAAAAAACCATAGGTTTCAGGGACGTTATAGTTAGAAATTAGCATTTAAAAAACCTTAGAAATTCACTGAAAAAACCACAAGTTTCAGGGACGTTATAGTTAGTTGGACAATTCACTCGTACAAAACCAGAGAAATTCAGCCGTTATAGTTAGTTGAGCTAAGTATAACTCGCGCCCCCGCAATGCACTTCTGATGACATCACATATTACATCACTCATGACATGGTCAGTAACATCACTGACGACATCACTGATGACATCTCAAGTGACATCGCTGTGTTGCACAATTTGCTTGTATAAATCCAAAACGACGAATAAAAGAATTTACGACAACACTAAGAATGATTTGCCTCTGACATCGTGACTTCTCTCTGGCCCATGGATTAACCCAAGAATTGTGTCTAGACGTCTCTGTATATGTGCCTCTCTTACTGTGTGTGTATATGTTGTATTAATGACCACCAATGGTGGCTGGTCTTGAGAGGTGGGCATGTCTTATGAGACCGGTTAGGAAACATTAACTGAGTTTCCATTATATTGTGTAGAACACAGGTATTGGTGCGGCATCGTATACCCTGCTACCGTAAACCAGTGTGTCAGAGCAGTTTATAACTGCACTGATGAGAGGAAGAGTGGAGAATGGTACTATGTACCAGGGGCTACCGCCCCCCACTCTGTGAGATGGCAAGGACCAGAGACATCTGGGTGGCCCAGGGCCTGGTCCTTGCCGCGGACAGCTAGGGAGTACAAGTGGGGTAGCTTAGTTGGTCCTGGGAGCATTTACAGAGGGAACCACATGGGTTCAGATTGGCGTAGAACTGGAGTGTGCCCCTGCAGTTGCGGGCCCGCGTCCGTGTTCTATCGCCCCAAGCAGGGAAGCCCCTCAAGGTAATGATTGGTCCACCCTGGCTTTTGGCTGGAAGGGGGTTGTGTTGGACTTGGCCCTTTTTGCAGGGTCTTCCCTGAACTTTTTGCCTTCCTCCTAGTCTTTTTTCTGACCGGGTGTTGGTGGTTTTAGGACTCTGGGCACTTTAGCACTGCTGTCCAGTGTAAAGTGCGTGTGCTCTCGGTGGTAAACATGGTAATATTGGTCTACACCTGTTTGGCGTATTTAATTTACCTATCAGTCCCCCGTAAAGTGGTATCTCATATACCTGGGGCCAGTAAATTAAATGCTACTGGTGGGCTTGCAGCGCTGCTTGCGCCACCCACCAAAGTAGCCTTTCAGACCTGTCTAAGGCCTCTGCCATTGCAGAGCCTGTGCTCGCAGTGTTACTGCCGCTGTGACGTGGCACATAAAGTGCGTGCCACGTCTGTGACCCCCCTTTTACTGCATGTCAGTCACCCCTAAGGTAGGCCCTAGCTTGCCCTATGGGCAGGGTGCATTGTAGGTAAAAGGTAGGACATGTACCTTAAGTGTGTGACATGTCCTGGTAGTGACAAACAGCCATTTTGGTTTCTCACTGCTGTGAGGCTGCCCTCTCATAGGAATGCATTGGGGATTCCCTGATAAGTGTTTCAGTGGTAATTCCTGATATGAGAGGAGCAGCGTGGTCAAGTTTGGTATGTTTGGAATAGTAATAATAAATGCTGCGTAATGGTGTGCGCAGATTTATTATCACTATTTTGGAAATGCCACTTTTAGAAGTTGGCATTTCTGTGTGCTATGTGTCTCTGCCTGCCTGATGTGTATTGCATGTCTGGCTCTGGAGTGACAGGGGCTGGTGAGGTGTGTGGCTCCAGAGGGGCAGGGTGAGTCAGCGCTAGGCTGAATAGGCAGGTCTGCATTTGGAGTAGTGGGAGGAGTAGTCCCTGACCCTGAATAGGTCTGTGCCTGCCGGGTTGAATGCTGGCTCCGCCCCCCTGTGGTGTGCCTGAGGACCGAGCCCCCACCTGACAAAGGGGAGTAGAAGCACTGTAAACAAAGTGCTTCAGTGCCCCCCAGAACCAGTTGGGATTGGTTCTCCAAGCCCTGTGCCAGGGCAGAACAAAGAGAAAGGGTGTATAAATATTGGGGCTGTGACCGCATGTTGGTGTGCTGTTTTGGGGTGCTTGGTTGTACCTGCTGGGCCCCAGGAGGAAGCGCCACGAGGTACTGCCCCTCTGCTGGAGGGCCCAGTAAGCTGGCCTGCCTGGGCCCAGCCTTGCCCAAACTTTGCCCGGTGTACCCTTGGACCCAGCGTGGGGTCCTCGCTAGATTCACCCCTTTGCCTTGGGGAGAACGCTGCTTGGTCCTGCTGTCGTGGACCGGCTGAATGCTGCTGGGGCCACCAGTGGCGTGAGGAGCACATCGGAGCGTGTTGGGACCCAAAGCGCTGGACTGCGCACTATCCCGAGGGAACCCCGGCGTGGCGATTCCCCTGTGCTGGAGGGAGGCGAAGCGGGAGCCCACCCGCATTTTTGGTGTTCCGAGAAGCGCCGCACCACAAGCGGTGTCCCGGAAGTCAGGCAAGTTGCTTGGTTGTGGGCGGGGCTGTGTTAGGAAGCCGCGGACCAATCCAGATGGACGTTGTCGCAGGAAGTCAGGCCCGAGCGTGCCTGGAGGAAGGCGGGGTCCCCGTGTGCCGGTGGGAGCCCCGCGTGTGGCCAGAAGAGTCGGAGCCTTGCGGGCTCCATCTCGTGGAGCAGAAGCCAGGCGGGAGCCTACCCCACGCTGGCGAGTGGCCAAAAGACGACAGAGACTTCGCCCCATGAGTAGAGGGCCGGGGGAGGAGCACCGTCGGTGCCTATGGATGCCCGTGAAGTCATTGGCCAGAGGAGCCCCGGTGAGGGGGGCTCCATGAAGCATTGTTGGTGCCGGGAGTTACACCAGAAGAGCCCGGTGAGTGGGGCTGAATTTGGGCATTGTTGGTGCCTCGGAGTGGCACGGGAAGAGCCCCAGTGAAGGGGGCACTTTGTTCCCAGAGTCCCGGTGTGGGGCTTGAGGGGCACGGTAGTGCCGAGGCTGATTTCTCCAGCTGCACCGCAAGAGCACGGGCAGCTGCAACGAGGGGGCCATTCCTTTTCTTTTGAGGCCCACCATAGAGTCCCGGTGAGAGGGGCTTGAGTGGCACGGTTGGTGCCAGTGCTTTTTCTGACACAGCTGCACCGCAAGAGCGCGGGCAGCTGCAACAAGGGGGCATTGTTTTGGAAGTCCCGGAGTGGGGCTTCAGAGGAACTGTTGTGCCAAGGCTAATTTCCTCAGCTACACCGCGAGAGCGTGGGCAGCTGCAATGATGGGGGCATTTCTCTTTGGAGTAAGGGAAGCAAGGGTGAGTGCACCCTCGCCCCAGTAGAGCCCTGATTTTTGGACAGAGGGCATTGGGGCCCCAAGGAAGGCCAGTTGGCCTGGGGTCATTTTGTGTCCTGGTGTGGCGTAAGGCCCCCAGACGATGTGTGCACCTTCCTAGTGTTACTGGGGTGCACTGCTGGTTATTAGGATGTATGCCTAATGTGATGCCTAATGCTAAGGCATAATGTGTTTATGCCAAATGTCATGCTATGATGTTTATGGCCAATGTGATGCAGACATAATGCGTTTATGTTGCTTGTGATGATGCTGAGTACAGTATTTTTGCCAGTAGTTACTGGTTGTGTTATTACCTGTTCTAATGGTTCTAAAAGTCGCCCGATTGGCCCTGTCATGTATATAATCCCCTGTGAAATATTGCCTGGTGCCAGGTGGCACAGTGTACATTTGTGATTATGATTCTAATGTGTTTATGATAATACAAAGGCTATTTTTTATATAACCTTGTGTGGAGTTTCTTTTGTAGTGTGCCTAGTGTGTCGCTGCTGTTGTGTGTGTGTTGCACAAACGCTTTACACATTGCCTCTGGGATAAGCCTGACTGCTCGTGCCAAGCTACCAAGGGGGTGAGCAGGGGTTATCTTCAGCGTGTAACTCCCTTGCCCTGACTAGAGTGGTGGTTTCTGCCTGGCTTAGGCGCATGCCCTAGCCAACCAGAAATCCCATTTCTAACAACCTCTCTTTCTCTTATACTTCATGAAGGCACAATCTTACTGGCTAGGAAAAGTAATGTTTCAATACATTTTGTTGAAACTGGCTCTTTTTAGGCTTGTTGAAATTGTTTGTTAAATAAGATACATATTTACTCTGTCTAGTGAATAGTGCCCTTTCATAATAGCTATATAATTTTTTTAAATAGCTTATATTTTTAGAAAGCCTTATTATACAAATTATAGAGGTAATGCTACTTCACTTGCCATTTTTTTATTCTAAATAACATCTGCCTAACATTAAAAAGGTTGCTGCTTTTCTATCACCCCTCTTTGATGTGTCCTAATTCACGTTCTTATACTTTTTCTTCTTTTCATGCCCTGTACATACTGCTACATAGCCAACTTCAACTTCTCTGCTCTACTCATTCCACTTCTTCTCTAACTCCCCATTCCTCACTTTTAAAATTAACAAGTGCCTTTGATAACTCGTAACTTTATGACTTTCAAATTGGCCAGGCCGGGTGCCTCTTTGAGGCTTTGCCATAGCATAATAGCTTAGCGAATGTCCATCTGCATCAGTCCCTTCAGAGTGCCACTTGTCTTTTACTCCAACATTGCTGATGCAGATTAACTCTTCATGAACATGTCATTTTATGATGTTCCATGTATAATAGTTTTTATAGTCTTCTGATTTGTTTTAAAACTGTACTTATTTATGAATAACAAATCATATAAATAAAAAGGATAGACTATTAAGTATGAGTCATATCGTTATTTAAATGTTTCATTATCAGACAGTCAAAAATGTCTTTAGTAAAATATCACGTTGCACATTAGATCATTTTAGGACGTGAGTAATACTGAATACTTTCACAATCAATTGGCAGGTTTTGTTTCAGATGGTTGACAATAACATTTTAATATCTATTAATTACAGAACAGAAAAATTTGTATCTTAGAAATATATATAAGTTTGATTTGTCATCTAAGATGTATAAAATGGGATTCTATTGGATATGCGTATTAAATTATATAACAAGTTTTGATTAAATTATTAAAAGCTTCTTTGACCTTAAAATGTCTTTTGAATGATCATATAAGGCAGGATGAAAGAAAGCAGAGAATTATCCAACAAGCCAGATAAACAAAGCTTGAACTAAGGGCTTGTGGATTACAAAAAGTGCACTACATATATGACCAAGCAAGAGTAGCTAGAGTGGAGCAGAGAGCTAATAATTCTGGTAGAACTGCTCAACTTCCACCACCACCATTATGTCTACCTACAACACAACCAATACAACCACCTGCTCCTGCACCGGAAAAAGGACATCATCAAAAACAGAGTTCTAGTGTGTCTATACAGAATTATATCCAGAAACTCTTAAAGAATCAGAAATATAGAACTGTGCAATTGAAGCATCGACATGCAATCACACCAAATAACAATTATTTTAACAAAATTAATAATGTTTACATTTTAAATGAACAAATTGTTTCTTTTTGTTTTTGAGGGTGTGGGGTAACGATTATATTGTTAGAAAAGTTGCAGTTAGGAAGAGGTTAGTTTTATTGATTATTTTTAAAGATTTGTAACTATTTAACAAATTAGATAAGTCAGTGTTAATGAAGGAAAGGGCTGAATGTTAGAGTGTATATTAGTAAATGTTTGGATTAGTATTATATGTTTAGATAATTGTTTTTCTGCTTTAGCATGTATAATAATAGGATAGAAATGTATAAAGCGCACTAATACCCGCATGTGTCAAGGCGTTAGGCTGACAGAGAGGAGAAGAAAGGCACAGCTCAGCCAACTATGTTGAGAAAAGCCATGTTTTCAGCAGCGTTCTAAACACCGGAAAAGATTCCGCATTGGAGATAGAGGGGGGCAGGGTGTTCCAGAGCTTGGCGGCCCTCGCAGAGAAGGAGCGTCCGCCCCATCTGACTCTGCGGAACTTAGGAGAGATCAGTTTTTTCTGGGAGGAGGATCTCAGGGTCCTCCCGGAAGTGTACCATTGAAACATGGTTTTCAGCAGCGGTGTGCCTTTACTATGCAAGGCCTTGTAGACCGTACTAAGGACCTTGAAGGAGATACGCTTCCTAATGGGGAGCCAATGTAGGGCACGGATCCCCTCCCTGGCTGATTGATGCTTTGGAATATTAAGGATCAGCCTGGCCGCCGCGTTCTGAACGACCTGAAGCTTGTTCAGGGAGGCCACATTGATGTTGAGGTACAGCACATTGCAGTAATCAAGCTGGGAAGTGACTAGTGCAATGATAGTGGGCCGATGCAGTTCGGATGGAATATACGGAAGCACCATTCTAAGGGTTTTCAAGATGTAGAAACAGGTGCTAACAGTGCGGCTGACCTGAGCATCAAAGGTCAGACCATTGTTGAAAGTGACCCCCAGGTTTTTAGCTGTCCTAACCAGGACTGGAAGGGGACCACAATCTGCCAGCCACCAGGCGTTCGACCAGATAGAATGCTGCGGCCCAAAAACTAGAATCTCGGTTTTATCGGCATTAATCTTAAGGGTGTTGTTCTTCATCCAGCCGATAATGGTGTATATTTTTGTTTGGGTATTCTTATATTACTTATTTTTTTAGAAAATTATTTAAATACATTTAGGGCCACATGCATCAACATAAAAACTGGTCGCAAACGGGCAGATTTGCAGAATCTGCCCCTTTGCGACTGGTATTTTTGCATTTGGGATGCATCAAATGCGAAAATCGCAATTTAAGGAATTGCAAAATTTGCGATTACTTAAATTGCGATTCCATTTAAGGAATCGCAAATTGCGATTCCTTAAATGCAATGCATTAAACAAAAAAAAATGCTATTTCGCAAATATGAATTGCAAATTACCGTCAATCTAAAGTTGATGGTAATTTGCGATTCTTTGAAAAATGCACTAAAGTGCATTTTTCAAAGTCCCATGTTACACACACACATGCCCTTGGGGCATGTGTATGCGCAACATGTGGATAAATTGTAATTTCAGGGGTGCAACAGGGTGTCCTTTTGGCACCCTTGAAATTGCATGCGCAATTTGCGAGTACCTATTGGGTACTCACAAATTGCACATGCAATTCCCATTCATTCCTATGGGCCTCTAGGCCCATAGGAATGAATGGGAATCAATTAAGGAATGTGTAGGAAGCGCAATTTTTTTTGCGATTCTTACATGCATAGGCAATAGCGATTCTTTAATTGTGATTCTTTAAAAATCGCAATTAAAGAATCGCTATTAGTCTATTTTGATGCACGTGCACCTTAGTGTAGATTTATTAGTTTATTGTAGGTTAGATATTTACTATATTAAGTATATAACATTTTTAGTTGCTAAATATTTTTGTATTTAATTTTTCTGATTAAAGTTTGCATTTTTTATGTGTTTTTGTCCATGTGGTGCCTGGCAAACGATGCATGGATGTGTGGGGGTCACTAAATGTGCCCCTCAGGCCACTTAGCAGTGGCCTATGAGCGACGGGGGCCCTGCTTGGGGCCCCCAAAGTACCTTTCCATCTGCCTATTCAAAGCGATTGGACAGCCATGAACAGGCAATAAGAAAGGGATATTCTAATCCCGACGGTGGTGCCTGCGCAGGCACCGTCTCCATTGTATGGTTAGGCATCCGACCGCCGTCCCAATGGGATCTTCGCTCCTGTCAGAGGCGGCGGTCTTTCCCCCGAGCATTATCACTCCGACCGCCTGCATCATAATGTGACAGTCAGACCAATTCCCTGGATGTGTGGCAGACCGCCACAGACGGCCTGTCAGTGGCGGTCCTTCCAACATCATAATGATGGCCTTAGCTCTGAGTTTGTGTTTCAAAAGTTACACAAATCCAGTGCAAAATGTTTGTAAATCTTGGACTATATTGTCTTAAATCTGTAATGCTAAACATACAGATTTGCATTTGGAAGTTCCCCAAAGATATTTACTATATTAAGTATATAACATTTTTAGTTGCTAAATATTTTTGTATTTAATTTTTCTGATTAAAGTTTGCATTTTTTATGTGTTTTTGTCCATGTGGTGCCTGGCACACGATGCATGGATGTGTGGGGGTCACTAAATGTGCCCCTCAGGCCACTTAGCAGTGGCCTATGAGGGACGGGGGCCCTGCTTGGGGCCCCCAAAGTACCTTTCCATCTGCCTATTCAAAGCGATTGGACAGCCATGAACAGGCAATAAGAAAGGGATATTCTAATCCCGACGGTGGTGCCTGCGCAGGCACCGTCTCCATTGTATGGTTAGGCATCCGACCGCCGTCCCAACGGGATCTTCGCTCCTGTCAGAGGCGGCGGTCTTTCCCCCGAGCATTATCACTCCGACCGCCTGCATCATAATGTGACAGTCAGACCAATTCCCTGGATGTGTGGCGGACCGCCACAGACGGCCTGTCAGTGGCGGTCCTTCCAACATCATAATGATGGCCTTAGCTCTGAGTTTGTGTTTCAAAAGTTACACAAATCCAGTGCAAAATGTTTGTAAATCTTGGACTATATTGTCTTAAATCTGTAATGCTAAACATACAGATTTGCATTTGGAAGTTCCCCAAAGTAACACAAAATAGGGGCATATTATCAAGGGTATAATCGCCGCTTTTTCGGCACATATCGCCGAAAAAGCGGCGATTTTGTTATCACTCTATCAACAAGGACACGCTAACAAGTGTTAGCGCGTGTTTCCTTGCTACTTTGCATGTCAGGGATCAATATCACTAATGACATGCAAAGTAGGCGTTCCCGTCCATAACTCCATGTCAATTCACGCTGACACTGCTTCGCGCTATTAACAACCCTGCAGCAGACCCGCGAAGCGATAAAAAAAAACGCGCTAACCGCGTTTATCGCTTGAATTTAACGTCTGCTTTTTATTTGACTTAGCTATACTAATAATGGGAGGTGGATTGTATGTTTAGGTCCACACTCCCCTATCAGCAAGCAGCCCCATAGCGCCGTGAAATCTTCGCTGGATTTCACACGCTATTACTCATTTTCGTCCTCTATCGCTGGAATTACATTGCCTGTTAGCTAAGCGTTGATGATACGCCGCTAACACGGCGATGTAATCCGGTGATAGACAGCGATATACAGAAACTCGCTAAATGCGCTTAGCGATGTTTATCGCTATTCTTTGGTAATATGCCCCTTAGTGCCATGTGCTAGTTTGTGTAACCTTCAATCAAGTTTGGGTTCCAAATTTGGTACAAGTCCTTTACAAACCAAGCACTCATGGCTTTCGACACAAAAGGGAGTGATTTAGAGTTTGGTGGAGAGGGTACCCTGTCGCAACTTCGACGGAGTACCCTCTCCACTAAACTCATACTCAGCCTGTCAGATTTAAGGCTGGCCATACCATAACTATGTTAAAGATGAAGCCTACTACAACTCCATTGCTGACATAATCCTTTGGCGGCCGATGAAGTATGGGCTTTCAGATTTTAGCCATCTGACCCTCTGCCCAATTTAGAGTGGGTGGATGGAAGGCATTTTTTTGCTGTACATCACTGCTAGGTAAAGCCTGACTGTGAGGGATGGCAAAAATAAAATATAAAAGACCAGCACCGTGGGGGTCATTAGCTTTACTTTAAAAAAAACTTAAACTTTGAAAGTTTGTTTATGAAAGAAGTAAACCTATGTAAAAGTTTGTTGGACGGCCATCCTGTTTGACGGATGGCGTTTCCAGCCAATGTTAGGAGATGTCCATGGGGCTGGCATACATCTCTAGATTTGGGGGACAGGATGTCCCTCAGGGCGATCAAGTGATTTACTCCAGTGCCCTGATGGACGTACAACCATCCTCCAAGGTCTAATTCAGGCCCAAACCTCTATCTTTGATAATTCTAGACAGAATTTAGTGTATAAAATGAATGTATTAATGAGGTACGTGTAAGGTTTCAGAAAAGTTAGCTTTTCTAAAACATGGTATAAAATTTGCATGTGTGCTGCACTGTTCAGCACACATGAAAAACGACTAAATTATTAAAACTTATTTTATGTACTGGAAAGGTTCACTCTGAGTTCCAAATCTATGCTTGAAAAAAATCATAAACTCCTGTAATATGGTGACAGGGTATGTACATTTCTGACATTTTAGTAATTGAACATAATATTTTATTCAAAGAGAATATATGTATGACACACCCTTATAAGAAGTCAATTTAAAAAAAATAGAAAGACATTCAGGCCAAATTAATTTTTTTAATATAAAACTTAGATAACATTTTTCAATAAATATAATAATTATTTGTCATGAAGAAAATGTGTTACTATTCTATTTCTAGTTGATCATCCCTTATATGTATAATTTTGCAGACCATTTCAGGTGTGTAGAGGCATCATCCTCCAGATTGGTCTAAACATTTAAATCTGGATTTTAATATTCCAAATATTCTTTCTATAATACTTCAGATTTTTTCAATGCGGAATTGAATTTCGTCTCTCATTTATTATTAAGGTTGAGGATTGGTGTCATCAGCAATGGGTGAAAAGCATTACCTTGATCTTATAAAAAAATTATTAGGCTTTAAAGGTTTGTTCTTACATTTTCCCCAAATTATGTACTATAAAAACATTAAAAAGAGAGTATATTAATGGTTTTAGAAAACAAAGACTAAAAACGTTTTGAAATCCAAACATTTGTAAGCATAAAATCAACAATTTAAAAACATAAAAATATATTTTTAATAAAGAAATCTAATCAATTATTAATAAGATTTTCTAAACATTGATGCAACACCCACTGCAACCAAAGATGCTGTACCACGTTGAGTGAATGAGACTGAGCAGAACTGCTGCATAGCTCATAAGATCTGAGATAGTTTCCCTCCCTGCGCAGGCACACTTTAGACTATCATGCACCAACACACACACACCCTTGCAGCATGGTGCAAGGGTGTGTGCATTCTGTCAAGCATAGGTTTTGTTCTGAAAAGGTACCATTCCTATAGAAAAACGATGCTTTAATATTGTTCCCACTTTGTATGTGTGCTGTACAGTGCAACACACATGCAAACGTCTAAAAATATAGAGACTTTTAAAGTTCCTCCACTGTTACACATGCCTCAAAGATGCATACTTTTTAAATACAAAATCCCTGTGTAAAAAAGCTTGTAGATAGCGCTTTGCATCAGATGTCTTGAATGGGGGCATGGGAGTGCCCATGTACCGCCCAAAGTACACCCCCTTGACGCAAAGTAAAACAAAGTAGCACAAAGCACTACTTTGCTTTTCTTTATGCAACTTTGTAATGCAAATCATTTTTTTGTTTAAAGTAAATCAAACCACAACACTTTGCACTGGATTTGCATCCAATTTCTTTGAAAAAAATATTACAAATATTTTAAATGCAAATACAATGCATATATTTACCTAATAACAGGGAATCTCCAAATAGGCAACGCTCAGAATGATGATTAATTGTTGAGTGCTGGGCACCTCCAGGATATTTTGCAACAGGGTTGGTGAAACAGTTACAATCCACAGCGGTTTGTGCATTGATTGAGTAAGTATGTTTCCGCTTTTTGGACTTGTGCGCAGTTGTTGCAGGTGGCACTAATTGTACAATCCACAACTCTCAGCATGTGGAAATTTTGAAATTTGATAGAAACCTTGTTTGACCTGTATTTGTTCTGCAGTTATGTGTGGGAAATGCACATTTTGTTGAGTAACACAAGTTATGGCATCAAGTTAACTTTTGTGGTAGTATCTCGTGTGAGCACGCAGTGTTGGGCTCCAAATGAGGTTCAATGTATTTCCAGTAGAGTCATGATGTAGTCTTTATTAAGTCGGTAATATTTAATAACATCCTCCACCATTAGTCCAAACTGTGTAACTCTCTTACCAGATATCCTCTCCTTCCTTTTTCTTCTTTGGATGTTCTTAAGCATCCTCTGTCTATGGCTAGGAATAACAATCTCTATGGCTGAAGAGCAATGTTTGATGAACAGTGTCATGCTCCTCTTATATGGATTTTGCCCTTACTTGGACCATGTGCAAGTTGTTGATGTAAACCCACATTTGCGTTATACCACGCGGGTCTCTTAAAATAGTAAATCACATTGCATTACTTTTTTGATGGATGTGTCTAGTAACACCCCCTTTTAATACATTAAAAATCTTTTGACAGGACACAATGCAGATCTTGAGAGACACAAGTGTTCGAAAATAGACCAAATCCCCAATGCACAACTTAGTAAATAACACTTACACCATTGAACTGGGTTGCATTACACATACATTTCCACTAGATCATAGTCTAGCTGAACCTGGATGTCTGCAGTAACTTTAACGGGATTGAAACCCAACTATATTCATAAAGCTTGAACAGTTGTGCATTGTGGAAAGCCTATGGCCCTCTTCATTAATTTACTTTGTAGCTTATCAAAGTTAAATGCCTATCCAAATATTGTGGCAAAGTAAACATACAATAAAAAGGGAGAAATGTTGGCTTGTTCTGCTCTTAACAATAGAGAGATACAAAACCCTCCATACATCGCACTGAACCTAACAAGCCCCACGCCCCACAAGTCTCTGCCACAGCACAGTGTTACTTGCCATAATGTCTCTGTGAAGGTTCTAAGGCAAAGTTCTTATAAAAAAATAAACTCAAGTATTTATTTTCAGGCTATAGGCTGAAGTTTTCACTGCTCAAGAACAAATTTTGACATACTGAAGACCTCAAAAAGTCCAAATTCTGAGATTTTTGTATGATAATTGTCAATTTGTCAGTTACACAATGTGTGTTTAACAAATCAAGGTGATGTATTTACATCTTAGCTCCATGGGAGCGTGAAGTAATAAGATTACTGACTAAGGGGCTTATTTATGAAAACTGTCACATCGCTCCGTGAAAACAGAGATGTGACAATTTCCACTGCACCCATCTTGCGACACGATGGATGCGCTGTATTTAATGTACGGCGCTCCATGTCGCAAGGAGTTACAGATACATCAGTATTTCTGACGTATCTGTAGGGGCAGTATTGACGCATTGATGGAGTGTATCGCAAAAGTGACGCAGCTCCAGCAATGGGTCAGTACACATGGGCAAGTCCCATGATAAATGGGCCTGCGTCAGTCTTACGCCTGCTGTGAGGCAGGCATAAGATTTTGAAGCAGTGGCGTCCTAGAACTGGCGCAGTGAAATCTGATAGATTTCACTGCGCCACTTCTACGAGGCTTTTTGCGGGGGAACTTCCAGCCTGCATACATTATACCTGATGCAGGTATAATGTAGCGTAGGGCTTTACAAAATGACGCATCTACTTAGGTGCGTCACTTTGTAAATAGGGCGCAATATGGCGCATTTTTTACGCCGCCAGTACGTCACAAAAAGTGACACAACAGCGGCGCAAAAGTGACGCAAGGCCTCGTAAATAAGGCCCTAGGATCCCACATTTAGGAGATAACTACAGCAATTTCACAAGTTTTTTTGGCGGTCATTGAGAAACACAGGGATGTCAGTATACATCCTTATTTTAGCCAGCATGATATTGAGATCCTTTGGGTCAGTCTACCAGATTGGTTTAAATGGACTCACGCCACATGCTCAGTAAAAACAGGGACCCCTGGACATGTCTCTCGCACACACACACATGCACACGCACACACACATACACACACAAACACACACATACACACAATGTACATCTGATAATCAATGTAAGGCAAGTTATTACAGACATTTAGCATATGTTGCATATTGCAGATACTCAGTGTAAGGTCTGTGACCCCAAGATGACATGGTACACCTACACATATCATGTCCTTATAGAACAATCCCCAGCACACGTTTACAAATTCAAAATAGGCAATGTTAGCCTTGACACATATAAGTCAACTTTCACAATATGCAGAGAAAAAATTCACAATAGGTTCTTATTTTTTTTCCTCCTTTTTCATTTTTCTTTCTTCTGGTCCCCTTTATATTTCGACAGAGTCTTAGCCAACACGTGTTTCGTCGCCACAGAGGAAAATATCCCGCAACTTTTTCAAGGCTCTAAAGTATTCTGTTCTCAACCATTTCCTGTGTGGTGATAATTCCAACCCACACGGACCTCCGGCGTGGGCAAACGTATTTAGTCAGATTTCCAGAACTTCCATTAAACGATCCCCAATATACTTATGGTGAAATTTCATAATCCTTTCTTGAATGACATCCACGCCCACTGCCGATACCTCCTTGATACTTACTGTAAGGTATGTGGCCCTCAGACATATCATGCACATATCTTGTGCTCCTGATATTGGTGTACCTCTTATTAAGCCAAGATATGTCAAACAAGCCTTGTACTCCAGATACTGAGTAATATTTTTGTGACCACCGGACACACAAACCTTGTAATTCAGATACATAGTGCAAGGACTGTGACCCCCAGGTCACACATATCTTGTACTACAGGTTCTCTGCATTATATATATACTGGACTTGTAACATATGCACACTCTTGCTGCATCTCTCTGACTTGTCGCTTTCTACACTTCTATATGTCCTATTTTAACTCACTACCCACTTTAGTAGTTCTCTCTGCCATGTTAGGACACTAGGGCTCTTTGCCACCTTCTGATGTATGAAGATATCGCCCATCGCTAGCATCAATGCCAAGTCAATAAACCTGCTTGACTTCCTATTAGATTTTGATCTAGGGAACAACCCCAATATGAATACTTCTGGTTCCTTCAGGATATTTCTATCAGTCAGTGTCTAAATAGCATTGACTATTTGCTCCCAATATTCCCTCAGATCTATGCACCACCATGAAGGTCAAATCATATAATTCCTATGCCTTTGTCCCCTATTTGCCATTGTATTATATAGGTAGGAGAGCTAGAGAAGGCTTGAGCGAAGCTAGAGCCAGACGCCTGACTCTGCTCTGGCTCGGCTAGATGTTCTCATGGATACTCGAGCTCATAATGAACGATCCTTCATATGGTTTCAGTCTGCGTTCTAACCTTATGGGCCAATAATTAAAGAGAAAGCATTAACTTTTGATGTAAAACCTGAGAGAGAAAGAGATTCCCAAATTACCCATCCAGCCTCAATTGCACAATGTGAAACGAGAAAACCTGGGATAAAATCCAGCTTCCCTACTTGACCAAATTTTGTGAACATAGGCAATTGTTATATTTCATTTTGTTTCTTTTTTCTTCATTATCACATATGAGAGCATTTTGAAATATGTGAGCTCAAGATGCGTGCTGTACAAAACATTCCCTTGTGTTTGATTTAATAAACAATAATGTTGTTCCAAGTATAATAACAACTTAGGCCATCCAGAGGGCGAACATGACAAATGATTTTCTTCTTCATTCAATAATGGCATTGTCAGGGCGAGGAGGCGGGGGCATGCATTTTTCTAAGTTCATGCTTAAAAACGATCACATTTAATACCAGAGGCGGCCGCCATGGTTCATGGGTGGGTAGGCAGGTGCGGGCACATGGGGGAGGGGGCACAAGGGGGAGTGGGGGTTGAAACGGTGCGCAATGTAAAAAATAAATAATAATTAAATAAACACTTACCTTGCCGCGCCGCGTCCCGCGTCTCTGCTCCTGCTCTCTTCGTCGGACTGAGGCACAGGAAGCACAGCTAGGCTCCCCTGACCAATCACATTGCTGCAATACAGCATTGTGATTGGTCTAAGCGTCCTGGTTTGACGCTCAGCCAGGGAATGGGGGCCTGGGCATATTCTCCAAGAAGGCTGTAATGCAGCCTGCATGAGAACGGGGAAACTGCGCATGACTGGTTTGGGCGGCTCGAGAGTCATGACCAAACAGTCATTGCGCACTTAGGAGTGGGCAAACCACTCCTCCCCTGCCCTGCTCCGGGAGCAGATCTGCAACCTGCAAAGCAGCAGGAAACATAAAATGATAATAACTCAAAGTTATTATCATTTTATGTTTCCTTTACTTTTCACTTTGCACTGCTTAAAAGCAGTGGGGGTGACACTCCTCCGCCATAGCAGAGGAGCCGACCCTAAATGCCTCTCATTGCAGTGATATAATCTGATGTACTAAGGTAAAACGCTTCTGCATGATAATGAAATACACTTTATTCAATTCTGAATAGAGTTTACCATATTTGAACTTATTCTTAAGATAAGTGCTGCAGGAACACCTTTTTTTCTTCTTTTACTTTACTTAACTTGTAAATAAATGCCTGAGCAACAGCTTTCTCAATGTTAATGCTCTGTCAAGCAAACAACTGTCCAGTGCTTCTGCTCACCAGGGGGCCGCATGCAAAGCTCAGGAGGGACGCAAGTCATCCCTGGGCCGTACTTTGAGTATCCTTGCCCTATATATATATAAAAAAATGTATCAACTTAAACATAGCCTTATTAGATATCTCAGAGGCATTAGTTAGTATTCTCATCCACTCCTCTTTGCTAACTTGTTTGTCTAGATCAGCCATCCATTTGTCTCTAAGCAAATCCAAAGAGCATTTCATATGCTTTCTGAATGCCATATACAACAGCATGATGGCATTATGCTTGTTTCTGATGAAGCACATCATTCTCATACCATGGTGTACCTGTGGCTTCTTATATCCTATCTTCCATAGTTTGTGCAGTTCTCTCACAATTGACCCATACACAAGGAGCTTCATGAATTCCATATTCATCATGCAGTACTCTAAAATCGATGTATGTTGCGTTGACGAACAAGTCCTCTAGTTGCTCTATTCCCAGGTCTGTCCAGCGAAGCATTCGCTCTTAAATCTGTTAGGGAGGTAGGGCGTGAACATTGGTCAGTTGAAGTTCTGGGAAATGGGTCACTCTTGTTTATGTTCGCTGTAGTACCTATCCCCAACTGTACCCCGTTGCTTTTGTCAATATTTCTTCGTGCCCATTTCTTGCTTTTGGAGTTTAATAGAATCTGCATTAAAGTCTCTATTTTGGGAATATCCAACTCTTGTCTCACCTGGTGTGAAAGGATCTTCGCTCTCCATCTGACACCCCACTGGAGCTGGGTAGCCAAATAGTACAGTTAATAATCAGGAGCTGCTACCCCATCTCCAATACGGGAAGTCTCAGCTAGGGCAATGCCACTCTATGCTGCCTCTGGCCCAAGATTAGATCTAATAGATGAGTATTTATTTTCTGAAACAGTTTTTTGGGTATTTTAGCCAGTAGGGATATAATAGCCTAGGCAGAGCTACCATTTTCACCAAAGAGATCTTCCAGCAATAGACAAAAGTAGCGTTCGCTAGAACTTCACAGAACTCATGGCTAACAGATCCGGTCTAATATTCCCATCCAAAAGATCTAGTTCAGTTCTGCAAAAACTGACCACCAGATATTTCATCCTGTCTGGTTCCCATTTAAGCTTCTCAATCCCCTCTGAGTGTTTGACTCCCGCTCCCCTTTAACACATACAGTAATATCCAGATTTACCCCTGTTGACTCTAAATCCCAAGATGTTCCCGAAGTGTTCCCCAGCATTTATAGCACTCGCCAATTGCGGCTCCTGTGCGAACAGCAGCATGTCGTCCACATATAAAGCTACATGGTGCAGGGCTCCGACAACTTCTCTAAGGCACCCTCCATACATGATCATGCACACTAATGGCTCCAATACCATAGCTCAGAGGATGGGGGATAGAGGATATCCCTGATGTGTGGCCCTTCCCACTGGGTATTGCTGTGATATTATCTTCCCTATTTGGGCATGTGCAGTTAAGGAGTTGTGTCCACTGATGAAATCCTTTGGCGAGGCCCATATAATTCATAACCTGATATAAAAACTGCCCTCCTAGCTATGGACACTAATGGCTGTTCAGCCCGGGGATCCACATGGTGGGACTTCGAGAGTGGCAGCACATTTCAATCCTCACTAATAATGCTTGCAGTACAGGGTTTAGCTGCTTACTCTCCCGTCATTGTAGCATTAGGGGCCATAATATCTTGATTAAGTTCATCCTGGAGAGGAGGCAGAGAGCATGCAGGCGCTCCATTCTCAAATGCAATAGTGCTCCTGCTTTTCGATACGATATCCGAGCCCCCGCGCTACAACTGCTAGACTATCTGCAGCATTTCGACTATTTATTACTTCTGAGGGGCCAGGCGGAGTATCATTTGTTAGGCTGCTTTGGTGCCATTTGTCCCCAGGGGACCACTCATCATCATTCATATCAGCCATAATAATTGTGTCCCATGTGCTATGTGCCTCCGCCTCCGTCTGAGAGTAAGACAGCTCTCCAATTAAAGATTGGCCAAGCTTCTCTTACCAAGGCACAGTCTTCCTAACGTTCTGAGCCAGGCTCCAGAAGGAGTAGTCAACTCTAACTCCAATATATCTACGTAGAGAGCACTCCATAACCTTTCCAAAGCTAAGGCTCAAGAGACAGCAATTCGGCTACGCCAATCCCAAGAGGCCCAACCTGACGTCAATGCCTCGCTAAGCTATGCTTCTTATGCTCTGCAAACAGGTATTCCTGAAATAAGAGGTGAAGCTGGACAAAAGAGATCTATGCTACACAATGATGGCAGGAAAGTAGAGCTTGATAAGGTTGACCTAACGGATATCACACTGACATCTGTTTTCTCTGAAACAGAAGAATCGGAGGCAGCCTCCACCTGCTCTTCAGCCTCTAAAAGTGTCCAATCCCTACTTAAAATGATTCTCAAAGAAATCCGATTGGTCGAAGACAATCAGGCTACGCAAGCTCATAGATTTGATCATCTGGAACTTAAAGTATCATCTATTGAGCAGCAATTTAGCAGATTTACGGACGCACATAAAGCAATTGATACAAAGTTACAGAGGCTGGAAATACAGACAACTCAGGTGGAGGGCAAGCAGGAAGTGATGACGGAGCAAATGAAACTCCTTAAGCGCAAATGTGAGGACCTAGAAAATCACTCCCGTAGATCGAGTGCCAGAGGGCTTAGAGACTGCCATGGACAGTCACTCCAATGCTGCGATGATTAAATGGACTGCTAACTTTCTTCTTACCTACATATTGGCGGGCATCGTGAGTAATATCGCAGGCTCAGGTGGTCTTTTGTCCGTTGCACCTGCACATAGGATTCCATCAGGGCCACCTAAATCTCAGGTGTCGCAGTATAATTGTTTTTTTTCAGGACTATAAGAATAAGGAGAGAATTTTGTCAATTGCCACGGAACATCGAAGATTCACCACTCCAGATGGCTAATCTTTTTCTATCTTTCAGGATTTGGTCTGTGAGACATCAACAGGATGTGGGAAATGCAGTCTCTCACAACCAAGTTCAAAGCTGCATCCATTCTAGTTTCATTTGTTGGTTGTTTGTCTCTTAAAATAAATTGGAAGAGTTCATTCTTAACATTTTCAGAGCAGGCTAAACATTTCTTGGATTCTAAGGGCATTCTGCGTTGAATTACTGTATTGGGACATTGAGGGGCAGTGTGATGTCTTTGGTAATAGTTGTGAATTAAGCTAAAGATGCATGGCAAGGGGGCTATATTGGCTCACTAGAATGTGTTAATTTGTGGTTGGTGGGAGGATACACTCTAATATTGCCTGGATGTCTTTTGTGACATCACAAAGGTTTGGGGGGGCTCCATTCCCTAGCTGTGCCAAGCTAGAGGTATGTTGGAAGCCCAAGTGGGTGGGGGAAGGGCGAAGGCAGGGCAGAGGGCTGGAGAGGCAGAAAGGAGGAAGAGAGAAAAAGTGAAAAGACAGTGCAGACATGCTGTAATGGTAAAAGTGTAGTTAATAGGAACAGATGGTCTATATTTAACTCCAAAAAGAGAGTCTATGCATGCTTTTTGGTTGGCGATTTGGCGAGGAGTAACAACATGTCAATAAGGCCAAATTGTTAATATTATAGCTTGGAATATAAATGGTTTAAAAGGGGGGGAGGAAGAAAGCCAAGATTTATTTGGAGGCCTGCTGTATGAAACCTGATATTTTGGCTCTTCAAGAGACGCATCTTACTGAAAAAGAGGCCGATATTCATTCTATATCTAAAAGCTATTTGAGTTTGTAAGTGCTACATTCTGCTCAGGCTATTTGTGATCACTACGGGAGAATACTGTTGTGAGGCACAGCCAACACGTGTAGGATGAGGATGCTAATGAAGCCGAGGACTTCTCTTCTCTGGTTGCCTTTCTAGCAGAACTCTCCGTTCGATTAACCCTTGCAATCTTGAAAACAGAACTATATTAGATGCTTGACATCCTGCGATACTCGTATAACTAATTGACTTAACGCCTTGAGAAAGTCCCAGCTTACCGGCCGTAGGGGACGAAACATGTGTTGGCTGTGCCTCACAACAGTATTCTCCTGCAGTGATCACAAATGACCCCAAATAAATTTGGAGAAACTAAGGGGCATATTAGCAACAACAGGTGAAAATTATCGCAAACCGAGCTTAGCGCGTTTTTTTAACGCCACCTATCGCTGGATATTATCGCAGAGATAACATGCTATTAGCAACATTTATCTCCAATGCGATAAAATATCCAGCGATAGCGGCGAAATGCGTGAATATCGCTGGAAATCCAGCGATATTCACGCATTAACGCCATGGTGGACTTAGCCTGACAATCAACCTCCCATTCAACAAACAGATAAGTCATGTTTTTAGCAGGTGTTAAATTCTAGCGATAATCGCGCTTAGCGCGAATTTTTTTATCGCTTCGCCTGCGTTGCTAATAGGGGGAAGTTGTGTTACCGACTGTTTTCAGTCGCTTTTAGTTGGGAACGCCTACCTTGCATGTCATTAGCGATAATTATCGCTGGCATGCAAGGCGATGGGAAAACCGGCCGCTATCGCCAGAAAGCTGTCGCTAACGCCTGTTAGCGACAGCTTGCTGATAGGGCGATAAAAAAATCGCCGCTAAAGCGGCGATAAAGCCTTTGCTAATATGCCCCCATTAGTTTGAAACTTTCATTCTTGCCAGTTCTAAAATGATGCTAGAAACTGAATATGGATCTTACGGAATTTTCATAATTACCAATACTTGTCTCGGTACTTTTTTGACTAAAATGGGAAGGTAATTGTTGTTTTAGTACTAATTTATGTTGGTCTTACTTCCCTAAGTATGTGCTAGATCGTAATGATTACATCGAATATCTGTGTACTCATACTCAGGAATTTATTTCGAGCAACCAAGGGTCAGCCCACCTCTTCGTGATATGAGACACGCTCAAAGCCTATGTCAAGGGCATTTTGCAATCATTTGTTGTCCAGATTTCAAGGGCAGACAATGTAGAAGAGCGATCCATTAGGGGTCAATTAAAGGATCTAATTCAATTACACATGACACAAATTGCATCTCGCCCAGATGAAGCTCAAGCTACATACTGGGTCTACGAGGTCGTATTTTTCGCCTTACCAATGGCCTTACCAATGGCCAGCATAAATAAAAATGCTTTTCAATCTTGAGCCCTGAATTGCGAGATTGGGGAGAAGTCAGGGAAACTGTTGGCTTGTGTCTGTCATGGTGATACGCCAACAACTGTTATCACACAAATTCAAGACGCCGCAGGGAGGGTTTACACTCAACACTGTGATATTCTATCTACTTTTATGGCCTATTATTCGGAGTTGTATCAAGAGGAGCTGCAGTGCAGTCCTACAAGTGTTAAGGATTATCTTGTCCCTTTAGGTCTCCCCAAACTAGCAAGGAGTGATAATGAGTCATTGGATGCTGAGTTCACAGCGAATGAACTTAGAAGGGTTATTGCCAACCTACCAACATGGAAAGCGGCAGGGCCAGATCTTATTTCATCAGAAATATATAAAATTATTTCATTTATAATCCCTCCGCTTCTTTTGGAAGTGTTAAAATAAATTCGGATTGTAGGCGGGGTCCCAACTTCTTGGAAAAAAGCCATTATTACAATATTCCTGAAAAAAGATAAAGATCCAACAGAATGTAGCTCATACCAGCCTATTTCACTTCTTAACGCGGACTCCAAAATATTCACCAAGCTTCTGGCCAATCGAGTTAATATGGTTATTTCTAAATTTGTATTGCCGGAGCAGCATGGCTTTATTCCAGGGAAGGATACATACTCTCATACAAATCTAATTACTACGCTAATAGATCGCATTTGATCGTGTATCCTGGAAGTTTCTCTGGGAAGTGCTTGCCCAGTTTAATATTAGCTCTAGATTTGTTAAAATGGTTAAAGCTATTTAAAAGGCCCCTTAAGCTCAGATTAGTATACAACAGGAGCAAACACCCTTCATTTCTATTTCCCGGGGTACTCGACAAGACTGCCCGCACTCCCCCACTCTGTATACATTACATATGGAGTCATATATCAGGCTTTCATGCAGAAATGTTCCCAATAACCCGTATGCGTCATTGACCTACCCTCTGGCCGTCTATGCAGATGACGTTTTAATATTTTCTCATTGCTCTGAGCCAACGATCAAGAGTGTTGAGCGTGTTGCCCTAGACTTTGGGCAGGTCTCAGGGTCTAAGATAAATGCTCATAAACCACAATTGATACTTGTGGGATGTGCGACTAGCTGTGATCAGAGGATGACAACTCAAGCAAGGTATTTAGGTATTATTTTGGCACCTACGATAAAGTTGTGCTATGAATACAATTATACTGCACAACTGCGGTCTCTAAGACTATTTATGGATGCATTTACCTAATTCTCTTATTGGGTGATTTAATTTTATTAAAATGAACATTCTCCCCCAAATTTTGTATCTTTTTCGTTCATTACCTTTATACGTTCCTTATAGGTATTTTAAAATGCATGACTCTATTATTACAAGATTCATATGGCAGAAAAAAAAGAGCGGAGATCTTTAAAAATTGTAAAACTTTTAATAGTTGAAGGTGGGTTGGCACTTCCTGATTGGTGTTTTTATTATTGGGCTAATATGGCTGGCCATATTCGCATGCTGTATGACTTTTATCTGGATACCTGGATTCATGCCATCTTAGCCATGAAGGATCCTGGTCGCAGTAGTACAAAATTTAATAGCAGGAAATGTTTCAAAAAGTTAGATGAAAGACTGCAATAGCTCTTGAAAAGATTTGGACTAATATGAGGAGGTTCTTGAAAATCCCAATCTTTCATGCCTATACACTTCTGCTGGATAATCCTGATTTACAGGAGTGCTTTACCTCTTCCTATTGTGGTTTTTGGTCGGAGCTGGGAATCAAGCGGCTAGGCCACCTGATGGATGACTCGGGTCTTAAATCTTTCATAGATCTACAGGCAGAATTTTCCATACACGTCGCGATTTTTTTAAATATCTGCAGATTCAGACTTTCTTACTGAGCGGGAGTAGCAATATCATTACGCCGTTGGCCAGGTCCGACCTTGCACGAATGATATTTGGTAAGCATTTATTTAGCATTTCGGAAAAATATAGCTGACTTATCAGTACTCTTTCAATGATTTGAGAACTTGGGCTGATAAATGGACCGCTAGCTTAAAAGAGGGTGTTTTGGTTCAAGAACTCTCCAACATTCTTGCACAATACTGCAAAGTTGTCACCTCTACTAGACTAAGAGGCCAGATTTATCTTACAATGTTCGATTTTTACATTAGTCCTTCCAAAATGTCTAAATGGTATAACAGATCATACAGCTGCCCACGTTGTGCTCTCGAAGAAGCTGATAACACCCATATGTTTGGTACATGTTCTAAACTGATACCATTTTGATCTTTGATACATTGGCAGATATCTATAGTATAACCTCACATAGGGATAATTACTCCAAAAATGATCCTGCTTGGCATACGGGCTACTGATTGGGTTCTTTATATTCTTTCCATAGCTAAACTTAACATAGCAGGAAATTGGAAGTCTTTATCTCCGCCAAAGCATAAATAGTGGTGGAAAGAAGTAATGGAGGCATGTGAATTCGAATTTCAGATAGCTAAGGCCAGAGGCTCTACCCTGAAATTTCATCATATTTGGGGGAATCTGAAAGATTATTTTATGCCAGATTAGAGATTGTTGATTATGCCAATTATTTTCTTTGCCTATCTCCAATGATTTACTCGAATTTTGTGAAGTAATTATGATATATATGACTAATTCATGTAGCTAATATTAGTGCCTCCAGGTGGTCCTCTAAGAAATGAGCCAAATTGCAGATTAATCTCCTAATGTTCATTGCAGTGTTATGTCCAGGGATAAATCTGCTTTGATCATAGTGTGTCAACTCCTGTATTCTGAGAAGAAGCCTATTGGCTAATATTAATCCCAATACTTTATAGTCCATATTAAGCATCAAAAGAGGCATGTAAGATGTCTCACCATGTTTTGGAAGTGACCCATTTAAAGCCCCTCAGGCTGTAGGGGGCAGCTGACGGTTTGTCCAGTCATTGTTAAAGGATTGAGGACAGTTTTGGTGCTAGTAAATAGATGAAGGCAGTGCAGACGTCTATAGGTAGAACTCGTGTTCTGTTATATCTGCTCCCAATAAATCTGCTTCCTCTTGCTATACCCACTGCCTGAATGTATGTCTGTATTGACTGCATAGAACTCTCCATCTTGGCGGCTTATAATGGTTCATAATATTGGGTAAATGCCTTGTTAATGCCTACCTGCAAATGTACCAGTACACCCCCGCAATGCAGATACCAAGGATATGAGCTCCTCTTTTTTCGAGATTTGCATAGCAAGCCAATATCCTTTCAGATTTGTCGCTTTGGTCCTGTGCCCGGGAGAGATACTCTTTGGAGTCGTAGCCCCTCAGCCTCTCTGCAAAGTGGACCAGTTTCCCCCTTTCCTCATTCACTACAAGCTGAAGTTCGGGGCGACCTAGTTTTCTGCTTTCTTCAAAGCCTGTTCCTTTCTGTTAATGTCATGCAGCAATGTAGGTCTTATAACCACATTAGTCGCAATACATTCCCACAGACTACTGTTTTGAGAGCATCCCGTTCAACCAGCATTGAGATAACTGCACCTTGGGTCTTCTGGGCGAAATAATGTTTGATCACGTCCCTGGCTGTCTGCCACAATTCTGTATCCTCAAAGGTTTCTGCTTATAATCTGGAGGTCGAAATACTTGTTCTAGCCATCCCCCACCTCATCATCATCAAGAGCCGGTTGTGGTCAGCCGCGGTCCGTGCAGGTAACAGCGATGGGACAGTGGGGCCGGGTGGGGAGGATTTCGAGGGACGATGCAGAGGGAAAATTAAATAAATAATGTTTGTGAGTATTTGAGAGGAACTAAAACATTTATCTGGTTTGACATCGAGGTTGTGCATGTGGAAGTAAAATAAGTATTCCCTTGTAGTGGGATACTGTACCCTGCATTTCTGTCATCCCCCAGTAGCCAACCAATGTTTGATCTTTCCAGCATCACCCCCGTTAATGGAATTAAAATATCCCCCTATCAGCAGAGGGTAATGCAATAGACTGGCTATCTCATGTAATAATTTCTCCAGGGACGTGGCTGTCCTGAGTTCGGGCATATACATTTATATGGGCAACGTGTTCCAGCCACCTACAATCAAATATCGCCCCTCTGTGTCCCTAATCTCCAGTGTGGGTTGAGATGGAACTCCTGGCCTAACCCAGATTAGTACACTGCGGCCAACGGGGAGTAGTGTGTGCAAAAGACCTATCTGCACCAGTGTTTTTAAAAGCGCAACCCCTTCTATTAAATGTGTCTCCCATAGGAATGCTATTTGTGTTCAGTTCCTTGTAGTAACAGCCTGGATGTCATATCTCTTCGCCATTGTATTAAGACTCCTCTCATTCCATGTGACTATTTTCACTTTCTCCCTACCAATGCCTGACCCACAATAAGGTGCCACCAGCCATCATACACAACAGCAGTCTCATTAATGTAGATCTCTCTTTTGTGACCACTATGGTAATAAAACAATAGACAGTAGAACTGAACCCTAGAAGTTTCCACTCTGGGCAGTGGAAGGAATGCCCCAGTCCAAACTATTGTCAGTTATTATAATGCTCTTCTGCTGCCAAAATCCACTTCTAGACCATCGTCAACCAGTGTAGGTAAGGGGGATGAATGGACCCAAGGCATACAATGCTCCCAGGTCACCTCCCCCGGCTACTGCTATCTAAACGTCTCTCTTCAGTCTGGGGTAGTGCCGTTTGGCACCAACACATCCTGCTGTGGTCACTGACACTCATGTCCTTCCAGAATGGGTTATAGTTAGTATTACGTCAATTCAGCCTCTGCTGTCAGACTTAATTTAGCCATTTTCGTACTGTTCTCAGTGTCCGTTGGCCATTCCGTGTCTGTTGTATTTCCACCTTCTTTCGATTCTGTGGCGACATCTGTCAAAGTGTCCCATTGCAGATGTGTTACCGCTGTCACTGCCTTATCTCTTTCCATTTGGGGGTGCTGGTGAGTAGAACATCTTGCTTGAAGTCTTTTCCGGTCCCTTTTACTGGGATGCCGAGCATTCAACACCTTGTCCACACAAGGCGCACCCACATCTGAGTTGTACTTTTCTGTCCAATCCCACACATTGAGGGTCTGTAAAAAAGTAGATTTCACCTTCCACCATGACTTTAAGTTTAGCCCCAAAGAGCAAAGCATATTTTACTCCCCAGTCACAGTCACTTCTTTGCTTCACTAAAAGATGCACTCTGCTGGTGGACCACTCCAGGCAGTGGCGGCTCCTCTGCTATGGCAGAGGAACATCACCCCCGCAAACCCCATCACCCCATCACCCCCTCCCGCTGAGTGCCAGGCAGCAGACAGAAACGGGAAAAATAAAATGAGAATAAAACCATTTTATAATCTTTTTTTTTTTTTTTCTGCTGCAGGAAGCCAAGTCTGGGCGGGGCCATGACAAGTGCAGGGGGAGGAGTAGTGCACACTGTAAAGTGTGCATGACGGTTTGGCCGGCTGTCTAAGGCTGTTCAAACCGTCATGTGCACTTTGATCTCTCTCCACCTGAGCTGTGTTGTGCAGCTGGTTGGAGTAGAGGCACAGGCTCCAAGGACCTGAGCGAGCATTAAACAAGCCCGCTAAGGTCTACGAGCCTGTGCAGTGTGCAGGGACACTGAGCAGAAGAATCCCAGGACGGTGGCAGGCAGCACAGCAGCAGGTAAGTGTTTTTTTTAATTTATTATATTTCGCTACCCCCACATCTCCCCCCTTCCCTCGCCCCCCCTCACTTGTTATAAAAGGGAGTCGCGACTGCTGCCAGGTAGTCAGGAAATATCATTACTTTACTATTTTATAACATTTTGGACCACATTTGTTAAGGGGAGTTGCGCCGCTCTTGCACCATGAAATGTGGTGCAAGCGTGATGCAAGTCCAATAATGCGATTTATGAAGCCACACAAGGCCAACTTCCATGGCCCTGAGTGGCTTCATAAATCTGAAGTAATGCAAAGCAACGCAAATCGCTACGCTGCGTTACTCTACCCTGGGAAGGTGTTTCATGGGCATTGGGTTCCCACGCAACTCCCATGGTTTTTTTTGCATTCCCAGATTTACCAAAAGTGGTAGACCTGGGAATGCGCCTAAAACATACGCCTTCCCAGGCAGGGGTATCGAGGAGAAATATCTTTATTTTTCCTCGTTACTTCCTCTTTCTGCATTCACATAGAAAGAGGAATATGCATCTCAGGATTGTTCTTGTGCAGGATGGTGCTCCTTTAAAAAAAGAAAATGAAGCGTGGGCTACGGCACTTCATTTACTATAGACCCCCAGGTGGGCCAGGTCCCGGGTGCATTTGGAAATAATGATGCGAGGGGCCAACACGGGCCCCCTGCAGCCCCAGGGACCGCCACCTCCCCGGAGCTAGAGGCAAGACACATGTGGGGGGGCCCCCGCCGCCCCGGGGACTGCCACTTCCCTGGGGCACACAGTTTTTTATTTTAAGAAAATGCGGAGGAGGCCTAAAGGCCTCCCCCGCTGCATCGGGGACCACCAACTCCCCGGGACATATAGATTATAAAAAAAAAATTCAAATGGGAGAGGCCGTATGGCAGCCCCCTGGGCACAAATATAATAATTAAGGGATCCGTGCATTGCAGGGGCGTAAGTTATAGTTAGCTCAGGTAACTATACCTGCCAAATTTCTCTGGTTTTGTACGAGTGAAATCTGACCCTAAATATAACGTCCCTGTAATCTTTGTTTTTTTCAGTGAAAAAAATAAATAAATATATATCTATATATATATATATATATATATATATATATATATACCATCTCATTAGATGTCATTGGTAACTCAACCATGACTTGGGGCACTGACGTGATTCCATGTGTTTTTCTTCTGAAGTAAAATTACAGTAAACCATTATGCACTGTCACTGTCATAATACCGCAGCTACTGTAAAGCACTTGCATTCGTGACTTTCCAACGTATTGCAACACACCTATTTACCTGCCTATATAAGCTGCTACTTGCACGTAGCGTGTTCATGTGATCAAGGCCGCAGGTCGGCGGCCGAAACGCGTTATGTGGACCTGTTTATGCTGTGAATAAACTCACCATTTCACCTGCTGCTGTGGTCTGTGCCCGTGTGTTCTTTGCTGCCTGCAATTGCTACGGGACCTTCTGCTGATATTTATCGGAGTACGGCTGTCTCAGTGACACAGACCCCCTCCTTCTTCATTCTTTGGGCATTTCGTGACCTCTCTGCAGCCGTGCTGGAGCACTTTCGTGAACGGAATCTGAATGGTTGTTGCCCCCTGACTCCTACAGCAGACAAACTAACCCTCATCGGATGTGGCGGGGATTCAACGCGAGTCGGAGGACACGCGTAGCATCTTATCAGCCTGTTGGTGAGTGGGAAGGTTTACGTTGTTTGGGGCAGGTTTAAGGAGGTTCCATGGTGTTGAATCCAACAGCCAGCACTGTCTATCGCTGTTGATTCCACCGAGTTATATAGCTTCAATTATAATTTTTCCATCACAATGTCCACAGACGCACTACGTGAGCGCGAGGCAGCCGCTGATGCGCTATTTGACAATTTACCACACATTCGTAACCCAGCCGCTAAGCCTGGTCCTAGTCATGAGACCAGTAATAATGACTACAAAGTATTACTCAAACAACTTGAAAAACATATGAGAACGGAACTCACTAAGTGGTGGGAAGGCAAATCCCTACAAAAGTACTGTGATGTTGGACGAGTACCTCGTGGGCTGAGAATCATGCTAGCCCCGAGCTTTGAAAACCCGAACCCACTCATGTTGAAGGAGTGGGCCGAGAGCAATCTGGATGCATCTATGAGACTAATCATCATCCTGATCAAATATGCCGAGATCGATCGACTCGCTACCATGAAGGAAATTGAAAGAATGAACGGCGGTCTTGACAAATTGAACCACCAAGACCTCATTGCTAAGGGTCGCGATGAGATCACAGTCAGGCTTAAGAAACAGGAGGAAGTCATCAAAACAAGGAAAGCCTTCAAGTTCACACGGGACAAATCCGACTATGAAACCGGGCAAATTTTTACATTTGCAAGGAAGTTTGACACAGCGAAATGTCAACGGATCAACAAATCCGCTCCAGCTGAGCGGGGTGCTCAAGGTGGTAACCCGATGTCTGATTCCACATCTATCTCAGATCTGAGCTCTGCGCTTGGAAGCGGCACCGACTCTGAAGATGGGCGTGACAGACCAACTCATGGTGAATCTACCACCAATAACTTTACCCTCGCTGAAGAGCTTGATTTTTTAAGATTAGATCGGCGCCAAACATTGCGCCCACGACCTCCGAAGAAATAAGACACCGGCGCAACAAAAGAAGGCGCGAAAGGAGGAAACACCAACGATACAAGGCCAAACAACAACAAAAGACAGAACAACTGGCATCAAAAATGAAGGAGAACACAAACACCGTGATCAACCTCACAGACACTGTTCTTACGAAAGCGGAAACTCAGCTTCTTTCCCTTGGCCTCACTTTTTGTGCTGAAAGTAGCTTTAACTACAGTAGAACCCGTGTGGACATCTATAAATTCATACGTTAATTAAAGCTCATAAAGTTTTTTTAAATCAAGCATTCTAATCTCCCCTTGCCTTTGGTCTCTTCTGCTTCTGATGGTTGTGACAGCAACCTCACGGTCTCTGATATATCCACCATCCGGACTATGAGGGAACTAGAATCTGATCCCACTCCAGTGACCACGACACAGCTCCTGCATGCTGAAGGTTTGGACACTGCTGTTAGGGTTTCCAGCCCTTTCAAGCCCCCTTCCACTTTCACACCCATGATGCCTAGGGATGCCATTGATACCTTTAATGATGTTGTAATTGAGGATCTCAAGGAGCTACATCACAATAGCAAACACAAACGTTCCCGTAACCACAACAAGCATCTGCATGCCCTGATCAAGAAACTACGCAACAACAACCACATTGTCGTGAATAAATCCGACAAAGGGGGCAATATTGTTCTTTGGCCCAGACATCTCTACTTGGAGGAAGCACATAGACATTTTGAGTGATGCCACTTGTTACAAGGAAACCACTATGCAGGAATACAACAAAAGCAGGATTTCCCTCAAGAAGAAACTGAATAGTTTCAAAATGGAAGGCCTCATCAGTAAAGATGAGTTCCTGTTTCTCTATCATGAAACACCGACATTACCTGTACTTTACTTTCTCCCCAAAGTGCATAAGGGTACTTCTCCTATTCCTGGTCGCCCTATCATTTCCGCATGTAACAGCCTATGCGAGAACATGTCCAGATATGTGGATTTCTTTTTGCAGGACTTTGTTGTTTCCTTGCCCTCTTACTTACGTGACACTGGTGATTTCCTCAACAAGATTATGGGTCTACCTTGGTCCGATAACTACATCTTGATGTCTATGGACATCACCTCCCTTTACACCAGCATCAAACACTGTGATGGACTACGGGCCTGCGAACATTACCTACAGGAACGCCCGATCACTTGTCATCAACATAATGACCTGTTGTTATTCATGATTAAGTGGTGTCTCAACCACAATTATTTTCTATTTGACAGAACAGTATATCAACAAATGCGTGGTGTCGCCATGGGTGCCTATTTTTCTCCCAGCTATGCATGCTTGCATGTCGGCTGGTGGGAGGAACAGGTACTCAAGGTGAACCACAGTGTGGCTTGGAGTACCCACATTGTCACATGGCTCCGGTACATAGATGACGTCTTTGTTGTGTGGAATGGTTCTATTGAAAATGCCCATGAATTTGTTGCCTCCATTAACTGCAATGCCTTGAATTTGGAGTTTAATGCCCACATCAGCAAAAGTGTGATAGAGTTTCTAGATGTCACAGTCTACATTGAGGAAGGGGAATTACACTCTAAACTCCACCGTAAGAACACTGCAGGAAACTCCACTCTCCATGCCACTAGCTTCCATCCCAAACACCTGATTGCCAGCATACCGTATGGGGAGATGCTCCGTCTGAGGAGGATATGTAGCTCAGAGTCTGATCTTAGAATCTGTCAGGAAGAGGCATATGATCGCTTTATAGCTAGGTGTTACAGCACCAGCTCACTCCAGAAATCCAGAACCAGAGCTAACGCTATACCTAGGGACACACTCCTAGCTCCCAAATCCCTTATTGCGATGGATCACATCAGCAGCACCCCCGAAACCTTGACCCAGGGCACAGTAGACACCCGCCTGATCATCACCTACAGTAGAGAGGAACGGGCAATCAAGTCCATCATTAACCAGCATTGGCGTATTGTCCAATCTGACCCAGTCCTGGGCCCTTTGGTTGCTAATAGACCTACTATCACTTACCGTAGAACGTTCTCCATGAGGGACGTCCTTGTTAAGAGCAGCCCTGAGGTCATCAATAGAACTAACTGGCTTTATGATGTTAAGGGCTTCCGCAAATGTAACACATGCAGAGCCTGTAGATTTGGCGTCAACACTACCAAAGTCACTGCCAAGTTTTGCAACAAGCCCATCACACTGCAACACAAATACACATGCAGGACTGAGTATGCAGTTTACATCCTCCAATGCAGCTGTAACCTCAAATATGTGGGCAGTACCAAGCTTCAGGTACATGTGAGGATACTGCAACATCTGAGGGCGATTGTCAACAATGACCCGAGTTACCCCGTGGCCAGGCACTTCAAAGAGGTACATAACAACAACCTCGAGCACCTCCAATATTTTGTGATTGATAGTGTTGCCGATACTGAGGCGAGGGCAACCGTGAGAAAAAGCTCAGACAGCTTGAAACCCGCTACATCCTTGAGCTAGACACTAAGGCACCTTATGGGCTCAACAGTAGTGAGGATTTGTACAACTATCTATGAGCTTTTCATGCACTGTGCTCATTGTTTAAAGCTGTTCTACTTCCATCATTCTCATTATGTTGTTTATATTCTGTGCCGATCTGTCCTTTCTACCTCTGCCACTCCATGTCTATTGCCGCACTTGATGTGATCCTGTTTATTACTCTTTCTGAGACTGTTTCTCATTTCTACTATGCATTAATTATGTATGTCTCAACTCTTACCTCTTTTTACTTCACCTTTTGTGCTTAGGGCATCTTTTCCCTTATTCCCACTATGGAGTTATTATTTGCGCATTAGGCGATATTATTTCGATCTTTTCTATACCCGGCTGGGTTCTGAGCTTAGTTCCATGCTGAACTCTGTCTCTTGAGGACATTACTATTGTAATCCTTTTTATATGTCGCATTATGCACTTTGTCACTATTTATTATGTTGTACCACTTTTCACTGCTATACCTACTTCACTGCACGGTATCCTGCTGCACAGTGCTTTGGTTTAGTGAGAGCGAGTATTTTCGACATTGAGTTAGGATTTCCAGTTAGTGCCGTTTTCTATAGTTACTCCACCGTTTTTATACTTGTGTCTCTTATTTCACTATTACCATTAGTTCCTTCTTTCGTTTCACGTTGAGCTGCCATCCGGCAGTTTGCCCCTTCTATTTGCTAGGTCCCTGCTGGTATTACCGATACTTAGGACGGCATAGTGTGGTCTCATCGCATGTCTGCCTCCCACGTTAGCCCCTATTGGGTTTCTCGTCACATTCGCGGTGGCGTCTATGTTGCCATTGCGTAGCACTATGCGGTTATGTGGCCATTTGCCTTACATCGCTCCGAGATTGCACATGCATCTCACCTTTTTAAATTCCCCGTCTTTCCCACGTCCATTGTCCACATGTGGCAAGTCTGGCAAGCAGCGCGTTTTTCTATTTTCTATTTTTCTTTTGCTTTTTCCGCACCGCGCCGCCTTTCTGAGTCTTTCCTCTTTTACTCTTCCGGCACCATCTCATTAGATGTCATTGGTAACTCGGAAACGTGTTATGTGGACCTGTTTATGCTGTTAATAAACTCACCATTTCACCTGCTGCTGTGGTCTGTGCCCGTGTGTTCTTTGCTGCCTGCAATTGCTACGGGACCTTCTGCACACACATATATATATATATATCCTCATGGTTTTGCTAGTGTGCAGCCTAATCGCTGGTGGCACTCTCTCTATTCAAACATGAAAACAACCTTTTCCTCCATAAAAGAAAATTCTGCACTCTGGCACGTGAGTTGACACTGCTTTTATTTCACACAGCGCTTTTCCTTGGAACGCGTTTCGGCTGTATTATCAGCCGTTCTCAACCAATAGGGCCCTTTTAGCAATTAGTGTCCCCGGAGCTAGAGACAAGACAAATGTGGGGGGGCCCCCGCCGCCCCGGGGACTGTCACTTCCCCGGGCCACACTGTTTTTTTATTTTAAGAAAATGTGGCGGAGGCCTAAAGGCCTCCCTCGCTGCCTTGGGGACCGCCAACTCCCCGGGGCACATAGATTATAAAACATTTTTAAAAACGGGAGAGGCCCTATGGCAGCCCCCGGGCCACAAATACAATAATTAAGGGATCTGTGCATTGCAGGGGCGTAAGTTATAGTTAGCTCAGGTAACTATGCCAAATTTCTCTGGTTTTGTGCAAGTGAAATCTGACCCTAAATATAACGTCCCTGTAAGCTTTGGTTTTTTTCAGTGAATATATATATATATATATATATGCTATAGTTAGGTTCACATTTAATTCGTACAAAAGCAGAGAAATTCAGCAGTTATAGTTACCTGAGCTAACTGTAACTTACGCCCCCGCAATGCACTGTTATCTCAAGCAGAGTCCCAAGATAGCTGCTAACACTTCCTGGTTTGAAGTGTTGGTAGCCAATCAGATTTGAGCACGGGGACTGTCAGATCCTCGGAGGATCCGTGTTCCTATACATACAAATTTGGATTTTCTCCAATATTTCCAAAACTACTAAATGGATTTACACCAAATCACAAAAAGACACTTCCCTGGAGCAATATCTACCTTTCTGCCCAATTTGGTGCAATTGCATTCAGCAGTTCGGGCTGTAGCCATGACTAAAGTTTTGACCCCCCCCTTTTTCTCGGCCCCCACTTGATGGTTAGCCCTGAAACTTTCCATGCACAACAAGAATCACCGGGGCCCTATTTTTTGAAAATTTCACGAAGATTCATCAAACGATGCAAAACATATAGGCAAATCAAAAATTGTTTTTAAAACGGAAACAAGGTTGTGTGTGTGTGTGTGTGTGTGTGCGTGTGCGTGTGTGTGTGTTTGTGTTACTATCCTTGTGGGGACTTGGGTGTGATAACACACTCACGCTGTGGGGACTTGATTGCACTGTGGGGACTTGAACCCAGGTCCCCACAAGGCAATGTCTTCAAAATGATAAAAAATGGCTTCAGGAACATCTGTGTCAATTTTTACAACTTTAAAAAAAATTGCCTTGTGGGGACCTGTGTTTCATCAAGTGTGTTTATATTTGTGCTCCGCTCTGCCCCTGTAGACAGGAGGCGGTACTGCAGGCTTAAACACACTTTGCATTTAAACACACTTTGCTAACCAGAAACACACTCTAGCAGCAGAAAGGACTGACATTTCAAAGGAAAAGCTGCATAAACCTATTTATGTAAAGATTTTTCATGCAAATTAACCTTTTCTCTATTTAATAAAATAACACTTTTTTTACATGAAGTATTTATTTAGCCTTTTTGCATTTGAATGTTATAGTTTTATAAATATTGCTAAAAGCAATTTGGGTCAGTTTCGAATTTCAGCATACTTCATTAATGCCATTTGATTCTGAACTGAAATTAAAGAATGATAGTGCACTATGCTGCGATACAATATAAACTAGTTTTATCATTTTTGGCAACTAACTTAGAGGCATCAATGCTTATTGTTACATTTTAATGCTTGTACCAGGAATCCAGAGTCTTTATGTTGCTTTGCCTTTGTAATTTTAGGGTTTTGGGTGGATAGTGGTAAACAGCAGGCAGGGTAATTTTGGGGTTTAGGGATGGTAAGGGTATTTTTAGGGTTTAAGGGTGGGTAGTGGTAAAAGGTAGTAGGGGGGTCTAGGGATGGATGATGGTAAAGGGTGTAAAGGTTAATTTTAGGGTTTAAAGTGAGTAGTGGTAAAGGGTGTTAAGAGTAAATTTAAGGTTTAGGGGTGGGTAGTGGTAGAGGATGGTAAGATTAAATTTAGGGTTATGGGGTGCGTAGTGGTAAAGCTTGGGAAGGGCAATTTTAAGGTTTGGGGATAGGTAGTGGTAAATGGTGTTTAAAGTAATATTAGGGTTTAGGGGTGGGTAATGGTAAAGGGAGGACAATGTAATTTTAGGGTTTAGGGGTGGTTAGTGGTAAAGGGTGGTAGGGGTAATTTTAGGGTTTAGGGTAGGTAGTGGTAAATGGTGTTTAGAGTAATTTCAGAGTTTATTTATATTACCACATACAGGCATGCCACTGGTGGTGAATCTAGAATGGTGTGTGCGTTCCTACGTGGGTTCACTGCTGTTTCCAGTGGAGCCACAAAGTTAACAGATGGCATAGTTTGTACTGGACTATGGTTGGGTGTGCATAATAGCATAAAAGCTCAGGGGACAATTGAAGGGGCCGAATTGAAACTAGGCCTTGAGTCAGTCACTTCTAAGTTCAGCCCACTACGTTAAGTTAATTAATGGACAAGGCTAAGAACAGGCATTAGGTGGCTTTGAAGATGGTACATTATTCTGAGATGGGGAGGGGAGGCAAAGGTCAGTGCAAAGGTAAACCATAATTGAGCAAAGCAGGCTGTACAATTGTACAATTGTGGAATTTAATACCTTTACCAAATGCAATTCAATGCGCTTAACTTGCTCAAGAAGAGACTGGACCACTTTTTCAAACTTTGCATCTAATTTAAAATGCAACTCATCAAAAATGGACTGTTGAAAAGCATGATCTGGTAAAAATTCCATGGAGGTCTTTACACATTTATCTAATATTTTGGTGAAAGTTGCAGCTTTCCTCTCATACTTAGCTGTTGGTTAATTTTGAGTTGAGGGTATTAACAGCAGAAATTAAACAAGAGGAAATATCCATCATGAGAGAAATAATATTTCCATTATAGTGAAGAGCTAAGGGTGTCCCATTTATAATACTTGCATGATTTATGCCATCAATAGAAAGGTGGCATGCAGGAAGCTCGATTTTTCTTTTAATAGGACACCCACTGCACACTCTAAAAAACAGTCAATTGTGGCACACTTAGTTGTTGTGGTGGAGCTCATGGTGCCGTGGCCCAACCTAGCCCCTTACGGCCGTGGACGGGCACAGACGGGCCTGCTCTACAGAAGTGCACTATAAAGCTCTGTTGTGCAAGGTCCCAGCTTCTCAGTAAGCAGTGCAGTATGGCCCATGTAGTCCTCATTGACCCCTAAAACACTCGCAGCATCCCACACAGCAGGAAACGGAAGATTACTTTAAAGCGCTGTGGTGCAAGGCCACACGTCCTCCAGGAAGCAGTGCAGTATGGCCCCTGTAGTTCTCCTCAGCCCTTAAAACATTGTCACTGTGTCCCGAGCGAAAGGAAACAGAAGTGCTCTTTAAAGCACCATAGTGCTAGGCCCGGCCTAACCATGAAGCAGTGCAGTATGGTCCCTATCACAGCATTGTGCACAATGAGAAACAGAAGAATGTTTCAAAACACTGTGATGCAAGGCCCCTCGTCCTCCTCCAGGAAGCAGTGCAGTATGGCCCTGGTAGTCCTCCTCTGCCTCTGCAACACTGTCACAGCATCTCTGGCAGTGGAAAACGGGCGTGCTTTAAAGTGATGTGGTGCAAGTCCCAGCCTTCTCAATTAAACAGTGCAATATAGCCCCTGTGGTCCTCCTCAGACTCCAAAGCACTGTCAGTGTCCTATGCAGGGTGAAACATATGCACGCTTTAAAGTGCAGTGATGCAATGCCCCTCGTCCCCCTCCAAGAAACAGAGCAGTATAGCCTCTGTAGTCCTCCTCAGTCCCCACAACACTGACATAGTGTCCCACACTGCAGGAAACACAAGTACGCTTTAAAGCACTGTGATACAAGGCCGCTCCTCTTTCAGGAAACAGTGCAGTATGGCCTCTGTAGTCGTCTGCAGTCCCCACAACACTGTCACATGGTCCCCATTTTTAATTCAGCTCCTGACCTGATACATAAAACCTAGTATTTGTAGGTAAAAGATGTCTGAGCCATCTGCACTTCTCATCTGGTCCTTGCCAGCATTCGTCTGGGTAGGGGTAGCTATGTAGCTCTCAATTTCTCTTAGGGTCAATCAATCAATCAATCACGGCATTTATAGAGCGCGCTACTCACCCGGGAGGGTCTCAAGGCGCTGGGGGAGGGGGTAAGTTACTGCTCGAACAGCCAGGTCTTGAGCTGCTTCCTGAAGGAGAGATGGTCCTGGGTTCGCCGAAGGTGAGTGGGGAGGGAGTTCCAGGTCTTGGCTGCCAGGTAGGAGAAGGATCTTCCTCCGGCGGTGGTTCTGCGGATGCGTGGTACGGTGGCGAGGGCGTGGCTGGTTGATCGTAGCTGGCGTGTGGGCGTGTAGAAGGTCATGCGGTCGTTGAGGTACTTTGGGCCCAGGTCGTGGAGGGCCTTGTGTGCGTGGGTGAGGAGTCTGAACGTGATTCTCTTGCTGACGGGGAGCCAGTGCAGGTCTTTCAGGTGTCCGGTGATGTGGCTGTGTCGGGGGATGTCCAGGATGAGTCGTGCGGAGGCGTTCTGGATGCGCTGGAGTCTTTTTGAAGTTTGGCTGTGGTTCCGGCGTAGAGGGTGTTCCCATAGTCCAGTCGGCTGGTGACGAGTGCCTGGGTGACGGTCTTCCTGGTTTCAGTGGGGATCCATCTGAAGATCTTGCGGAGCATGCGCAGGAGTGTTGAAGCATGAAGATGAGACGGCGTTGACTTGTCTGGTCATCGACAGGGAGGAGTCCAGGATGAAGCCCAGGTTGCGTGCGTGGTCCGTTGGCTTGGGCGCGGTGCCCAGGGCCGGGGGCCACCAGGAGTCGTCCCAGGCGGAGGGTGATGAGCCCAGGATGAGGACTTCCGTCTTGTCTGAGTTCAGTTTAAGGCGGCTGTTCCTCATCCAGTCGGCGACGTCTCTCATCCCGTCGTGTAGGTTGGCTCTGGCGGTGGTGGGGTCGTTGGTGAGGGAGAGGATCAGCTGGGTGTCGTTGGCGTAGGAGATGATGTTGAGGTTGTGTTGGCGTGCGATGGCTGCGAGGGGGCTCATGTAGACGTTGAAGAGGGTTGGGCTGAGTGAAGATCCTTGTGGAACGCCGCAGATGACTTCGGTGGCTTCGGATCTGAACGGGGGAGGCGGACTCTCTGGGTTCTTCCGGCGAGGAACGAGATGATCCATTCCAGTGCTTTCTCTCGGATTCCGATGTTGCTGAGGCGCTTCACTAGGGTGCGGTGGCAGACGGTGTCGAACGCCGCGGAGAGGTCCAAGAGGATGAGGGCAGCTGTTTCCCGTTGTCGGTTAGGGTTCTGATGTCGTCGGTGGCTGCGATAAGGGCGGTCTCGGTGCTGTGGTTGGCCCGAAACCCGGACTGCGAGGGGTCGAGGGATCCATTCGTCTCGAGGAAGGCGGCAAGCTGTCTGTTGACGGTCTTCTCGATGACTTTGGCCGGAAACGGAAGGAGCGAGATGGGACGGTAGTTCTTGAGGTCGGTGGGGTCCGCCGTTGGTTTCTTCAGGAGGGCGGTAAGCTCGGCGTGCTTCCAGCTCTCCGGGAAGGTGGCGGTGTGGAAGGAGGAGTTGATGATGTCCCGGAGATGGGGTGCGATGGTGGCGTCGGCTTTGTTGAAGACGTGGTGTGGGCAGGGGTCGGTTGGTGATCCGGAGTGGATGGAGTTCATCGTGCGGGTGGTGTCTTCGGTGCTGATCGGGGTCCAGTTGCAGAGGGTGGTGGTGGTGGGCGTTGGTTCGGCGGTAGGGTGCGTGGTTTGTGCGTCGAAGCTGTTATGTATGTCGGTGATCTTGCGGTGGAAGAACGCGGAGAGTGAGTTGCAGAGGTCTTGCGAGGGGGTGATGTCGTTGTTTCCGGCGCTGGGGTTGGAGAACTCTTTGACGATGCTGAAAAGTTCCTTGCTGTCATGGGCGTTGTTGTCCAGTCGTTCTTTGAGTGCCGACTTCTTGGTGGCACGGATCAGCTGGTGGTGTTTGCGGGTGGCGTGCTTGAGGGCGGTCCTGTTGTCTGTGGTCTGGTCGAGTCGCCAGGTTTTCTCGAGAGTGCGGCAGTTCTTCTTGGATTCCTTGAGTTCGTTGGTGAACCAAGGGGTTTTCTTGCTTCCGGGTCTGCTGGGAGGGTTTTTAGTGGTGCGAGGTCGTCGGCGCAGGCGGTCAGCCACTTGGCGAGGTTGCTGGCTGCTTCGTTTGGGTCCGTTGTGTTGGTGGGTGTGTTCTGGCTGAGGGAGGCGGTGAGCTGCTCGGCGGTGATCTTGCTCCAGCTCCGGCGGGGAGCCTGTTGCGGGTGGTGGTGGGTCGCAGTCTTTCTGAAGCTGAAGTGGAAGCAGCTGTGGTCGGTCCAGTGGAGTCCGGTGGCGTGGCTGAAGGAGATGTGCTTGCTGGACGAGAAGACGGGGTCAAGCGTGTGGCCGGCGTAGTGGGTGGGCGTGTTCACCAGTTGCTTGAGTCCGAGGTTGGCGAGGTTGTCCAGCAGGGCGGTGGTGTTTCTGTCGTTGTTGTTCTCCAGGTGGAAGTTGAGGTCCCCTAGGAGGATGTAGTCGGCGGAGGGCATGGCGTGCGGGCTGATGAAGTCTGCGATGTCTTCGCTGAATAGTGTGCGTGGTCCCGGGGGTCTGTAGATGAGGGTGCCTCGGAGGGTGGTCTTGGGGTCAGTGTGTATCTGGAAGTGTAGGTGTTCGGCGGCGGTGAAGGTCTCGGTCGGAGTTAGTCGAGATGCGGATGGTGTTCTTGTGTACGATGGCGATGCCTCCTCCCGTCTGGTTGACGCCGGTCCCTCCGGGTGATCTTGTATCCGTCCGGGATGGCTATGGCGATGTCGGGCGCTGAGGAGGCGTTCATCCAGGTTTCGGTGAGGAAGGCGATGTCCGGTGCTGTTGCGTCGAGCAGGTCCCAGAGTTCCACGGCGTGCCTGTGGACGGAGCGGGTGTTCAACAGGATGCATTTCAGGTGGTTGCTGCTGGTGCTCGACTTGGCGGAGGTGGTGCACGTCCGGGGGCAGGTGAATCGGCAGGTTTGGCAGGTGAAGGGTCCGTGGGTGCGTCTCGGTGAGGCTCGGTAGCAGGCAGGGTTCCGGCCGGCATTGAGTGCGGTGAGTGTGGCGGCGTCGTAGGTCCGTCGAGTGGTGTTGCATCGGTGGAATCCAGGGGTTCTGGCGCTGGGCGCGGACCAGTCGCGGACGGGCGCAGACGGGCTTGCCTTAGGCGCGCCTTCGGCGCGCCAGCGCGCGGCCGCGCAGCGGCCGCCACGTTTATGGGGAGGTGGGAGGGAGGAGCAGCTGGGAGGCGGGAGGCAGGGGCAGCGAATGGGCAGTCAGGGGGCGGGGCCGCAGGGGACGCAGCGGCGGGAATGGCGAGAGGCAGCGGGGGCACAGAAAGGAAATGGGGGGAAAGGCAGACAAAATCACGGGCACAACGACAATGAGGCAGCGAGGGGCACAGAAGGAAAAAGGGGGAAAGCAGACAAAATCACGGGCACAACGACAATGGGGCAGCGAGGGCACAGAAGGAAAAAGGGGAGAAAGCAGACAAAATCACGGGCACAACGACAATGGGGCAGCGAGGGGCACAGAAGGAAAAAGGGGAGAAAGCAGACAAAATCACGGGCACAACGACAATGGGGCAGCGAGGGGCACAGAAGGAAAAGGGGAGAAAGGCAGACAAAATCACGGGCACAACGACAATGGGGCAGCGAGGGGCACAGAAGGAAAAAGGGAGAAAAAGCAGACAAAATCACGGGCACAACGACAATGGGGCAGCGAGGGGCACAGAAGGAAAAAGGGGAGAAAGGCAGACAAAATCACGGGCACAACGACAATGGGGCAGCGAGGGGCACAGAAGGAAAAAGGGGAGAAAAGCAGACAAAATCACGGGCACAACGACAATGGGGCAGCGAGGGGCACAGAAGGAAAAAGGGGAGAAAGGCAGACAAAATCACGGGCACAACGACAATGGGGCAGCGAGGGGCACAGAAGGAAAAAGGGGAGAAAGGCAGACAAAATCACGGGCACAACGACAATGGGGCAGCGAGGGGCACAGAAGGAAAAAGGGGAGAAAAGCAGACAAAATCACGGGCACAACGACAATGGGGCAGCGAGGGGCACAGAAGGAAAAAGGGGAGAAAGGCAGACAAAATCACGGGCACAACGACAATGGGGCAGCAAGGGGCACAGAAGGAAAAAGGGGGGAAAGCAGACAAAATCACGGGCACAACGACAATGGGGCAGCGAGGGGCACAGAAGGAAAAAGGGGAGAAAGCAGACAAAATCACGGGCACAACGACAATGGGGCAGCGAGGGGCACAGAAGGAAAAAGGGGAGAAAGCAGACAAAATCACGGGCACAACGACAATGGGGCAGCGAGGGGCACAGAAGGAAAAAGGGGAGAAAGGCAGACAAAATCACGGGCACAACGACAATGGGGCAGCGAGGGGCACAGAAGGAAAAAGGGGAGAAAAGCAGACAAAATCACGGGCACAACGACAATGGGGCAGCGAGGGGCACAGAAGGAAAAGGGGAGAAAGGCAGACAAAATCACGGGCACAACGACAATGGGGCAGCGAGGGGCACAGAAGGAAAAAGGGAGAAAAGCAGACAAAATCACGGGCACAACGACAATGGGGCAGCGAGGGGCACAGAAGGAAAAAGGGGAGAAAGGCAGACAAAATCACGGGCACAACGACAATGGGGCAGCGAGGGCACAGAAGGAAAAAGGGAGAAAGGCAGACAAAATCACGGGCACAACGACAATGGGGCAGCGAGGGGCACAGAAGGAAAAAGGGGAGAAAGGCAGACAAAATCACGGGCACAACGACAATGGGGCAGCGAGGGGCACAGAAGGAAAAGGGGAGAAAAGCAGACAAAATCACGGGCACAACGACAATGGGGCAGCGAGGGCACAGAAGGAAAAAGGGGAGAAAGGCAGACAAAATCACGGGCACAACGACAATGGGGCAGCGAGGGGCACAGAAGGAAAAAGGGGGAAAGCAGACAAAATCACGGGCACAACGACAATGGGGCAGCGAGGGGCACAGAAGGAAAAGGGGAGAAAGCAGACAAAATCACGGGCACAACGACAATGGGGCAGCGAGGGGCACAGAAGGAAAAAGGGGAGAAAGCAGACAAAATCACGGGCACAACGACAATGGGGCAGCGAGGGGCACAGAAGGAAAAAGGGAGAAAGGCAGACAAAATCACGGGCACAACGACAATGGGGCAGCGAGGGCACAGAAGGAAAAAGGGGAGAAAAGCAGACAAAATCACGGGCACAACGACAATAGGGCAGCAAGGGGCACAGAAGGAAAAAGGGGAGAAAGGCAGACAAAATCACGGGCACAACGACAATGGGGCAGCGAGGGGCACAGAAGGAAAAAGGGGAGAAAAGCAGACAAAATCACGGGCACAACGACAATGGGGCAGCGAGGGGCACAGAAGGAAAAAGGGGAGAAAGGCAGACAAAATCACGGGCACAACGACAATGGGGCAGCGAGGGGCACAGAAGGAAAAAGGGGAGAAAGGCAGACAAAATCACGGGCACAACGACAATGGGGCAGCGAGGGGCACAGAAGGAAAAAGGGGAGAAAGGCAGACAAAATCACGGGCACAACGACAATGGGGCAGCGAGGGGCACAGAAGGAAAAAGGGGAGAAAAGCAGACAAAATCACGGGCACAACGACAATGGGGCGGCGAGGGGCACAGAAGGAAAAAGGGAGAAAGGCAGACAAAATCACGGGCACAACGACAATGGGGCAGCGAGGGGCACAGAAAGGAAAATGGGAGACAAGCAGACAAAATCACGGGCACAATGACAATGGGGCAGCGAGGGCACAGAAAGGAAAATGGGGAGAAAGGCAGACAAAATCACGGGCACAACGACAATGGGGCAGCGAGGGGCACAGAAAGGAAAATGGGGAGACAAGCAGACAAAATCACGGGCACAATGACAATGGGGCAGCGAGGGGCACAGAAAGGAAAATGGGGAGACAAGCAGAAAATACGGGCACCGGGGCCACAAGCGGAGGGCGATCTTACCTGCAGAAGCAGCGGGCAGACAACACAGGCGGAGCTGTGTGGTGGGGGAGCGACCTACCTGGCAAGGGTCCTGCTGCAAGTCCAGCTATTGTGTGTACACCAGTGTTTCCCAAACTGAGGGTCATGATCCACTTGTTGGGTCATGTCTAGTGAGCTAATGTTTGGTGGTTTAAGAAAGTCCGAGCAGTAAAAACAGTTGCCTTTAAATTCTGTGTTTAACTTATCACCCTTGCAGGTAACGCAAAGACAAAAATTTAAGGATGCTTTAATCTTCTGACATGAGGATTGGTGTTTACCTTTTCTTTCTCTGACTGCAAATTTTGCCACTGGATTCAAGCTAGCCTGGCTGATGAGGGCTGTTAGCCCGAAACCGGTCCCAGGATGCTTGTTTCCGGTCCAGGGAAGACATGGCTTGGCAGTTCGGGCTGGACTGTTCCCATGAGGCACAGGGTCAAGACTGATTTGCATATAGCTATGACTGAACTAGGGTGGCGAAGTGAGCTAAAGAACGATGATGGATTCAACCCAGATCTGTGACTGGGGTGAGTGTTTGAAATGTTTCAGCGCTCCGTCCATCATCTCCTTGTGTTTGCTTTGTTCGCCCTAAGTTGGCAGGGTATGCCCAGACGTGGGTTCCTTGCTTACTTTGCCAGTGGATTCAAGCTAGCCTGGCTGATGAGGACTGTTAGCCTAAAACCGGTCCCAGGATGCTTGTTTCCGGTCCAGGGAAGACATGGCTTGGCAGTTCCGGCTGGACTGTTCCCATGAGGCACAGGGTCAAGACTGATTTGCATATAGCTATGTCTGAACTGAGGTGGCGAAGTGAGCTAAAGAACGATGATGGATTCAACCCAGATCTGTGACTGGGGGTGAGTGTCTGAAAAGTTTCAGCGCTCCGTCCATCATCTCCTTGTGTTTGCTTTATTCGCCCTAAGTTGGCAGGGTATGCCCAGACGTGGGTTCCTTGCTTACTTTGCCACTGGATTCAAGCTAGCCTGGCTGATGAGGACTGTTAGCCTAAAACCGGTCCCAGGATGCTTGTTTCCGGTCCAGGAAAGACATGGCTTGGCAGTTCCGGCTGGACTGTTCCCATGAGGCACAGGGTCAAGACTGATTTGCATATAGCTATGTCTGAACTGGGGTGGCGAAGTGAGCTAAAGAACGATGATGGATTCAACCCAGATCTGTGACTGGGGCTGAGTGTTTGAAATGTTTCAGCATTCCGTCCATCATCTCCTTGTCTTTGCTCTGACTGCAAAGTGAAAGGAGTTTTTAAAGTGAATTATGTGACAATGTAGAATGTTTTTTGCAATACACAACAAAATGTAAATACCTGTAAATGAACTATATACATCCAGCAGTTAGGAAAGCAGAAATTAAGCACTGTATTGTAATTATGAAGTGTGCGGGAAACAGAGATTTTAATAGGATTAAAACAAATCAAGGCACTAACTTGGCCATGCTCAAATGATTCACAGAAACCCGATTCCCACACAGTATCATTTGTGTGTATATGGTTTTATCAGTAAAACTGTATGTGTGTGCAAATTTAGTGGTCATTTCAATGGAAAATGGGCTGTCTGTTAATGACAACATGCTACTATAAGATGCTTTAGTTGCATTCCTCCTATCCATTTAAGTTAGATGAGTGTCCTGGAAGGTGTGATGCTATTTATAGCCTTCCCCACCAGTAAATCCAGTACCTCAGATTTGGAATTCATCAGGTATGATAAATTGCCCTCATTATGATTCTGTCCCCCAAAATTGTGCATAAAAAATTAATTACACAAAATGCAAATCTGTCATTTCATGCTATATTTTAGTTTGAAATATGATGTGTAAATATGCAAAGTGAAATAATGGTGTCATTTTGGCAAATTTGCACAACAAGCATAATGTGAAAATCCAGAAATTACAGGAATTATGCCACTGTAATTTAACTTTCGCCCAAAGCTAGCCTAATTTCCGTGCTGTTTTGAGAGCTGTAGGCCCCACCAGTGATAGTGTTTAATTGAAGTAGCAAGGTTGTGCTGAGCCCTAATGCAAGCATAGAAAATAGGTCTACCAATCCTTGCTATGGTGGTAGAATAATAGTAACAATGAGTGTAGTGAGTCCCTGGTCCATTAGGTCACTTCACCTGCTGCAGTATTGATAGTAAGCCCCGTGTGTTTCTTTAAGAATTCCAAAAAGCCTTCTACTGCCAACATTAAACTACATTTCTGGCTTTATTACACTCAAGGTTCAATTATTTTGCTTTAAACACTACGTTCCCAGTATGTATTCAATGTAAAGTTCAAGCCAGCATATACAGCAAGTGTGAATCTGCCTATAGCGACTACATTTTCTTCTAGGGAGATCAGAAACAGTTATTCCGGTCTACAAACCTTTTTCCTGCACTGGTAAGCAGCTGAAATGCACCCCAAATATGTAGCAACATGTAATATGCTGGTGTCGTTTCTCTTCATAGAATCATACTTTAAAGAAATGATTTGGTTAATTGTACCAAATCGTTTGGTTTGTTTCCCTAATCATAATTGTTTAAAAATATTCAATTTAGATTGGCAAAAGAATTAACGGTAGTGGAATTTGTTACATATTTCATGTATTCATTTACAGGTTGCAATGAAATGAACACTTTGCAATTTGAAATCGTAGGTTTTGGCCGATCATTGGGTGTGTACAATTGTCACATACATGTAAATTCCGTGGACGCTGAAATAAATACAGTGCAGACATAATGTTAAACATATGTAGAACCCCATCTCTCTTTTTTGCTGAATGCTCCTTTCCGTTGCACTTTCAAGTGCAAAACCAAAACGTGCTTTTAAGGGATGGGGGTGGGGAGAGGTGCTCCTTTCATTCAACAGCGCGAGGTTCAGCGCTTTGAATGTGACCTCTGTCTCCAGGCCGAGAAGTCAAAGGATGCAATTTGCATACATTCACACCTTAATGCCGGTCACTTAAGGTGCTTCCATAGAAACCTTTGTATTGTTAATGCAGCGCTCCTGCTCCAACAGGAACTGACCACAGCGTGTCTTTGAATGCCTTTATTTTGTAAAAGCCTACTTGCAGGACCTGCTTATGTCCTTGTTTAGTAACAGCAACTTGTTTGTACTTCGTGTCACAGCTTTATTTTTTGTCGTATTAAAGAGAAAACAAGAAACCAGGGGAAATTCCCAACATTCTGAAATGTTTTCTTTACGTTTTTCTGATCTGGGCAGCCAAAGCCTTTCTCATTTTTTAGCCGGGAAGGGATAGAAGAGGAAATGCTGCATTCCGTCCGGGTGGGACAGTGCTTATTGTGAAATAAGTGACACAACCACAAGAATCTCAAGACACTAAAAACGCCATGGTTTGGGGCAGTAGGGCAGCCTTCAACCCCCATGAAGTGCATTGAGCACACATTCCACTGGGTGTCAAAGTCCAGGGAAACTGGCAAAAACTTCAATTATGATACAAGTGCGTCTACTCAAATGATGTAATGATGTCTGCAGGCAATGATACTAGAGTATCTTTGCAAGAGCACTGTGTATCTCATTCCTGGACTAGCATAGTGTAGATCCAAAAAAGAACACTGTGAAAAAAAATAGCACACACGAATATGACCGTTGCTAAAACATCAGCTCTATATAAGCACATGAGTTTGAAATGATGCTTTGCTTTATCCTGCACTGGGGGTAGGCCAAAAAGATAACTTACTAGGCTGAGAGCCAGACTACACTGGGGGTTCACTGATGGGTTAAGTCCTGATCCGTACAATGTAATAGGTTCGAGTAAGGGTGACCCCTCAAACTTGACCTGTTTGATTTGGGCTGTGCACGTCATGGTAAGGAATATTATCATTATCATAGCTAAAACCTATTTATTTTCACAGAGAAAACAGTGTCTTTTTGCTGCAGGTACTCTGCCATAAAGCATGCACCTGGGTGAAATTTAAATTACACTGGCATAATTCACATGAATTTGGGAATTTCAGGCCACACTTCTTGCTTGGAATTCCCAAAATGATGACATTACGCCACTTTGCATAATTATACACCGTTCATGGTAAGCATTTACTGAAAATGGCGCAATTTGTTGTAAAACAAACTACTGCAAAAGGACAGGAACAGCAGAACACAAGTGGGTGTTGTTTGCGGAGCTCATGTTTAAATGCTATCCTGGTCCAAAAATTGATGGAAGGATGCATTCCATGCTAAAATATAATGCAAAATGATGGATATTTTCACGTGGTTTTGTTCTAATTCCATGCACTTCCACAACAGCAACAGCAAATTAGACACTCCTAATAAACATATATTTGTCCAATGCATAGATAGTTCGTAGGAATATGTTTGTTCCTATGTCTTTTCCACCTTCAACACTGCACATGGCGTTGCACAAACAAAGATATGCTACACTGACAAAGTGAGTTTTCTTGGCTTTTAAAGGAATTACATGTGTTTTCTGAATCTTCTCTAACACATAAGGCCTGGTTACATATTGCACTGTACTGGTGGAGTGGATACTCTGCACCTGTAAACACAGTGAGGCAACAAGCTGCTAATAACATGCAATTACAAGTTCATGACTACAGTATGGCAAATAATTTGTAAACCCATTTATTCAGGTGGAAATTCTGCATAGAATTTCAAGTTCTATGTGGAATAATGCTCACATTTAGCACCTGCTCTGATGGGGCATGCAGGGACAGTGAGGAATTGGGGAAGGGAACGGGGGCAAGGGAAAGGGAACACATGGGTTGTCAACATTACCTGCTCCCCCTAAGCGCAATAGGATGGGCTAATTTGGGTGGGGCTTTAGGGGTGAGGTGTGGATAGTCTTGCAGCTCAGCCTCAATTTTCTTTGTACTAGACAGACATTCTGGTGGGTTAATTCACTACGGGTAAATTTGGGTCTTGTGTTCCTATACTTGTGTTCCTGCAGCAAGGAAATCTGAGTCTGAAAACACAAGGCCAGTTACAATTGGGTAGAACAATATTTTACCCTTCACTGCTGAACTTGTATTAAGGGCTATACACTAGGTGCAGCATAGATCATCAAGAGTCCTAGATAATCTTAGTTATGTTAACAGGTATTGAACAAGCAACATCACTAGCTTCCAAAAATACAGAGAACAATAACGTTTTAGACATTTAGGGGCCGATTCCGATCTCGGTCGGAGGCGCACCCAATACCATTCGGTCGGGAAAAAAGCCATGCGAAAGCCTGTTTCCCGACCGATCCGTACAGCACACCCAACGAGTAAGTACGATGTGCACAACAGCACAGAATCCGGCCGAGCCGTACTCACCCAAACCATGTCCTGTTCCCCGACCGAGGGGAATCCGGAAACGCTGAATCGAGTCGCACGGAAGGGAAAATGCAGCTCCGTCCGGCCGAACAAGTACGAGGCGCTTTCCGTACGCGCCGAACCCGTCGCTACGCACGGCACGTCAAAGCATCCGGGAGAGGCGCACATAAACTCCGATTCGCGCCACAACACGATCCACGGCTACGAGACGAACACGCCAGCGACGAGGATGACGCGGGCGACGAGGACGACGCGAAGCAACGAGAAGGACGAACGACACGAACCAACCATGAATCACTTCGTCCCGATCATACCAATATTCTACATTTACTACCGGAACAGGCACGGACGCGTACGGCGCAGAAGGTAAGTCAGACACCAACCACAAAACACATACAACACGTACACGACACATCACACACACACAGAGGGATGCAGAATATACTTACACCAGCAACAGCAGCACCATAGGGGCGGGATGCCCATCACCAATGCCACATATGCACACAGGGGCCTGAATGCGCACCACCACCCCTACCCAGGGGGGCAGGATGCCTACCACCACCCTGAGCCAGGGGGCTGGATGCCCACCACTACTACCACCCTCACCCAGGGGGGCTGGATGCCTACCACTACTACCACCCTCACCCAGGGGGGCTGGATGCCTACCACCACCCTTAGCCAGGGGGCTGGATGCCTACCACTACTACCACCCTCACCCAGGGGGGCTGGATGCCTACCACTACTACCACCCTCACCCAGGGGGGCTGGATGCCTACCACCTACCCTTAGCCAGGGGGCTGGATGCCTACCACTACTACCACCCTCACCCAGGGGGCTGGATGCCTACCACTACTACCACCCTCACCCAGGGGGGCTGGATGCCTACCACTACTACCACCCTCACCCAGGGGGGCTGGATGCCTACCACCACTACCACCCTCACCCAGGGGGGGCTGGATGCATACCACCACCCTTAGCTAGGGGGCTGGATGTCTACCACTACTACCACCCTCACCCAGGGGGGCTGATGCCTACCACTACTACCACCCTGAGCCAGGGGGGCTGGATGCCTACCACTACTACCACCCTCACCCAGGGGGGCTGGATGCCTACCACTACTACCACCCTCACCCAGGGGGGCTGGATGCCTACCACCACCCTTAGCCAGGGGGGCTGGATGCCTACCACTACTACCACCCTCACCCAGGGGGGCTGGATGCCTACCACTACTACCACCCTCACCCAGGGGGCTGGATGCCTACTACACCACCCTTAGCCAGGGGGGCTGGATGTCTACCACTACTACCACCCTCACCCAGGGGGGCTGGATGCCTACCACTACTACCACCCTCACCCAGGGGGGCTGGATGCCTACCACTACTACCACCCTCACCCAGGGGGGTGGATGCCTATCACTACTACCACCCTTAGCCAGGGGGGGCTGGATGCCTACCACTACTACCACCCTCACCCAGGGGGGGCTGGATGCCTACCACTACTACCACCCTCACCCATGGGGGGCTGGATGCCTCACCACCACCCTTAGCCAGGGGGGCTGGATGCCTACCACTACTACCACCCTCACCCAGGGGGCTGGATGCCTACCACTACTACCACCCTCACCCAGGGGGGCTGGATGCCTACCACTACTACCACCCTCACCCAGGGGGGCTGGATGCCTACCACCACCCTTAGCCAGGGGGGCTGGATGCTCTACCACTACTACCACCCTCACCCAGGGGGGCTGGATGCCTACCACTACTACCACCCTCACCCAGGGGGGCTGGATGCTCTACCACCACCCTTAGCCAGGGGGGCTGGATGTCTACCACTACTACCACCCTCACCCAGGGGGGGATGGATGCCTACCACTACTACCACCCTCACCCAGGGGGGGCTGGATGCCTACCACTACTACCCCCTCACCCAGGGGGGGCTGGATGCCTACCACTACTACCACCCTCACCCAGGGGGGGCTGGATGCCTACCACCACCCTCACCCAGGGGGGGCTGGATGCCTACCACTACTACCACCCTCACCCAGGGGTGCTGGATGCCTACCACTACTACCACCCTCACCCAGGGGTGCTGGATGCCTACCACTACTACCACCCTCACCCAGGGGGCTGGATGCCTACCACTACTACCACCCTCACCCAGGGGGGCTGGATGCCTACCACCACCCTTAGCCAGGGGGCTGGATGCCTACCACTACTACCACCCTCACCCAGGGGGACTGGATGCCTACCACTACTACCACCCTCACCCAGGGGGCTGGATGCCTACCACTACTACCACCCTCACCCAGGGGGGCTGGATGCCTACCACCACCCTTAGCCAGGGGGGCTGGATGCCTACCACTACTACCACCCTCACCCAGGGGGGCTGGATGCCTACCACTACTACCACCCTCACCCAGGGGGGCTGGATGCCTACCACTACTACCACCCTCACCCAGGGGGGCTGGATGCCTACCACCACCCTTAGCCAGGGGGCTGGATGCCTACCACTACTACCACCCTCACCCAGGGGGGCTGGATGCCTACCACTACTACCACCCTCACCCAGGGGGGCTGGATGCCTACCACTACTACCACCCTCACCCAGGGGGGGCTGGATGCCTACCACTACTTCCACCCTGAGCCAGGAGGGGCTGGATGCCAACCACTACTACCAACCCCACTCATAGGATGGACAATGCATGACACAACCAGCACACCACAACCTAGGGAATGCAAGAAGAAGACATCCCCCCAACACAATGACAAGCGTGTGTAGACTGTGTCAAATGCCTACAACACTGAACATGACTTTGAACATACAATGTGACCCCCTAGCACATGTGCCACACATATATGTGTGTGGCACCCACAATGCAAGCAGGCCATGACCATTGTGGAAATGGGGTCCAAACCCCCATCATCACAGTGCACAAAATGTAAGTGTGGGGTCCATAGCTGAAGCACATTTTGAACATTGTGGCAATGGGGTCTAAACCCCCATCACCACAGTGACCAAAAGGTAAGTGTGGGGTCCATAGCTGAAGCACATTTTGAACATTGTGGCAATGGGGTCCAAACCCCATCATCACAGTGACCAAAATGTAAGTGTGGGGTCCATAGCTGAAGCACATTTTGAACATTGTGGCAATGGGGTCCAAACCCCCATCATCACAGTGACCAAAATGTAAGTGTGGGGTCCATAGCTGAAGCACATTTTGAACATTGTGGCAATGGGGTCTAAACCCCATCACCACAGTGACCAAAAGGTAAGTGTGGGGTCCATAGCTGAAGCACATTTTGAACATTGTGGCAATGGGGTCCAAACCCCATCATCACAGTGACCAAAATGTAAGTGTGGGGTCCATAGCTGAAGCACATTTTGAACATTGTGGCAATGGGGTCCAAACCCCCATCATCACAGTGACCAAAAGGTAAGTTTTGACAAAGAAAGAGGTGCAACTGCCAAACTGCATGGATGATTCCTGGTCACAGAACAAAAAACACATCAGTGGCAAAGTAGTGTATGTGTCCCATTGCAACATAAATTGGGTGAGCCAAATACTGCAGTGCAAATAAGACATACCTTTGGCCATGTGCAGACAAACAACACCCATGGGGGCTGACACCGTCAACATTCATCAATGACACAATGACAGAAGTGACCATCAGAATGCAGACCCACATATTTGCACCAATGGGCACACAAATGCAGATACCCTGTGGAGACTGCAGATGTGAGGTGAACAGATACCATACCATGGCAGCAATGGGACACACAAACCATGATCATTGTGCTGACCGATGACCTAGGAGTCCCAGGGACAGCAGGGGAAACCCACAAAACTACATACAGCCAATGGCACACCCAAGATATGCCAATGCAGTGGTGCAGATGCACAAACACAAACAGGCAGACCCACACTGCACAACATACACAACAGGTGAGGGGGGTGCCAGTGTCCCCAGGCAACCACACAACACATGAGGAGACCTGAATACCAATCATACAGATGTGCATACAGTGCCACACAAAGGTAACTCATGGATCCAAATCCCCTATGTGGGCAAGCAGGCATTGTCAGATGAGAGGGAGCACAAATCACACATGTCACACAGGCACGTAGGGACAGCAACTGACACAGCAAGACACAGACACACCACAGCACCACCCCCAGGGCCCCCACAATGTGGTGACCCTGGGCTGCATTACAATCCCACTGTGATGACAAAGCTAAATGTGGTTCACACTGTGAACCACAGTCATGTGTCCTGAGCAACAAACTACCATCACACCTACACAAGCACAAATCAATCAGCATGGCCAGTAAGCCAAGGCCAACATGGAGGCAGGGGCCTAGCCGGGCAACAACTCTCATCTGCACACACTCAACACCACACCCCTCGACCTCCAACAATGTGCAGCAGTGAAGTACACATGCACTGGTGACATTGCACATGCACCCATGACTATTCCATGGTGGTGGGTGGGAACCAAGGTGCAGAAACACATCACACATGGCCACTCAACAAGACTCCTGAATGTCTGACACACTGCACACTACGCTGTACATGGACATGACGGCAATACCACACCAACCAATGGGATCCCATCCACAGTCACACACCAATGAAGAAGCCAAGGTCACCCACAAAGAACACACATAGACAACAACCAACATTGCAGCCCGGACCCTGAGGAGTGCCAGCAGTCACACACACAACGTGTCACAATCACTGAAAGATAACACAAACTGGAAATCACATGACAGGGGCAAACAACAAGTGCCAAGGGGAAACCTGACTGTTACCCATCTGCGTCTGCACACAAACTCAGCCCTGACAGCAAACACACCTATGGGTGACACCCTGATGACCAGTAATGTGCCATGCACCCACATCACAGAGAACCCAGGGAGAAGACTTGGGGGAACATAGGTCAACTCAGCTAGCATCACAAACAGGTACAACACTAGGGATCACAGCATGCACAGCTAAACGGAAGTGAACACACAGACATGCACATACAACACACACCTTGGGCGCAGGCAATGTCACAGGAGTACACACTGCCATGAGGGGACTCCACTCCTGTGTGAGGAAAGCTGTGCCATATGTTGCCTCAGTAGGGCCCCATCATGTCAGCTGAGCACTTGGTCACACAATCAACAATTAGCACCAAATGAGGGCTCCCGTAACATCAGCCTGGTCAAGGAAGTGCCAACGGAATCATCATCACAGATCCAACACACTTGTATAGCAATGTTGCACTGACAACACAGATGAGTCCTTCCCCATTGATGCCCAAACCTGCATGTCCAGTGGAGATGGCCACACGGTCAGGGAAGTAGACAAATTGAACAATGGCAGGCACAACAGATGTGCAGGGGTGGAAGCCACAGATGTGAAATAGCTAATCTAAGTAGGAAATCCCATTGCCAAATACTGAACACATGACACCCTCAGATGCTGCTATGGATGACATGGATACACCACAGGATAGGACACATTCCCCCTGGACCACATGGGTTCCTGCACAGTAACACTTCATTATCATGAGACCAAATATCACCATCACTGCAGCAAGGGCATGGTTAGCATCATCAACAACATGTACATCAGAAGCATAAGCACTAGAGAACAGAAAGTTGATTTATTCAGCATATGTGTGGAATGAAAACAAAGTCCAGAAAAAACACAAAGGCCAATGGCCAGTCCATTGTAAAAGTCCAAACAGGGTGACAGTGGCAGATGTCACCCTACGCATGCCTGCACAAAACCAGGGACAATCCACTAGGAGGGGCAACCGGGGGGGTAGGCCAGGCACCGCAGAGACAGGATCAGGGCTCACCAGGAGGAAGCAGGGAAGGGGTGGTGGGTGCTGGAGAGCCACTGACAACTGCAGTGGAGGTGTCTGACATGGTGTGTGCCGGCACAACTGGGGGGCATGACTCAGATGTAGTGGGTGCCGGCACGACTGCAGTGGACCCTGCAGATGGAGTGGACAGGTCCGCCACTGCAGTGCCCAAGTCAGACAGGGTGGTAGTGGACTCCACTGCAGTGCCTACCACCAGGGGAGGAGAATGGGGAACAGGCAAGGTGGGCTGGACAGAGGGGGAGGACACCCTCACCACATCAGTGGCACAGACAAGCGCAGCGGCGGGTGTGGTGCCGGGAGAGCAAGTGCCAGGGGAGAAGGCCGGATCCTCTTGGGGATGGTATATCTGTGGGTGGGGGAACCTGGGGCAGGGTGTGGTGGGGGCACCTGTGGAGTGGGGGCCTGAGGGATGGAGGAAGGAGACCTGGTGCTTGAGCTGCAGGGCGGCGGCGGGGTCTTGCTCTTACCACTCCGGGGGGACTTGCGGGTGGGGGCCTCAGTCTGTCTGCGCCTGGGGGAGGGTGTCCGGGGCGCGAGGGGCACTCTGCTCCGTGTGGGGGCTTCCTCTTCCCCCTGGATGCTGGAGCAGCTGGATCGGAGGGGAAGAGGCCGAGGTCACTGAGGAAGAGGCGCTGGGTCTTTGGGGTTGCAGGTGAGGCAAGGGAGGGTGTTTTGGAGGGAGAGGCAACTGAGGACTGTGCAGTGCCCGTGGATGCGTGTGTGTGTACCAGGGCCCCATCCCCTGTGAGTCTGGTTTCAGTCCCCTGACTGTGCGTGCGTGTGCGTTTTGTTTGTGGCGGGTGTGTCTGTGTGCTGGACGTGTGTGTGCTGGTGTGTGCCTGTGCCGGTTTGTGTGTGCTTGGGACGGGTAAGGTGCTGGGGAGTGTGGATGGAGCAGAGGCAGGAGGGGTGAGGGACTGTCTGAGGAGGGACACTGCTGCCGTCAGGGAGGAGTCCATGGACCTATTGCCCCTCTGTAGGTCAGACATGCCCGATGAGATGCCCTCCATGAACGACACCAGCTGAGTCAACAGAGCGGTGTGCGCATGGAGGACACTCAGCATGGCTGTCTGCCCTACATGGAGCTGGCGAAGGAGGTACACAGACTCCTCACTCAGGGCAGCAGGGGACACAGGGGCAGGGGTGCGGTGCCTGGCCCAAAGGAGACACGCTCCCGAACATGGGAGCCTCCACGGACCTGGGGAATGGGAGCCGATGGGAGGGCGGTGGTGGTGCTGGTGGTGGCGGGGACAGCAACACTAGCTGGGGTGTGGTGGCTGCTGACACCCGCCTCCATAAGGGAGTCATCCTCCGAGTTGCTCTGGTCCTCAGCTGAGGTGGATGGTGCTGAGGACTCCTCGGTGTGGCTCCCCTCGCCCTCCGTGCCACTGGGTCCCTCCGACCACTCCTCGGCTGCTGACCCAGTCTGGCTCTCTGGCTCCTCCTGGTCCGTGGAGCTGTCCCCTTCCGTGGCCGTGGATGTATCTGCAAACAATGGGGAAACAGACAGACATCAGTCACCTGCACCAAACGCACACACCACTGTGAGCACAGCACATTACAGAGCAAGCCCTGGCATCATTAGTTGTACATTGCTAAAAGTGCCCTAACTGAACAGGAGAAGCCAATTGTCAGTCTGATGCCAAGCATGGCACTCACATCCCACATGGCCTTGCACCCATCTGTCTGGTGTCTGTTGGATTGCAACACCCCAGTGTGGACACATGCACCAAGTACACAGTAGTTGGACAGTGCAGAGGACACGGTGTGGCATGTGGACATGCACACATCACAGCTCTTGCCACTGAGTCAGTACAGGTTTCCGGATGAAAGGGATGCCCAGAGTCAAATAGGAAATGCATGTGATGCATACCAGCGACAGACACCATGATGCACCCATGTCCTGATAGCCATCGCCACAATGGTGTGCATGTAGCACATGTCACTCCCCTGCAGGATCACCAATAAGTAGACACATGCCATGGCAGAGGCATGACTGCTAAGTCATACATCACTGTCTCAGTGATGTATGACTTGGCAGCCAGACAACAACACTATGCACTGTGTCACAATAGTAGGTCATGGGGAATGCAAGTCCTGGAGCTGCACAAGTGCACATGTACATCCCCCACACAACACATCATCTTAACCCTCATCTGTCCAGGTCATACCTATTGGACATATGGGAGACCTGTGACACTACCCTCTGAACCTGAGCCCCTCACAATCTGCTGTGAATGGGGAACAGCTGCCTGAACTTCACATTCGCATACCCCAGTCTGCACGGGCAGCTGATCAAACACCTAGGTGACACACAAGTATCGTCTCCTATGGTCACATCTCCAGGGGCATGCTGAGCCCCTACCAAGAAACACCCCAGCAGTCCTGGCAACTAATCCACAGCACACTGACACAGAGGCAGACACCTGAGGGGTCAAATCACTGCGCACAATGTGTCAGCTGATACACGGGAGTGGGAGTACAGAGTGCATTGCATGGCCTGGAGTAGGCATGACTGTCCTGCTCCACATGAATGAGGGATGAGCCCTGGACAGTGGATAGCTGGCTATGTATGTGTGACACACGTAATCTGCACACTCCTGGGGCCCAAACATTGTTCCCACCCGCTGCATGGGCGTGTGCCACATACCCCAGGCACATGTGGTGGCTCAGCTCAGCAAGTGGACCGCATATCAAAGCAACACGCAGATTACATGTCCGAACACAGGCGTAGTGTGAACAATGGACCCACCCATGATGCCCACAACAGAGTTAGGGAAACAGATGCTGTCCCCCACCTTTAGTGAAGCAAACTGCAAGGACACAGTCCCAAGTGACACAATTCCCTGAATATAAGGGCCACACCTGGGTATCAGATGAGCAGTGGGCAGTGCACAATAGAGGGACATGGCTCCTGGACAACATGACTGCTGCACTGTGGCAGTTGAACCAGGCCAGAGGAGGGCACACAGCATGTAATACAGAGTTCACAGTGCAGTCTTTGACTCACCCCCTCCTTGCTGCTGTCTGGCCTTCAGCTGCCCATCCAGGTCTGGAAACACCACCGCCAGGATCTGGAGCATGTGGGGGTCAGGGTCCGTGTTCCGCCCCTCCTGCGAGGAGGCGACAGCTTCCGCTGGACCCGTGCAATCCTCCGGGTCCAGCCCCGAAGGTCCTGCCACCTCTTCTGGAAGTTGCGGATCCGGCGCTTGTAGACCCCCACGGACCGGACAGCCCGGACGATGTCCTTCCAGATCTCCTGCTTCCGATGGGCATTAACCTGTGAGGATGACAAAGTGAAAAGGCCATTACTACACATGCAACATATCCGTGCATGACACAGTTGTATATACATGTCTCAATCACAGGGGCACATGATGTACACAGGCAGTGCAAAGCTGCCCATGGACAGTTTGCCAGACGTCACTACATGGTATCATTGCATGGGAAGTAAAACCTTGTTCAAATGCACTGTCACTGCACCATACCTGTCCAGTGCATGTCACTACACACTATGGGGGTGACAACTACTCAGTGAGCCTGCTAGCCAGTGGCGTGCAGACTTTCAGCCTTGCTAGTCAGACAATATGCACATTCAGAAAGGCAGTGCACAGAACACTCACCTGCTCCCCTGGTGTCCCATACAGCTTGCTGTACTGTGGAAGTAGGCTGTCCAGCAGGGCCTGGTTCTCCTCAAGGCTGAAGGCTGGGGCTCTCTCCACAGTACGTGCCAGTGCAGGGTCCAGAGGGGCAGAGACAGCAGCAGTGCAGTGGCAGATGTCGTCCTGGAGCATGTAGTGCAGGCAAGTGAGCTCTCAGGGGAACAGCCAGCAATTTATATGTGCTGGAGAGGCAGATACTGTCCCTTGTGTCCAAAGTGATAGGTCCAAGTCGTTTGCATCTTCTGAATCTGGCCAATCCATGGAATAGCAGCACCAAAACACGCCCACAGCATCCTTCAAATCTTCAACTTCATGACATACATGATTTTGCAACATTGTTGTGGGTGACCAACTGAATTTCCAGCAACCGACTCGTTCGAAATTCGAAACGCGTCCGTTGCCAGGCAAGGCCATTGTCAATGGGTGCGCACCGATCGGTCCATTGCGGTACAACGCGTACAGGGGTACAACGCATACCCGCACACATTGAATGCAATGGGCCGGCCGGGAGCACCGATCGGTCCATTGCAGTACAACGCGTACAGGGGTACAACGCGTACCCGCACACATTGAATGCAATGGGCCGGCCGGGGGCACCGATCGGTCCATTGCAGTTCAACGCGTACAGGGGTACAACGCGTACCCGCACACATTGAATGCAATGGGCCGGCCGGGGGCACCGATCGGTCCATTGCAGTACAACGCGTACAGGGGTACAACGCGTACCCGCACACATTGAATGCAATGGGCCGGCCGGGGCACCGATCGGTCCATTGCAGTTCAACGCGTACAGGGGTACAACGCGCGTACCCGCACACATTGAATGCAATGGGCCGGCCGGGGGCACCGATCGGTCCATTGCAGTACAACGCGTACAGGGGTACAACGCGTACCCGCACACATTGAATGCAATGGGCCGGCCGGGGGCACCGATCGGTCCATTGCTGTTCAACGCATCACTGTACATGTGACTGGCATATGTCAGCATGCCTGTCTCAGATGGACATATGCCAGCCACAGATAGCTCCCAGGGAGTGAGGGGCACACCTACATCACGACAGCCTGTCCAAACTTTATCATAAGGCATGTAAGGCTGCATTTCCTATTGTGTGTATGTTGGTGTACATGTTGTCATGTGGGTGTCACCTGTGGGCAGCCACCCCCAGGCTGTGCACGTGTTCATGGGGACAGGATCCTGGGTGTTACGTGTACATGACCACTGTGATGTGCAACTGTTCATATCTGTGCATGTGCCATGGTCACATTTCACGGTGGTGTATGTGTATGTCATGTCACATACCCCGTGAGTCCCATGTGGGACGGTATGTTTGAGCCAGGGTGTCCCAGTGGCACAATAGTGATGGTCCTCCACAGTCTTTGTGCATGTAGTGTTTACAATGTCTCTGATTTCATGTGCACAATGGGAGACAGTCTCCACATCCACGTTGTGTGTGCATGGACTTTGATGTTGTGCGTGTCTGTGTCACAGACGTCCATGTCTGTCCTGCCGTGGCAAGTGGGACCACTACCTGTGGGGTCATGGTTGTTTTGCTGTGGTGTATACATGATACTCCATGTAATGCCAGTGTCCATGTGGCAATACAGGGTCCCTGGGAATGTACCTGTCGTTGAGCTGTGGTGCCTGGGGCACATCTGTCCTCACATGTCACTGTGGGGGTGATTGTGACACGGCAGCAGGAGATGGGAACTGTGACACGGCCTCATGATATCCAATGGGCCAACCTGGGACTAATTGATGCCACCTGTTGGACTGTGTTGACAGATGTTGGCCATGTATGTACCATACATGTCCTTACGGAACTGCACACTTCATGTAGTTGTGCCTCATAATGATGTATGTTGGGATATTGAGTGTGTTCAATGCCGCATATGTGGGGTGACTGACAATCTTGCTTACTTCTCCTCTGCACTGCAGGGCTCCTGCTGTCCATCGACCATTCCCAGACCTGGCAACGATGGTGGAACGGGACAGCATCCGACGGTACCGCTTCACCAGGCAGCTGATTGAGGATTTGGCAGTGCAGTTGTCCCCACATTTGCAGCCTGGCCGGCCGTATCCTACAGCGCTGACCCCCAAGGTGAAGGTGATGGCAGCCCTACACTTCTTTGCCACCGGTACCTTCCAACATACTGTGGCGACTGCTGGTGGGATGTCACAGACCATGTTGAGCCGTGTGCTCCGCGATGTTTTGGTGGCAATGTTGCTATTCCTGAACCGGTACATCTATTTCCCTAGACTGCGACGACTCACTGACGTGAAGAGTGACTTTTATGCCCTGGGGAGGATGCCGCATGTCATTGGCTCCATTGATGGGACACATGTGGCTTTGGTACCACCACAAGCCCAGGAGCAGGCCTACAGGAACCGCAAGCACTACCACTCGGTCAATGCACTGGTGGTGTGTCTTGCAGACATGACCATCACACACGTGTGTGCCCGTTTCCCAGGTTCAGCACACGATGCCTTTGTGATGAGGAGTAGTCGCATCCCCAGGATGATGGCACAGATGCAGAACCAGCGTGCCTGGCTTGTCGGTGTGTACTGACTTTGTGCCATTGTGTGTGATCTGATCTGTAGTATTCCGCCCACTTTTCCAAGTCAGCTAATGTGCACTTGTCTGTCCGTAGGTGACTCGGGATACCCCAACATGCCGTGGTTGCTGACACCCCTCAGGAACCCTGTGACACCAGCCCAGATGCGCTACAATGAGGCACATGGTCGGACCAGGAGAGTGATTGAGCAGACATTTGGTCTCCTGAAGAGCCGCTTCCGCTGCCTGGACAAGACCGGAGGGTCCCTCCCATATGCCCCTGCGAAAGTGTGCAAGATTATCATCGTCTGCTGCATGCTCCACAACCTGGCAGTGCGGAAGGAGTTGCCTCTCATCCAGGATGACAATGACCAACATCCGCCACCTGTGGAGGATCCTGGCCTGGACCACGATGCCAGTGACGATGATGATGATGATGATGAGGGTGATGTCCGCACACAGCTCATCACCAACTTCTTTAGCTGAATGTGAGTATCCTGAGGTGTCATGTCAATGATGTGAGTTGGCATGATATGTGTAGGTGGTGCTCTGGTGCTGTTGGAGTGTGTCCATGGGCTACTTGACTGGATGTGTGTTGCGATGTGTGCTTACAGGTGGGCTGTACTCCCCAACAGTGTTGACATGCTAACTTGGTTCTGGGTGGGTATCTTGTAACATGTATTGTGCATGAGTTTTGCTGTTCTGTCCTGTACTCCATTGCTTTTGACTGTGTGTCATTTCTGTCCTTCACAGGGTACTTTCAGATTCGTTTGGTCAACTGTGTCCACCGACGACGTGATTGCACTTCCAGGCTGGTAGCTGTTGTGTCCCTACAGGTGATGTGCGCCACACCCGTGGACATCCTTCCGTCTACAGTTGTTGAATGTGTGCCCGCTGCCAGGTGGGATTACCTTGCATCTGTAGTGGTTACGACATGTTGCAACTGTGTAATAAACCTGTGCTTCACTTTGTGATGTGCGTTGTCTGTGGTCACACATTTGACTGCCATTTGCTTACTGCACCTGTGGGCTACTTGACTACAACTGGGAATGGGTGTGGTGTCTGTGCATTGCACCGTCTTCCCTGGCAACATCAGTGTAGGCAATGAGTCAGATGGCCTAGGTGTGTATGTGTTGTGTAGCCCTGGTGGTGTGTCTCCCTCATATGTGTCACGTTGCCTTTACTCACATGCCTGTGTTGTACTTGCTGTTGCAGTTCGCATACACAGTGTAATTTTGCAGTTCATCATCCCCATAACAGCACCCACGTTGGAATCACAACAGAGGCAAGTATGGTGTATTAGTGTGTTTATTGTGATACATTTGTGTGAATAGTGCATAGGATGGGTAGTGCTGTACATAAATCTTGCAATCAGAAGTTCCTAGGTGAATTGAAAGTCCTGGTAGACAGAATCCCCAGTATCGGGGCCACAGTTGTCTGACACATTGGTCCAACTTGTACTCCCCATGCAATGTGTGGGAGTAGTGTTGCCGTCAACAGGGTGAACAGTCTGTGCACAAAGGTGAACATCCAGAACAGGTTCAGGCTTCCTGGGAGTTGCGCTTGGCCATCGGCCTCTCACTTGCCCCTCTTCGGACGACCCCTCTTCTTGGGGGGGCCCCTCAAGTACAGGCTGCTACGGTGCAGGGGACTCTCCGCCAGAGTCATCCTCCCTCCCTGTGGCAGTTGCAGTTTGGGCAGCACCAGATGTTGTTGGCACACAGGGAGGTGTGGACTGGTTGCTGTTCATCTGGCGGAGGCATTGTAAAATGTCCCTGTGCACCGCCGTCATCTCATGCAGTGCATCCCACTTGGACTCCACGAGGGACATGTGTGAGTCCACGCGGGACATGTGTGACTCCACGTGGGACATGTGAGAGTCCAAGCGGGCATGATGGGCAGCCTGCTGCTGTTTCATGTCTCTGAGGAGCCCCACTACCTGGCTGAGGTCTCCGGTGCTGGACTGGTACGCATCAGCTATGCGTACCAGTTGTGGGTCATCATGCACACCAGCAACCTCTGCAAGCAGCGACCTCTGTCTCCCACCCCTCCCACCACCCCTGCTGACATGTGCAGTGCGTGCAGTGGCACGCACAGATGACCCTGGTCCACCTTGGGGGTTGGGTGGTGGTGTTCCATGGCCCCAGGTTGGTCCAGGGTCCCTGTGCTGGTGTTGCTCCTTGTTCTGTTCATGTCGGCAGGGATGGTATTTGTGGTGACAGTCGTTGGAGGGGTGGGTACAGGGGGTGCAGCTGGTGGTCCTGCTGGTGCTGCAGCTGGTGGTCCTGCTGGTGCTGCATGTAGACTTGCACCGGATGTGCCAGGTTGGTCTTCTTCGTCCGAGGAGGGCAGAGGCTGTACGACGCCAGTGAGCTCCGCATCCTCTTGAGCCTGGGACTGGGACTCCTCAGCGTCTGCTGCTGTGTCCCCATCATCACCTGTTTTTGGGAGACACACACAATGTATGTTATGTTTCTGCAGGCATCAATGGTTGACACACATGACAGTTGTGACTGTGCCTCTGGGTGCGGGCCTGTACATTGCATTGTCCTAAGTCGTCACAGTCAGGGGTTGATATTGGTGTGGCACATTGTCCTGCATTATTTGGGCATTTCTATGTATTTTTGGGGTGTGAACATGGTCTGCATTGGTTGTGTTTGGTTGACAGCCGGCCCTCCTTCCCACCCACCCAGCCAGTCAGTTATCCCACCATGGACTGTGCTTGCATTGCAGGGAGTGGAAGTTGTCTCTCAGGATGTCAGTCAGTGGTGTCCTGCTGTTTGTTGGTGCACAGTTGCCAGCAGGGCCTTGTGCTCCCCACAGCAGTAGCCAGTGTCAGCCATCTTGTGAGTCCTTCTCCACTCCCTGTGATGTGAGCATGGTTCAGGGTGGTGTTGATGGGACAGTTGTGGGGGTGACCAATATCAGTGACTACGACTCCCATCATGCTATTGCCTCCACCCCCTTCCCAGCATGCCCATGCTTCCTTCCTTTTGACTCTGCTTCCCTGTGGGGTGGGCTGGCTGTGCTGACAGGATGGCTGGGAGTGTTGTCCTGGCAGTTGTTTGGCTAAAAGTCCCAAGAGTGTCCCTGTGCTTCACACAACATAACCCAGGGTGGTGGTTCTTTGTGGGATCTTGGGTTAGGATGGGGGGCATTGCATTCTACCAGGTGGGTTCTGTGGAGTTTGTGTTGAGGGGGGTGTGAGGGGAGGTACTTGTTACTATGGTCAGTGCTGCAAGTCCTCCTTCCCACCCACCCAGCCAGCCAGTTATCCCACCATGGACTGTGCTTGCATTGCAGGGAGTGGAAGTTGTCTCTCAGGATGTCAGTCAGTGGTGTCCTGCTGTTTGTTGGTGCACAGTTGCCAGCAGGGCCTTGTGCTCCCCACAGCAGTAGCCAGTGTCAGCCATCTTGTGAGTCCTTCTCCACTCCCTGTGATGTGAGCATGGTTCAGGGTGGTGTTGATGGGACAGTTGTGGGGGTGACCAATATCAGTGACTGCCACTCCCATCATCCTATTGCCTCCACCCCACTTGCCAGCATTCCCAAACTTACTTGCTTTTGTGGGGAGTTCAGTATGTGTGGGTGTGTGAGCATTGGCAAGATGGCTGACAGTGGTGTCCTGCTGTTGGTTGGTGTGCAGTTCCCAGCATGCCCTTGTGCTCCCCACGACACAGCAACAGTGTCAGACATCTTTGATGGGCCTTTCCACTCTCTGTGGGATGTGCATGCGTGAGTGTGAGCTTGCTGGGCCATGTGGTGGGGGATGTAGAGCTGTGACTACGACTCCCATCATGCTATTGCCTCCACCCCCTTCCCAGCATGCCCATGCTTCCTTCCTTTTGACTCTGCTTCCCTGTGGGGTGGGCTGGCTGTGCTGACAGGATGGCTGGGAGTGTTGTCCTGGCAGTTGTTTGGCTAAAAGTCCCAAGAGTGTCCCTGTGCTTTACACAACATAACCCAGGGTGGTGGTTCTTTGTGGGATCTTGTGTTAGGATGGGGGGCATTGCATTCTACCAGGTGGGTTCCGTGGAGTTTGTATTGAGGGGGGGGTGTGAGGGGAGGTGCTTGTGACTATGGTCAGTGCTGCAAGTCCTCCTTCCCACCCAGCCAGCCAGCCAGTTATCCCACCATGGAACTGTGCTTGCATTGCAGGGAGTGGAAGTTGTCTCTCAGGATGTCAGTCAGTGGTGTCCTGCTGTTTGTTGGTGCACAGTTGCCAGCAGGGCCTTGTGCTCCCCACAGCAGTTGCCAGTGTCAGCCATCTTGTGAGTCCTTCTCCACTCCCTGTGATGTGCGCATGGTTCATGGTGGTGTTGATGGGACAGTTGTGGGGGGGCAATATGTGTGACTGCGACTCCCATGATGCTATTGGCTACACTGACTTGGCCAGCATACACAGAATTCCTTCCTTTGAGTGGTCTTCACTGTGTGTTGGTGTTGTTGTGGTGGCTACATGTCTGGATGTGTTTGTTAGTTCTATTTGTGCCACTGCCTAGCTGTAGTTGTAGTTGTGTTTGTACATGTGATGGCACAGTTGGATGTGACTTTTTTGATGGCATGTGTTGTGTTTATCTGACTGACATACACATTTTGGGATGATTCTGTTCTGGTTGCTGTGTAATTGCTATGAGTGCATGGTTTGACTCTCCCCTTGACAGTGATGTGTGTGTGTTTTGTGGCAGTATATTGTGTACATTTGTTGTGTACTCACCAGGCTCTGGGATGTTCTCTAGTCCATATACGCTCACTGGCGGAAGGATGGCCCGCACCTTCTCCTCCCAGGACCTGAGGTATATTGGCTTGGCAGGAGGGCCACTGCCGGTGTATTGGCTGATGATGTAGTCTTTCTTGAGCAGGTCCCGTACCCTCCTGCGCACGTCATACCACCTGTTCTGGATGTCGCTCTTTGTGCGCAGACATGGTGATTGTGCGTTCACCCTGTTGATGATCCTCTCCCACATCTTGGTTTTCTGGGAGATGGGGGTCTGTTGGACCAGTGTGCCAAACAGCTGTGGCTCTACCCTGAGGATCTCGTCTACCATGACTTCCAATTCACAATCTAGGAACTTGTGATTCTTCTTGGGGGGCATGGTGATGGGTGGTGATGGTGAGTGATGTGTGTGTTGGTGTGCAGGTGAGGGTGTGTGAGTGTGTGTTTTGCTGGGTGTATGTGAGGTAGGTATTTGTTGGTGTGCTGATGGTGTGTGGCTTGTGTGAGGGATGAGCTGTGGGTGTGTGGTTGCTTTCTCTTGGGTGCTGGCAGTGGAATGGCATTTGCAAAGGATCATGGTTGTGATTTGTGTCCTTTATATGGGTGGAGTTGTGGGTGTGTCTTTGTTCTCTGTTCCCACCCCCCCAGTATTTATTGGCTTAGTAATTGCTTGTTTGGCCTTTTTTTGTGTGATTTTTCCTTTGTACTGTCTGTGCATGTTGGAAACGTTCTTGTGACCGAGTCGGACCCTGCATTTGTCTCGTACGGTATTCTCCGTTTCGTTCACGCTGTGTTTGTGCAGTTTTCTATGCTGCGTACGCGTCGGTCGCGGTGTTTTGTGTTGCTTCGGCTCGGTTTTGTATGCGTGTCGGTCGTACGGCTTGTCCTCCGTCCGACTCGCTCGTGGTTTCGCGCCTTGCATCGTACTTTGCGGTTTGGAGTTCGCGTGTACGTTTCGGTCGGATTTGTTCCGGGTGCGTGTCGGTCGGTTGGATTCGCGTGTTTTTCCGACCGGATTGCTGTTTTCCGTGCGGCTCGGTCGTTCGACTTGGGTTCGGTACGTGTCGGTCGGATTTTGCACGCATTGCATCGTACTTGGCGTGTCGGGCGCCACAGGTACGTGTCGGTCGGTATAATTTCCGGATCCGAGTCGGTCGGTGCTTTTTCCGGCCCGAATTGGAATCGACCCCTTAGTGTTGCAAGTGTCATTTCACTTACAGGACAGGTACAACACAAATATAGTATTCTCTCATGGGAAACATCCATTACAACGCATGTCACTACAACACATGCCATTACAACGCATACCATTACAACTCATGCCATTACAACACATTATAAGGTAAGTATTGGAGATTTTTTAGTTTTAGGGTGGGTATGGGTTTTGGGGTAGATGGGAATTGTAATTTTTACCCCTACACTATCCAACACTTTCCCTACTGTTGCACTCACTGGAGTGGGAATAGCAATTTTTACCCCTACACTATCCAACACTTACCCTACTGTTGCCCTAAAAGTATTATGCATTGTAATGGTATGCGTTGTAAAGGTATGGGTTGTAATAGAATGCGTTGTAATGGTAGTTTTAAAAAATGCGTTGTAAAATCATGCGATGAAATGGTAATTGCGATGTAAAAACCGCGTTGTAAAAGCATGCATTGTAATTGTTTGCGTTGTAATGTCATATATTCTTCTCTCACGTGACAGAACAGGGGCTTGTAAGTAGACTGTACATTTCCCTCACATATATACAATAGGTACTATTCAGTTTACACCAATGCATGCTCCAAACACACTGAACAGTTGTAGCACCATTGGTAGAACTGCAAACTTCTTTCTTGTATAGACAGAATATGTACAGCACAGGTTAAAGAAGTGCTACTTCTTTCACGCACAAAACAAGTTTAAAGCTTGGGCAGTGGCAGTGCAAGCTTAGTTATACTCAGCACAGCAAGCTTTTCTCTCTATGTCTCTCACAGTACATGCAGGAAAAGTCCATGTTTATCTCATACACACCCAGAACACTATCTACAAATGATAGTAGATAGGGATTTGCACCAAAACCCATGGGTGGTTCCATGGGAATGCCACTATACCACCCATGGAATGCTCCCTTACTACAAGGTAGCGCAAAGTGGCATGGAGCGCTACTTTGCATTACTTTAGGAAACTTTTCAACAGAAATCGGGACTTGAACTGGAAAGTAAATTCCAACACAACACTTTGCACCACATCTGCATCACTTTTGTATGAGGATGAAATGGGGCGGTGATCTCCCTGTGGCAAAGTATAATGAAAATGTAAAAAGTTTATCAAGGTTTAAAAAAATTAATAACGTCTTTTTATGTTAGAAATTAATATACATTAATTTTATATATATATTTTAAATTTAGAGCAATATAAAAAAAACTCATATCGCTATCAACTTAATTTTGAATTAATAGCTCCCATGTCATGCGTTACTTACTTCACATATTACATCACTTATGAAATGTTCTGTGACATCATTGATAACATCAATGATGGATGACATGTGAAATGACATAATTGGGCCAAAATTCTGCATGACGAAGTGTGAGTTAGTTTCTTTAGTTAACTATTTCAGTTTGAATTTCAGTGTTTTTAGAGTTTATAACATCACTTTAACCTTGGTTTTTTACTGTGAGTATACACACATATCTGACCTTTGCTTTGATCTAGCTGATGTTTCCCTTGCTTTGGATGCAGTTGCCAGAAGCAGGGCACCAGGACCAGATGGCATTCCGGCAGACAAATTTCTGCAGGATAGAGCAAACTGGTGCTGGTATAGCCTCTCTCTGTCAAACGCTATTGCACGCAGAGCCCAAATACCTGACTCCTGAAAGGAAGCTGAGGTCATCCCAATATATAAAAAAGGTGATAGATCGCTCCAGTGTAATTACAGGCCAATGAGTCTGATCGACTGCATATAAACATTTTTGCTCGTCTAGTTTTGGGCAAAATACAAGAGTGGACTATAGATAGTGACATCATAATTCCAGGCAGGTTTTCGAAAAAAATATCCATGATGGACCAGGTTTTTCGCTTTTTCCTTCTGTATTGGAGGACTGTGGAGATCGGTGGGGGCAGTATTTATGTTGCTTTTGTCGATCTTAAATCATCTTTTGACTTGGTCCCACGCAAAAAAGCTATGGCAAGTGCTGGGCGACATGGGTATTCCTAAGAACCTCCTGAGTTTACTGATTCGTATACATGAGGAAAATTATGCCCAGGTTCACTGGGGTAGCCAGGGCAAAGGATCTGACTGGTTCCTCATTAATAAAGGAGTCTGCAAGGCTGCATTCTGGCGCCACCTTGTTTTCCCTATTTCTTAATGATATTGTTAACTTTTCTTTCTAGTTCACAAACTGATGTCCCTTCTCTGGCTGGTACAAAGACACCTATACTGCCATTTGCGGACAACACCTTATTGATCTCTAAGACACTCCAGCACACATTATCCAGTTTCAAGGAATTTTGCTCTGTTCATATCTAGAGATCAATTCTGTTAAGACTATTTTTATGTCCTTTAAAAAACATGTCATTCAGAGGCAGATTAGAGCTGTGGGGTACACCACTTGAGAGGGTAGATGTTATCAATTATTTGAGTGTTACTCTATCTTCCAACCTCTCATGGAAACCCCAGGTGGAACTACTGACGCTTAAACATAGGCAAACCCATTGCACCAGTGCTTCAGTTTTATGATGCCAAAGCAGTTAGTTCAGTTCTATATGGATCAGAACTTTGGGGATTTTCAAACTTACCTTCCCTGACTAGATCCGAAAATAGGTTTGTGAGAAACTTAGCCTGGCTGCCACCGAGTACCTCATTGACGCCCCTGATGATTGACATGAGTAGGAACACTCTAGCAGCTAGAGCTAGACTCCGTTCATTTCCATTTTGGAGACTGATTTGGTAAAAATCTGAACTTGCCCAGTGCACCATGGCCCTAAAGGATGTGATGGTGGTTGACAGATTACATAAAATCGAATGGCATAGGCAAATTATAAAGTTATTAACAGCTATAGGTCTGAGAATTCTTTGGGACAATCCACTTTCTAAACCATCATTGGCGGCCAAGGTGTTAAAAAAACAATATTGGCACTGGGTTAGCAAAAATATGGTTAAAGCAAGCGTCCGTTCATCATTGATGGGGAGCTTCTTAGACTTCAAGTGCAGCAGCCTCTTGGAACCTTATTGGGATGTCATCAGATAGATGTGCTATCCTTGTTCTTTTTTTATTGCTGTACTAATATTAATTTCATTATCCCATGGTCACACAATTTAAGATCAGGCCACGGGAAATGATGTCATTCGAGGAAGCGTCTTTCTCGCTTTGAATGTGATTCTATTATTCTACTCTGGTATGCTGCCCTGGCATTGCTCTCAGACCTGTATGAACTAGTTTTAATCTGTGTGGCTAATTTTAATATAATCTTGCAAATATTTTATCTGCTTGCTTTTATGACCTGAAATTGTCGAAATAAAGCTAATTTGAGTTGAGTATATATATATATATATATATATATATATATATATATATATATATATAAAAGAAAAGCCTTTCAGGCATAGAGTGACGCATAAATTATGCAAAAAAGAAGCAGAGAACTCTGGGTAGTTCTCAAGTTTAGGTGGAAAGCAGCTCCAGTATAGAGCACTCTCAACACCAGCGACACTCTAAATTTGCTCACCTCAAATGTCTGCTTATCTATCAAAGTCTATAAGCGTAGCATTAGCACAGTGCCATCCACGCCGAGATAGAAAGGGACAAAAGGGCTCATTACGATGGCGGGCGGACCTGAGTCCGCCTGCAATCGTTGCGGTGTGTGGGACCAGCCACCAGTCATGCGGAGGTCCCACCACACAAATTACGATGGGCGGATCCCGAGCCTTTAACATTGCGGACGGTGCTGCCTGCTGCAGCACCGTTCGCAATGTCAATATGGCATGCACTGCATTTCCCTGCACTACATGGCAGGCACCACGTGGTGCCTGCCACTTAGTGCTGGGAAATGTTGGGGGGTACCATGAGTACCCCCCCAGTGCACCCCCCCAAACACCAAAGTCAATCTCCACCAGGCTTTGAAGGGCGGGTGAACCGCCATTCAAGGCTGGCGGAGAGGAGGCATCCTAATATGGCGGATGTTGCCTGCTAGGCACCGCCACCATTCTGGGAATGCTTTCCAGGTCCGCCAGGCAATCGGAGCGATTGCCTGTGGTGGACCCGTGGCGGACGGAATTCCCGTCCGCCAGCAAACCGCCTGCCATCATAATATGGCAGGCGGAGAATGGCTGCAATGTGGCGGTGAATCCGCCACCGGCAGGCAGCAATGGCGGATTCACCGCTATCCTCAGCCCCATAGTCTTTTACCATTTCCACAGCAAAGTCTTTAAGCTTAGGATTAACACAGTGCTATCCATGCCGAGCTGATAAAATGGCCAAAGCCTTTTACCACTCCAGGCACAGAGTTACAGCTTTGGATTGGTAAAATACCATCCAAGCCAACCTGAAATGAATAAAAGCAACCCCTGACACGTGTTTCGCACTCATTAGAGCTCTTCAGAGAGGTATACCTTTGTTCAGACACAAGGGAGCACCCAGTATAAGTCAAAAGAAAACCCTTTCAGGCATAGTGTGATGCATAAATTATGCAAAAAAAGAAGCAGAGAACTCTGGGTAGTTCTCAAGTTTAGGTGGAAAGCAGCTCCAGTATAGAGCACTCTCAACACCAGTGACACTCTAAATTTGCTCACCTCAAATGTCTGCTTTTCTATCAAAGTCTTTAAGCGTAGGATTAGCACAGTGCCATCCAACCGAGATAGAAAGGGACAAAGGGGGTGATTAGGATGGCGTAACAATCGCCATTCCATCGTAACCTAATTTACCCACCGCCAGATTACAATGGCGGTGGGTAACGCGGCGGACGGAAAGCCGGGTGGACCTGGGGCACATATATGGTGGCAGTGCCTAGCAGGCACCGCCAGCCATATTAGGATGCTTAGATTTCGGGCCCCCGGGGGGGTGGAGGGCTGCACTTGGGGGGTACCTATGGTACCCCCTACATTGCCATGCACAAGGTGGCAGGCACTGCGCGGTGCCTGCCACGTTGTGCATGGCAATGCACAACATGACATTTTACCATTACGGCGTGTGCTGCAGCCAGCAGCACCCGCCACAATGTTAAAATGCCAGATGCGACCGCCGCGGTGGCGGTCGCATCATAATTGGGGTGGCGGGACCGCCACATGGCATGCGGGCGGTCCCATTACCGCTAGGGTGGTGGGCGTACTAAAGTCCGCCCGCCATCCTAATCACCCTCAAAGTCTTTTATCATTTCCATAGCAAAGTCTTTAAGCATAGGATTAGCACAGTGCTATCCATGCCGAGCTGTTAAAATGGCTAAAGACATTTACCACTCCAGGCACAGTATTACAGCTTTGGATTGGTAAAATACCATCCAAGCCAACCTGAAATGAATAAAAGCAACCTCTGACACGTGTTTCGCTCTCATTAGAGCTCTTCAGAGAGGTATAGCTTTGTCCAGACACAAGGGAGCATCCATTATAAGTCAAAAGAAAACTCTTTCAGGCATAGAGTGACGCATGAAAGGGTTTAGGGTGGGTATTGGTTTTATGGGTTTCAATGGAATTTTTAGCGTTTAGGATGGGTGTGGTATTTTTGGTGGCAAGGGATTTTGTAGGGTTTATGGTGTGTATGGGTTTTTGAGTCACAAGGAAATTTTTAAGGTTTTAGGCTCGTGTGGGTTTTTGTGGGGCAAGGGAAATCTTATGGTTTAGGGTGAGTATGAGTTTTTGGGAGATAAGGAATTTAAGGGTGTAGGGTGGTTATGGGTTTTTCGGGTTGTAAGGTTTGCCTTAGGGTTTAGGGTAGGTATGTGTTTTTGGGTGGCAAGGGAATATTGAGAGTTTAGGGTGGGTATGGGTATTTGGGTGGCAAGGGAATTTTCAGGGTTTAGGGTGAGTATAGGTTTTTAGGTGAAAAGGGCTTGTTAGGGTTTAGGGTGGGTATGGGTTCTTTGGTTGGCAAGGGAATATTTAGGGTTTAAGGTGGGTGTGGGTATTTGGGTGGTAAGGGATTTTTTAGGGTTTAGGGTGGGTATGGGTTCTTTGGTTGGCAAGGGAATATTTAGGGTTTAAGGTGGGTGTTGATTTTTAGGTGCAAGGGAATTTTTAGGGTATAGTGTGGCTATACGTTTTGGGTGGCAAGGGAATTTTCAGCATTTAGGATGGGTGTGGGTTTTTAAGTGGCAAAGGAATGTTTAAGGTTTAGAGTGGGTGTGGATTTTTGGGGGGGAAAGGGAAATTTATGGTTGTGGGTGGATATGGGTTTTTGGATGATAATGGAATTTTTACGGATTAGAGTGGCTGTGTGTTTTTGGGTGGTAAGATACTCTTTCGGGTTTAGGTTGGGTATGGTTTTTTGGGTGGCCAGTGAATTTTTATGGGGTTAGGGTGGGTATGGGTTTTTGGGAGGCGAGGGATTTTTTAAGGTTAGAGTAGGTATGGGTTTTTGGGTGGTAAGGGATTTTTGGGGGTTCGGGTCGCAAGGAATATTTAGGGTTTAGCGTGAGTATCGTTTTTTTGGGTGGTAAGGGAATGTTTAGGGCTTAGGGTGGGTATGGGTTTTTGGGTGGCAAGGGATTTGTTAAGGTTTAGGGTGGCAAGGGAATTTTTATTTCTAGAGTGGGTATGGGTTTCTGATTGGCAAGGGATTTTTTAGGGTTTAGGGTGGGTATGGTTTTTTGGGTGGTAAGGGAATTTTTAAGGTTAAGGGTGGGTGTGGATTTTTGGGGGCAAGGGAAATGTTTTGGTTTCGGGTGGGTATGGGTTTTTGGGTGGTAATGAATCGTTTAGGTGTAGTGTTTGTATGGGTTTTTGGGTGGCAAGGGATTTTTCAGGGTGGGTATGGGTTTATGGGAGGCAAGTGGATTTTTAGGGTTCAGGGTGGGTATGGGGTTTATGGGTGGCAAGGGAATTTTTAGTGTTTAGGGTGGGTGTGAGATATTTGGTGGCAAGGGATATTGTAGATTTTACAGTGTGTATGGATTTTTGGGTCGCAAGGGAATTTTTAAGGTTTAGGGTGGGTGTGGGTATTTGGGTGGAAAGGGATTTTTTAGGGTTTAGGGTGGGCATGGGTTTTGGGTGGCAAGGGAACATTTAGGGGTTAGGGCTGGTATGGGTTTTTTAGGTGGTAATGAATCATTTAAGGTTTAGTGTTTGTATGGGTATTTGGGTCACAAGGGATTTTTTATGAATGGGTATGGGTTTTTGGGTGGCAAGTGAATTTTTGGGGTTTAGGTGTGTGTAGGTTTTTGAGCGGTAAGGGATTTTCAGGGTTTAGGGGGGGAATGGGTTTTATGGGTTTCAATGGAATGTTTAGTGTTTAGGATGGGTGTGGTATTTTTGGTGGCAAGGGATTTTGTATGGTTTTGGGTGGGTAAGGGTTTTTGGATGATAAGGGAATTTTTAGGGATTAGAGTGGATGTGTGTTTTTGGGTAGTAGGGTACTTTTTCGGGTTCAAACCCACACCCACCCTAAACCTTAAAAATTCTCTTGCCACCCAAAACCAATACACCCCGTAAACCCTATCAAAATTCCTTGCCACCAAAAATCCCACACACATCCTAAACGATAAAAATACCCCTGCCACCCAAAAAACCCATACCTATCCTAAACCCTAAACAATCCCTTAACACTCAAAAACCTACACCCATCCTAAACCCTAAAAATTCAACTGCCACCCAAAAACATATACCCACCCTAAACCCTAAAATATCCCTTACCATTCAAAAACCCATACTCATCCTAAACCCTCAAAAATCCCTTGCCAGTCAAAAACCCATACCCACCCTAAAAAAATTCTTGCCACCCAAATACCCACACAAACACTAAACCCTAAAAGATTAATTACCACCCAAAAACCCATACTAAACCCTAAAGGTTCACTTGCCACCGAAAACCTATGCCCACCCTAAACCCTAAAAAATCCCTTACCACCCAAATACCCATACACACCCTAAACCGTAAAAAATACCCATACCACCCAAAAACCTATCACCCTAAAAATTCCCTTACCACGAACAAACACATACCCACCCAAATCCCTTAGAGTTCCCTTGCCACCCAAAAACCCACACCCCCCAAACCCTAAAAATCCCTTTCCACTCAAAAACCCATACCCACCCGAAACCCTTAAAATTCTCTTACCAACCAAAAACCAATACAAATGCTAAACCCTAAAAAATCCCTTGCCACCCAAAAACTCATACAAATGCTAAAGCCTAATAAAATCATTCTCGCCCAAAAATCGATACCCAACCTAAACCATAAAATTTCCCTTGCCCCACAAAAACCCACACCCACCCAAAACCATAAAAATTCCCTTGCCACCCAAAAACCCACACCCATTTTAAATGATAAAAATTCCCTTGCCACCCAAAAAACCCATACTCACCCTAAACCCTAAAAAATCCCTTGCCACCCAAAAACCCATACCCATCCTAAATCTAAAAAATTCAGTTGCCACCCAAAAACCCATACCCACCCTAAACACTGAAAAATACCTTACCACCCAAAAATCCATACCCATCCTGAACCCTAAAAATTCCCTTGGCACCCAAAAACCCATACCCACCCTAAACCCTAAAAATTCCCTTGCCACTCAAACCCATACCCACCCTAAAGCCTAAAAAAGCCTGTATCCCCTAAAAACCTATATCACCCTAAACCCTAAAAAATACCTTACCACCCAAAAACCCATACCCACCCTAAACCCTAGAAATTCCTTTGCCACCCAAAAACCAGTACACACCCTAAACCCTAAAAAAGCCTATATCACCTAAAAACACATTTCTATTGTAATTTTTCCAGATACAGTAAGAAAGCCTATAGCTTTAACTTATTTTTACATTTAGGTACAAATGTTGACTGCATGCCAATGTTTGTGTTTTTTAAAAATATATTTAGAAGCAGGTCCTTTATAGTGCAATTGCCTTCTTTTTCTTATAACATGCCCTACTCTTTATAAGATCATCGTATGAGCAGCAGTTCTTTTAGTTAAAAATCTTTCAGAGCATCAGTCTTTCCACATCATGTTGTTCTTCCCCAAGTCAACGACATATAATCGTACAGTACTAGTCAGTGTCCCTGCCTTTTAAAAAAGGTGCATTGCTACTTCTCATATCACCATCTCCCATTATTACGGTTTACCATCATTTTTAGACCACAACAAATTTAAATAAAGCAGCGAAAGTCACATAATTTTTGGAACTTTGCTCTACACTTGCTAAGCAAAATTTCCAAAATTGCACCACTTCACATACTATTGTCATTTGCAGCAACATTTTACTGCAAGTACATGAGAATAATGCAAATGGTCTGAACATGAACGGCGGTTGCTTGCGCAGCCTGTGTTTTTTCATGCTATGTTTTTATCATGGCGCGTATTTTGTGCTCCAATATCGCACTCAATGATGGATTCTCATTTTGAGTAATTGCATGTGATTTCGCATAATTTCCCTGAAAATTCGCATAATTATGTGAAAACAAATTTATCCACAAAGACAATTAATAATGCAAAATTATCCTTAACTGAAACATCTATGTCAATAGCAACAATAACCCTACTATTTAGAGCCGTCTGTCTAAGGCTGCAACAGAACATCTCCAGCATTCTTTGTGCTTTTAACCCCTTCCATGCGGCGCAAATTTTCGCGCTGTGCGGGGGTTTTTATTAGTGGGCGGGGATTCGACGGCTCCCGACCGTCGTGCGCACACGCCCACCGTGACGCATGAGGGCCGGGAGCCGTCATGAGCATACAAGGGGTTAAATCAACCACAGCTAGATAATGTCAAAGCCTTAGGAGACTCACTCTATGGAGCTGAATTGTGGGGCTTCCTGCAGCCAAGTGGTCTCACTTTAATTGAAAACACATTTTTGAGATTCCTGATTAAATTTCCCCAGAGCACCCACTGGTTCCATTCCTTTAGACATAGGGATGAAGAATATATCTTCAAAGGCAAACATCAGAAACCTGCTAGCTTGGCGGAGGTTGTGGTACACCCAGGAACTATTACCATATCATGCAGCCCTAGAAGAGATCATTTCTCTTGATAGGCAATGTAAAATCCTGTGGTTTAGAAGTGTGTGGTCAATGCTAACGTTACTTAACTTTGAAGTGCAATACAAATTCAGGATGAACTTCCAACCACTATCTAAAGAACACTATCCAAAAATGCATTGGAATACTGTGCCAAAGAAATTACTAATTCCTGACTCAGAAATTCCTAACTGTAGCCTTTCTGGATTTTAAATGTACTGGTTCTTAGGAATGCTATTTTGACTTTATTACTCTCCTAGTGGCTAGTTAGTTATATGTAAAATTCAGACTTGGATCTCTTTATTTCAGCGGTTTTTGTTCTAAACGGTAGAACGTATACCGCCTGTCCAGCACTTTGCCGGCATGTAATTCGCCAGATGAGAAAATGGCTTATCTTCTATTCTTTTGTGCAGCGTATAAAAATCCCAGGAGGAAGGGGATAATACGGATTTGCCATTCCATGGGGGTAACGCAACAAGCAGAGGCATTAAGGCTATTGAGATAAGACACTAGTGAAGCCATTGTATGCAGTCTGTCAAAGTATCTCCAAACGGTTTGATGCATGAGGAGAAAGATCATTGGCAGGTTGGCTGTTCAAGAATCATGTTAAAAACACATTAAAAATGGTCCACCAGGTAATGGTAATGGAGAATTTTCTGAAATAGGACGAATATTATCTTATGTTTATATTTATGTTTTATCAGTAGAATCAGAGTTATGAATTTGTAAATTTTAAAGTGAAAAATAGTGCCTAAACGTTCAAAACACCAACTGTGGGCATCAAGTCGTGCAAGACCAGCTCAAAGTAAAAAGTTAAGGCCTACCGCAATGGACCACAGTTCGGATACAAGAAGTGGATTGGACCGCGTCTCGACTTACCTTCATATTTAGAAGGAATTTTTGAAGAAAAATGTCTGAGAAGTTAAAGCTCAGCTGGGCAAGGCAGCGAAGGGTGTCCAAAGAGGAGGCGTCGTTTTCGTGGAGCCGTTGGACGAAGTCACAGTGAAGATTCCTACTTTCAGACTTAGGGTCAAAATTATCAAGATTTGACGCTGCAAAAAGTAGCAAGACAACATGCTGCACTGCATCAAATGGAGAGGGCAGGAATGTGCCATATTTATAAATACTTTGCGCATTGGTGCTTTCTCACTGTGCTGGTGCATTATGTGCTACCTAGCGCCAACACAGGCACCTTTGTGCCGTAGTGAAAGGGTGCCTGTGTTGCAGGAAAGATTGTTTTTATTGAGGAAGGGACACATTCCTGCACAGAGGCAATCCTTAAATGCATTTTCCTCTTTCTAAGTGTGCTGTATTCTGAACAAACAAAGAGAAATAAAGATATTTCTCCTTGTTGCGCCTCTATCAGGAAGGCATACAGTTTTGGCGCATCCCCAGGTTTGCTTGTCGTGGTAAATCTGGGAATGTGCCAGAATATATGGGTGGATGCATGGGAACACCCAAACTCCACCCATGAAACAACTTTCTGGCACTGACTAACGCAAGGCAGTGACTTACACAGCTTTGCATTACTCCAGATTTACCAAGCCACACAGGGCCACGCAAGGTGGCCTTGCGTGGCTTGTTAAATCTGACTCAAGGATTGCATTGCCCTTTCATTGCCCTTGAGTCACCCTGCGTGACGGGAGGGCATGCAATTCTTTGGCAAATCTGGGCCTTTGTCTCTTTTTTGGAAGTCGAAAATCTACACCAGACGAGGCTGCAGCTGTGTCAGATGAGGGCTCCAGGAGGTTGGATACCCTTCCAGAGAGGGACCACTGAACAGGTTTTGCAGCAATGGAAAAGAATGTAAGGGAGCTACCTCAAAGTCAGGCAAACCGGAAATGCACCTTGGGCGGATCAGTGAAAAATGCACGTTGGTCTTCTCTCAGGCCTCAAGGCACTTTTGGGCAGAGAATTTTTAAGTCCCAAGTTTTAGATCTGAGGCATCTGCTCACCTTCAGCACCACTTCTAAGGATCCAGTACTGGAGGAGAACCACTCTGAGGGTCACGACTCACTCAGGGTGGGTCCAGGTCCAGGTTCAAGATGGTTGTCATTGGGTCGTTTGAGTGCATGGTCAGCCGGAGGGTGTTCTTTTGGATGATGGCGATGCCTCCTCCTGGTCGGTCGGTGCAGTCCTTGCGGGTGATTTTGTAGCCGTCGGGGATGGTGATGACAATGTCCGGTCCGGATCAGGGGTTGATCAAGGTTTCTGTGAAGAAGGTGATGTCGGGAGAGGTGACGTCGAGGAGGTCCCAGATTTCTGTGGCGTATTTGTGGAGGGATCGCACGTTGAAGAGGATGCAGTTGAGTTGGTCGAGTGTGCTGTTGGTCGGTTGGGCGGTGAGAGGATTTGGCATGCTGGCGTGGGTGAGGAAGTGGCTGCAGTTCTGGCAGGAGAAGGGTCCTGGGGTCTTCGGTGACGCGAGGTGGCAGGCGGTATGGCGTCCTGAGTTGTGGGCGAGGAGGGTGCTGGCGTCATAGCGTTGGAAGGTCCGAGAACCAGGGTCCCTGGTGCTCGGCATAGTCCAGGCACGGACGGGTGCAGACAGGCCTGCCTTTGGCGCACCAGCAGTGCAGCCGCGCAGCGGCTGCCATTAAGTTGTGCTGGGGGCTGGACAGCTGGGAGGCAGGAAATGCGGGAGCGGGAAGGGTCACTGGAGGGGCGGGCCATTGGGATCACAGTAACAGGGACGAGGGCGGCAAACAAAGGAAAGAAAAAGGTAAAAAAGGAAAAAGCTGAATAAAGGCAGAAATCAGAAAAGAGAGGCAGAGGGACAGCCCAGCAGCAGAGCAGTAACGCTCTACCACTAGACCAGCAGATATGAGGCGCAGGCAGGGGCCTGCGGGTGGAGGTGGGCCTCGACCAAGGGTCAGCAACAGGGGCAGCAGCAGCTACCAGGCAGAGTTTCACTGTGAAGGGAACAAGTCCACTAGAAGGTCAGTGTTTGCTACTTCCACTCCAATTTAAGTAACAGTAGGGAAAGTGTTAGACTTCAGAGGGGTTCAAACGGCCATTTCCATTCCAGTCTAAACAACAGTAGGGAAGGTGTTGAACCTCTGAGGGGGTCAGATTTACTATTCCCATTCCACCCTAAGCAAAAGCAGGCAAAGTGCTGAATTTCAGAGAGGTTAGATTTACTATTCCCACTGCAATGTAAGCAACAGCTGGAAAAGTGTTGGACTTCAGAGGGATTAGATTTGCTATTCCCACCCCAATATATACAAAACAGAAGGAAAAGTATTGGACTTCAAAGGGGTTATATTTACTATTCTCACTCCATCCTAAGCAACAGTAGGGAAAGTGTTGGACTTGGTAAGGGTTATATTAACTATCCCCACCCCAATTATGAATGAATGAATGAAAGAATTTTGATTTATAAAGCGCCTGGTAACTCCAAGAGAGTGTCCCCGCGCTGAGCAAAAATCAGGCCCTGGCGAGTCCGGTGCAAATGGACTTCTAACTCTGTCTAAAGAGCCAAGTCTTCAGGTTCTTCCGGAAAATTGCCTCAGACTGTTCAAGTCTTAGGTTGATCGGCATTGAATTCCATAGCTTGGCTGCACGCAGTCCAAACGAGCAGCCCCTCAGTCTTGCACGGCGTACTCTGGGGATCACTGCCAGCGCTGCTTCTCCAGATCTAAGCGTTCTGGAGGGCGTATATGCCTTGATCAGGGGGAAGAGATAGCTGGGACCCCTTCGATACATTATCCTATGCGTGAAGCACAGGGCTTTATACGCGATTCTGTGTTTAACTGGGAGCCAGTGAAGTTCAGCCAGACCGTGTCTAATAGGGGACCATTTCGGTAGTCTCAGAAGCATCCGTGCTGCAGCGTTTTGTACTCTTTGCAGCATCGCTGGCCTGCCTATAGATGTACCCAGATAGAGCACATTGCAGTAGTCCAGCCGAGACATCAGCAGGGCCTACACTACTGTTTTTTGAGCTTCCGCCGGAAATAGCCTCAGGAGCTTCTTTATTAGTCTCAGCACCCTGAAGCATATGCCCACTGTGGTCCTGATCTGACTGTCAAACGACAGCTGGGAATCAAAAAGGATGCCTAGATTTTTCACTTTGGGTTTCGGGCTCGGGTGGGGCCCATATCAGCCGGCCACCATGCAGAGGACCAGATGGAGGGCTGTTTCCCCACCACCAGCACCTCTGTTTTCTCTGCATTCAAATTCAGGCAGCTAGCCCGCATCCAAGTTGCTAGGTCAGTGAGGCATAGTTTAAAGTTGGTAGTGGCCCTCTCATCGTCATTAGCTAATGTAATAATAAGCTGAGTGTCATCAGCATAAGACACCATCTTCACCCCATGGCTCTGGATAACATCAGCCAATGGCCGCAGGTAAAGATTGAAAAGAGTGGGGCTCAGTGCCGACCCCTGAGGCACTCCCCTCTGCAACGGGATAACGTCCGAGGTGTATGGCTTCTGGATGACCAAAACGAGCGTTTGTGAAGGAAGTCTGCAATGCAATAAAAGGCTCGGCCCCTAATATCCTGTGTCCACAATCGATCCAGTAACACAGTATGCGAGACTGTATCGAAGGCTGCGCTGAGATCTAGCATAACGAGAGCCCCCAATTTCCCTTCGTCAGCCACCTTGCGTAGTGACTCTGTGGCCAGAAGCAGGGCCGATTCTGTACTATACTGAGGCCTGAAGCCTGATTGGGTCTCATGTAGGATGTTCTTCTCAGTGTTGAACTCTGTCAATTGTGAGTTGACGTGCCTTTCCGCCAGTTTAGCCACAAGAGGTAGGAGAGAAATGGGGCGAAAGTTCTCTGGTTTAGAGGGATCCTTAGAAGGTTTTTTTAGGAGCGGGATCACCATGGCCTGTTTCCACTCAACCGGGAGTCGGCCGGCCTCGAACGACTTGTTGAGCACCGCACAAAGTCTGGGTGCCAATGCGGGCATCCCCAGTTTCCAGATAGCTGGAGGCGCCGGGTCCAGTGGAGAGCCACATTTGATTTTAGTCACTAGAGAATCTAGTTTTTCCACTGAGATGCTCTCAATCTTGAAAGCGCCTTTGAGGAGAGGCTCAGAGTTTCTCATGAACGGATGGTCAGAGTTGTTGACAGCACCCGGAAAGGAGGCGTATATCGCTGAGAGTTTATCCAGAAAAAAAATGGGCAATCTTATTGCAGCTGCTCCTGCTGGGGTCCATGCCCGCGGATACCGTATCCAGGGAGGTGAGGGATTTCATAATTCTAAAAATCTCCCGCGGGGCGTTTTTGGCTGCATTGATCTTCTGTGAGTAGAAAACCGTCCGCGCCACCCTGATTTTTTTTGGGATATTCTCTTAGCAAACGTAGGTAAGACTCTTTGTCTTGCGAACAGTAATACTTCCGCCATTTACTTTCTAAATGTTTGCAAGATTTTTTTGTTTGTGCGAGGTCCTCTGTGAACCAGCCTGCTGAGGGTCTGGACCATGGAGAATTAAATGTTCTGCACGGTGCTATCCTATCTAGTGCTACCTCTAACCATGTTGTAACTTGCAGGTTGGCAGCCTGTGGGGACTTTTTTAGGCAGGGTGGACTATGATTCAGGGCAAAGGTAAGCGCCTCCTGACTGATCCTAGTCCAGTTTTGAATTTTGAGTTGGGGGGCCTGGGTGGGTTTAGGTAGGTAGTGGGTATCCAGAATCTGGTAGGGGATAGCATAGTGATCGGACCAGGCGATAGGAATCGGGGTGTCGACTTTGACCAGCTCTGGGTTTGCAAAAATGGGGTCAAGAGTGTGCCCCCGGATGTGGGTGGGTGCCTGTACCAACTGCGAGAGCTGAAGCCACTTTCGGTCCTTCAATAAATCTACACTATTACGTGAGGTAGGATCGTCAAAGTGTAGGTTAAGATCCCCTAAAATTATGAACTTAGAATGTTGAATGACAAACGACGGAATCATGTCCAGAAGTGCTTAGATAAACGCGGCAGCTACTCCCGGCGGCCTGTAAATCAACAGGCCATTGAGAGAGTACTGGCCTGAAATCGCTAGAGAGAAGGAGGCTGCTTCTGCCCCACTGATATGGACTTCAGACAGGCTGCAGTGTAGCTGATGCTTGTGTATAACCGCCAGCCCACCCCCTCCCCAGAGGTCTATCCAGTCTGGTTATTACATAGCCCCTAGGAACAGCGTCTACAATGTCTAGGGCGGACTGCGCATGAAGCCATGTTTCCACTAGGAAAAGGGCAGTCATCTGTCTCCCCACAATCAGGTCTGCAATTTCAAATCTGTGCTTTGGGAGGGAGCGAAAATTTAATAGGAAAAATTGGCCTTTCTTAGGGTTGTCAGGGGAGTTTACCATTATCGGGCGTAGCATAAAGTAGCATCTCTCGCAGGAATTTTGTCCCAGCTCCACCTGAACCGAATGCAGACAGATGGTGTTGCGCTTGTGGTTTAGAGTGTGTAGCTTGTTTGTGGAATATTGCACCGGACCTGGCCTGCAATTGGCATGGTTTCTGGCTCCAGGCGCCGTCCCGGCGAGGACAGGCGCAGACGGGCTTACCTTTGGCGCGCCAGTGGCGCGCCCGCTGCGCGGTTGCGCCAGGCTTCTCTTTTTATAGCCTGCGTGACTAGAGCACTGCAGGCCAAGATGGCGTCCCTGCTCCACCCTACGGGAGCCCAGAGGACCAAAAATGACAGCGTGAATCCGGAAAGAGAGCCACAAGCCTCAATCACGGGCAAGACCCACCCCCCGCAGCCTCCCGGTAAGCAGAATGCTCTTAGTTTGCACACAATGTCAAATTCAATATTAAGGAAAGCATAGGAATTGGATGGACTAGATTTACTGTTCCCACTCCAATTTAAGCAACAGTAGGGAAAGTGTTGGACTTCAGAAAGGTTACATATACCATTCCAATGCAGTCATTTAAAAAAAAATATTTAAATACCTAAAAACATAAAATGATTAACCATAGTTAAACTAGAAAATATATATTGTATAAATTTAAATAAAATGCACAATTTATTATAAATATACAAAATAAACGTATAATTAAATGAAATATTTAAATAAACATACGTAGAGTTCACTTCTCTCGCTACTACTGAAAACACCACAAACACCAAGAAGATAAATTAAAAAATAAATAAAACAATAATAAAATTAAAATAAATGAAACATAAAAATAATAAATATAATATACACTTGCTGATATATATTACTAATTAATTATTGCATAGTCTAAATAAAACTATTTTTTCATTTTAAATATTCAATGAAAAAATTATGATTTATGAATTAAATATTTAAATAACAAAAATTTATAAAGAAAACTATTTTCATTGAAATAATTTCTCACCCTATTCCCCTACAAACTGACATGCTGCTAAATTAGCTATAACTAATTATACTATACAAAATATAAATAAAAAATCTGAAATTAAACCCAAATAAATGAAAGAACAATTAAACAATTAAAACATTACATACTAACCATTTATATATTGATTTTACCTTACTTTACTTAACGTTAAAAAATAATTTGTTAAAATGTAATTAACCTCCCACCATATTCCCCCAAAAACCCAATATCCCGCTACTAAATTATAAACTACTTAACATAGGTATTTGTAGATCGCACATTAACTCTTAGGCATCTTGGCATTAACAGATGTTTATTGTTACCCAACAGTACTCATTTTATTGACCTCAGATGGTTGAAAGCCTGAGTGGACCCGCCGGGATTTGAACCTATGACCATGAGATTGAACACAGGGCCCTGCAGTGGACACATTAGTACACTGAGCCACCAGACCTATCTAATTGCCTTTTAAAAATTCAATTACACATTTAAAATTGCAAACTATATTTAAAAAAAGACAATTTTACTAATATTATAAATATATATATATATTTAATAAAAAACAATGTTTATTACAAGTATACTAAAGTACACAATATTAATTACAACAATTGTCTTCATTACCATATTGTATACAATAAAACCTGCATTCTTAAATTTTATATTCTGTTCTACTATATTTTTGTAGTGGTGATATTTTTGCCAACATATTTGTCACATGATATTTTGGAAACAATATTTGTTTCATTCACCATATTTAACATGTACCCATTTAGAAAATGTCCCTTGTCTCATGAAAAGTGTAGTTACAGAACTATTAGTCATTTTCTCTACTCCGGCACAAAGGGAACACAAACCTAATTGCAAAATGAGGAGCTTATTGATGAGCCCCTTGTTACACTTTTGCCCCGCCATTGCGTCACTTTTTATGAGGCTGCAGCGGCATAAATAATGCGCCATGTTGCACCATATTTACAAAGTGATGCGTCGGGTATACTGTATGTACGGTGGGTGTTCCCCCGCTAGAAGCCTCGTAGAGGTGGCACATAACTGTGCCACTTCTAGGACGCTACTGCGTCACAACCTTACGCCTGCCTCATAGCAGGCATAAGGGTGACGCAGTGCAATGGGAATAGGCTTCCCCCATGCATTGCTGGAGTTGCATCATGCTTACGACACAACTCCAGCAATGCGTGGGTTTCGCGCCGACAGATACGTCAGGATTGCTGACGTATCTGCCATTCCTTGCGACATGGTGCGCCGTACATTAAATGCGGCACATCCATCATGTCGCAAGGAGGGCGCACTGAAAAGTGTTGCATCACTGCTTTTACGCAGCGATGCAACACTTCTCATAAATGAGGCCCTTAGGGGCCGATTCCGATCTCGGTCGGAGGCGCACCCAATACCATTCGGTCGGGAAAAAAGCCATGCGCAAGCCTGTTTCCCGACCGAACCGTACTGCGAGTCCGGCCGGCGAAGTACGATGCGAGTCGCCGACCGACTCGTCCGGGCGTCCCGACAGCTCCGACCGACTCGCTCGGACTCGAACCGCTCCGACCGACTCGGTCGGACACGGTCGCACCGCGCAATGGAGACGTTTTCCGGCCGGGTAAGTACGATGCGCACCTCGGCCGCTCCGACCGACTCGCGCCGTCCGACTCGAACTCGCTGTCGGGGCCGTACTTTGGAGTCCGTGTCGGACCCCCTGTACGCGTGCCCGTGCGAGGCGCACACAGGGGACCCAAGGGTCCCCTACCTGTGCGTGTACGCCGCGGCGCGTCGCGGCGTACTCGCTGTAGAAGCGCCCTTGTCCGCCTCGCACCCATTGAGTCAATGGGAGCCAGCGTACGCGTTATGCGACCGGCTCCCATTGACTTCAATGGGAGTCCGACCGACTTCGTGTCCGATAACATACGGACGCATCGTACTCGTTCGGTCGGACTGCACGGGTCCGGTTCGGTCGGAAATCTCTCCGGGTCGGCTCGGTCGGAGAGATTTCCGGCCCGAATCGGAATCGGCCCCTAAGGGGCCGATTCCGATTCGGGCGGAAATCTCTCCGACCGAGCCGACTCGGAGATTTCGACCGACCGGATCCGTGCAGTCCGACCGAACGAGTACGATGCGGCCGTATGTTATCGGACACGAGTCGGTCGGACTCCATTGAACTCAATGGGAGCCGGTCGTACAACGCGTACGCGGGCTCCCATTGCCTCAATGGGTGCGAGGCGGACAAGGGCGCCCCTACAGCGAGTGCGCCGCGAGCGCCCGCGGCGTACTACGCACAGGTAGGGGGACCCTTGGGTCCCCCTGTGTGCGCCTCGCACGGGTACGCGTACAGGGGTCCGACACGGACCCCCAAAGTACGGCTCCGACAGCTCTTACGAGCCGGAGTGCGCGGCTCGGTCGGACTGCTCGCGGCGCGCATCGTACTTACCCGGCCGGGAACGTCTCCATTGCGCGGTGCGAATCGGGTCCGAGCGAGTCGGTCGGAGCGGTTCGAGTCCGAGCGAGTCGGTCGGAGCTGTCGGGACGCCCGGACGAGTCGGTCGGCGAGTCGCATCGTACTCGCTCGGCCGGACTCCGCGTACGGTTCGGTCGGGAAACAGGCTTTCGCATGGCTTTTTTCCCGACCGAATGGTATTGGGTGCGCCTCCGACCGAGATCGGAATCGGCCCCTGTATGTATTAAATGCCCACTGCCAAAAACACGTTTTTCAACTTTGTGAAGGACTCCTATCTTTAACATGGGCACATTTTAAGGTTTCTTTTCTCACAAAAACAGCTAGTGCATGACTATCAAATTGTCCTTCTCTATTCCTGAACAAAGGATTCATCGTCTCCTTTTAGGAAGCCTAGTTTTATACCCCACACACACCGAAGTACAACATTTGGGCTCACTCCTCAAAAGAAAATTTTGTTAACATTGTGAAAGATTCCTATAATTAAAGTAGGCACATTCTGATGTTTTTATTCCAATGAAAAAGACAGCTGTATGTCAGCCAAAGTGACTTTCTCTACTCTTACATTATGAGCATACCAGCTCAGTTCAGGAATACAATTTGTAAGACTCTGGTATATGATTTGCCCTTCAAATAACTTGAGACCATCAACGCTGAGAAAGTCTTTTGTAGCTGACATGAGCACTTTTGAGAATGTTTAAGCCTTGTTTAAGAATTTCTATTTTACACTCCAAATATAAAAGGCTGAACAAATAGATGTTTCAACTTTGTGAAAGTTTCCCATGTTTCACCTAGGCACATTTTGAGAATGTGTCTTCCCATAAAAAGGCGGATGTACCACTTCCAACTTGATTTTTTCTACTCTTGCAAAAAGGACTGCTAGCTCCATTCTGGAACTCCACTTACAGAATTTGTGCCCCCAAACACAGTAAAAGTTTAAAGTTTGTTAAACAAGGTTTATGTGCATATATATTGCAACCTGGGTTTAGCGGATTCCGGAGTGCTTCCTAATCGCCAGTGGTGCTGGTTTGAGGCGATGCCACATCACGCCTCTAACAATCGAAAAATTCCACTTTTCACATGAAGAATGGACCAGCACTCAAATCTCTGGAAGTATCCAATTTAATTCAAAGGCAGCATTCGTGAGGACATATATATACAGGTATTTATAGAGTGTGAGCCTGGTTAGCTTGAAAGAGCCCCAAGAGCAGGTATAAGGAATACTTCGAGAGAAAGAAGAGCTTTGTGAGGAGAGGACCATTTCATTCTTGAATTATAGAGACAAAAATGATAAAGATGTGCCAGTTCTTAAATCAATTTCTCTATTGTAATAATCATGAAGTGTCAGAACTAATCAATATGGGGAGTTTATTGCAATCAGAAATACAGTTTTATCTTCTTAATGGAGACTAGAGTTGATAAATGGGGGCTAGAAAAGAAAATGAGAACTCTGATACTTGGATTTTTAAAGAAGTGTAAACCTTCCTGGATGAACACAGTTTAAATCAGTTAATGCTGCATTTGAAGTGGGATTCATAGATATGGGATAATTCCAGTCTATCTCTAGGGGTGGCTTGAGTACCACTATTATCACATCATATCATCTCATATGTATATATAAAGTGCACATTCACACCTGAGGGTATCTTGATGCTGAATACCATATGTTTTTGTTATCCAAGTAAATAATACTTATTGTATAGACCTTGGAAGGTATAAAGGCTGAGGGGTAGCACCAGGATTCAAACATGTGAGAGAGTGGTCAAACACATATCCCTCAAGTGGATTAATTCATTTAATAAGCCACCAGGCTAATATGATCTGTATGGGTTCTTCAACTTGCCTATCATTACACACATTACTGTGGAGACTTGAATATGACTGTAATCACACATTATCACTGTGGGGACTTAAACATCACTATAATCTCACAATATCTCTGTGAGGACTTGTACATGACTATAATCACGCACTATAACTGCGTGCTATCCCTTTGCATCCCATTAATTACACGCTATCTCTGTGAGGACCTGGGTATGTCTTTAATCATACTCTATCTCTGTGGGGATCTGGGCATGTCTGTAATGACACACATTCTCTTTGGCAACCGTGGTAATACTATAGTCACACACCATCTCTGTGGGGACCTTGACATCTCTATAATCACACACTATCTCTGTGGGGATCTGTGCATGTCTATAATCACACACAATCTCTGTGGGGACCTCGACATCTCTATAATCACACACTATCTCTGTGGGGACCTGGGTATGTCTATAATCACACACTATCTCTGTGGGGACCTCGACATCTCTATAATCACACACTATCTCTGTGGGGACCTGGGCATGTCTATAATCACCCACTATCTCTGTGGGGACCTGGGCATGTCTATAATCACACACTATCTCTGTGGGGACCTGAGCATGTCTATAATCACACACATTCTCTTTGGCAACCGTGGTATTACTATAGTCACACACCATCTCTGTGGGGACTTGAGCATTCCTGTAATTACACGCAAGCTCTGTTTTGGCTTGAGCATCATCAGCTTCACATTCTCTGTATGGGGCTTTGTGAATACTGATAAGAAGTAAAGTTAGACTTTTGGTCTAAGTTTACATTGTTGAAACTGAAAAGTAGAAAAGTTAGATTTTTTTCTAAGTTTACCGTTGTAAATCGGGCCCTATTTTAATGAGGACTTAAACACAATCATCTTCATGCACTATCTCTGTGGGGGCTTAAACATGGCTATAATAACACACTATCTTTGTGGAGACTTGAACATCACTATAAAAACATATCATCTCTGTGGGGACTTGAGCATTCCTGTAATTAAACGCAAGCTCTGTTTCGACTTGAAGCACCAGGGGTGCCATGAGGCACAGGGTCAAGACTGATTTGCATATAGCTGGGTCTAAACTGGGGTGGTGAAGTGAGCTAAAGAACGATGATGGATTCAACCCAGATCTGTGACCGGGGGTGACTGACTGAAAAGTTTCAGGACTCCGTCCATAATCTCCTTGTGTTTGCTTTGTCCGCCCTAAGTTGGCAGGGTATGCCCAGACATGGGTCCCTTGCTCACTTTGCCACTGGATTCAAGCTAGCCTGGCTGATGAAGGGTGTTACCTGAAACCGGTCCCAGGATGCTTGTTTCCGGTCCAGGGAAGACCTGGCTTGGCAGTCCGGGCTGGACTGTTCCCATGAGGCACAGGGTCAAGACTGATTTGCATATAGGTGGCTCTGAACTGGGGTGGCGAAGTGAGCTAAAGAACGATGATGGATTCAACCCAGATCTGTAACTGGGGGTGAGTGACTGAAAAGTTTCAGCACTCCGTCCATCATCTCCTTGTGTTTTCTTCGACTTGAACATCATCAGCTTCACATTCTCTGTATGGGGCTTTGTGAATATTGAAAAGTAGTAAAGTTAGACTATTGGTCTAAATTTACCTTTGTGAATGGGGCACTATTTTAATGAGGACTTAAACACAATCACCTTCATGCGCTATCTCTGTGGGGACTTGAACAACACTGTAATAACACACTATCTTTGTGAGGACTGGAACATCACTATAATAACACACCATCTCTGTGGGGACTTGAACATCTCTATGATAACACACTATCTCTGTGGGGACTTAAACATCGCTATAATAACACACCATCTCTGTGGGGACTTGAACATCATTAGCTTCACACTCTTTATAATGGGATTTAAGCTTTGAATGTACACACTATTTCTATGGAGACTTAAACACAATGATCTTCACCCACTATCTCTGTGGGAACTTGAACATCTATTTTGGCAAAAATGTAAGCAGCTAATCAAGCACTGGGTTCCACTTGACCATATTCCTTGGTTCCATATGTTAATTTCTTTATGTGTTATGTGTATGCGTGTGTATAGTATCAATACATGCCATCTGTCATTTACAAGGCTTGAGGTTAGAAACAATCCATGTTTTCAGATGAAGGCTGTTTGCCTTCATTACTCTACTGTGTTTCAGCCATGTGCAATTGATTCCAATTTGTCCATATATAGCAGTTCTTTTCTAGACAGAAGGCTGGATTTATCTTCTCCACATTAGCCAAGTGAGATCTGCTCAATCACATGCCACCTTATGTCTTCGCTGGTGTGGGTGTGTCTTTGAAAGTGTTCCATAAGTGATGCTCCTGTCATGCTGCATTTTACTCTGCTTCTGTGTTGTAGTATCTTGCCTTTCACCTTTTGCGCAGTCTAACCTACGGAGATTAAATTGCAAGGACACCATATTGCAAGAACAACATTCTGGGTGTTAGAGTTGGAGAAATCAGTCAATGTAAATTTAGTATTTCTGTGAACAAATGTATTTGTATTCATACTGAATTTACAGGCCACACATTGGCCACATTTAAAATGGCCTACTATTGCCAGGAGTCCCCATAGAGTGTTAAGGGTGGTTCAGGGCGGCTGTGGCAGAGTTGCCCTTACTAGAGCATTTTTTAAAAGAATAGACTCCTATTAATGGAGTAATTAAACAACTTAAAAGGGTCTCTCTTCAGGTCAAATATAAAGTCAGTATTCAATTATTATGTTGTGCCGACGCCGTCAGGAGCTGGTATTACATTTTACCAATGGGAGATTGCCTCAGTAAATAACAACCTTTGCCAGGAACACCCTGTCATGTCCACCTCAACTGCAAATTTAAGTTAAGTCATTTTGTTGGAAGGATAACCATTTGTTTCGAAAATCACTTCCATAATTTGGTGCTCCCTTCTTATGCTGGTCCTGATGATGACCCATTTTGAGAATCAGTTAACAGGGTTGAAACGTTAACAAAAGACACTGGCGGAATGTTATTTTAGAAACATGATGCTAAACATCACATTCTGTACTGGAATGGTGTTATGAATGTTACATCTCAGTCAGCCCTTGGTCTTTGTATATACTTCTGTATATAGTTCTTGCACACTATAACTCACTTATTCACTTTCACTGCACCTTTCACTTATTCTGGAGCACCTTATCTACTTATCTATAATGTGTTCTTATAGTTCCTTTGATTCTTTTGTGTATAAAAAATACATTTGATTTAATCTTTGAGGAAACCAATCTTACGATGGTTTTGTACATTCGCCAAGTAAGTTGAGGCCTCTACTTCCCCCTAAGGGACCGTTGTCCTACTTTATTACCGTTTTACCCAGGTCCCAGGATTACAGTGTTACCCCTTGTTTCTAATTTTATGTACAGGTTTTGTGAGGAAAGGTGGTGTTCGTGCCTGGAGCATCCTGAAAAGTCCTGCTCAGCTGAGGAGCAGAAGTTGTGTTTACACTCAGTGGTCTTTATGCTTTTTCAGACAGATAAGGCAGGTGGCTTCCTTCACAAGGCTTAAGGGAGCAGGGAACACCACCTTTCATTTGTAATGTGTAAAAGGACACATTTATTGGAAGCAAGTGGAGCTCACACACTCAATACGCATCTTTCAGCTTTGGCCACTTCAGACATTACCATCTTACTTGTGTGAACGTGAATTTTGCCCTAGTTAGTGGCACTTTGTTGATCTTCATGCATCACTGTGTGGTTTAACTGCCCTTTCCTCTATCAAAGCACTTATGCTAAATTGGTTGGAAAATAGCATGCTTTACCTAAAATCAGAGTAATATAGAAAATCTGCTTGTAGGAAACTATGGGCCATATGCATGAACACATTTTCCCATAGACACAGAATGGGCATCTGGCCCTATGTGACTGTGGTTATAGGGCATTCCTACTAATACAACAAAAAATACCAAAAACATCCAACATCAATTTCTACTTTGTGCACAGGTGTGGCTAAAAAATCAGTCCACTGAAGACTATGAATTTGCCATGGACTTCAGCTAAGTTTGAGCAGAGTATGTCACCAAATCGCCATACACAGATTTACAGATTCATAGAATAAAGAGTTTGGACCTAGACAAAGGGACTTAATTGGAAGAGGGTGGTAACGGGACGTATTCCAAAATTAGAAGATATCCCGCCTGTCTGCCTCTTGTTTATCCCGCCGGCATCAGAGTCCAGGGGAATGTAATTTCCAAACAGACAAGGGAACATGGGCTTTACCATAGGAAAAACCCTCACAACAAACCAATACCAGCAAGAATGGCTTCAATAGGGCCACCCTATTGGGAGTGATCTCTCTGACAATGTTTCTGCCAGTGTCCATTCAGACTGGGAAAAAATGTAAACCACAGTGGTCCCAAACGGAAAAAGGCCAGAAAAGTCACTGATGCGCTGGGACTTACTATTTTTAAAGAATCACCCTCTCTGGGGGTTTATCTTTGGAAATAATATAACTAAACTGCGTAGTCAGCTATGCAACTATGGCATGATGGACCAGCTGTCACTGCTTTTTGCCCCCTGATGCTGCTATGGTCAGGAATGCGGGAGGTGCTTCAGGGTAAAATGTCTATCAAACCAGGCTGTCGGAGGAGTATGTCAGCAATGGAGATCAACTAGTCTTTACTGCTGACATACAGATGGTCTGCCTGACTCATAATGAGGCGGACAGACCTTCACTGTGGCAGAAGGCATACTCCATTGCCTTTGCTATGGAGCATTCTTTCTGCTGTACTCTAAATAAGGGCCAAAGACTGTCAAATCTTTGGAAGAGAGATGGGGTCAGCATTTGTGATAGAATGAATTAAATTCAAGCTTTGAAAAGAACTATGCACCACTGAGTAGCAATACCCATTTAATAATCATTGTAAGCAGAAAACTATCCAGAACAATATTATGATTAACACTCCTGAGATCAACAAAGATCTTTAAATGGCCACCTGATTTTTTGTGATCATGACTGGTGAAAGCCAATCTCAAGTCCTTCAGTCATACCTTTTCCCACTATCAATTCCAGCATACACCTCACCAACAGAGATCTGTACCAATCACTCTGAAACTTCTCCCTATGGTAAGTGAGTAAGTAAGTGAAGTGTATTAACCGTCCGATTAATTAAAATCATTACAGTAAAATAAGCATTTTTGTTCACCGGCCATCCATCCGGATACCAGAACTTCTGGATCCCACGGGTCACCTGTGCTCTCAAGTGTTTATTAATTACACTTCTAAAAGAGAAAGAGCATCAGAGTGTGTTGTGATATATGACCCTTTGTTAAAAATGCCCCAGCATAAAAGCCAAATTTTGATAAAAATGTAAAGATCTGGAATTAATTAGACTGGTTGCTGGGTGCAGCTAGCTGTGCATTCCTCCTACTCGTGTTAGAAACCTACTTCACAACCACTTGGTTCGATAAAATGTAAAGTGCTGTTTTAAAGTGCAATGTGCTGTCCCATCAGATCTGGTGTTTGTCCTTAGCTACCAACAGGTGCAAGCCAGTAGGATTAAAATTGCAAAATCTGGTATACTTATACCACTGTTGGGTGGCCCTTACTGTGCACTTCTTTTGCACGCAGTGGAAAGGTGCGCTACTTCCACCTTGGAGAGATTAAAGTGCGTTGTGCAAGTTAAACATGCATATGTTAACTTATCGATGGACTTGGGTTAGTTCAAGGTAGCTCATTGTTAGCCTACATGTTAAAGTACGCCGTGCCAGTCTTAATGTTCTGTGTCTTAGCCTGTCGAAGGACTAAGAAATCTGTGGCGACTCTTCGAGTGCTAATCTGATTAAATGCGTAAACTTCACCACTCTAGCTAGATTGCAAGGCATGGTTTCAGTAAAGCACAAGTCCGAAGCTTCCTTAGAAGTCCTCACACCCTTGGCCCTAAAAATAGGGCGGAGCAAATGGTGGCAATCTTCGGCCAGTTTAGGACAGCAACACAGCAGGTGTGAGCAAAGCTTCACGAGACTGTTTCTCCCTTATGTGCCCAAGCTGGATAAAATCTGTGATTCTTAGCACAATGAGTCTAATGTAGAGTATTTTCCTGCTGACAGTGCATCGTGTAGAAAAGGTTGAGCTTTTTTATGAATAGGAAATTGTTAGACCAGGCACCATTGACATGGGTCTCCTCTGTATTTTTTGCCTTTGCCTCCTGTGTTTTTGCTGTGTGTTGGACTCCGTTTCGCTGGTCTAGATGCTTTGGGCACTTTGCCACTGCTGTTCAGTGCCAAAGTGCAAGTGCTCCCTTTGTAAATTGTTGTTATGGATTAGTGATTCCACGATTGGCATATTTGATTTACTAGTCAGACCCTAGTACAGTGCACTGTGTGTGCCCAGGGCCTGTAAATCAAATGCTGCTAGTGGGCTGCAGCACTGATTGTGCCACCCACAGAAGCAGCCTGTAAAATGTGACTCTGGCCTGCCATTGCAGTGCCTGTGTGCAGTCTGGTACTGCCATGTCGACTTGGCAAGTGCACACACTTGCCAGTCCCTAACATTCCCTTTTCTTACATGTTAGTCACCCCTAAGGTAGGCCCAAGGTACCCTTGTGGCAGGGTGCATTGTATGTGAAAGGTAGGACATGCTGTGATGTGTGTGGCATGTCCTGATAGTGAAATACTGCCAATTTCGTTTTTCACTATTGCAAGGCTACCTGCTCCTATAGGATAGAATGGGGAGTTTGTTTATAACATCTTATACTGCCCCTGGGAACGAGGTAGGAAAATAAAGTTTGATATGCCTGAACTCAGAATGTTAAAATGCATCTTTTAGTGAGGGTGATTTTTACATTCTGTGTTTGAAAATACCACTTTTAGAAAGTAGGCATTTTCTTGCTTAGCCATTCAGTGTGCCTCTGCTAGATTTGTGTATTGCATGTCAGGCTTTTGGGTGACAGGGGCTGGGGAGGAGCTGTGGCTCCAGAGAGCCTGATGAGTCAGGGCTGGGCTGAATAGACCTAGGCTGCATTTAGAGTAGGGGGAGGAGATTCCCTTTCACCTGAATGGGCCTGGTCTGCCTTCAACAATGCTGTCTCTACCTCCTGCCAGGAAGCTGCACCAGTGAGGACAGAACTGGTTTTGGCTGGGTACAGACACTCTCTGCCTTCAGAGAACAAAGGATTTTTGTGTATAAAAAGAGGGGCCCAGACCCCAGACTTTTAGATCACTTCTGGGAAATCAAGAGGAACCTTTGCCAAGGAGAAGAGCTGGAGAAGCTGAGGAGTAATACTGCCCCTGTGCTGTTTGCTGTCTGGGGTTGGCCTGCAGTGGCTACTTGCTGCCAAGGAAAGGAGAAAGGACTTTGCTGTTTGCTGTGTCCCAATCTTGAGGAAGATCTCCAAAGGCTTGAAACTAAGCTTGCCTCCTGTTCTGAAGTCTCAGGGACACAAAGATTTCACCACCAGCTCCCCTGAACTTCCTGGCTGGGAGTTCTGACCTGCACGAGGTGCCTGCTGTTGTTTTGGACCACTAGAGAACTGTTTTCCGCTGGGAGCTGGAAAATCAATGCAACATTGAGAAGAGAGACGCATCCGTACCTGTTTCGGACGCATCGCCAAAGAAACCATCGCAGCACCTGCTGCGGCTCGAAAAATTGTCGCACGCCGCATCGAGTGCAACGATCTCCGAAGTCCGATATCACTGCACCGATCCCGACGCAAGCCCTGCTGTGCAGCTGCAAGAATCTCCACATTGTCCCGGATCATCGCTTCGCATCTAGGCGCCAAGTCTGTTGGGGGATGCAGTAAGGAACCGACGCATCACCTCCCCATGCAGCAGGAAACCGACGCATCACCTCCTCTCCAGTAAGGAACCGACTCATCACCTCCCCTGCACTGCAGTAAGGAACTGACGCATCACCTCCCCCGGAGCAAGGAGCCAATGCATCACCTTCCCTGAGTGTAAGGAACCGACGCATCACCTTTCCTGCGGCCCGTTTTGGTTGTTTGCGTGACACATCAAAGGTACTTTGTGTGAAAAGTGTCACATCTGCAATTTGCTTTGGACTGAACTATTTCTACCATCTGAAAGATATATTTTTATTACTGTATTGTGGGTTTTTGTCGTTTGGTCTTGTTTTGGTTTAGATAAAGATTACTTATTTTTCTAAACTTGTGTGGCGTCCATTTGTAGTGTTTTCACTGTATTACTGTATGTGTTCACAAATGCTTTACACACTGCGTCTGAGATAAGCCTGTCTGCTCGTGCTAAGCTACCAAGTGGGTGAGCAAGGGTTATTTTAGAAGTGTATCCCCCTTACCCTGACTAGAAGCAAGGGTCCCTATTTGGACAACGGTACCTACCTCTGCCAACTAGAGACCCCCATTTCTAACAGAAATAGAATGGATCCTCTTCAGGAGTGTGGTGTCGTTGCTGTCATAAAAACATGGTTAAAAAGTGGGGTCAAGATTGAAGCCCAAAATGCCTGTGTTGATTTGAATACTGGAACAGGAATCCCGTTTGGCCCTAGTGCTCCATCACTCCTCATTTTATTAATGTTCTTAGTTACTTTGCCGTCAGTGATTCAAATAGATTGGGTGAGGACGCAGTCTATTGCCGGGCAACTCATTACGGTGGACCCCTTGTCTGATGAGTCTTTCGAGTACAGATGTTTAACGTACCTTTTCCAGTCATTTCGGCTACCCTGTTTTCCTTTGTCGTTCCTTGGTTATCAAGCCTGTTAATGAACCTCCATTGCCGGAAATGGTTCTTTTCCTTCAGCAAAGAAAACACTTTAACCCATTCCCTTTTGATGTACTTTCTTTTGCACTCCTATGCTTTCTTTTTATATGCTCCCCTCAGAGCGGCAATGACGTGCCGTCAAGCAATTTGCCACCTCTTTTCTTGTCTTCCAGTGCCCTACGGAGGGCGCGTTTGCAGTGAATTAACTCCTTTGGATGGTGGGGAGCTTGTGATGTCGTTTCTAAACTAGCTCTCAGGGTCTTGAGTTGAGCATTCCGCAAATTCTGTTGTAGGTCTGCAATGAGGGCTTACCAGTCACTTATTACTTCTCCTATGGTATTATGGCATCCATAGAATCCAAGTCCACCCTAAGCCCCGCTATGTTACCATTCAATCAATTCAATTCAATATGTCTTTATTTCGGTTCACAGAACCATAAAAGAATCCTACCTTATCCTCCTCTTTTTTCACATCATTTTTTCCTTAGTACCAACACTGAGAACTCTGTTCACTAATTCAACCAGGGAAAACACCAGTTAACATATTTATTGAATATAACGCAGGTAACATATGTAGTGATCCTAAGCCTGCCGGTAATAAGTATTCTGAAAGAAACTTGTAAACCAGAAATGAACCCACTGAACATTACGACATTGAACAATGACACATCAAGAGAAGATGTAAAACAGAATGCCATAGCTGAACATTGTAAAATACATCATCACAGTATGCTTTGATGATAAGGTATATATTATTATTATTATTATTATTATTATTATTATTATTATTATTAGTAGTAGTAGTAGTACTACTAGTAGTAGTAATAGTAGTAGAAAACGTAAGAGTAGAAGTAGTAGTATTATTATTGTTCCTAATAATACTAATAATAAAAGGCTTTTCTAATGTTGACTTAAAGCGACAATCCCAGAGAAAACCCAAGCAATCATCTAATGAGCATACCTGGATTTAACCTATCTTTACTAATGTTTTTCGAAAATGCTAGCAGTTGCACTACTTTCAAATCCAAAGGAGCCAAAGCAGTGCAAGTGATGTTAACCAGAAGAGTGTGATTTGATGGTCGTTGTGCCCCCCCTTTATTATTACACTCATTTGTATGGCGCACGAATCATCCCCAAGGGGATCTCTCGGCGCCCGGGAGAAGGTCTGGTGGGACAAACTCGCTTAAAATAGCCATGTCTTAAGCATCTTCTTAAATTGTGGCAGGTTGGTGCAGGACCGTATTTGTTCAGGAAGCTCATTCCAGTATTTGGGGGCCAGATAAGAAAAGGCGCGGCCGCCCATTTTGACTTTCCTGATTCTCTGGCTGCGCAACAGGCAGCGGTTACTGGACCTAAGACACCGTCCAGGTTGATGGCGTCCTATTTTGTTCGTCAGGTAAACTGGACCCAGACCATGTAGGGATTTGAAAGCCATGCACAGCAGCTTGAAAAGGGCTCGTTTCCTAACCGGGAGCCAGTGGAGTTGGCGTAGGAGAGGCAGGGAAGGAGTTAATGATGGCTTATTGAGGGCAAGCCGCGCTGCTGTATTCTGTACTACCTGCAATCTAGATAGCAGGTCTTCCCTAATTCCCACCAACAAAGCGTTTCCATAGTCCAGACGACTAATTAGAAGTGACTGGATGAGGGCCTTTCTAGCGTTTAGCGGGATCCAGGGAAAGAGCTTTCTCAACATCCGCATGATCCCAAAACAGGTGCCTGTTAGAGTTTTCACCTGTTCTTCCATGGAAAGCTTGTTGTCGATTCTTACTCCTAGGTTTTTGGCCCATCCTTTAGGGGAGGGTGCTTCTCCTAATTCTGGTGGCCACCAGTCCGTGGTCCACAATTTTTCTGCCTTGCCGAACAGGAGTATCTCGGTTTTGGAAGAATTCAATTGTAGGAAGTTCTTCCTCATCCAGCTTGCAATGTCCGTCATGCAGTTTAGGAACCTAGCTTTTGTCACTTCAGGGTCGTTTTCTAAGTGTATGATCAACTGCGTGTCGTCAGCATAGGATAAGGTTTCAAACCCATGATTTCTGATGATAGAGGCTAGGGGGGCTACATATAGATTAAACAGTGTTGGGCTCAATATAGAGCCCTGTGGAACCCCCTTATCAACTACAGCCATGTGAGACACAAAAGCGTCCAACTGGACGCATTGTGTTCTGTCGGACAGATAATTCTGGATCCATTTAAAAGCCAGACCTCTGACACCAATCTCTCGAAGCCTGTTCAATAGGATACGGTGAGAGATGGTGTCAAAGGCTGCCGACAGATCTAACAACACCAGCATAGCTGGAGTATCCCTGTCAAGTGACATTCTTAGCATATCGGTAACCTCCAATAGGGCTGCCTCAGTGCTATGTGATGCCCGGAAGCCGGACTGGGAGGGATCCAGAATCTTGTTCTGTTCTAAATAGCGGGACAACTGTCGATTGATTAGAGTCTCCATCACCTTAGAACAGCAGGGGAGAAGAGAGATTGGCCTGTAGTTCTGTAAATCAGAAGGATCTGCCAGGGCTTTCTTGAGCAGAGGTTTAATACGCGCGATCTTCCATTTCCGTGGGAATGTGGCCATTGCTAGAGAGATATTACAGATGTCAGCGAGAGTATCCTCTAAGACCGGGGATAACTCAGACATGATTGCCGGGGGCACTGGGTCAAGGGTAGAGCCCGATTTAGCCTGCAATAGTAGGGCACCCACCTGCACCCCGGTAATGGTGGAAAAACAGTCCAAACTCTGGGAGCAGGGAGTTTCCTGGAAAGGGGCACTATCATCAGCAACCTCCACAGACCCAAAAGAACGATATATTATATCAATCTTGTTAGTGAAGTGAGTCGCTAGGTGATCACATAATTCCTGTGTGGGCGGCGGGAGAGGGTTATTCGCCTTTGGGTTAGTAAACTCCTTCAATATAGTAAAGAGCTCCTCGAGGAGTCCCTGGCCTCCAATATGTGAGCGCCTAAATGAGCTTTCCTAGCCGTATTGCAGTTGTTTAGGTAGGTTCTGTGGGCTTCTCGATAGCCCTGTTCATCTAGGTCGGATTTGGATTGCCTCCATTTCCTTTCTTTACCCCTGCAAAGTGCTTTTTCCCTTCTAAGAGTGTCTGTGTACCAAGGGGCGGGGGATGCCCTGTTCTGAACTTTTACCAGCTTCCGAGGTGCGATTGAGTCAAGAGCATCTATTATAGAGGCCTCAAAGGCATCTAATGCCATGTCACAATCCAGACAGTTCATAAGAACAGGGGGAGTATATTCACTTCTAAAGGCAGAGGCTGTCACCTTTTTCCAGGCTCTGTGAAGTTCTTTCCGGGGTTGCGCAGGGCCTCGCGGGTTTAATGGGGCCCAGGAGAAACTTAGTGCTGAGTGGTCTGTCCAACATACCTTTCCCGTTGGCTGGGAAAAACTGGTGGGCATAATCATAACTTGCTGCCTTGACCTAGCCCCTAATACTCAGACACCACCAACCAAGTAGATACCGGACCCCTGGTCAAGTATACCCTGCATCTCCCAGCAGTAGCAGGGACTGCACAATCTGGAAGTGGAATTTGTTCTTGAGGATGGGTGGCGGGCAGCTGTACTGTGAGGGTCAAGTCCCTGCATCTCCAGGTGGCACCAAGTCAGGGTAATCATGGGCACTATCACATCTGGTGTAAGGAAGCACCCTTGTACATAAGGAGAGTTACCTCAGAGATAAAGGACTTCTTGTGAACTCTGTCTTTGGTACTGCACAGTAACAAACAGTTCCTGGAATTCCCTTTAAATTGGATACTTTAAGACCTCCGGGCAAGGTAATACTGGAGATTACTCATGTACCCATAATTGTTGGGGCCCATGCCAGTGAACTCAGCAGTCACCTGCACAGTAGCGGCCTAACCACTTTGACCCTCAGCTCTCTCAATATCCAGCAGTTCCTCAGGTAAGGTAGCCCTGGGATGTACCATTGCACCTGTCACCATTGAGACCCCTGTCTGTGCCCCAGGAGCTCCCTCCACAGGCAGGCTAGCCAGCATCAGCTTGTGACCTTGGGTGAGGTAAGAAGCAGGGTCTATCTATTAGTGGTGCAGCTGTAGCAGTGGCACTGGGGCCCAGAGTCAGGAGGGGCCCACTGTACCAGCTTCTTCCTTCTGAGTGCAGCTCCGGGGCACAGCATGTGCTTTCTTGTGCTGTGCTCTCAGCCCTTTAGGTAGCTGCAAGACTCGACTAGCGTGTTCAAAACGGCACTTCAAGAAAGCTGTAGTTTCCTGCTGGTTGTCAGATCCCCACCCTGCTCTTTTATTGTGAATGTCGACTGTTGAAATGTGTTGATCAGGGGAGTATTGGGCCTGCATTGCATATGCTCACGTTTCTTAAACTAGGCGAATGAACATATCGGGGTCTATTCACAAACAGTATTTTGTAGTATGTTTAGTATTTTTACAGTATTACTACAAACATACTACAAAATGCTGTTCACAAACCTACATGTGGACATCTATACCTCTGCCTCCCATATATTTTATGTGAAGAGGTATCTGTCCCAACTGGGGAGATCCCCGCACACGTACGAATATGTTTTTGTAGAAAATGTGGGAGGGACGGGGGAATGGCTCGAAAATGGGGAATATTTATGACTTAAAGGAAGGGGTTTGGTAGGAGTAAGGAGGGATTAATGGAGGGCCAGGGAGGGTTAGGGAGAGACATGCACCCATCCACATAACAGTAAGCCTCTTCCTTTACAAAAACTGTGCTTCTATAAATACTGCAGCCAAAAAGGACACAAAGCATTCGTAAAAATTCTCCAGCTGGAGTGCATACAGAACCACCCATGGACACTCACAGGCCCAGCTACACTGCCGTAGAAAATAATGGAGGAAGGCACGTAAACTAAAACCCCCATAGGGACTTATCTTAAAATAAAATAATTTGTTTAAAATTTTTAAAAATATTATATCAAATTATTTTAATTTAAAAAGAATATATAAATCATAAATTACTATTATGATATTTTGAAATAATTTCATGACCATTTGCAATTTGAAAAGAAATGTAATATTATTTTTTTCTAAATATTTAAATTATATAAATTTCAGATATAATTTTTAGTAAGTTTTATTAGTCAGTCAGTCAAATAAACTTTATTTCAGTTCAGAGAACCATAAAAGTGCACAATATAAAAACATTCTCAGTACATAAAAACCTCTTCAGACATCTTCAGACCAAAAGAGCCAGCTGGTTCACCTCGGAACTCCTAGCTTCCAAGCGCACCTGCCGGAAACTAGAGAAGAAATGGCACAGTGATAAGACACCGGACAGCCACGCAGCCCACAAAGACGCCATCCGTAACCACCACCACCTCATCAAGTCCGCCAAGAGAATCTCCTTCAAAGACCGCCTCGACAACAACGCACACAACAGCAAGGAGCTTTTCAACATCGTGAAGGAACTCTCCAACCCCAGCTCCAACACCAACGACATCCCGCCATCGCAACCCCTGTGCGATTCCCTCGCCACCTTCTTCCACCGCAAGATCGCCGACATCCACAACAGCTTCAACACCCAGACAGCCCCAACTAAGATCGATGCACCAGACCCGCCGCACACCATCGACCACGACCCCCTGCCAGCCTGGGCCAGCGTGAACATTGAGGACACCATCAAGACCATGAGCACAATACACTCCGGCTCCCCGTCAGACCCTTTCCCGCACCACATCTTCAACAAAGCCAGCAGCTCCATCGCACCCCACCTGTGCAACATCATCAATCTCTCCTTCGAGACCGCGACCTTCCCAGAGAGCTGGAAACACACAGAGATCAACGCCCTACTCAAAAACCCAAGGCGGACCCGAGAGACCTCAAGAACTTCCGGCCCATCTCCCTGCTTCCGTTCCCAGCCAAGGTCATCGAGAAGATCGTCAACAAACAGCTAACCCGATACCTCGAAGAAAACAGCATCCTGGACCCATCCCAATCGGGGTTCCGCAGCAACCACAGCACTGAGACTGCCCTCATCGCCGCCACCAACGACATCAGGATCCTGCTGGACAACGGTGAGACCGCAGCCCTCATCCTGCTGGACCTCTCCGCCGCCTTCGACACTGTCTGCCACCGCACTCTACGCGCACGCCTCCACGACGCAGGGATCCGAGACAAGGCCCTGGAATGGGCCACCTCCTTCCTCACCGGCAGAACCCAGAGAGTCCGCCTCCCACCATTCCGATCCGAAGCCTCCGAGATCATCTGCGGCGTACCCCAGGGATCGTCCCTCAGCCCAACACTGTTCAACATCTACATGGCCCCGCTCGCACGCATCGCCAGACAGCACGACCTCAACATAATCTCCTATGCCGACGACACTCAACTGATCCTCTCCCTCACCAAGGACCCCCTCGCCGCCAAATCCAACCTCCATGAAGGAATGAAGGCCGTCGCCGATTGGATGAAGATCAGCCGACTAAAACTGAACACGGAGAAGACTGAGGTCCTCATCCTCGGCTCCAACCCCTCAGCCTGGGACGACTCCTGGTGGCCAACGACGCTGGGAGCAGCCCCGACACCCACCGACCACGCACGCAACCTGGGAGTCATCCTCGACTCAACGCTCTCCATGGCCAGGCAAGTCAACGCAGTCTCATCCTCCTTCTTCAACACCCTCCGCATGCTTCGCAAGATCTACAGGTGGATCCCGACAGACACAAGAAGAACAGTCACCCAGGCCCTCGTCAGTAGCAGACTTGACTATGGGAACGCCCTCTACGCAGGAGCCCCGGCCAAGCTCATCAAGCGACTGCAACGCATACAAAACGCCTCCGCACGCCTGATCCTCGATGTACCACGCCACAGCCACATCACCCCCCACCTGAGGAACCTGCACTGGCTCCCCGTCGACAGGAGAATCTCCTTCAAACTCCTCATCCACGCACACAAGGCACTCCACAAGACTGGCCCAGCCTACCTCAACAGCCGACTCCTCTTCTACGTCCCCAACCGCCAACTCCGCTCCGCCGACCTCTCCCTCGCAACCGTCCCTCGCATTCGAAGAACTACCACCGGCGGCAGATCCTTCTCCCACCTCGCCGCCAAGACCTGGAACACCCTTCCAATAAGCCTACGAAAGACCCAAGACCTGCTGACCTTCAGGAGGCTACTCAAGACCTGGTTGTTCGACCAGTAGCAGCACCCCCCCCCCCTTTTTTCTCCCCAGCGCCTTGAGACCCTCGCGGGTAAGTAGCGCGCTTTACAAATTCTGTGATTGATTGATTGATTGATTGATTGATTGTTCACATACCATACCAATATAAATATCAATTTCAGTTTCTAATATAATGCATCTTGTTAATGGAATAGGGCCCTAAAGCTGCAAATCAAGACCAGGGAGACAAAAACCTCAGACAGATGCCCCTAAAAGGGGCTCGTAAAGGGTCCTCCATGTCGCCCAGGTTACTATTGTATTTCCAGCCTAGGGCAATACCGGCAGATCACTAAAATGAATAAAATAAATAGTGCACATAGACCAATTAAAAAACTTTAAAACCATGGATGGATATCATTCAACTGGACTAGTCCGAGTCTCCCTGACTATCCCTGGATGCAAAGTGGGACACAAAAGTTTAGAAAAGGAAAAAAGCTATACCCAAAAGGGGTTATTGAATAACCAGAACTAGTTAAGTACCTTGCACAGAAAGTATTAACAGATAAAGATTAAAGCATCAGGGTCCCTTAGAGTAGGCCCATTACCGATTTATACTGGTGTGCTCCCCCCTTAACGGAAAAGAATTGGTTTCATTGCCTGGCAATCTAATGCAGATTTTACCCATACTACTTTCTGATCACGACGGTAACCCTGATGAAATTCGTGACAGCATTACAAATATCAGTAGAGGCCAGTGAGTACAGATAACTGAAACCTTCACTATAAGTACACAGATGTTGCTTTCTTAGAAACCCCGACACCGGTCCTAGGATGCTTGTTTCCGGTCCAGGGAGGACCTGGCTTAGCAGTTCAGGCTGGACTGTTCCCGTGAGGCACAGGGTCAAGACTGATTTGCATATGGCCAGGTCTAAACTGGGGTGGCATGGTGAGCAAAAGAATGATGGACTTAACCCAGATCTCTTGACTGGGGTGAATGTTTTGATTTGTTCTGCATTCCGTCCATCAATTGTGTGTCTTTTGCTTTCTCGACCTAAGAGCGCGGGTATGCCCAGACGTGGGTCCCGGGCTCACTGTGCCACGGGATTCAAGCTATCCTGGCTGATGAGGGGTGAAATCCCGAAACCGGTCCTAGGATGCTTGTTTCTGGCCCAGGGAGGACCTGGCTTGGCAGTTCGGGCTGGGCTATTCCCATGAGGCACAGGGTCAATACTGATTTGCATATGGCCAGGTCTAAACTGGGGTGGCATGGTGAGCAAAAGAATAATGGATTTAACCCAGATCTCTTGACTGGGGGTGAATGTTTTGATTTGTTCTGCATTCCATCCATCAATTGTGTGACTTTTTCTTAGTAATGGGAGCATAAATCTAGCTCTCACAGACTTATAACGTTCACAAAATAGTACAAAGTGCAGAGTGCTTTGCTCGGATGAATTATCACAGGGGCATGGCGAGAGCTTGTCCGACCATCCTCCTTGATGAGGGAAAGCTACCAAAAAGTGCACAGTGCCTAACTGGAACCTAGCGAGATAGAATCAGGTTTTCAGATTTGTGCTAAAAGCTAAATCAAACTGAGGGGTAGCCGAAACAGGGGTCGGAACTCCCCGATAACACTGGCACTGACGATAACACATATTGCTCCTAGTGGAGAACAGCTGTTTGATAGTATCTTTGGCGTTTGGGGGCATATTTTGGGGATTTTCAAAGATGTGGCCTAGGCCATACTCATGAAACCTGTCTTTCAAATAGTGAAGCCAGGGGATCTTATCAACACTATGAACGGCAAGGCAATCCCTAATAATATCTCTCGAAAGCGATAAATCCTCTGATAGCCAGATCTTAGCCCATAAACACAACGGAGTGAGGCTAATATGATCCTCTATAAACTCTATGCCCAATTCGGTGTGGCAGAGTGTTGTAGAGGCACTTTTTGGTACCATCAGGAGTCTTCTAAAAAAAAGTTGTTCTCGACTACTTAAAGCTTTTGACTCCTGTTGTACCCCCATACCCCTGCCCCATAAGTGGCAATAGGGAGGCATTTAACTCTATAGAGAGTTAGTAGGCCTTTTGCTGGTTTCCGCCCCAACTTAGATGCAAACCGAAAGAGAGTTTCCGAGGCCCTGCTTGTCTGTTGCGCTCTCAAGGTCAGCAGGGGGTCCCATTTCAACTGAGTATTAAATAAGTTGCCCAAATATGAAAAGTTTTTAACATTTTCTATCACCTTTTCCTGCATCACAAAGGTTATTGTTTTAGTAGTCTGAGGGCCACATACCATGATGTATGATTTATTAAAATTAACTTTTAAATCAAGAGATATCATAAACTCAGTAAAGGCGTCAAGGGATTTTGGCAGACTCATAGCTTCCCTTGCCAACAGGACTGAATCATCTGCATATGAGAGCAGTGGGACGAAAAATCTACCAATTCTCAGGAAATTGAGCTCCCTTTTCAGTAAAAAGCCTCAAGCCCATTTGTGTAGATAAGAAATAAGAAAGGAGCTAAAATACAGCCTTGACAGACACCCTCAGTTGAAATGATTGGTTGTGATTTTCCCCCTTGCTACCATATCTTATAGTGTCAGTTGTATTTGTATAAAGCCTACGTAGAAGGACTACCAATGCTTCTTCGACACCCATGTCTCCCAACATTGCCTACAATTTGTCCCGGTTGACAGTATCAAAAGCACTAGATAAGTCCATGAAGGCCAGGATTATAGACCTCTTCATGGACTTTGTTTACTTGCTGACAATCAGGGACAGATTGAGGCACTGTTCGGTTGTACCTATGCCCCTTCTAAAACCATATTGTGTATTCGAAAGGGCCCCTTTTATAGATGCCCACTCTTCTAAACACACAAGAAGGACCCTACCTAAAACCTTTACTGTTGCATCAATCAGTTATATAGGCCTGTAACACATAGGGTTGTTTCTGTCTCCCTTTTTTAAAAACTGAGACAACTATTGCCTCTTTCCATGTCCCAGGCATTGGGCCAATTATGGCTACTTTAAAGATGTTGGTTAATAGCGGTGCCCACAGAATAGGGTTTCCCTTAAAAAGGTCAAGGGGCACCCCATCTGCACCAGGCGCCTTCAGTCGAATGCCCTGTGCAATAGCCACCTCCACTTCTTGAACTGAGAGTGACATACTGAGCTGTAGAGCTTGGGTTGGGTCATGGGACATCTCCATGTCCCGCGCTACTGAGTCTATAATCCTATGTGAGGGGTTGAAAATATGAGTAAAGTGAGCTTCCCAGGCTTCCATTAGGATCAGTGAGTCATCTGGCTCAAGTCTTCTGAGAACATTGGGCGGTTTATGATTTACCAGAATTTTTTTGTATCCTTAAGGGAACCTGCACGTGCCAAATCCTCCCACGCCTCCTTACTCAATTCCCTTTTCTGCTGTTAAATCACCGATTTATAATTTCCCCTTAAGGTTTTTACTCTCTCTTTATCATGGGGAATAGTATGTAGAGCCCCTTTTAGCTCTTTATGTGCTTTGGTGCATTCATTATTTAACCAGTGCCCCAGTGGGGCTTGTTTTGGTGGAATCTTCTTAACCAGACCCAAGGAGATTTCAGAGCAGAGCGCTTCAAAGTCCTGTACTATTTCGATCGGGGTGGAGTCTTGCTTCAAGCATCCATCTACGAGCTTCTGGTTACACAAGATGATTTCTTGCTCGAATCTTTGGGGATCTACCGGGCCCCATTTCGATTTGATTCCCTTATTGGGATTATGCTGGATTGCAGGTTCTTCCACGATCCCCATCCTTAGATTCATATTGAAATTGGCTATGAGCGGGTTATGATCGCTCAAACAATTTGGTATCATTTTTAAATTCTGAACAAGGGTATTAAAGTTTTTGGTCATTAACATAAAATCAATAGAACTTGCCCGACCACCTCCTACATAGGTTGGACACCGCATTAAGGGATCCTAAACACAATTATTTAAACAAATTAGATCATTTACAACCAGAATCGCATTTAGTGGTTCCTTCAAGCCAGAGTGATTAAAATGCGCCATGGACTGGCCATCATTGTCTTCCAACCCACAAACACGTTGAGTACTATATTTACAGAGAGTGCAATTAAAATCTCCAACCCATAGGATACACAAAGGCTGTCTCTTTGCGGAGACTTTACTAATTTCATCTTGCAGGTCCTCTATCACTTGAGAATTTCCTTATCAAAAATATTATAATAGAGGTTCACCAATAGTAGATTGACCGGGGCCAAGCCAGAGATCACTAGTAATTGGTACCAGTGTGAGAAACAGATATTTTTAACTATTACAGATGCATATTTTACTGCTATAAGCACTGCAATACCACCATTGGCCCTTCCTGATGTGGATGGAATTGCTGGGACACAAAAAGAACAATGCACATGTATAAAAAAAACATTTAGGGTCCATGTTTCTTGTAAGCAGATTAAATCAAAGCCTAGGACAAAACTTAGCCAATCCTCATTACCTAACTTTGAACAAACTCTCACTATGTTCCATGACAAAATTCTAAAAGGAGTGGCAGAAACACTGGGGGTGCAGACGGGGATAGATAGTGCCACCTCTTCAACCGCCCCCCCTTGGTTCATTTCCTGTGAGGCATTTCTAATTGGTTCTGCGCTTCCTACTTGGGCCTGCTCTCCTTCCAGAGGTACTGGGGCCAACTGTCAATCTATATCTGTTGAACCAGAAAGAACATTAAAGCGATTTGTCTAGGCGATAGGCTCCACGGGGAGGAAGTTAATCTGCTTGTACTGACTGTGGGCTGGCTACTGGTAAGAACTAGGACCTAAAGGGGGAGGGTAAAATAACCTAAAGGACTTGCCGTTATAGTGCCAGACTCCCCTGTCACGCCAGTCGAACTTGTTAGCAAAAAGTGTACGCACCTAGGATCATTAAAATTTAAAACTACACTATGGGCAGGGGGAGGCAACCATTCCGGTGGCGCCTCTCAGTGTGGCACCTGCAGAATGAAGAATATGGGACTCACATGAGCGAAGCAATCGCTCAGTACCTGACGACAAATGAGGGGTCCGTTTCCAGCGCTGCCACCCTGTGGGAGGCGCTGAAGCCCACTCTCCGTGGGGCAGACATATCCTGGTGCGCGGCGGCTCGCAGGAAGCGTAGGGAGGAACTGACTCGCGCAGAGGCGGACATAGAGGCCCTCGAACGTCAGAATCGTGAGGCGGGGAGTGACCAGGGTGTGCGACAATTGCTTCTTGCCCAACAGGCCTGTGCCGCCCTGCTGATGGACGAAGCACGCCAGGTATGGCTGGCGACGCGCAGCAGGATATACCAATGGGGGACAAGTCCAGCAAGATGTTGCATCGACTTTGTCAGGGCACGTTCCACTCCCAGGTCCTCCCGGGAATTTTGGACGCGTCGGGAACACCGATTACAGACCCTCCTGCCATAGCAGAGCGCTTTGCCACATACTTCGCGGATCTCTATGCCCCCCGGGAATGTCTGCCGGCGTCCACCATTGATACATTTATGGCAGATTTACCACCCAAAGCGGTGTCAGATGAGGTGCGGGATCAGCTGGAGGCCCCCTTGACAGATGAGGAGCTGGGAGCGGCCCTGGGAGAGCTCAACCCCGGGAAAGCACCTGGACCCAATGGGTTTTCTAGTGAGTTTTTTCGCCGCTATAATGTACAGCTGGCCCAGTATTATCGGGCAGTGGTGGAAGAGGCCCGGGAAAAAGGCCTGCTCCCCCCAGACTGGAGACATGCAGAGGTGGTGGTGTTCCATAAGCCGGGTCGTCCCCCAGAGCAGCATGCCTCATACTGCCCCATCTCTCTCCTAAATGTGGAGGCCAAAATTCTGGCAAAGGCGCTGGCCAACCGCCTTTTGCCCCATTTTACTATACTTGTACACCCTGATCAGGCGGGGTTTATGCCCCAGAGGGCCACCAGACACAACATTAGGAGGGCGCATGTGGCGGTAGCAGCTATTCGGCAGACCGGGGAACCGGCGGCACTTCTCCTGGCAGATATGGATAGGGCATTCGACTCCCTGAGCTGGGTCTACCTCTTCGCATTGCTGGGCAGACTCAATCTGGGCCCGCACTTCCTCTCCTATATAAAACTCCTGTATACGGATCTGACGGATTCGGTACGGGTGGCGGGCGCGACCTCCTCAACCTTTCTTATTAAAAGGGGCACATGGCAGGGATGTCCCCTGTCTCCATATTTATTTGCCCTAGCCATGGAGCCCTTGGCAGCATGGGTGCTCATGGATGCACAGATGCGGGGCTTCGAATGGGCCCCGGGACTGTCCGATAGGATCGCGCTATACGCGGACGATGTCCTCTTCTTTCTTACAGCGGTTGACAGGACGGGGCCACGGCTTCTGCGTATCATGCAGATATTTGGGGAGACGTCGGGTCTATACATGAATCCCCGCAAATCCACATTGTGGGCTCTGGGGGTTCGGACGAGAATGGGCGCATGGGCGTCCTCGATCCAGTCGGCAGCAGGAGGCTTGAAATATCTGGGGGTGTTTCTCACGGACGTACCGGCAATAGCCTGGGAGCGAAACCTGGCACCAGTATGGGAGCGGGTCCATGCAGACCTTAAGTCTTGGTCCCGTATGCCCCTGACATTGTTCGGTAGATCGGCCATATTCAAGATGGTGGCGCTCCCCCGGCTTCTCTACCAGCTACAGAATCACCCGTACCCAATCCCGCCTAGATGGTTCCGGCTGGTGAATTCTGTGCTTGGGCAGTTTCTGTGGGAGGGGGGAAAGGTGCGCGTGGCTCTGCGTACATGCTTCTTGTCTACCTACTGTGGAGGCCTCGCGTCCTCGGATATTCTCTCATACTATCAGGCCTCGCACTTACTGGTCCTTAATGAATGGTGGTACGGTGATAGGGGAGACCCGGCGTATGCGCTAGAACGATAGCTTATGGGACGCCACACACTACATACGCTTCTGTACTCTGCTCAGTTGCGGGGTACGTTGCCATCGGCCACACGGGTGGTCTTTTTGATATGGAGACAGGCGCTGCGGCGTATGGGTTGGTGGAATGTCCTGACTCGGGAGACCCCTTTGTGGAATAATGGGCGTCTGCCCCAATTGGCGGCCCTTTCGGGCTTTCGGGGATGGGACAACATTGGTGTCTCCACTCTGGGAGATGTCCTGAGGGGCACGACACTAAAGCCTTTCCGGGATCTCCAGAAGGAGTTCCTCATGCCTCAGTCACAATTTTATCGATACCTCCAGTTCCGCCATGCCCTGTCCCCCAGTCTGCAGGGTCTGGAGTCCCTCCCTGAATTTAGTCCTTTGGAAGTAAAAGTTTTTATGGGGGACTTAAAAGAAAAGAAGATTTCTCGAATCTACCAGTCCCTGGTCACTCACTGCTCTCCCACACTTCAGAAGCTCCGGGGGACTGGGAGGGAGACGTGGGCAGTTTGGAAGAGGAGGACTGGACGGAGGCCTTGACAGCCCCGCGGGGGCGGCTATAGCAATGCGACTCCGCTTGATCCAGTTCAAATACCTCCACAGGGTCTATTTTACTAGGGCACGGTTGTGGCGGGCGGGGCTGATCGCCTCCCGGGGTGTCTCCGCTGTGGTCGGGAGGAGGGTACATTTATACACACGGTCTGGCAGTGCACATCGCTGGATAGCTTCTGGAGGGGGGTATTTACATGTCTTTCCGAGGTCTTGGGATGGGAGCTTCCTCGCACACCGCAGTTGGCCCTGCTTCATGTTATGGCGGGGATAGGTGGCAATGCCTACAAACGGCACCTCATGTTATTGGGCTTCACACTGGCGAAGCGAGACATTGCTAAGGCGTGGAAGGCGGTGCGGGGCCCCTCGGTGGCTGCCTGGAAAAATGGATTAGATTTTTGTATGGGACTGGAACAACCTATCTTTGTAGCCAGGGGATGCCCGCGCAAGCATTACAAAATATGGAAACGATGGGCGGAGTATCGGGGCCTATGGTTGGAGCCGCCAGTGATGGTGGAGCCTCATTTATCGGGCTAAGTTTCTGGGTCTGTGAAGGCGGCGGGGAGGGGGGCTGGGAGGGCGTGTGTATTTATGATAGGGTTATTCGTTTTTACATCAAGGCTGTGGATAAGATTATGTGGGATTAGTGCAATCTTTAGGGGGGGTGAGGGAGGGGGGGAGTTGGGGGGGGCTCTGCATCATTTAATGTGTCTTTGTTATGCATAGCTGATTTGGCAAAACAAAAGTCGATTGCTTTCATGATTAAGTATAGTCTGATTCGGCAGATGCCTCTGGTGTGCAGAGCCCTGCGTTATATATGCAAATTGACGAATAAAATACGTTTTCAAAAAAATTTAAAACTACACAATCTCCCTACATCGATTTCACTGTGTGGCCTAACCCTCTCACTCTACGAGCCATAATAATATTTTCTATGATTTTGATGTGGCAACCTGTTTTCCTAATACATCAATGAGCTGATTTATTAATAGGGCTTTGATAGTCTTCGTGTTAGTCTATCGGCAATGGTGGAACTCCCGTTAATATCAAGGTGTATGGAGTGCTGTCTGGAGGTAAGTTGAGCCAATCTTGCCCCCCCTTCCCTCGGCGGGAAGCATGATTTGAATGGTTTTGATTATATGCAAATATTCTACCATGTTGCAGGACGTGATCAAGGCGATAGGCCTGATTTATACTTTCACCCACCCCTACTACATAGTCTTTGCTTGTGGCCTCTGTTCCCCAGTGTCCCTCTTATCTCGAGTGGTCATTTCTTGTTGGCGGGTCTCCGGAATCTTGGGAATTAAAGATGGTGTGCAGGCGTGTCCCACTTTTGGGTGGGCAACTTTCGGATTATTTGTGTGGGCAGTATTCTCCCTCCTTGTGTTTCAACTTATACTGCATTCAGTCCTCTCCTTTAAATCATTCACCACAGAACGGAGTTGCTCTTCGATAGACCCTAGATGGGCTAAAATGGGCATCAAAGCGTCAGGTATGTATTGGCTGACACGAATAAAAAAAGAACGCTCATGTTTGGAAGGTGCCCCCCCTCCCACTCTCCTGTACCTAGTGGAACCCTCTTGTGTTGTGTCTTGCCGGGTCTTTTTGGATACAAGGCACTGCCTTTTTGATTTTGTGCCCCCCTCTGTCCTTTTCCTTTTTCCCCCAGTGGCTTGCAACCGTGCAACCAATCCCTCAGTTGAGACAAGGGCTTTTGGACTATTTACAAGGTAATTTACAGATTTGTTTATAATGTTGATGATACTAACTGTAGGAGAGAATGAAACCGGTGGTTGACACTCCACTTCATCATCAATGACCGCCTGTTCCATGGTCAGATCCGGGAAAGAGGGTGGGGGGACTAATGATAATCTTCTTCCAGTCAGTTCGATTTCTTTGCTAACTGCGCCCACTGCTTTTTGCAAAAATCCATCCAGAGTGGAACGCGTGGTTGTTGGGACCAGAGTGTTTTTTCGCCTACCCATAGCTTCAATGTCAATAGATCCCTGCCCCCTCCAAACGACTGCCTGATAGCACCCTTTTTTCTTTTATATTTTGTGGCGTGTATTGGCGTATATTGGGGAACGGACCGCAAACCTGAACAGAGCAATGAAGGACCTTATTCACAACCAGGGACCAGGGACCGCGCTACCTCTTATACAGACATGCCACAGTACCATTTTCAGATGCTTCACGCTTCAGTTGGTTGGAAAAAATCCAAATGGTAGGGCCAAGAGAACAGGCCCAGCTCAGCCTCGTTCAGCCGCGACAGGTGCAGACGGGCCCGCCCTTGGCCCGGGCACCACCGGGCACCGCCGGGTGCGCCAGCACGCATCCCGTGCTGCGGGAGTCTCCTGGTGCTTAAATGGCGTCATTGAGGCTCCTCCTCCTCCCTAGTGAAGCTGCGGTGAGCTCTGGGGGACCGAGCCCCACCCTAGAGAAAGTTAGCAGAGCGTCATCATGGGCCTCTGCTCGACCCCTGCAGCAGCACGTCCCGCGCTGTGGGAGTCTCCTGGTGCTTAAATGGTGTAATGGAGGCTCCTCCTCCTCCCTAGATAAGCAGTGGTGAGCTCTGAGGGACCGACTCCCACACCAGAGAAAGTTGGCAGAGCGGCGTCATGGGCCTCTGCTCGACCCCTGCAGCAGTGCGTCCTGTGCTGTGGTAGTCTCCTGGCGCTTAAATGGCATCGGGGAGGCTCCTCCTCCTCTCTAGTGAAGCAGCGTGAGCTCTGGGGGATTGAGTCCCACCCCAGAGAAAGTTAGCAGAGCGGGGTCACGGGCCTCTGCTCGACCCCTGCAGCAGCGTGCCCCACACTGCGTGTGTCTCCTGCCTCTTAAATGGCATTGGGGAGGCTCCTCCTCCTCCCTAGTGACGCAGCGGTGAGCTCTGGGGGATCAAGTCCCACCACAGAGAAAGTGAGTAGAGCAGCATCACAGGCCTCTGCTGCAGCACGTCCCGCGCTGCAGGAGTCTCCTGGTGCTTAAATGGTGTTGGGGAGGCTCCTCCTCCTCCCTAGTGAAGCAGCAATGTGCTCTGGGGGACCAAGTCCCACCCCAGAGAAAGTTAGAGGTGTGGCGTCATGGGCCTCTGCTCGACCCCTGCATACATACATATTAAATAAATATAAACATTTCAGTTTAGGTGGGTGTTATTCTTTAAAATATGTCTTTAACAATGTAATTTAATTCAATATACTTAAATTAATTACATTTGTAAATTAAAATTTAGTTAATAGTGCTGTAACATTTTTATAAATGATTCTGCATTTAAAATACATATATACAATTAATTACATTACCAGTTAACTTAAAAATATTTTTTTAACTTTCATAAAATTGAAAACTTTTTCCTATACTTTACCATAGTGAACTCTCTACCCGGACTGCAGAGGTCTCCACCAGCTGTGTGGAACATCAAATATGGACATGAATGAATTATTATTAGTAGTAACTTTAGTCAGTCATAAACTTTATTCGGATTTACGCATAAATCCATAAAAGCACAAGATAAAAGGTAGGTCGCTTTACAGCCTACTACATGCATTGACATAAAAATGTTATAAAATATACAGTTCCGGATAAAAACACATAAAAAGCCCAAGTCCATTTTGTACAAATAAACGTGCAAAGTACAAGCAGAAATTCATTCAAGTGAATAGGACAAGGATAAAAGATAAAAAGACCTCAGCATTTTAACAGAGCCTAAAAGTGTGGAGAGGCAAGGCCGGGTAAATGCTCTTGAACCTGAGGGCCGTGCCACTATCTGACAGTACTAAAGTGCAGGGTCTTCCTAATGCTCATGCAGGCCCATAAAAACGCAGCAACTGAGCAGCATATAAAAGGGTCTGGGAGAGATTTTAAGAAATATAATGCTACTCGAGATTGTCTAAAATTACAGCTTTTTAAAATTGGGAAAATATACTTTGCTCCAGCCAATTTATAAAAAGTGCAAAATAAAACAATATGAAGATCAGACTGCTTCGATATCATATCACAGGGGCAAGGTGATAGGTCAGAATAGGTATACTTATTAGCAGGAAAGCCCAACTTCAACGGAATTAAGTTCATTCAGAATCTGATTAGAATGAATCTATGCTGGGAATTATTTGTTATTCCTAAATAAGAATAACCTCCCTCAATGATTGGGGGTGTTTGTTGGTATAAAATCACCAGTTTCTTTAGACGATTCGATTCATAACGATCAAAGGTGGCCTTTTTCAAGTAAGATGTCTTAAGATCATGCTTGGAAATTTTCTTGCAAGCACTAGGCTTCTCAAACTTGTACCCGATGTCAATAAGGGTCTTTTCCACGTAATGTAGCCATACTATTTTGTGCCAGTTATCTAGTCTAAGGCAATCTTTTATGATCCGTTGTGTAAGGCTCACTGTATCCCAGCGCCATACCGAATGCCATAACATGATTGGCGCCATTTTAATGCTATCAGTCAGGTAGGGCACGCTAAGCTCTAAATGACATGTATAGTTTGTAGAGGACTTAGGGAGGGAGGCTAAACCTTTGACAAAGCTATCTTCCAGGCTTTGAAGAGAGGTGACAGCTGCCATACCCCAAACGCCTGCCCCGTAAGAGGCGGCAGAAAATGTTTTAGCTTGGTAGATTGTTTTGATGGTTTCAAAAGGTTTTAGTCCCAGTCTTTTAGCAAAGGCTGAGATTGCCCCTACACTCCCCTTCATCACTAGAGCCCTACTGCCGACCATTTTAGCCCAGCACAGAGACTTGTCAAAAACGACCCCAAGGTAGGGAAATTAGTCTACCGACTCCAAAATTCGAGTGCCGCAGTGAAAGGAAGGTGTTTTTTCCCCACCGACAATCTCAGCACAAGAATGAAGGATTTCGACTCATTTACCTGCAGATCCACTGAAGCCATAAAGGCTACGCAATCTCTAATTAAATGCCGGAGGGCCAAACCAGTTCTGGCAATCAGGACGGCGTCGTCCGCATATACCAGCATAGGAACGCTGCGGCCACCAAAGACGGGGACATCTGGGGTAGACCCTCTGAGTGCTTCCACAACCCCATTGGTGTAAGTAGAAAATAGGAAGGGGGCGAGAACGCACCCTTGTCTAACTCCCCTGCTGATCTTGAAGGGGCGAGTTCATTCTCCATTTTTGCCAAACCGAACTGATGCGTTAGCACTGGCGTATAGTTGGCGGATAAAGGTTATTATTGCAGCATCGATCCCCATGATATCCATAAGGTCCCACAATTTACTGTGGGATACGGAATCAAATGCGGCACTAAGGTCCATAAATGCCAAATAGATTTGACCCCCCCTTAGCTCTGGTGTACTTATCAATTGTCAAGCTCAGGTTAAGGCACTGATCAATGGTGCTTTTCCCTTCTTGGAACCCATATTGAGCTTCCATCTTTTTGTTTTAATCTTTAGCCCACTCTTCCAGTCTGTGTAACAATAAACGCCCCATTAACTTTGCTGTTGTGTCCAGCAGGGAAATAGGACGATAGTTTTGGGCGTTGTTCTTATCTCCCTTTTTGAAGATCAGGATTATTATACTTTACGACCATGTTGGAAGAGGGGCTGTTTTTACTATTGCGTTTAGCACATTCGTGAGAAGGGGGACCCATAAGTCCTGATGTGTTAGAAATAAATCGATTGGGACCCCATCTGGGCCTGGTGCCTTCCCACTTGAGCATTTACCCAGACCTGCTTGCATTTCTTCCAGAGAGAATGTCAGATGCTTTCCAGGCGGAGGGGGTCTAGGTGGGTCTTCTACTGCACCATTCTCTCCTGAACCAAAGACCCTCTCAAAATATGCCACCCAGTTATCTTCTCCCACATGAACATCTAATGTGGGATCATCGTGATTTTTGAAAAACAGAGCGTTAATTGTTTTCCAGAAATCACCCCTGGAATTAAATAATGCAGCTTTTTCTAAATTTTCCCACGCCTCTTCTCGCAGTGATCTCTCCCTTAACTTCCTGGCTTCAGAATAACTTTTCCTGAGAGATGCTATCATAGTGCTGTTTCGCGGGCGTGCATTCAGGGCTTTGTACAAGGATTTGAGTGCTCGTGTGCAAGAGCGATCAAACCATCGAATTGGCGGGGGCGTTGGGCTGTTTTACACATGCCAATGCGTTTTTTACTTTACCAAAAAAGATCCCAAAATCAGAGGTCATTTGATCTGGGGAATTCTCAGGGTCCAAGCATCTCATAACTAGCGCTATACTGTTATTTGAAATTAGCTGGACTGTTTTTTCATTATCTATTTGATTCCATTTTAATTGGGAACCATTTTTCCTGCCCAACATGGGTTTCATAATTTTCTGGAATGTTTGAGCGTTTATCAAACCCGTTTCCAATTAGGCGAAGAGAATTGCATGATCGCTAAATGGGGATGGCTTAAGTTCATCTTGCTTAATATAAGGCTGAAGTGAAGCTGAAACTATTACGAAATCAAGTGTTGATTCGTAGTCGTTTCTTGAAAAGGTTTTAACTAACTTATCAGTTTTGGGGTGTACCTTATTGATAATTAACAGGTTTCTAGTGATTAACAATTTATTTAGGCTATGCCCATAATCGTGGTGGGTAAAATGGCGGATGGGATCTCCCATGGTGTCCTCAAGCCCACATACCCTATTTTCGTTGAACTTGCATGGCTGGGTATTAAAATCTCCCACCCACAGGATGTTCATTACTTTTCCATGAGTTGCACTAATACTAATCTGAATTTCAGTATCTAAAAGTTCCACCACGTCCTTCATATTACCCCCGAAATTATTATTGTAAAAATTCACTAATAACAAATCACATTCCTTATTCCCCTCTATCAAAAGAATGTGGAAATAAGGACTCGGGCGTCTAAAGTTTTTTATTTTGAGGGGGAAAGTATTTGCAATCAAAGTCAGTAGCCCCCCCCTTGCTCTACCTGAGGTTGATGGGAGCGCGTCTGTTTGGAATGAGCGAAACCCGTCTAAAAATATTGGTTCGGTTGCCCATGTTTCTTGAATACATAAAAGGTCTGATTCTTGCCATTGTGCACACCAATCTGGATTGCTCAACTTTGAGGAAACACTTGAAGTATTTCATGTGGCTATTTTTAAAGTGAGTGCGGAGCCATTTATTGCAGCCTCCCTATCTTGGCGGTTTTGGATAGGCTTTATGTCCTGGGTATTTGCCGTATTTGCTAACTCCCTTAACTGGGTCGTGGCTACCCCTGACAGTCAATCACAAGATTTCCAGTTTACCAGCCGGGTTAAGGACTCAAATCTATTTGCTAAGACCAACCCATTTTTCTCTAAATGCCCTGACTTGGTAATGCCCGCTACACCCTCGGTTGGTAGACCAATGGCCTTTTTTGGTGGGCCTGAATGAAAGCTATAGAAATGCTCTAGCGGGAATACCGAAATCTGGGAAGAAAAGGGGAGATTGGTCTGGAAGTGGTGTAATAAGGAACGAGTGATATGTATATTATTGAAATTTACCACCACGTAATCCCCCTGGGTTATTTTAGGAGAAGGGCCCACCCAACTCACTCTCCTTGCCATAATGATGTATCTAGCCAAGCCCCTAGAACCATCAACGATAGGTGCCCGAGAGTTCAGCCAGTGGAGAGATTTGTCCATCAGTTGCTCAGTATCTTCCCTTTGGCCATCCCTCAACGGTGGAACATTTGTCAAAACCAGAACCAGAGGGGACGCGGCAGGAGGAAGGTCCAGTACCGAGTTGGAGTCCCGGGACTGCGCTAGTCGGCCTACAGTTCGCCCGCTGTCCTCAGCGTGTCTTTGCCCCTCTCTGTTGTTTGTGACCCTATTAGGGTCTGTGCTAGTGGAGATAGTGCATCTTGCTGTCCTCGGATTTACCGACTGCCTCTGGATGGATAAAGGTGGTAAATGAGGCACGGGATGGAGAGACTGGAGAGAGGGCAAAGGTAGCGCTACAGCCTGCTCCAATTGCCCACTGGGTGAGCCAACAGGCCTTGGGGGCAGGGGGGGGAGGGGCCATAGATGTTTTGAAATTTGTGATAATGTCATCCAGTTTCTCCTCAATTTTCTCAAGTCTACCAAGGAATGGACCAAGCAGAGCCTTAACCAGATTTTCCAACTTATTCCAATCCAGGTCAGTTTTGGCTGATGGCAGTTCTTAGCTCTGGGGATGAGGGTTTTTTTTCACTCAAATCCCATGGTAGGCCCTTTCTTGGCGCGTTGGAGCTTCTTGTCACAGGTTGATTATGCACTTTGCCCCCCTTTTCCTCTTAGCAGCCGGTTGTGGGAACTGATCCACCTGTACCGGGGAGACCGTCACAGCTACAGGGGCTAGGACAGGGGGCGATGCCTCACGGGGGTGCCTAGCCATAGGTACAAGGGGTGAAACAGGAGGGGTCTGAGAAGTGGACTGGAGTATCTCAGGAGCACGCCTACCCTCCTCCAGAGATAACCGGCGTTCAGTCAATTCGATCTCGTAAGAGAGTACATTTGCAGCCCTAGATAGAAAGGCATCAAGGGTAGTTGATGTAGCCCCCACTCCTTGGTCGTTAATGGTCTTTCTCTTACCCATCACTGGAAATAGCCTAAACGAGTCCTGTGGATTCTTCTTTAATTCTTTTCACGCTCTTCCGAGGGGGGGCCCAGTCTAGCCTCCTCCGGGCTCTGACGAGCGCAGACAGGCCCGCCCTTGGCCCGGGTGCGTCCCGCGCTGCGGGAGAACCGGAGGGCTGAAATACGCCTCCAGGAGCATTGATGACGAGACTGGCGTGAGACGGCACTCGAGCCGCGAAGCCTGTTGGGGAATGGAGTCCCCCCGCTCCACTCCTCCTGGTCTGGAAAAAGTGCAAGTGCGGTGCTAAGTGCTGATGCGCTCTCCCGCGCTGCAGGAGAACCGGTGGGCTGAAATGCGCCTCCAGGCGTGTTGATGACGAGACTGGCGTGCGACGGCACTCGGGCCACAAAGCCTGTTGGGGAATGGAGTCCACCCGCTACACTCCTCCTGGTCCTGGAAAAAGTGCAAGTGCGGTGCTAAGTGCTGATGCGCTCTCCCTTTAAAAGTAACTTTAGTCGTATTTAACATTTTTACTGTCTCCACACCCGACAAAAGTAGTAAAGTTACTCAAAAGTTTAAGAGTAACTTTACACGTATAGTTTACTCATGTGTAAAGTTACCTTTGTGAATAGCCCCCCAGGGTGTGGCCTCTGACCCCATTAAAAATAATACATATGCACAGCTCAGTCATGTGGGCTAGTATGGACAGTTGTTAGGGAAAGTAACGAGCTTCCAACTGGAAATATATTCCTGTTAAGATTTGGAACTAGATCAATCTTTTAACTCATTTTTGTCTGAGTCACGTTATTTTTTGTTAGAACCCTAAACTTGTTTTTTAAATTTCAGACACATTTTATATTGCAGGAACATAAACAAAAGCTGAAACAGAATCAACATAGACACGGTCTCTTCACAATTATAACAATCATATTCACAGTCAAAATAGTAACATTAAGGGTTGTATTTTAAGATGATGAGTACACCCATGGATACCTTACTGGTCAGTCAAACGCTAACTAAATTAACCAAGTAATAAAATAACATGGTTACATAGAGTTGTGTACTTAAGACAGTCATGGAAACGTATCACAATGCAGAATGAATAATTCTGAATACCAATGCATTCAAAGCAAATAATTCTGTGTGTAACATGTAAACTAGACCTTAACTATGGCCTCTGCTAAACTAACATCCTGCCTGCTAATAGGTGCTAGAACAGTCTCATTAAAAGTACAGCCACCTTGCTGTAAATTACTGCTATAATATTATAAGACGTATTTTTGAAAACTACTGCAAAAACAGAAAATGCTTCACCAAAAAAATGTGTATCCATCAGTTCTAAACGAAGATGTCTGCCAGCCCTCTTCTGTAGTGATGTTGATTTCCTGTCTGCAAAGACAGTTGTGTGCTGGCAGAACTCCATCCATGGCGCTGGTTTATTGGGTGTCCTAGGGCTCCACTCCTCCCTTCTTCCTCATCCTCTGCTCTGTGACTCACTGTGCTCTCTCTGGTTGAAAGGGAACTGTAAGTAACTGTACAAGGTCTCTAAGCCCTGCCTGCTCAGCCCTGTCTCCTGAATATTGCTGGAATCCCACAGGGAACAACTGCAGGCAGGCTCGGACTGGCCTATAGGGCAACCAGGCAGTGCCCGATGGGCTGGTCTCACAGGTCAGTGTGCAGGCTGGTTTTGTAGCAGTTTGTGGGCCTGTTTTATGGTCAGGAGGTGCCGCCGGTTTTTGTTGTTGATTGCTGATATTAAAACAAACATTGCCTGGAGAAAACACGAAGGCATGCCGTCTCCCATACCTTGCAAATTACTCATACGGCGTGTCTTCACAAGTTGAAAACTGGCCTGATTTGTAAATATGGGCCACTTTTTTTTTATAGCTATCTGCTTCGCTGTGTACTACTTTTATTTCGGTGCCGTGCCTATTTTTTGACTCAGTCCAACTCTGGCTGCAGGGCAGAATGGGGGGCATCATTCAAGGTTATACGTGCGTCTAGTACAGCACCTCTGTGCCCCCCAAAAATCAGTCAGTGCGGTGTGACCTCTCTCACCTCTGGAGCCCTAGGCCAATGCAATAATGCTTATTTTGGTTCCTTGGGGATGTAAAAATAGTACACTCTTTTGTGGTGGGAAGTTCTGGATGAGTGCAGTGAACCTAGACCCAGGGCTATGAGGCTACGTTCATTCAGTGGAGTGAATAAAACCCTAAAGGATGTGTCTCATGTCACTGTGGCAACAGTGGCAGTACAAGTCTTATTCCGGGAGGTGGTGTTAGGTAAAAGCTCAGAATTCAATGAAAAACCCAATATCAGTCAGTAAATTCAGGGCCTAGCCAATGTGTTTTTTTAAGAAAAAATCATTTACTTCTGGCACACAACACATTACTGTACATAGCCAACAGAGGGTGCTACAGTCAGTGCACAATTATCAAGGTACAGTCACTGCGGCCTGGGGTACAGCCTCGGTTACTGCTCTAGGAGAGGTATAGTAATGAGCAGTAACACAATGCAAGTCAGGATAGTAAAGTATTGGTCTTGCCCCTGCATAAATGCTGATTTAAAACACATGCTTTTTGATTGTCCCTCGGTGTACCGCTTTTGGCAATTAGTGTGGTCTCAAATTAACAGAATTTTTCAAATAAAAATTCCCTTCTCCCCCTCTAACGTTTTTCTAGGCTCCCTATCACCTTCCTGGCCCCAATCTCCATCTAATTTTAAACTAGTGGATTTGTTATTGGCAATAGCTCTTCACCTTATAACTTCCAATTGGAAACAGGCCGACATGGTCACCTTTAGAGCCTGGTGGAATGCCGTTTGTTTTCATCACAATGCAAGTCAGGATAAGTTTCCTCCTAGATAGTGTTCTCAAGTGGCCCCCCTAGGCCCTGTCGGCCCCTCTCAAACGTTTGCAGTTATGTCAGTCCCAAACATGATGATCCCCCAGCTCCCCTGTCGAGGGTCTCATCCGTTGCACTGTAGTTTTCTCTTGCTCTTTTGTTAGCAGCCTTGGACCGCATGTGTTGGCGGGAGGTGGGGCAGCACTGTTCTGGGTGCTGTGCCTCCTCACACAGCCCACCAAGTGGGACAGTGCTGACTCTCCCTCAGCCCAACCAACATTGCCACAGTTTATGTCTGGTGCGCAAGGCCTTTTTTTTGGCAGACAGAGAATCAACACCGGTCACGAAGTTATGCTTTGGCCACGCTGCTTGTTGTCCGATTCATCTTTCCTGGTGGAGCTTCATTGAGCCACAGAGGGGATTGAGAAATGTGTGTCGGTGCTCACACGGATTTTAGGGAGCACTTCCAGCCTAATGCAAAACCTCTACTGCCACAAGTTCTTGTTCGCTCACAGCCTCTCCGCACCAAGCAGCCACAGGTGGCATGTCGTCTTTGGCAGTAAAACCCACAAGGTATGGTTTGGTGTTCCACATGCCCCTTCTGAGCCGGCTGTGGGTACACTTAGGATCTAAGGCCCCATCCTACAGTTGGTGAACTCTGTGCTTCTCCAAGTCACGGCAGACAGTTTTTGCCTGAGCTCCTTGCAGACTCCCTCCTCTAGGCAGTGTCTTCTGCATGCCAGGGCACTGTCAGTGCCCCTCCTAAGCAGTCAATCATCTCTTTTTTAAGGCAGCCCAAGGCACCTCATCCAGGCAGGCTCCAGGTTTCTGATGCCAGATCTGGTGAAGGGGAGTGGTGATCATAACTCCAATACTGTCTGCAGCACAAAACAGTTCCATGTTCGCCACTGATGTCGGTCCCTGGAACCTGGTAGGTAAATCTTGGCACACTGGTGGTAGTTTCTGTCCCGTACTTCTATTCAGTTCTCAGACAGAGTGTACGTATTCTGCAAGTCAACCTCTCGGGCTGGTTTAAGGCAGGTTCTGTCTCTTGCATATTCCATCCTGCGTGGCCTCATAAATCATGAGTAAGGCGATGCAGTGCAAATCTCTGCATCACCTTACTCTGCACCTGGGAGGCATTCCATGGGCGCTGCGGTGGGTTTTCCCACGCAACACCCATGGAATTTGACGCTGCCCCAGATTTACAAAGTGATGTAAACCAGGGAAAGCGTCAAATCTATACGCCTTCTGAGGTGAGGCGTAACGAGGAGAAATATCTTAATTTCTTCTTGTGTTTCCTCTTTCCATGTGTGCTGCACAATCCATGTGTGCTGCATTGTGCAGCACACATGGAAAGAGGAATATGCCTCGGGTTGTTTTTGTGCAGGAAGGTCCTCCTTTCTGCACAAAAATCATCCTTCCTGCAACGGAGGCAGCCTTGCACCATGATGCAAGGGTGCCTCCGTTGGCACTAGGCTGCCAAAACGGCGCCAGCGCAGGCAGAAAGGACAGGAAAGCACCTCATTGCTTAAAGTCGGTGCATTCCTGCCCTTTCACTTTGGCATAGGGCAGCGCAGCAATTTGCCTTGCTGCGCTGCCCTTTGCCAAAATGCCATAAATGAGGCCCCTAGTTTGAGACTTTGTCACCTGTGCTCAGAATGAACACATTGCACTGAGTGCAAGGGCGGCTCCTCCGCTTAGTGGAGGAGCGTCGCTCCACTGCTCTGAGAGCAGTGGAAAAAGGAAAAAATAAAATGATAATAACATAATTATTATCATTTTATTTTTCCTAGCTACGGGACTAGGTTACGGTGGGGCTCGTTTCACAGGGGGAGGAGTGGTGGGCACTTAAGTGCGCATGACGGTTTGGCCGGCCCTCTTGGGCTGGGTATACCGTCATGCGCACTTTGCATGTTCTCCACCAGGCCGCATGCACAGCCTGGTGGGGAACATGCACAGGCTCCCACTGCCTGTCGAAGTGCCGTACCATGGCGCTCAGACCAATCAGGACGCTGCTGTCATGGTGACAGCAGCGATGTGATTGGCTTAGGGAAGCATGTGTGCTTCCCGGACTTTTCAGGAAGCAAGCAATGACGGAGGAGAGACGACGTTGGCGGCGTGCAACAAAGAGGTAAGTGTTTTTAGTTTCTTTTGTTTTTTTCAAAACAAAATAAACTTTTGTTCTCGACCCCAGTCGTCCCCCCCCCCCCGCCATTCCCTGCCAGCTGCCACTGAGGCCTCCTGACAGGTTGCACAGAACTAAAATGTGAGCAGTCTCTATTTTTGCATCATAATTCATGCACATCTCTTCTGAACTGAAAAGAGCATTTTAAGCTGGGGTCACACTAGGGTCACTACTTACATTGCTGCTTCATTCAACCGCAATGAAGTGTCACTCAAAGTATCACAAAAAATGCATAGAAATGTCATCACACATAAGCCCACGAAGACCTGGAAATGTCAGACATAAGCAAACTGGTAACTTGGCAGCTATGGTAACCTAAACTAAGGTCGAAGCATTTCAGTGAGGCACGAGAGTCTCTGGGTCTGGGGCTGCCGGGGGCACCGACATTTTATATTACGCCACTGCAAGGCATGAAGCAACAGCAACAGCAATGCGATGAATCACGCGTGCTTCCTCCCAGCCTGCAAGGAGGCGTCAAACCGGTTTCTTTCACCACAAAACATGATGAATTACACAAGGCAAGGGGTTGTGAAAATAATTGCAATTAAATGTGAACAAAAAAATGTGGCTTCATTGGAGGCATCCGCAGTGAATCAGAACAGATGTGGCGCGCACACAGAAAATCCGGATAGTCTATCGGGATTTAAACATTTGAAGACCGCGTCCAGCTTGAGCCAAGGAGCGTGTTGTCGAACCAGTGGGCCGGAGTCGTGGAGAAAAGGAAACCGGACAGAAAACATAGAAGAAAAAAAGCAAAACGCATCCAAACAGACCACTTTCACCTGTGAGACACAACGGAACCAGTCCAACAACCAGAAGACGGTGACGAATTTAGGAGTACGGCTGAGAGTGTCTGAGGTAAATTGGGTAGAGACAGTGAAGAAGTCCCCGGGCCCAAAGTCCCATGGTCGGCGCTATTGGGGGTGTTCATGGGTTGAAGTGGGGGGAAAAACCGTAGGTAGGGTGACCAACTGACATGGGGGCAAATTCAGGACGGTGAGTGTTAAAATTCAGGACAAGGGGTCAAATTCAGGAAAAAAATTCAGGACAGAAGGTCAAAATTCAGAACAAAACTTTGGGACAAAAGGTATGTTTTACAGATGCATCAGAGGAGGTCGCACAATAATAAATAAGAAAATAGACAACCAACATAAGTACAAGTCAAAATAATATTTTATTAGGTTGAGACAATTGTGCACTTCACAGATTTTTTGCACAGCTTTGAGCAACTGTCAGGTCTTTTTGTGGTATTTCATATGATCGTGATCTATTTATATGGTTACTGCACTGTGTTGTCCAGTCTAATATTTCGTTTACAGTTCAAGGTCCTGAGAAGGCATGTTTGGTGAGAGAAGTGGTCGAGAAGATCTGCTTGGATGGACTTTGTTACTAGCATCTCATATCTGAGCTCCATTGTGAAATGTAAAGCAGCACTCTTAGAATGTAGCTAATTGGGACCTGCAGTGCTGGACTAGAGTGCAGTCCTCCGAGTGGCCAGATTTATGTGTCAGATCGCTTCAGGTATTCCATTTCTGTTCAGCTGGTGATGATGGGTTATGGGGCTGTTACAGTACTGAGTGATGGATAAGACCCACAGACACACAGGGGCATATCAGCAACAAGAAGCGATAATCATCGCTAAGCGCGATTAGCGCGTTGTAACCTAACGCCGGCTATCGCTGGATTTTATCGCAGAGATAGCGCGCTATCAGCAACGCTTATCTCCAATGCGATAGGAAATCCAGCGATAGCGGCAAAATGTGCGATTATCGCTGGAAATCCAGAGATAATCGCACAGCGATAGGCGATTCCTTGATGATAGGGCAGGGTGGACTTAGCCATAAAATCCACCTCCCATAGGATATTATGGCTAAGTCAGATTGTAAGCAGGAGTAAAGATTCCAGCGATAAGCGCGGTTAGCGCTACTCTTAATATCGCTATGCGGGTTTGCGACACGATTGATGATAGGAGATAGATGTGTTAGCGACATTATTCAGGTAATTTCAGTAAGGTACGCCCACTTTGCATATGATTAGCGTTGCGAGGCTGGGAGTTATGAAAACGGGCGCAGATGCTTGGGAACACGCGCTAGCGTGTCTTTGCTGATAGTGCGATAAAATTATCGCCACTTTTCACCCGAAAACGGACGCTAAAGCGGCGATAATTTTATGATGATATGCCCCATGGTCTTTTGTGCATTAAGCAGGAAAACAGAGTTATTAACCAGGCTGCATGAGCTATAGTTGGCAACACACTGCTGAGTGTGAGTGTTATGGTATTAATTGTGGGCCAGAATGATTAGATAGGAGTTGACATTACTATATAATGTCCTTGGTAGCCATATATCATCCCTCCTTATTTTACCTATATATGATTGGGCTGTTTCAATTCTGTGAAGGGTAAACTGCAGATTCTCACTAATGCACAGAAGTGTGCTACAGACTAGAAACTGTATACATTGTTGAGGTATTACTGTAGGTCAGAAGGAGGCACCTTCTTTTACATACAGAACATTTTCTTTTGAAATGGAAGATCCATGCCAACATGCAGTTTTACTGACATATCTATATAGTGCACAAATAATAATGTGTGGAAATGTGGTTTCAGCAAATATGTATCATTTGAGCATCACCAAGTAAAGTGCAGTGATTTCTTTTATCCTATTAAAACTTTGTTTTGAGCACACTTCTGAATTACAAACAAGTGGTCCATTTGTGCTTTCTTAACTGCTGATATGTTTTGAGACATTTGCACAGTTCGACTCCACACCCAACCACACAAAGGAACTCTTCAAAATGGTCAAAGAATTCTCCAAACCGTCAGCCATAGAGGACACCATCCACCTCCTCCCATGAACTATGAGACACCCTCTCAGACTGCTTCCACAGCAAGATCACCAACATCTACAACAATTTCAACATCCAACCTGCCACCCTCAACCCCGACGAACTTAACCAACCAGCCAACACCAGCCAATTCATCACCACCTGGTCACTGCTCACCGCCTTGACCACCTCAGCCATCTTGTCTTCCATCTACTCAGGGGCGCCCACCGACTGCTGCCCCCACCACCTCTACAACCTCGCAACGAACCCAATCAGCACGCAACTCACCAGTATCCTCAAATCCTCCATCGCCACAGCAACCTTCCCGGACAGATGAAAACAAACAAACCTCAGACACCTCCTAAAGAAACCCTCCGCTGACCTCAATGATCTAAAAAATTATCATCCAATCTCCCTGCTCCCCTACCGGGCCAAAATTCTTTAGAAAGCCATCAGTCAGCAGCTTACTGAATTCCTGGAACAAAACCATCTACTGGACGCCTCTCAATCAGGATTCCGTACCAAGCACAGCACTGAGACCATGCTGATTGCCGCCACAGATGATGTCAGATCACTCCTCGACCGTTGAGAGCCTGTGGCCCGATCCTCCTCAACCTCTATGCGGCATTCAACACAGTATCACACACCACCCTCATCAACAGACCCTACAAAATAGGCATACAGCAAGACACCCTCAAGTAGATCGCCTCCTTCCTTACAGGATGCACACAGAGCATCCCACTGCCTCCCTTCACCTCCGAACCCAAAGACATCATATGCGGCGTGCCACAAGAATCATCCCTCAGCCACACCCTGTTCAACACCTACATGACCCCCATCGCAGACGTCGTCAGATCCCACGGACTCAACATAATCTCCTACGCAGACGTCACTCAACTGATCCTCTCACTCACCGAGTACCCCTCCAATGCCAAAACCAACTTCTGCAACGCCAACGTAGCCAAATGGATGAGAGACAACTGCCTCCGATACATCAGAAGTACTGATATTCGAGAAGAACACCTTTTCATTGGACCACAGATGTTGGCCTGCAGAACTCTGACCCATGCTCACACTGACCGACCGACCGACCATGCACGCAACCTCAGCATAATCCTCGACAGCCAATTGACCATGAAACGACAAGTCAACGCAGTCACCTCCTCCTGCTTCCACACACTTTGTATGCTACCCTGAATGTTCAGATGGATCCCAACCAACACCAGAAAGACTGTCACCAGCGGCCTCGACTATGACAACGCCCTCTATGCCGGCATCTCCAACCAGCTCCTCACAAGGCTCCAGATCATATAGAACGCTGCAACCAGGCTCATCCTGGACCTCCCCAAGAGAACTTGCATCGCCCCCCCACCTGAGAGACCTCCACTGGCTCCCCATCCAGAAAATATGCCAGTTCAAGATCCTCACTCACACCTGCAAAGCCCACCATGACCAAGGACCTGCCTACCTCAACCATTGACTGAACTTCCACCAAACCGCTAGACACCTGCGCTCCGCTTCACTCGCCCTCGCACACACACCCCAAATCAGTTGCAGCAGCAGCAGTAGACGCTCCTTCTCCTACATCGCTGCCAAGACCTGGAACAACCTTTCCCTCCAGCTCTGTACAGCCCCCTCACTGCACACTTCAGAAAGAGACTCAAGACCTGGTTCTTCGACTGAGACACAGTGCCCAGTTACCCCTAGGGGTGACAGTGTTGCACTTTACAAATGTTGTTTGGTTTGATTTGATTTACAGGTATTTAAAGGTTGTTGTGTGTTACAAAATACTGACAGCTCACAGACTTTGTTTTCACACCCCCAAGAAAATTTGGGAATACATGGTGCATTCTACAACACATTTGTCATTAGATATTCAACTGTATTAGCTTCTAAAGCATAGTAAATGATGACCTTACTTTGCACCAGGATATGACAATCTTTGTTGGGGCTCTTCAACGATTCTCTCACTATCACCAACAGTTTCTCTTAACTCTTCTTAGTCCCTCTCTCACATGTATTTCATTTATTTTATGGCCCTTATCATACCAGCATAATGTGTCAGGGCACTTTACATCACACACACAAACAGAGACAATAAATCCTACGTGTGTAAATCAGTGTTTAGAAAATGTTACATAAGGCAGGGGGGACTACAAGGTGTAGGATGCACATCACCCATACCTGTAGGCAATTTTTAAGAGTGTTTGGTCTGAAGATGCACAAACTCAGGATTCAGAACATAACATCGTGGTTAGGGTTGACTTTAATCATCGGAATTCATTTCTACCCAAACATAATTTTTTGGGCAACACAGGGCTAATGAAAGACTGGGAAGAAGACATAACTTTCTAACTCGTCCCATGCAGCTCTTTGATGGCAGATCATAGCTCACTGTGCTAGATTATGATTGTAATTTATGAACTGCACAATAACAAAAGAATCTCTGTGACAAAAGCAGTAACCCAGTGAGCTGTGCACATAAAATACTGTTCTTTGATAGGCATGGTACACATTCTTTGCAGCAGGCATATTAACCCTCTGCACTACCTTAGATGAATCAAAACTGCCACTAGACAACATTCCCACCTCTCTCCAACAGGTACATTAATCACCAGAGTTATCGTGACACTTTTATTGTTGCCTGAAAACTGCTGGATATACAAGGAACTTTGCAGTGCTTTCAAAACTGCTGCACTGCTACAAAACCGGCCCCAGTAAGAAAACCAGCCCCCTACCCACCTCCTGGGGAAAATCCTGATGCCTGGTACGGCCAACCCCCAATGGTGCCCCTCACCTTCACCTAGACCCTCTCTCATGGGTATTTAATTTCTTTATAACGCTAGTCATGCCAAGTATGTAGTGCAGGGTGTCGGAGTGTGTTAAATCACACATATTATATAGAGACAATGACTCATATAAATGTGTAAGTCAATGTATAGGAAATGTTACATAAGACAATGAGGGCTACAAGGTGTAAGAGTCAGATGTCATCCATATTGGTAGGTATTATATCTTAAGAGTGGGTGGCCTGGAGAATTATAGAAACTCAGAATTTAAAACCCAGCATGTTGGTTGGGTTTTAAATTCTGAGTTTCTATAATTCTTCTATAATGTTGGTTGGGGTTGCATTTACAACTAACTATTGTTTACATTGAGCTATTTAGACTAACACAACAGATAGCAATGGTTTGCAAATGAAAAGACCAGGAATGGAAACATGGAGTCAGGAGGCAGGGCCGGCACTTCATAAAGCTAGGTAAGACAAGATCCTTTAAGCACTGCCACTGCGTTACACCAAAAACAATAAAGGTCTGAAAACAGCCTTATTTTTTCGGTACAGGGAGCTCACCAAAACAAAATCCTATTTTGCTTGGAACGGTAAAAATTCCTGCACCATTCCATAATCTGGCCTCGAATCAGCAACAGATGAGGAATAGATAGTGTAGTCCTTCTACAGTGTTTGTGCTTCAGGCCACCTCATCAAAGTATGAAAAGCAGCCAAATGCAGCGCCGGAACCAGCCCCATATTGCACAGAGTTTATGAGCAAGATTGGCCCTCCATGAAAGGGCTTGGGACGGAAGGTGGAACCCACACCACTAAGATATTTTTTGGACGGGGCCAACTTTTTATTCTGCAGCAAAATGTTCTAAATATGTTCGTTGAAAATAGTTGAATATTATAAAAGACCTTAACGATATATGTAGGAAATATTCAAATCTGGCACAGTGCCCATGTGCAATGTGAAATAACGTGCATACACTTTGCCTAAAGGTGGTAAAATAAATCACTTTTTATTTTCTAGTAAATAAAAACAGCATGTACTCTGGAAACACCCTTTCAAATTAGACTAAACATGGTGTTCAGCTTTAATCTTACTTACATAAACTGCACATGGGTCACCACATGCCTCAACTGCCCAGACTGGCCCGTTGTCATTCTATATGCGACAATCAGCCAGCATACAGAATGACAATGGGTCCATCACAGTCTGTGAGAGGCTGGGGAGGGGCTGCTCTTGAGCACAGAGGAGTGCGAGGCGGCCCCAGCAGGGAGCTCCCAGAACACTGAGGCTTCTCAAAGGTGAGCAGTGCAGGTCGCTGTAAACCCCCAAATTACGGACAAAAGGGGTCCGTAAGAGGGATCTTCATGGACAACGGACGTGAGATCCAATTAACGGACTGTCCGTGAAATTTACGGACGGTTGGTCACCCTAACCGTAGGGGACCTATGGGAGGAGAATCAGAGGGCGAGAATAACCTGAGGATTGGGTCAGTGGGCGGAGTCAGAGGTGTGGCCAGGAAGAGCACAACATCCCAATTTTTAGTATTTATTTGCATTTTACTGACCAGTTACAGCTTGTTATGTTATTTAATGCAACCAATGGATGCACATGTTTATTTAAGGTTTAATATGAGTTATTGACATTAAAATACATTCACAAAGTTGGATATGTTCCCAATCACAGAATGTCCTAAATATGCTTAACCCCTATGCTGCGTTCGTCGGCCAACGGCCGTCGCGAGCACTACCTCGGTAGTGCTGCGCACGTCCGTTGGCCGACGCGGCCCCGCCCACTCCTTTAAACCGCCGCACCGCGGTGGAATGTTCGCTGCGGTAAAGGGGTTAAAAGTGGAAGCACAAGCCATTTGTCTCTGAGCCATGCAATTCCTGTCATCAGAACTTCTCCTCCCTTTTTCCACAAGAGCAATTCAAACATGAATGGCAAAATATCCTAGTTAGCAAATGTTTCCACTTAATTATGGCTCTGCCATATTTGCCACATAATGCATCATCTGCTGTGTAATCTGACGATTTTAAGAAAAAAATTGTTTGTAGCTCAAAGGGATCAAAAGTTAGTTAAAAATGTGACGTGTTGCTGCAAAGTGGAGGGCCCTTTGCAAAGGTTGACAGGTCACCTTTCTCACTGCTGCATTTGTATGTTACGCTGGAACAAATGAGGCAAAATCTTTGCAGAGACAGCATGTGTGAAAATGTCAAAATAATAAAGTATCAGAAAATGTACCACATTATGCTGCAGCCTTTTTTTCCTGCATAATTTAGTCAACACTGCAACATAATGCTATCCTCCATTGCTGCATAATTCCAGAGGCCCTGAAGCAGTTAGCACATGTTAAAAGTGCTTGTGCATGAAGCAGAGAGACAGTGAAGTTTGCAAACTTATTTTGGTGTGAATGCAAATCCTTCATTGCCGATCCCTGGTGAGTTGCACTGCTACTGCTGAAACAAGGCCAATGGAGGTACCAATGGATGAGGCAGACTGGCCTCAAGGGTCCTGTGACCTCAGCGACAGAGTCACTGTCGTTCTAGGGTGTGCTGCTTCGTAGGCCTGTCTGCAAGACTGGAGGTGAACTTTAGTATGGATTGTGGTGGACAGGCCTTCAAGGTTAACCCACACTTGCCACCACTAGGGTCCACCTGCTGGTGCTAAGACACCCGGGCTTCTAATGTCTAGCGGGGCCTTCTAAGGTCTAGCATGGAAATGTGCTCCCTCAGGAGAGTGGTCTGGTGGACTGGTCATGAAGGCTGAACCTGGTTCCCCAGTTCCAAATTCGGCAGCTCTGACCGTAGTGCCACATCCTTTCCCCCACTGAACACTGTCTTGCCCAACTGAGAGAAACTCACACTGCCTTCAGCTACAACCCAATTTTGCCCTATTATAAACACCTGGATGCGACTCAATTCAAATTATGCACTAGACAAGTGTAATATGCTGCCTGACAAAAAAAAGTAACAACATCCTGGAAAAAGCAAACACTCATAGGGAATGCAGGATTAAGTAAACCATGTGAAATGTAAGCACGAACAATATGGTTACTTTACTTACCTTAAAGCTTTTACACTCCTTATTCAGAAATCAATGAGTGTTTTTGCCTGAATCGTTAAGGCCATGACTACAGGGTCCAGAAGGGACCTGTTTCAATGTCCATTGCTTATATCATTACAAAATGTAAACAGTATGGTTTACAAAGACCACATCCCTGAACACAGAGCAGCGGTACACATTTTATAAACTAAAATAAGGAAAACAGCTGATAAGGATAACATTAAAAGTTTTCCACTCCATGCATCAACCAGGTATTGTAGTACCTCCAGGAATGGTCCACTTATCCTGCTAGGGAAAACAATGTTGTTCAAAGAAAGGTAAGAAAACGAAAGTAGTGCTTCACTGGCAAGCCCTGTAAAGTGGCGCTAATGTGTTTGGGTGTGAATAAAACCAATCTGTTCACTTTGCGACCACTCTGTCTTGCTTTATTTAGTTATTTTTCATATTTTGAACCTTCTATTTTGCTCCGTCCCGAGGCTGCACTTTGAAATAGAAAAATGTCAGAAAAGAGGACATTTCCAGGAAAAGTGATTCTTTCTTTTTGGATCCATTTCACAGGGCAACGGATGAAGGAAAGGAGAGAAAAGAGAGGGTAAGAGTCGTTTGTTAAAGTCACGGTTTTTACCAAGTGAGGAGGAGCAGGACTGAGACAGAAAGAGAGGGAATAAGAGGAAGAGGAAGAGGAATAAAGAGAGAGTGGGGGCAAGTGCCAGCTGCAGAGGAGGAGAAGTGGACATTGCCGTTGCCTTCTCTGGGTAGGAAGGAAAAGACAGAGTCATTTTCCTTCTCTGCCCACCCCACCCTTCAAGAATGGCCGAGCCATATCTATGGGCCTTGGCCAGTTCTGCCGTCCTGGGACACATTTTTAAAATAAAAAGTAGGGGAATTGTCATTTGAAATTGTCTATGTACACTTACCACATTTTGGTGGCACGTTTGAGCACCCCCTGACCCATCTTGGAGTGTAGCGGTGCCCTGAATCCCTACAGCCCATTTGTTTCTTTGGGGTTTCTATCTCCACCGCCTGCCAATCCAGTTGACACCAGGTCTGAAGATATTCAGGACTTCGCAGATCCGAAGCCTCCATCATGCACATGTGTCATCTTTCGTATTGGCATAAAATCATAGATAATATCTACCTTGGAGTTACTTTGGTCCATAGGCAATTATTGTGCAATACTATCTTTCTTACCTGTATTGTGTGCTCATTTATAGTCAAGAAAGGACCTTGGACTGGTCCTTCTCGGATGATTTGTGGACAATGAACAATTCCATAGTGGGTGCAAACATGAGTAATCAGTGTTCTGACCATGTTGTGGTGAAACGTCTATGAAATGGCTAGAAAGCAAGGAATATTTTTTAAATTATATCTGACATTGACAAAGGAAATGTAATGTAAGTGGACCAATTAGATAATTAGCCAATTGGACTCCTTGGTTCTCCAGGGGATTAAAGTTTATATCAGATACTAAGGGAGCTGCTGCTGGTGATGCTACTGTATTTAAATGCATGCTTGCGGGCTTTGAAAATTATTTTGCTCCTTAAGTGTGCATTGACTCAGTTGGTATATGTTTCTTCAGAGACAGCGTGAGAAGCAAGAGTCAATTGATTGCTATGCCACTGCACTAAGGAAACTGGCCATCATTTGGAAATTTCAATCCTTTGAACAACAACACATTAGATACCAAGGGCCATAATTATGACCCGGTTTGCGGCGCTCTTGCACCACGCAGAATGGTACAAGAGCAACACAAACCATAAGTCACATTTTTGAAGCCACACAAAGCTACTTTGCATGGCTTTAAGTGGCTCCAACAATCTGGAGTAACGCAATGCAGTGCAAATTGCTGCGTTGCGTTACTCTGACCTGGGTAGGCATTCCATGGGCATTGCTTGGGTGTTCCCATGTAACTTCCATGGTTTTTGACACATTCCCACATTTACAGGACCTTGTAAACCTGGGAATGCCCCAAAAAGATACGCCTCCCCAGGAGAGGCGTAACAAGGAGAAATATCTTCTCGTTACTTCCTCTTTTTATGTGCACTGCATTCTGCAGCACACATAGAAAGAGGAAAATGCCTCTGGCAGATGGAGTAATCTCAGTTGGCCTGGCGGAGGACTTAATGTCCACTAGCCCGAGACTACTCCGCCTACCAAATTTAGAAATGACTGCCAAGCTGGCGGTCATTTCTAGAGCATTGGCAGGGATCACTGTGACGGTGTTTTCTACACAATTGCTGCTATCCTGCGAATTTGCACAAAACTGTTTTTAGGAAGAACGCTTTCGTTTTATCTTTTTTTAAATGTGAATGTGATTTTGAATCTGAACTGTATTGCACTACCGCACTTTGCCCAGTTTTAACTTTCACTGCTGATTTTGATCTCCTCGAGTCAGTTTTATCCTCTATGGTGCGCTCGACCACGTGACTGCCTCTAGAGCAGGACCGTTAGGTCAGGTCAGCGCGCTAGTCTTTCTTTTTCCCTGGACATAAATCACGCAATGCTGCGAATGCGCAGCGGGCGTGCCAAAGGCGCGCCAAAGGCAAGCCCGTCTGCGCCCGTCAGCGTCCCGGAGGCGGCAGGCGCAGGCCATGCTGCTCAAAGATCCTTAGTTTTGGAGAACCGTATAAGCTATAGCAGAATGAGGCTGTTGGAAATAGGTAAGAGCGTGAGCTGTCGCCCCCTCCTACATGTTGGTTTAGAGGCTAATGTGCTGTCATGCGCAAAGTGCAGCTGGACGGCTCCGGCTAACAAGATCGAAATGAGGAATGGAAAGAATGCCAAGGGCATTTCAGTTCCTTTAAGGAACGGGACGCAGAGGGAGAAGGGCGAATTGCGGGCCTTACTCCTCAACACTCGCTCCATGAAAAAACATGCCCCTCAAATCTGTGATTTACTGGAAGACACGAGTCCGGACCTTCTGTTTCTGACTGAAACTTGGCTGAGCGATGGATATAATCCTACTATCGCCCTGGCCATTCCCCCAGGCTATCAGATCATTAGGAAAGATCGGCAGGGGGGGACGGGTGGTGGAATTGCTTTAATTTTTAAAAAGGAATTCTCATGCACTATCGTACCCACTGTTGAGGTAGCCGAGGCAGAATGCTTTGGTTTCCACGTGGTGGTATCCGCGCATCAATCAGTCGCGGGCATTGTTGTCTATAGACCACCTGGCCCCGCCGGTAGATTCTTAGAGTCCATTAGCGATGCGATTGCCCCTTTGGCCACTAATTTTAAACATTGCCTGGTGTTAGGTGATTTTAACATTCATATGGACATACCTATGGAGCAGGAGTCCATTAGGCTAAGGGAATCTTTGGATATCTTTAAGCTGTCCCCCTATGTCCATCACCCTACCCACGAAAAGGGCCATACTCTGGACCAGATCTTTTCCAACGTACCAATAGAAACTGCCCTTCCTCTTCTCCTGGTATGGTCTGATCACTTTCTGCTTGGTTTTTCAATACAGAAAGATTTTAACCACCCAAAATCTCAGGGGAAGTCTCGCCCGAGCAGTTTTAGACCCTTTCACCTAATTACGCCTGAGGCATTGAGCTTAGCCCTCTGCAACAACCCAATTCCTTTTAGCGGGAATCTTGAGAATGACGTGGATTGTCTGGAAGACTGGCTCCAGCTCCGCATTTGCGAGCTTGCTCCCCCCACATTGCGCTCAGCCAAGGGGGCCAGGGCATCAGCCCCGTGGTTTACTGAAGCCCTTAGGGACAGTAAGAGATGTTGCAAACGCTTGGAGAGGGCGTGGTGCAAGAACTTTGATGACAAGGATAAAATAAGCTACAAACAGGCGTTGAAGTCTCATTTTAACAGAGTACTTGAGGAGAAAAAGAACTTTTTCTCTGCCAAAATTGAGTCGGCTACCAACAAAAGTAAAGAAATATTTAAGATCGTAAAGGAGTTCTCTTCGCCCAGTGCGGTGGAGAGACCTTTTACTCCTACTGAAGCATGGACGAACCTTATTGCTTCTTACTTTTACGAAAAGATTAAAAATATTCAGGACACTTTCCCCGGGCAGTCCCCGGCTCAGGGGGACTGCCGGGAATGTCTCCTCCCTTGCATCCAGAGCAGAGATTTGTCCTTTTCACAGTTTCCGCCTATCTCTTTGGATAAATCTTTAGAACTGATGAAATCTTTAAAATCCGGTTCACCTTCTGATCCGTGCCCGGCAAAAGTTCTGGCATCCACAGCGGAGATAATTAATCCGGCGGTGAATAGAATCTTGAACGCTTCACTACAGTCGGGACAAGTCCTTGACAGGTGGAAGAAGGCAAAGATTCTTCCCCTATTGAAAAAGCCCCTTGCTGATCCCGAGATTGCCTCTAATTATAGACCAATATCCCTTCTTCCTTTTTTCACTAAGACCTTGGAAAAATATGTGCATTCTGTCACCTCCGCCTATGTTGAAACTAATTCCGTGCTCCATCAAAGTCAGTCTGGCTTTAGGGCCGATTTGAGCACGGAAACGGCACTTCTGGAAGTTTCCGAGGTTATTAAAGAAACCTCAGACAAAGACGGTAAGGCCGTATTGATACTATTGGATCTATCGGCAGCTTTTGATACCGTGCCCCACGACCGACTCCTGCAGAGACTCCAGGAGTGCGGTTTCAGGGGCACGGTACTCCAATGGTTCACCTCTTTCTTACAAAACCGTCAGCAAACGGTTTGGTCCCCTCCTTTTGCTGCACCCATTCCCCATATGCAGGTGGGGGTCCCACAGGGCTCGATCTTAAGTCCGACACTTTTTAATCTTTATATGACGCCCTTAGCTTTTTTGGCAGAGACCCACGGAGCAAAAATAATATCATATGCGGATGACACTCAGTTGCTCTTTACCTGCGACAAAGACTCTGGGGTCGATTCCGATTCGGGCCGGAAATCTCTCCGACCGAGCCGGACCCGGAGAGATTTCCGACCGAATCGGACCCGTGCAGTCCGACCGAACGAGTCCGATGCATTCGTATGCCACCGGACACGAGTCGGTCGGACTCCCATTGAACTCAATGGGAGCCGGTCGTACAACGCGTACGCGGGCTCCCATTGCCTCAATGGGTGCGAGGCGGACAAGGGCGCCCCCTACAGCGAGTACGCCGCGAAGCGCTCGCGGCGTACACGCACAGGTAGGGGGACCCATGGGTCCCCCTGTGTGCGCCTCGCACGGGTACGCGTACAGGGGGTCCGACACGGACCCCAAAGTACGGCTCCGACAGCGAGTTCGAGTCGGACGGCGCGAGTCGGTCGGAGCGGTCGAGGTGCGCATCGTACTTACCCGGCCGGAAAACGTCTCCATTGCGCGGTGCGAATCGGGTCCGAGCGAGTCGGTCGGAGCGGTACGATCCGGGTACGAGTCGGTCGGAGCGGTCGGGTCGCCCGGACGAGTCGGTCGGCGAATTCGCATCGTACTCGCTCGGCCGGACCCGCGTACGATTCGGTCGGGAAAAAGGGCTCCGAATCGGATCCGGTAAAGCCGAATCCTATTCGGAGCCCTACCGGCCGAGATCGGAATCGGCCCCGATGTCTTTAGAGGGGACTTGATTAACACCTGTCTATCGGGGGTATTCTCCTGGCTACAAAGGAACCAACTGAAGTGTAACACTGAGAAATCAGAGATCATAGTTTTTGGTTCCTCCCCTTGCGAGGTGTGGCGTGACTGGTGGCCGGCCGATATGTCCCCTCCCACATCCCCGGTCAAGACAGTCAAAAATCTAGGGGTCAAAATGGATGACAACCTGTCCATGAAAAATCAGGTTCAAACCGTAGTAGGGGCATGCTTTGGCATGCTAAAAATGCTCAAGCAGTTTCTGCCCCTTCTCCCAGTCAGTCACAGGAAAACCGTAGTCAAGGCTTTGATAGTATCTAGGCTGGACTATGTGAACGTTTTGTACCTGGGACTACCTGAATATTTACTCTCTCGTCTTCAGGTGGTTCAGAATGCTGCGGCCAGGGCGATTCTTATGCTCGGCCCCAGAACACGGATGTCGCCCCATTTGAAAGCCCTGCACCGGCTACCGATCCGCAAGCGGATTAGTTTTAAAACGGGCGTCCTAGCCTTTAAAGCTCTTCACGGTACAGGCGCCTCCTATATCAGGAAAAGAGTACAGTTTTACTATCCTAGCCGTACTCTAAGGTCATCCTCTTTGCAGCAGGCTATCATCCCCAAGTTCACCCGCGCTCGAACAGGCGGCCGCTCCTTCCAGGTTCATGCCGCCAAACTGTGGAATAGCCTGCCTTTGGGCCTCAGACAGATGCAGGATCTTTTTACTTTTAGAAAAGCTCTGAAAACCTGGCTATTTCAGCAATAGGTTCCCTTTGGCGCAGCGATTTCCGTCAGCCCCGTCTAGATGTTGTCAGCGCCGGGACACTCAATTGAGTAGCTGTGCGCTTTACAAATACCCAGATAACATAACATAACATTGTTGTTTACAGTTTGGTGCAGGGCACTGCCAACATGATATAGCCCTTCACAAAGCTGTTTTCTTTTTTATTTTCGAAAAGAAAATCCTGAAGCGGGATTTTCTTCAGAAAATAAAAAAGAAAATACTCCCCACACCATGGGAGTCCTCACCCTTGATGAGGGGAGCATTATAGCAGTTTTATTTTAGCAGTTTTCACTGGCCCCCACCACCAGGGTTTTCCTGGCGGTGATGGGCAGTGACTACTATTTTGCCCATCTAAATTAGATAGGCAGTATTAGAGGTCTGCCTCCACTGGCCCTTACTCTGCAGGGAAGTCAGTGGGGTTTATTCACAGCGGAGATGGAGTAGTCTCCACCATAATTAAACCTAAGGTCCGCCCCCATCTAATTTCGATGGGTGGACCATTATCATGGCGGTATGTATACTCCATCGCTGCTGCGATGGAGTATACATACCACCAAGATATAAATCTGGCCCTAAGTCTTATTGGCAGTTTACATGCTGGAATTCTTTCTAAATGTAAACATTAAAGTAAAGGGACACACAAGTCCCAGCATGAAATCACCAGGCTTGGCTTTTCTGACCTTTGTGACATAGGGCCCTGTAGGCAGCCATTCATTTATTGCTATCTAGAAAACATACACTGAATCCCATGGTGTCTCAAGTCAAAACGTTAGACTTGTGCTAGCCTAATATGTAAGGGATTTTTAATTAGCCAAGCAACACTGGCATGTTCCTCATTATCAAGGTAACATGATGACTCCATGCCACCAAGAAAGCAGTGGTCCAGTCCTGTGTTTTTATTTCACAACATAATGCTTTGTTGTAGTTTTAGTCTTGATTCCCAATAATGACCGCAAGAGGACTATCAAATCTGCACTGTTCTTTATCCTGAGCAGTGTCTCCTCTCTGTAACACTATCGTCCACAAAAGGGACTCATTCAAATTCAAATTATGATTATCTAAATGATAGAGTTCGTTCAAGCTTCTCCTGAAGCAATCATGCATGCAAAGTTCGAATAAATCTTTCATGGATTGTTTTATTCATTTTCAGTAGCTTTAATTTCATCAAATATTGTGACATCACATATTGATTCAGTCCCAATGCATTTCAAACCCCGTTGGGCCCTTCATTAGAGGATAATTTCTGGAAAAATCACCAAAGAAATTGAACCATCATTGGTACAAACAAAAACACAAATAGAAAGCAAAGGTTATACAATATTATACAAAACTAAGTGAATCAAATCAATTCTTGTGATAATATAATCAAAATCACAAAAAGCTCTACCTGTATGCCGCCTATATCCAAAGAAATGCGACTTTATTCAAAATGATGACTAAAAATGCATATGTGCTCACTACACGATTGAATTCTTAAACGTTTGCAGGCTCTCATTTATCTGATGTTGACCACTATTGGCCTAAGGAATAACATGAATAGATGTATGGAATAAATCAAGAATTTGTTTATACTGCTAGTGCAAATGTGAAATTACAATATAAACTGTAATGGTGGTCAAATCACTGGATCAACAAAAGTCATGTTGAAAAAACAGATATTAAAATAACCAAACAACTAAAACACTGTAAAATTGTGACATGCATATCAAATCAGTCAACTGGAGTCCCTTCGTGATACTGCAACTCCAATGCGGTCTAAAGGTGCCCAAAAAGAATATTTGAAAAATGTTTGAACAGTTTCCTCCCAATAAAAACAAGCATTTGCAATGCAATAGGTCTCGCATTTACGCTAGTTTGAGCTATTGGCATTGTAAAGGACAATGACTTTTATTTATGTTTTGGTTTTTAAAACATAAATAAAATGCATTGTCATTTACAATGCCAATAGCTTGAACTCGCATAAATGCTAGACCTATTGCATTACAAATGCTTGTTTTAGTGCGTGGCAGCCCTGCTGTTTACATGTTGAGTCGTTTCTTTGCTAAGTGTCCCAACCCGTATGTCGAAAGGCTTCAGTTGGGGTCACTAAGGCGGTGCACAGACAGAATATCGAGTTTAAAATGTAGACATACACAATTATCGAGTTTTGAATATCGTGATACAGAAATATCGACAGGAAGAATATCGTGGTCAAGAATATCGACTTGCAGGTAAGAAATATCGTTTTTGTAAATATCGAAGTTGTTAATATCGTTTGAAAAAATATAGTTGTTTAAAATATCGATGTTTTAATTAGTGTTATGTATTTTAGTATGTATTTTAAAAGTATGTGATCTATTTTTTTGTATAAGAATTTGTTTTGTTTTTTAATATATGTGTTACATTTTTAGTAGTTATTAATTTTATCTTAATTACATTTTGCGTTTTTAAGTTCTGTAACGGGTTGTGGGTTTATAGAGGAATAGGGTGGGAAGTAATTTAATTATAATAAATTAATGATTATTTTTTATGTATTAGTATTTATTTAATTTAGATTTTATAGTGTTAATTGTGGGAATTAATTTATTATTAATTATTTATTAATTGGTTGTTAATTATTTTTAATTAATTAATTGTAAATAATGTTAATTGTGTCATTTGTTTAGGAGCGGGTTGTGGTTTTATAGGGGGATAGGGTGGGAAGTAATTTAATTATAATAAATTAATTATGCATTTTTATGTATTAGTATTTATTTATTTAGATTTTATAGTGTTAATTGTGGGAATTAATGTATTATTAATTATTCATTAAGTAGCTGATATTTATTATTAATTATTTAATTGGCAATTATGTTAATTGTGTCATTTTTATAGGAGCGGGTTGTGGGTTTATAGGGGAATAGGATGGGAAGTAATTTAATTATAAGAAATGTATTAATATTTTGTATTTATTGTTATTTATTTAATTTATATTTTATAGTGTTAATTGTGGGAGTTATTTTATTATTAAATATTTATTAATTGGTTGTTAATTATTATTAATTAATTAATTTGTAAATAATTATGTTAATTGTGGCATTTTTTAGGAGTGGGTGGTAGGGTTTATATGAGGATAGGGTGAGAAGTAATTTATTTATAATTAATTAATAATTGTTAATTAATTCTAATTAGTTAATAAAAATAAAAATATGGCAATTGTGTAATTAATTTTTGATGTACGTTGTGGGGTTTATAGTGGTAAAGGGTAGGAAGTAAATTCTTTTAAATTAATTAATAAGTTGTTGTTGATTGATATTAATTTATTAATGTAAAATTAGTTCTGGAAATTGTGTAATGATTTTTAGGTGTGGGTTGTGGTGTTTATTGGGGTAGAGGGTGGAAAGTAATTTATGTTTAATGAATTAATAATTAGTTGATTATTAATATTAATTTATCAATTGATAAATATTTATGGGAAGTGTTTGATATTTTGTGTGTGTTTTTTGGTTTTATAGGGGTAACATTTGGGGAGTAAATACATTTTTATTTGTTTAAAATATATATATATATTTGTTTAATTGATAATCAATTATGTTAATTATGGAGGTAATTTATTTTTAAAATTTAAATGTGGGTTGTGAATTGTGTGGTGCTATAGGGTACGAAATAAAAAATAATACATCCATGTAATAATTTTTTTGTTTAGGAAAATTTAATATTAAAAAATAATTTTTTGTGTTTAAATTATTTTTGAATTTTTTTAAATAATCTTTCTAGGTATTTGTTAGATCCTTTTAACATTCTAATCTGTTTCTATCTTTTGTAATATTTAAAACTTTTATATATGTTTTTTTAAATCTTTTGTGTTGTTGTTGTTAATTTGTTTGTTTTTAATTTTGAAATTTCTCTAGTGGAAATATTAATTTTTGCCCCTCCGCTATCCAACACTTTCCCTACTGTTGCACAAACTGGAGTGGGAATAGTAAATGTTACCCCTCTGCTATCCAACACTTTCCCTACTGTTGCACTCACGAGTGGGAATAGTATTTTTTACCCCTCCGCTATCCAACACTTTCCCTACTGTTGCACCCACTGGAGTGGGAATAGTAATTTATATCCCTCCGCTATTCAACACTTTCCCTACTGTTGCACCCACTGGAGTGGGAATAGTAATTTTGCCTCTCCGCTATCCAACACTTTCCCTACTGTTGCAGTCACTGGAGTGGGAATTGTAATTTTACCCCTCCGCTAACAAAACTTTTCCCTACTGTTGCACTCATTGGAGTGCGAATATTAAGTTTTACCCCTCCGCTATCCAACATTTTCTTTAATATTGCACTTACTGAAGTGGGAATATTAAGTTTTACCCCTCCGCTATCCAACACTTTCCCTACTGTTGCACTCACTGGAGTGGGAATATTAAGTTTTGCCCCTCCGCTATCCACCACTTTACCTACTGTTGCACTCACTGGAGTGGGAATAGTAATTTTTACCCTTCCGCTAACTAAACTTTTCCCTACTGTTGCACTCATTGGAGTGGGAATATTAAGTTTTACCCTTCCGCTATCCACCACTTTCCCTATTGTTGCACTCACTGGAGTGGGAATAGTAAATTTTTCCCCTCCGCTATCCAACATTTTCTTTACTATTATACTTACTGGAGTGGGAATATTAAGTTTTACCCCTCCGCTATCCAACACTTTCCCTACTGTTGCACTCACTGGAGTGGGAATAGTAAGTTTTACCCCTCCACTATTGGAAATAGATATATATATTACATTTTATATATGTATGTTTAAATATTTTTTACATTATATTTATTTTATTATGATTGTTAAAATGTAAATTAAGTCTAAATAAATTTTTTAAAGTTAATTTTATTATGTAATATATTTAGCATTAATTTTTATTTAAATAAAAAAATTGATATTTTGTACATCTATATTTTTAACATCGATATTTTTGTACTTGCAATTTTAAATATAGGGTGTCGATATTTTTGACATCGATACTTTTGCATCGATATTTGGGTCTGGGGATATTTTGGGCATCAATATTCTATCAGTGAACCCACTAAGGCAGCAAGTGTTCTGTAACTTCACGGTTCCTTTATTCCACTCAAGAGATGCTACACCGGATTAATGTCATAAAATACTGTCCCACGAGAAAAGATGTTGGGTTAACCCAATACAAATAATATGCAGCTATTGTAAATAAAGTATTACAAGAGAGGATGGGTCCATAATAGTGCTGTAAATAGTGCTAAAGATTATCACCTTTTATGTTGAAATAAATAGCGTTTACCGTTAACAAGTTTACAATTTATTCCAATAGGTTAGCTCTGGATATTAGCACGGTCTCTGCATAGATGCAGGTGTAACTGGAAGGCCTCAAACACCAGTGTACATATTTATGCTGTTTTTTTATTTATTTATTTTAATGTTTTTTAAGCACTGCTTCGGTCAGTGGACCTTGTGTTCCTGCTCCACAAGCACAAGACAGAAACACACATGGAGAGGCTAAGAGGGGAGTCTTAATTCAGTGACTGTGACTGCAGATCCTTGCTGCAGTTTTGGGAATCGAATGAAATGGGTTAATCTAACTGGCAATGGTTGGCACTTTGACTGCCTGATGGTGAATTTTAAATTGACCTGTGCTACCTGGGTGTGTGTGACGTGCTGCAGCAATGTCAGTTTGACCCCTGAACCCATGTGTGTACTTATATTTATTCTTTAAGCTGGTCTGGAGCATTTGAGACCTTTTCCGAGATCCACTGTAAACAGGACTATAAATCTCGTTCTTATCTGGTCACAACTGTACCGCCACCCCTTTATCCACAAATACCTGCACCCCACTTACCCACCCTATTGTGTAAGCCAATAATAGCTTGTTTTTCTTCGGCGAAGGGCAGGCTTATAGTTTTAAAACTGAAGCATAAACACATTTGTAGATTACACTGTATTAACAAACAAAGGAATAAAAACAGGCATATGTCTACGAGATTGGTATGTTTGAGAAAAATAAAATGAATACGCAGTGCCCATGTCAATGGGCGTGGCTTGAATTTTCACTTGTTTTGCCATTATGTGCTATATGAAGATTGATCGCAGAAGAAAAGAGGAAACATCGGAAAACAACTGGAAACATAGGCAGGAGAAGCAAATAGAAAAATATCAAACAACACTTAAGAAGCTCTAAACTACTCAAGTACATGCCCTGCTTAACAGTGACACGCAAAGTTCGGACACATATAAAGGAATGAAACGATTATTGAGTACCATATCTACACGCAAACGTGTGACTAGGGCATAGATGGGAAAAGAAATGTAGTGCTGCACAAGAGGTCTAAGCTGGCGGGCGCTTGCTTACCTGTGGGAGAGTTCACCAAAACAAGTCCTTTCGGCTTTCAGCGGCTATGAAATAAAAAACTCCGCACAGAGAACCAAGCAGGGGATGTCTGACCTTCCGCTGCTTTCCTGTGGGAAATGCTTGTTTCGAGTTGGGTGAGCCCATAGACAACCTGCTCGTATTCGGTAAGCTGGTGGATGGTTTCCTTGGCGGCTAGGAGGATGCATAAGCCCCAGCGTCAATCTAATCACGACCGTCCCCTCTTCAACGAACTCTGGTCACATTCAGCCCTGGCACGCGCCTCGTCGCTCTGGAGAAAGCGGGACCGCGAGAGCCTGATACAGCATGCAGGAAGCTGCAGCAAAACTGAGACGCCGGCCTAGAGGAACTATACACATCTATATAACTCACAGAGAGAATGTGATGAAGGCCTTACCTATAGACAATCATTCAACTTGAATCTCGGTGCAAAACAGAAATAGTTCTACTGAAAATACAAGAAAACCGGAAGCTAAATAAACAAGCGGTCGCAATTGTCCCGGCAGCTTCGAAAGTGAAAGCGCGCACAGCGCGCTGAATGCAAACAAAGCACTTTGTCCTGCCCGACGTAGGACAAACTCAATAAAGAAAATAGTGTTCACAACACTAAAAATAACACGTACCATGTAGGAACCGAAGTAAAGGGGCCAGTAAACATGGGAGGTTACAAATGACGACACAGCGGTACTAAGGAGGGACCAACAAGCCTATTAAGGAATCAGAAGCCAGCATTTACGAAGGACAAAGAAATAAGCAAATGAAAAAATATGGGCAGGGCTTCTCCTCCGTACTCTACCTACAACAGATCGCTGGCTCAGGCTCAACCTAATGAGTAATGCAGTGTGTCCCCCACGATATGTTTAACTTAGCCATCTCAAAAGTAGATGTACAAATCAATATACACTGAATAATTTAAGGCGCCACAGTATAGTATGTGTTGACGATATTGCATTGTCGAAAGTGCACAAAAATATGTGGTATTTAACTTGACAAACTCCAAATAATAGCGTACAAAGCAATATACACAACATAATCTAAAAACATCACAGTGTGTGTTAACAATGTTGCATCGACTAAAGTACCCAAAAACAGTTTTATAAACTCGACCGTCAAGGTAAATCAACAAGTGTAAATCAAAGCTTCCCTCAGCCAAACCTGCGAGACAGGAGCGCAGCCTTAAGTTCGAATGGTCATAAGTACACTACAACAGTACTCAGTGAATGTAGACTCCACAATTAAGGTGAATGCACAAGTGTAAATCACGTATTACTTTCTCTCAGCCAAGCCTGCAAAGCAGATGTAAAGAAATGAATTCATGAATCCAAAACGGCGCTTACCCTCAGGACTGGCAAAAAATCGTGTATGTCACTGATTCAGCGTCTATAATCAATGGATCAACTCTAATCAAATACCAAAAGATACAAAGAATCCCCAGATCCTTTAGGATTTCCTTGAAACCTAATTTATGCAAAAACAATCAGAAATTTACGGGACGATGTTACACCATCCTAAACAAATGGTCCTTGGATCTGATACTGTTCATAAATGAAGAATTATCTAAAATGCTTGATGAGTTAACTCTAGAGATTACCCAGCTTAAACACGAAATAACTAACAAAGTCCAGAAAGATGATTAAGAGAAGATTCTAAGAGATAACATTCAGCTCGACAGACACACCCATGACATAAATGATAGTAAGATTATAACATTTAAATGAGATACTATTGATTACAAGTTGGAAAAGTCTACAATTGGGCTGAATTTTATGCTAGAAAGAGACAAAGGGGCCGATTCCGATCTCGGTCGGAGGCGCACCCAATACTATTCGGTCGGGAAAAAGCCATGCGAAAGCCAGTTTCCCGACCGATCCGTACAGCACACCGAACGAGCAAGTACGATGCGCACAACAGCAAAAATTCCGGCCGAGCCGTACTCACCCAAACCAGGTCCTGTTCTCCGACCGAGGCGAATCCGGAAACGCCGAATCGAGTCGCACGGAAGGGAAAATGCAGCCCCGTCCGGCCGGACAAGTACGATGCGCTTTCCGTACGCGCCGAACCCGTCGCTACGCACGGCACGTCAAAGCATCCGGGAGAGGCGCACATAAGCTCCGAATCGCGCCACAACACGATCCACGGCTACGAGACGAACACAGCACCGACGAGGACGACGCGAAGCGACGAGGACGAAGCGAGCGACGAGGACGAAGCCAAGCGACGAGGACGACGCGAAGCAACGAGAAGGACGAACGACACGAACCAACCATGAATCCCTTCGTCCCGATCATACCAATATTCTACATCTACTACCGGAACAGGCACGGACGCGTACGGCGCAGAAGGTAAGTCGGACACCAACCACAAAACACATACAACACGTACACGACACATCACACACATACACTGGGAATCTGAATATACTTACACCAGCAACAGCAGCACCATAGGGGCGGGATGCCCATCACCAATGCCACATATGCACACAGGGGCCTGAATGCGCGCCACCACCCCAACCCAGGGGGGCTGGATGCCTACCACTACTACCACCCTTAGCCAGGGGGCTGGATGCCTACCACTACTACCACCCTCACCCAGGGGGGCAGGATGCCCACCACTACTACCACCCTTAGCCAGGGGGCAGGATGCCCACCACTACTACCACCCTCACCCAGGGGGGCAGGATGCCCACCACTACTACCACCCTTAGCCAGGGGGCAGGAAGCCTACCACTACTACCACCCTTAGCCAGGGGGCAGGATGCCTACCACTACTACCACCCTTAGCCAGGGTGGCAGGATGCCTACCACTACTACCACCCTTAGCCAGGGGGCAGGATGCCCACCACTACTACCACCCTCACCCAGGGGGCAGGATGCCCACCACTACTACCACCCTTAGCCAGGGGGGCAGGAAGCCTACCACTACTACCACCCTTAGCCAGGGGGCAGGATGCCTACCACTACTACCACCCTCACCCACGGGGGGCAGGATGCCTACCACTACTACCACCCTCACCCAGGGGGGCAGGATGCCCACCACTACTACCACCCTTAGCCAGGGGGCAGGATGCCTACCACTACTACCACCCTCACCCAGGGGGGCAGGATTCCCACCACTACTACCACCCTTAGCCAGGGGGCAGGAAGCCTACCACTACTACCACCCTTAGCCAGGGGGCAGGATGCCTACCACTACTACCACCCTCACCCACGGGGGGCAGGATGCCTACCACTACTACCACCCTCACCCAGGGGGGCAGGATGCCCACCACTACTACCACCCTTAGCCAGGGGGCAGGATGCCTACCACTACTACCACCCTCACCCAGGGGGCAGGATGCCCACCACTACTACCACCCTTAGCCAGGGGGCAGGATGCCTACCACTACTACCACCCTCACCCAGGGGGCAGGATGCCCACCACTACTACCACCCTTAGCCAGGGGGCTGGATGCCTACCACTACTACCACCCTCACCCAGGGGGGCAGGATGCCCACCACTACTACCACCCTTAGCCAGGGGGCTGGATGCCTACCACTACTACCACCCTTAGCCAGGGGGCAGGATGCCTACCACTACTACCACCCTCACCCACGGGGGCAGGATGCCTACCACTACTACCACCCTTAGCCAGGGGGCAGGATGCCTACCACTACTACCACCCTCACCCACGGGGGCAGGATGCCTACCACTACTACCACCCTTAGCCAGGGGGCAGGATGCCTACCACTACTACCACCCTTAGCCAGGGGGCAGGATGCCCACCACTACTACCACCCTTAGCCAGGGGGGCAGGATGCCCACCACTACTACCACCCTCACCCAGGGGGGCAGGATGCCCACCACTACTACCACCCTTAGCCAGGGGGCTGGATGCCTACCACTACTACCACCCTCACCCAGGGGGGGCAGGATGCCCACCACTACTACCACCCTTAGCCAGAGGGGCTGGATGCCTACCACTACTACCACCCTTAGCCAGGGTGGCAGGATGCCTACCACTACTACCACCCTTAGCCAGGGGGCAGGATGCCCACCACTACTACCACCCTCACCCAGGGGGGCAGGATGCCCACCACTACTACCACCCTTAGCCAGGGGGCAGGAAGCCTACCACTACTACCACCCTTAGCCAGGGGGCAGGATGCCTACCACTACTACCACCCTCACCCACGGGGGCAGGATGCCTACCACTACTACCACCCTCACCCAGGGGGCAGGATGCCCACCACTACTACCACCCTTAGCCAGGGGGCAGGATGCCCACCACTACTACCACCCTTAGCCAGGGGGCTGGATGCCTACCACTACTACCACCCTTAGCCAGGGTGGCAGGATGCCTACCACTACTACCACCCTTAGCCAGGGGGCAGGATGCCCACCACTACTACCACCCTCACCCAGGGGGGCAGGATGCCCACCACTACTACCACCCTTAGCCAGGGGGCAGGAAGCCTACCACTACTACCACCCTTAGCCAGGGGGCAGGATGCCTACCACTACTACCACCCTCACCCACGGGGGGCAGGATGCCTACCACTACTACCACCCTCACCCAGGGGGCAGGATGCCCACCACTACTACCACCCTTAGCCAGGGGGCAGGATGCCTACCACTACTACCACCCTCACCCAGGGGGCAGGATGCCCACCACTACTACCACCCTTAGTCAGGGGGCAGGAAGCCTACCACTACTACCACCCTTAGCCAGGGGGCAGGATGCCTACCACTACTACCAACCCTCACCCACGGGGGCAGGATGCCTACCACTACTACCACCCTTAGCCAGGGGGGCAGGATGCCCACCACTACTACCACCCTCACCCACGGGGGCAGGATGCCTACCACTACTACCACCCTCACCCAGGGGGGCAGGATGCCCACCACTACTACCACCCTTAGCCAGGGGGCAGGATGCCTACCACTACTACCACCCTCACCCAGGGGGCATGATTCCCACCACTACTACCACCCTTAGCCAGGGTGGCAGGATGCCTAGCACTACTACCACCCTTAGCCAGGGGGCAGGATGCCCACCACTACTACCACCCTTAGCCAGGGGGCAGGATGCCTACCACTACTACCACCCTCACCCAGGGGGCAGGATGCCCACCACTACTACCACCCTTAGCCAGGGGGCAGGATGCCTACCACTACTACCACCCTCACCCAGGGGGGCAGGATGCCCACCACTACTACCACCCTTAGCCAGGGGCTGGATGCCTACCACTACTACCACCCTCACCCAGGGGGGCAGGATGCCCACCACTACTACCACCCTTAGCCAGGGGGCTGGATGCCTACCACTACTACCACCCTTAGCCAGGGGGCAGGATGCCTACCACTACTACCACCCTCACCCACGGGGGGCAGGATGCCTACCACTACTACCACCCTTAGCCAGGGGGCAGGATGCCTACCACTACTACCACCCTTAGCCAGGGGGCAGGATGCCCACCACTACTACCACCCTTAGCCAGGGGGCAGGATGCCCACCACTACTACCACCCTCACCCAGGGGGGCAGGATGCCCACCACTACTACCACCCTTAGCCAGGGGGCTGGATGCCTACCACTACTACCACCCTCACCCAGGGGGGCAGGATGCCCACCACTACTACCACCCTTAGCCAGGGGGCTGGATGCCTACCACTACTACCACCCTTAGCCAGGGTGGCAGGATGCCTACCACTACTACCACCCTTAGCCAGGGGGCAGGATGCCCACCACTACTACCACCCTCACCCAGGGGGCAGGATGCCCACCACTACTACCACCCTTAGCCAGGGGGCAGGAAGCCTACCACTACTACCACCCTTAGCCAGGGGGCAGGATGCCTACCACTACTACCACCCTCACCCACGGGGGCAGGATGCCTACCACTACTACCACCCTCACCCAGGGGGGCAGGATGCCCACCACTACTACCACCCTTAGCCAGGGGGCAGGATGCCTACCACTACTACCACCCTTAGCCAGGGGGCAGGATGCCTACCACTACTACCACCCTCACCCACGGGGGGCAGGATGCCTACCACTACTACCACCCTTAGCCAGGGGGCAGGATGCCTACCACTACTACCACCCTTAGCCAGGGGGCAGGATGCCCACCACTACTACCACCCTTAGCCAGGGGGCAGGATGCCCACCACTACTACCACCCTCACCCAGGGGGCAGGATGCCCACCACTACTACCACCCTTAGCCAGGGGGCTGGATGCCTACCACTACTACCACCCTCACCCAGGGGGCAGGATGCCCACCACTACTACCACCCTTAGCCAGAGGGGCTGGATGCCTACCACTACTACCACCCTTAGCCAGGGTGGCAGGATGCCTACCACTACTACCACCCTTAGCCAGGGGGCAGGATGCCCACCACTACTACCACCCTCACCCAGGGGGCAGGATGCCCACCACTACTACCACCCTTAGCCAGGGGGCAGGAAGCCTACCACTACTACCACCCTTAGCCAGGGGGCAGGATGCCTACCACTACTACCACCCTCACCCACAGGGGGCAGGATGCCTACCACTACTACCACCCTCACCCAGGGGGGCAGGATGCCCACCACTACTACCACCCTTAGCCAGGGGGCAGGATGCCCACCACTACTACCACCCTTAGCCAGGGGGCTGGATGCCTACCACTACTACCACCCTTAGCCAGGGTGGCAGGATGCCTACCACTACTACCACCCTTAGCCAGGGGGCAGGATGCCCACCACTACTACCACCCTCACCCAGGGGGGCAGGATGCCCACCACTACTACCACCCTTAGCCAGGGGGCAGGAAGCCTACCACTACTACCACCCTTAGCCAGGGGGCAGGATGCCTACCACTACTACCACCCTCACCCACGGGGGCAGGATGCCTACCACTACTACCACCCTCACCCAGGGGGGCAGGATGCCCACCACTACTACCACCCTTAGCCAGGGGGCAGGATGCCTACCACTACTACCACCCTCACCCAGGGGGGCAGGATGCCCACCACTACTACCACCCTTAGCCAGGGGGCAGGAAGCCTACCACTACTACCACCCTTAGCCAGGGGGCAGGATGCCTACCACTACTACCACCCTCACCCACGGGGGCAGGATGCCTACCACTACTACCACCCTTAGCCAGGGGGCAGGATGCCCACCACTACTACCACCCTCACCCACGGGGGCAGGATGCCTACCACTACTACCACCCTCACCCAGGGGGGCAGGATGCCCACCACTACTACCACCCTTAGCCAGGGGGCAGGATGCCTACCACTACTACCACCCTCACCCAGGGGGCATGATTCCCACCACTACTACCACCCTTAGCCAGGGTGGCAGGATGCCTAGCACTACTACCACCCTTAGCCAGGGGGCAGGATGCCCACCACTACTACCACCCTTAGCCAGGGGGCAGGATGCCTACCACTACTACCACCCTCACCCAGGGGGGCAGGATGCCCACCACTACTACCACCCTTAGCCAGGGGGCAGTATGCCTACCACTACTACCACCCTCACCCAGGGGGGCAGGATGCCCACCACTACTACCACCCTTAGCCAGGGGGCTGGATGCCTACCACTACTACCACCCTCACCCAGGGGGGCAGGATGCCCACCACTACTACCACCCTTAGCCAGGGGGCTGGATGCCTACCACTACTACCACCCTTAGCCAGGGGGCAGGATGCCTACCACTACTACCACCCTCACCCACGGGGGCAGGATGCCTACCACTACTACCACCCTTAGCCAGGGGGCAGGATGCCTACCACTACTACCACCCTTAGCCAGGGGGGCAGGATGCCCACCACTACTACCACCCTTAGCCAGGGGGCAGGATGCCCACCACTACTACCACCCTCACCCAGGGGGGCAGGATGCCCACCACTACTACCACCCTTAGCCAGGGGGCTGGATGCCTACCACTACTACCACCCTCACCCAGGGGGGCAGGATGCCCACCACTACTACCACCCTTAGCCAGGGGGCTGGATGCCTACCACTACTACCACCCTTAGCCAGGGTGGCAGGATGCCTACCACTACTACCACCCTTAGCCAGGGGGCAGGATGCCCACCACTACTACCACCCTCACCCAGGGGGCAGGATGCCCACCACTACTACCACCCTTAGCCAGGGGGCAGGAAGCCTACCACTACTACCACCCTTAGCCAGGGGGCAGGATGCCTACCACTACTACCACCCTCACCCACGGGGGGCAGGATGCCTACCACTACTACCACCCTCACCCAGGGGGGCAGGATGCCCACCACTACTACCACCCTTAGCCAGGGGGCAGGATGCCTACCACTACTACCACCCTCACCCAGGGGGGCAGGATGCCCACCACTACTACCACCCTTAGCCAGGGGGCAGGAAGCCTACCACTACTACCACCCTTAGCCAGGGGGCAGGATGCCTACCACTACTACCACCCTCACCCACGGGGGGCAGGATGCCTACCACTACTACCACCCTTAGCCAGGGGGCAGGATGCCCACCACTACTACCACCCTCACCCACGGGGGGCAGGATGCCTACCACTACTACCACCCTCACCCAGGGGGGCAGGATGCCCACCACTACTACCACCCTTAGCCAGGGGGCAGGATGCCTACCACTACTACCACCCTCACCCAGGGGGGCAGGATTCCCACCACTACTACCACCCTTAGCCAGGGTGGCAGGATGCCTACCACTACTACCACCCTTAGCCAGGGGGGCAGGATGCCCACCACTGCTACCACCCTTAGCCAGGGGGGCAGGATGCCTACCACTACTACCACCCTCACCCAGGGGGGGCAGGATGCCCACCACTACTACCACCCTTAGCCAGGGGGGCAGGATGCCTACCACTACTACCACCCTCACCCAGGGGGGCAGGATGCCCACCACTACTACCACCCTTAGCCAGGGGGCTGGATGCCTACCACTACTACCACCCCCACTCATAGGATGGACAATGCATGACACAACAAGCACACCACAACCTAGGGAATGCAAGATTAAGACATCCCCCCACCACCATGACAAGCGTGTGAGCAGGCTGTGTCAAATGCCTACAACACCGAACATGACTTTGAACATACAATGTGACCCCCTAGCACATGTGCCACACATATATGTGTGTGGCACCCACAATGCAAGCAGCCCATGACCATTGTGGCAATGGGGCCTAAACCCCCATCATCACAGTGACCAAAAGGCAAGTGTGGGGTCCATAGCTGAAGCACATTTTGACCATTGTGGCAATGGGGTCTAAACCCCCATCATCACAGTGACCAAAAGGCAAGTGTGGGGTCCATAGCTGAAGCACATTTTGACCATTGTGGCAATGGGGTCTAAACCCCCATCATCACAGTGACCAAAAGGCAAGTGTGGGGTCCATAGCTGAAGCACATTTTGACCATTGTGGCAATGGGGTCTAAACCCCCATCATCACAGTGACCAAAAGGCAAGTGTGGGGTCCATAGCTGAAGCACATTTTGACCATTGTGGCAATGGGGTCTAAACCCCCATCATCACAGTGACCAAAAGGCAAGTGTGGGGTCCATAGCTGAAGCACATTTTGACCATTGTGGCAATGGGGTCTAAACCCCCATCATCACAGTGACCAAAAGGTAAGTGTGGGGTCCATAGCTGAAGCACATTTTGACCATTGTGGCAATGGGGTCTACACCCTCATCATCACAGTGACCAAAAGGTAATTGTTGACAAAGAAAGAGCTGCAACTGCCAAACTGCATGGATCATTCCTGGTCACAGAACCAAAAACTCATCTGTGGCAAAGTAGTGTATGTGTCCCATTGCAACATAAATTGGGGGAGCCAAATACTGCAGTGCAAATGAAACATTCCTTTGGCCATGTGCAGACAAACAACACCCATGGGGGCTGAGACCGTCAACAGTCATCAATGACACAATGACAGAAGTGACCATCAGAATGCAGAACCACATATTTGCACCAATGGGCACACAAATGCAGATACCCTGTGGAGACAGCAGATGTGAGGTGAACAGATACCATACCATGGCAGCAATGGGACACACAAACCATGATCACTGTGCTGACCGATGACCTAGGAGTCCCAGGGACAGCAGGGGAAACACACCAAACAACATACAGCCAATGGCACACCCAAGATATGCCAATGCAGTGGTGCAGATGCACAAACACAAACAGGCAGACCAACACTGTCATCATACACAGCAGGTGAGGGGTGGGGGTGCCAGTGTCCCCAGGCAACAACACAACACATGAGGAGAGCTGAATACCAATCATACAGATGTGCATACACTGCCACACTAAGGTAACTCATGGATCCAAATCCTCTATGTAGGCAAGCAGGCATTGACAGGTGAGAGGGAGCACAAAACACACATGTCACACAGGCACGTAGGAACAACAACTGACACAGCAAGTCACAGACACACCACAGCACCACCCCCAGGGCCCCCACAATGTGGTGACCCTGGGCTGAATAAAAATACCACTGTGATGACAAAGCTAAATGTCGATCACACTGTGAACCACAGTCAGGTGTCCTGAGCAACTAACTACCATCACACCTACACAAGCACAAATCAATCAGCATGGCCAGTAAGCCAAGGCCAACATGGAGGCAGGGGCCTAGCCGGGCAACAACTCTCATCTGCACACACTCAAGACCACACCCCTCGACCTCCAACAATGTGCAGCAGTGAAGTACACATGCACTGGTGACATTGCACAGGCACCCATGACTATTCCAGGGTGGTGGGTGGGAACCAAGGTGTAGAAACACATCACACATGGACACTCAACAAGAGTCCTGAATGTCTGACACACTGCACACTACGCTGTACATGGACATGACGGCAATACCACACCGACCAATGGGATTCCAGCCACAGTCACACACCAATGAAGAAGCCAAGGTCACCCACAAAGAACACACATAGACAACAACCAACATTGCAGCCCGGACCCTAAGGAGTGCCAGCAGTCACACACACAACGTGTCACAATCACTGAAAGATAACACAAACTGGAAATCACATGACAGGGGCAAACAACAAGTGCCAAAGGGAAACCTGACTGTGACCCATCTGCGTCTGCACACAAACTCTGCCCTGACAGCAAACACACCTATGGGTGACACCCTGATGACCAGTAATGTGCCATGCACCCACATCACAGAGAACACAGGGAGAAGACTTTGGGGAACATAGCTCAAGTCAGCAAGCATCACAAACAGGTACAACACTAGGGATCACAGCATGCGCAGATGAATGGAAGTGAACACACAGACATGCACATACAACACACACCTTGGGCGCAGGCAATGTCACACGTGTACACACTGCCATGAGGGGACTCCACTCCTGTGTGAGGAAAGCTGTGCCATATGTTGCCTCAGTAGGGCCCCATCATGTCAGCTGAGCACTTGGTCACACAATCAACAATTAGCACCAAATGAGGGCTCCCATCACATCAGCCTGGTCATGGATGTGCCAACGGAATCATCAGCACAGATCCAACACACTTGTATGGCAATGTTGCACTGACTACACGGATGAGTCCCTCCCCATTGATGCCCAAACCTGCATGTCCACTGGAGATGGCAACACGGTCAGGGAAGTAGACAAATGCAACGATGGCAGGCACAACAGATGTGCAGGGGTGGAAGCCACAGATATGAAATTGCCAATGTAAGTAGGAAACCCATTGCCAAATACTGAACACATGACACCCTCAGATGCTGCTATTGATGACATGGATACACCACATGATAGGACACATTCCCCCTGGACCACATGGGTTCCTGCACAGTAACACTTCATAATCATGAGACCAGATATCACCATCACTGCAGCAAGGGCATGGTTAGCTGCACCAACAACATGTACATCTGAAGCATGAGCACTAGAGAAAAGAAAGTTGCTTTATTCAGCATATGTGTTGTTTGATAACGACGTCCAGAAGAAATTAGAGCAAAGGCCAATGGCCAGTCCATTGTCAAAGTTCAAACAGGGTGACACTGGCAGATGTCACCCTACGCATGCCTGCACAATACCAGGGACAATCCACTAGGAGGGGCAACCGGGGGGCAGGCCAGGCACCGCAGGGACAGGATCAGGGCTCACCAGGGGGAGTCAGGGAAGGGGTGGTGGGTGCTGGAGAGCCACTGACAACTGCAGTGGAGGTGTCTGACATGGTGTGTGCCGGCACAACTGGGGGGCATGACACAGATGTCGTGGGTGCCGGCACAACTGCAGTGGACCCTGCAGATGGGGTGGACAGGTCCGCCACTGCAGTGCCCAAGTCAGACAGGGCGGTAGTGGACTCCACTGCAGTGCCTACCTCCAGGGGAGGAGAATGGGGAACAGGCAAGGTGGGTTGGACAGAGGGGGAGGACACCCTCACCACATCAGTGGCACAGACAAGCGCAGCGGGGGTGTGGTGCTGGGAGAGCAAGTGGCAGGGGGAGAAGGCCGGAGCATCTTGGGGATGGTATATCTGTGGGTGGGGGAACCTGGGGCAGGGTGTGGTGGGGGCACCTGTGCAGTGGGGGCCTGAGGGATGGAGGACGGAGACCTTGTGCCTGAGCTGCAGGGCGGTGGCGGGGTCTTGCTCTTAGCACTCCGGGGGACTTGCGGGTGGGGGCCTCAGTCCGTCTGCGCCTGGGGGAGGGTGTCCGGGGGCGAGGGGCACTCTGCTCCGTGTGGGTGGGCTTCCTCTTCCCCCGGGATGCTGGAGCAGCTTCATCGGTGGGGAAGAGGCCGAGGTCACAGAGGAAGAGCTGCTGTGACTTTGGGGTTGCAGGTGAGGCAAGGGAGGGTGCTTTGGAGGGAGAGGGAACTGAGGACTGCGCAGTGCATGTGGATGCGTGTGTGTGTTCCAGGGCCCCATCCCCTGTGAGTCTGGCTTCAGTCCCCTGAATGTGCGTGCGTGTGCGTTTTGTCATTGGCGTGTGTGTCAGTGTGCTGGATGTGTGTGTGCTGGTGTGTGCCTGTGCCGGTGTGTGTGTGCCTGGGATGGGTAAGGTGCTGGGGAGTGTGGATGGAGCAGAGGCAGGAGGGGTGAGGGACCGTTTGAGGAGGGACACTGCTGCCGTCAGGGAGGAGTCCATGGACCTATTGCCCCTCTGTAGGTCAGACATGCCCGATGAGATGCCCTCCATGAACGACACCAGCTGAGTCAACAGCGCGGTGTGCGCATGGAGGACACTCAGCATGGCTGTCTGCCCTACATGGAGCTGGCGAAGGAGGTACACAGACTCCTCACTCAGGGCAGCAGGGGACACAGGGGCAGGGGGTGCGGTGCCTGGCCCAAAGGAGACACGCTCCCGGACATGGGAGCCTCCACGGACCTGGGGAATGGGAGCCGATGGGAGGGCGGTGGTGGTGCTGGTGGTGGCGGGGACAGCAACACTAGCTGGGGTGTGGTGGCTGCTGACACCCGCCTCCACAAGGGAGTCATCCTCCGAGTTGCTCTGGTCCTCAGCTGAGGTGGATGCTGCTGAGGACTCCTCGGTGTGGCTCCCCTCGCCCTCCGTGCCACTGGGTCCCTCCGACCACTCCTCGGCTGCTGACCCAGTCTGGCTCTCCGGCTCCTCCTGGTCCGTGGAGCTGTCCCCTTCCGTGGCCGTGGATGTATCTGCAAACAATGGGGAAACAGACAGACATCAGTCACCTGCACCAAACGCACACACCACTGTGAGCACAGCACATTACAGAGCAAGCCCTGGCATCATTAGTTGTACATTGCTAAAAGTGCCCTAATTGAACAGGAGAAGTCAATTGTCAGTCTGATGCCAAGCATGGCACTCACATCCCACATGGCCTTGCACCCATCTGTCTGGTGTCTGTTGGATTGCAACACCCCAGTGTTGACACATGCACCAAGTACACAGTAGTTGGACAGTGCAGAGGACACGGTGTGGACACATCACAGCTCTTGCCACTGAGTCAGTACAGGTTTACGGATGTAAGGGATGCCCAGAGTCAAATAGGAAATGCATGTGATGCATACCAGCGACAGACACCATGATGCACCCATGTCCTGATAGCCAGCGCCACTATGGTGTGCATGTAGCACATGTCACTCCCCTGCAGGATCACCAATCAGTAGACACATGCCATGGCGGAGGCATGACTGCAAAGTCATACATCACTGTCTCAGTGATGTATGACTTTGCAGCCAGACAACAACACTCTGCACTGTGTCACAATAGTAGGTCATGGGGAATGCAAGTCCTGGAGCTGCACAAGTGCACATGTACATCCCCCCACAACACATCCTCTTAACCCTCATCTGTCCAGGTCATACCTATTGGACATATGGGAGACCTGTGACACTACCCTCTGAACCTGAGCCCCTCACACTCTGCTGTGCATGGGGAACAGCTGCCTGAACTTCACATTTACATGCCCCAGTCTGCATGGGCAGCTGATCAGACACCTATGTGTCACACAAGTATCGTCTCCTATGGTCACATCTCCAGTGGCATGCTGAGCCCCTACCAAGAAACTCCACAGCAGTCCTGGCGACTAATCCACAGCACACTGACACAGAGGCAGACACCTGAGGGGTCAAATCACTGTGCACAATGTGTCCTCTGATACACGGGAGTGGGAGTACAGAGTGTATTGTATGGCCTGGAGTAGGCATGACTGTCCAGCCCCACATGAATGAGGGATGAGCCCTGGACTGTAGGCAGCTGGCTAAGTATGTGTGACACACGTCATATACATACTCCTGGGGCCCAAACATTGTTCCCACCCGCAGCATGGGTGTGTGCCAGGTACCCCAGCCACATGTGGTGGATCAGCTCAGCAATTGGACCACAGATCAAAGTAACACGCTGAATACATGTCAGAATACAGGCATTGTGTAAGCAATGGACCCACCCATGATGCCCACCACAGAGTCAGGGAAACAGATGCTGTCTCCCACCTTGAGTCAAGCAAACTGCAAGGACACAGTCCTAAGTGACAGAATTCCCTGCATGTAAGGGCCACACCTGGGTATCAGATGAGGAGTGGGCAGTGCACAATAGAGGGACATGGCTCCTGGACAACATGACTGCTGTACTGTGGCAGTTCAACCTGGCCCGAGGAGGGCACATAGCATGTTAGACAGAGTACACAGTGCAGTCTTTGACTCACCCCCTCCTTGCTGCTCTCTGGCCTTCAGCTGCCCATCCAGGTCTGGAAAGACCACCGCCAGGATCCTGAGCATGTGGGGGTCAGGGTCCGTGTTCCGCCCCTCCTGCGAGGAGGCGACAGCTTCAGCTGGACCCGTGCAATCCTCCGGGTCCAGCCCCGAAGGTCCTGCCACCTCTTTTGGCAGTTGCGGATCCGGCGCTTGTAGACCCCCACGGACCGGACAGCCCGGACGATGTCCTTCCAGATCTCATGCTTCCGATGGGCAGAAGCCTGTCAGGATGACAAAGTGATAAGGCCATTACTACACATGCAACATATCCGTGCATGACACAGTTGCATATACATGTCGCAATCACAGGGGCACATGGTGTACCCAGGCAGTGCACGGCTGCCCATGGACAGTTTTCCAGAAGTCACTACATGGTATCATTGCATGGGGAGTAAAACCCTGTTCAGAAGCACTGTCACTGCACCATACCTGTCCAGTGCAAGTCACTACACACTATGGGGGGTGACAACTACTCAGTGAGCCTGCTAGCCAGTGGTGTGCTGACTCTCAGCCTTGCTAGTCAGACAAAATGCACATTCAGAAAGGCAGTGCACAGAACACTCACCTGCTCCCCTGGTGTCCCATACAGCTTGCTGTACTGTGGAAGTAGGCTGTCCAGCAGGGCCTGGTTCTCTTCAAGGCTGAAGGCTGGGGCTCTCTCCACAGTACGTGCCATTGCAGGGTCCAGAGGGGCAGAGACAGCAGCAGTGCAGTGGCAGATGTCGTCCTGGAGCATGTAGTGCAGGCAAGTGGGCTCTCAGGGGAACATGCAGCAATATATATGTGCTGGAGAGGCAGATACTGTCCCTTGTGTCCAAAGTGATAGGTCCAAGTCGTTTGCATCTTCTGAATCTGGCCAATCCATGGAATAGCAGCACCAAAACACGCCCACAGCATCCTTCAAAATTTCAACTTCATGACATACATGATTTTGCAACATTGTTGTGGGTGACCAACTGATTTTCCAGCAACCGACTCGTTCGAATATTCGAAAACGCGTCCGTTGCCAGGCAAGCCCATTGTCAATGGGTGCGCACCGATCGGTCCATTGCAGTACAACGCGCACAGGGGTACAACGCGTACCCGCACACATTGAAAGCAATGGGCCGGCCGGAGGCACCGATCGGTCCATTGCTGTTCAACGCGCACAGGGGTACAACGCGTACCCGCACACATTGAATGCAATGGGCCGGCCGGAGGCACCGATCGGTCCATTGCTGTTCAACGCGCACAGGGGTACAACGCGTACCCGCACACATTGAATGCAATGGGCCGGCCGGAGGCACCGATCGGTCCATTGCAGTACAACGCGCACAGGGGTACAACGCGTACCCGCACACATTGAATGCAATGGGCCGGCCGGAGGCACCGATCGGTCCATTGCTGTTCAACGCGCACTGGGGTACAACGCGTACCCGCACACATTGAATGCAATGGGCCGGCCGGAGGCACCGATCGGTCCATTGCAGTACAACGCGCACAGGGGTACAACGCGTACCCGACACATTGAATGCAATGGGCCGGCCGGAGGCACCGATCGGTCCATTGCTGTTCAACGCGCACAGGGGTACAACGCGTACCCGCACACATTGAATGCAATGGGCCGGCCGGAGGCACCGATCGGTCCATTGCAGTACAACGCGCACAGGGGTACAACGCGTACCCGCACACATTGAATGCAATGGGCCGGCCGGAGGCACCGATCGGTCCATTGCAGTACAACGCGCACAGGGGTACAACGCTGTACCCGCACACATTGAATGCAATGGGCCGGCCGGAGGCACCGATCGGTCCATTGCTGTTCAACGCGCACAGGGGTACAACGCGTACCCGCACACATTGAATGCAATGGGCCGGCCGGAGGCACCGATCGGTCCATTGCAGTACAACGCGCACAGGGGTACAACGCGTACCCGCACACATTGAATGCAATGGGCCGGCCGGAGGCACCGATCGGTCCATTGCAGTACAACGCGCACAGGGGTACAACGCGTACCCGCACACATTGAATGCAATGGGCCGGCCGGAGGCACCGATCGGTCCATTGCAGTTCAACGCGCACAGGGGTACAACGCGTACCCGCACACATTGAATGCAATGGGCCGGCCGGAGGCACCGATCGGTCCATTGCAGTACAACGCGCACAGGGGTACAACGCGTACCCGCACACATTGAATGCAATGGGCCGGCCGGAGGCACCGATCGGTCCATTGCTGTTCAACGCATCACTGTACATGTGACTGGCATATGTCAGCATGCCTATCTCAGATGGACATATGCCAGCCACAGATAGCTCCCAGGGAGTGAGGGGCACACCTACATCACGACAGCCTGTCCAAACCTTATCATAAGGCATGTAAGGCTGCATTTCCTATTGTGTGTATGTTGGTGTACATGTTGTCCTGTGGGTGTCACCTGTGGGCAGCCACCCCCAGGCTGTGCACGTGTTAATGGGGACAGGATCCTGGGTGTTACGTGTACGTGACCACTGTGATGTGCAACTGTTCATATCTGTGCATGTGCCATGGTCACATTTCACAGTGGTGTTTGTGTATGTCATGTCACATACCCCGTGAGTCCCATGTGGGACGGTATGTTTGAGCCAGGGTGTCCCAGTGGCACAATAGTGATGGCCCTCCACAGTCTTTGTGCATGTAGTGTTTACAATGTCTCTGATTTCATGTGCACAATGGGAGACAGTCTCCACATCCACGTTGTGTGTGCATGGACTCTGATGTTGTGCGTGTGTGTCACAGACGTCCATGGCTCTCCTGCCATGGCAAGTGTGGCCACTACCTGTGGGGGTCATGTTTGTTTTGTTGTGGTGTACACATGATACTCCAGGTGATGCCAGTGTCCATGTGGCATTACAGGGTCCCTGGGAATGTGCCTGTCGTTGAGCTGTGGTGCCTGGGGCACATCTGTCCTCACATGTCACTGGGGGGTGACTGTGACACAGCATCATGATATCCAATGGGCCAACCTGGGACAAATTGATGCCACCTGTAGGACCGTGTTGACAGATGTTGGCCATGTATGTACCATACATGTCGTTCCGGTACTGCACACTTCATGTAGTTGTGCCTCATGATGATGTATGTTGGGATCTTGAGTGTGTTCAATGCCGCATATGTGGGGTGACTGACGATCTTGCTTACTTCTCCTCTGCACTGCAGGGCTCCTGCTGTCCATCGGCCATTCCCAGACCTGGCAACGATGGTGGAACGGGACAGCATCCGACGGTACCGCTTCACCAGGCAGCTGATTGAGGATTTGGCAGTGCAGTTGTCCCCACATTTGCAGCCTGGCCGGCCGTATCCTACAGCGCTGACCCCCAAGGTGAAGGTGATGGCAGCCCTACACTTCTTTGCCACCGGTACCTTCCAACATACTGTGGCGTCTGCTGGTGGGATGTCACAGACCATGTTCAGCCGTGTGCTCCGCGATTTCTTGGCGGCAATGTTGCTCTTCCTGAACCGGTACATCTATTTCCCTAGACTGCGACGACTCACTGACGTGAAGAGTGACTTTTATGCCCTGGGGAGGATGCCGCATGTCATTGGCTCCATTGATGGGACACATGTGGCTTTGGTACCACCACAGGCCCAGGAGCAGGCCTACAGGAACCGCAAGCACTACCACTCGGTCAATGCACTGGTGGTGTGTCTTGCAGACATGACCATCACACACGTGTGTGCCCGTTTCCCTGGTTCAGCACACGATGCCTTTGTGATGAGGAGTAGTCGCATCCCCAGGTTGATGGCACAGATGCAGAACCAGCGTGCCTGGCTTGTCGGTGTGTACTGACTTTGTGCCATTGTGTGTGATCTGATCTGTAGTATTCCGCCCACTTTTCCAAGTCAGCTGATGTGCACTTGTCTGTCCGTAGGTGACTCGGGATACCCCAACATGCCGTGGTTGCTGACACCCCTCAGGAACCCTGTGACACCTGCCCAGATGCGCTACAATGAGGCACATGGTCGGACCAGGAGAGTGATTGAGCGGACCTTTGGTCTCCTGAAGAGCCGCTTCCGCTGCCTGGACAAGACCGGAGGGTCCCTCCCATATGCCCCTGCGAAAGTGTGCAAGATTATCATCGTCTGCTGCATGCTCCACAACCTGGCAGTGCGGAAGGAGTTGCCTCTCATCCAGGATGACGATGACCAACATCCGCCACCTGTGGAGGATCCTGGCCTGGACCACGATGCCAGTGACGATGATGATGATGATGGTGATGGTGATGTCCGCACACAGCTCATCACCAACTTCTTTAGCTGAATGTGAGTATCCTGAGGTGTCATGTCAATGATGTGAGTTGGCATGATGTGTGGGTGGTGCTCTGGTGCTGTTGGAGTGTGTCCATGGGCTACTTGACTGGATGTGTGTTGCGATGTGTGCTTACAGGTGGGCTGTACTCCCCAACAGTGTTCACATGCTAACTTGGTTCTGGGTGGGTATCTTGTAACATGTATTGTGCATGAGTTTTGCTGTTCTGTCCTGTACTCCATTGCTTTTGACTGTGTGTCATTTCTGTCCTTCACAGGGTACTTTCAGATTCGTTTGGTCAACTGTGTCCACCGACGACGTGATTGCACATCCAGGCTGGTAGCTGTTGTGTCCCTACAGGTGATGTGCGCCACACCCATGGACTTCCTTCTGTCTACAGTTGTTGACTGTGTGCCCGCTACCAGGTGGGGTTACCTTGCATCTGTAGTGGTTACGGCATGTTGCTACTGTGTAATAAACCTGTGCTTCACTTAGTGATGTGCGTTGTCTGTGGTCACACATTTGACTGCCATTTGCTTACTGCACCTGTGGGCTACTTGACTACAACTGGGAATGGGTGTGGTGTCTGTGCATTGCACCGTCTTCCCTGGCAACATCAGTGTAGGCAATGAGTCAGATGGCCTAGGTGTGTATGTGTTGTGTAGCCCTGGTGGTGTGTCTCCCTCATATGTGTCACGTTGCCTGTACTCACATGCCTGTGTTGTCCTTGCTGTTGCAGTTCGCATACACAGTGTAATTTTGCTGTTCATCATCCCCATAACAGCACCCACGTTGGAATCACGACAGAGGCAAGTATGGTGTATTATTGTGTTTATTGTGATACATCTGTGATAATAGTGCATAGGATGGATTGTGCTGTACATGAATCTTGCAATCCCAAGTTCCTAGATGAATAGAAAGTCCAGGTAGACAGGATCCCCAGTATCGGGGCCACAGTTGTCTGACACATTGTTCCAACTTGTACTCCCCATGCAATGTGTGGGAGTAGTGTTGCCATCAACAGGGTGAACAGTCTGTGCACAAAGGCGAAAATCCAGAACAGGTTCAGGCTTCCTGGGAGTTGCGCTTGGCCATCAGCCTCTCACTTTCCCCTCCTCGGACGACCCCTCTTCTTGGGGGGGGCCCTCAAGTGCAGGCTGCTGCGGTGCAGGGGACTCTCCGCCAGAGTCCTCCTCCCTCCCTGTGGCAGTTGCAGTTTGTTCGGTACCAGATGTTGTTGGCACACAGGGAGGTGTGGACTGGTTGCTGTTCATCTGGCGGAGGCATTGTAAAATGTCCCTGTGCACCGCCGTCATCTCATGTAGTACATCCCACTTGGACTCCACGCGGGTCATGTGGGAGTCCACACGTGACATGTGGGAGTCCACACGTGACATGTGTGACTCCACGTGGGACATGTGGGAGTCCAAGCGGGCATGATGGGCAGCCTGCTGCTGTTTGATGTCTCTGAGGAGCCCCACTACCTGGCTGAGCTCTCCGGTGCTGGACTGGTACGCATCAGCTATGCGTACCAGTTGTGGGTCTTCATGCACACCAGCAACGTCTGCAAGCAGCGACCTCTGTCTCCCACCCCTCCCACCACCCCTGCTGACATGTGCAGTGTGTGCAGTTGCACGCACAGATAACCCTGGTCCACCTTGGGGGTTGGTGGTGGTGGTGGTGTCCATGGCCCCAGGTTGGTCCAGGGTCACTGCGCTGGTGTTGTTCCTTATTCTGTCCATGTCGGCAGGGATGGTATTCGTGGTGACAGTCGTTGGAGGGGTGGGTGCAGGGGGTGCAGCTGGTGGACCTGCTGGTGCTGCAGCTGGTGGTCCTGCTGGTGCAGCATGTTGACTTGCACCGGATGTGCCAGGTTGTTCTTCATCGTCCGAGGAGGACAGAGGCTGTACGACGCCAGTGAGCTCGGCATCCTCTTGAGCCTGGGACTGGGACTCCTCAGCGTCTGCTGCTGTGTCCCTATCATCACCTGTTTTTGGGAGACACAAACAATGTATGTCATGTTTCTGCAGGCATCAGTGGTTGACACACCTGACAGTTGTGACTGTGCCTCGGGGTGCGGGCCTGTACATTGTATTGTCCTAAGTCGTCACAGTCAGGGGTTGATATTGGTGTGGCACATTGTCCTGCATTATTTGGGCATTTCTATGTATTCTCTGGGGTGTGAACATGGTCTGCATTGATTGTGTTTGGTTGACAGCCAGACCTCCTTCCCACCCACCCACCCACCCAGTCAGTTATCCCACCATGGAACGTGCTTGCATTGCAGGGAGTGTAAGTTGTCTCTCAGGATGTCAGTCAGTGGTGTCCTGCTGTTTGTTGGTGCACAGTTGCCAGCAGGGCCTTGTGCTCCCCACAGCAGTAGCCAGTGTCAGCCATCTTGTGAGTCCTTCTCCACTCCCTGTGATGTGAGCATGGTTCAGGGTGGTGTTGATGGGCCAGTTGTGAGGCTGAGCAATGTCTGTGACTACGACTCCCATCATGCTATTGCCTCCACCCCCTTCCCAGCATGCCCATGCTTCCTTCCTTTTGACTCTGCTTCCCTGTGGGGTGGGCTGGCTGTGCTGACAGGATGGCTGGGAGTGTTGTCCTGGCAGTTGTTTGGCTAAGAGTCCCAAGAGTGTCCCTGTGCTTCACACAACATAACCCAGGGTGGTGGTGCTTTGTGGGATCTTGTGTTAGGATGGAGGGCATTGCATTCTACCAGGTGGGTACTGTGGAGTTTGTGTTGGGGGGGGTGAGGGGAGGTGCTGGTGACTATGGTCAGTGCTGCAAGTCCCCCTTCCCACCCAGCCAGCCAGATATCCCACCATGGAACGTGCTTGCATTGCAGGGAGTGTAAGTTGTCTCTCAGGATGTCAGTCAGTGGTGTCCTGCTGTTTGTTGGTGCACAGTTGGCAGCAGGGCCTTGTGCTCCCCACAGCAGTAGCCAGTGTCAGCCATCTTGTGAGTCCTTCTCCACTCCCTGTGATGTGAGCATGGTTCAGGGTGGTGTTGATGGGCCAGTTGTGAGGCTGAGCAATGTCTGTGACTACGACTCCCATCATGCTATTGCCTCCACCCCCTTCCCAGCATGCCCATGCTTCCTTCCTTTTGACTCTGCTTCCCTGTGGGGTGGGCTGGCTGTGCTGACAGGATGGCTGGGAGTGTTGTCCTGGCAGTTGTTTGGCTAAGAGTCCCATGAGTGTCCCTGTGCTTCACACAACATAACCCAGGGTGGTGGTGCTTTGTGGGATCTTGTGTTAGGATGGAGGGCATTGCATTCTACCAGGTGGGTACTGTGGAGTTTGTGTTGGGGGGGGTGAGGGGAGGTGCTGGTGACTATGGTCAGTGCTGCAAGTCCCCCTTCCCACCCAGCCAGCCAGATATCCCACCATGGAACGTGCTTGCATTGCAGGGAGTGTAAGTTGTCTCTCAGGATGTCAGTCAGTGGTGTCCTGCTGTTTGTTGGTGCACAGTTGGCAGCAGGGCCTTGTGCTCCCCACAGCAGTAGCCAGTGTCAGCCATCTTGTGAGTCCTTCTCCACTCCCTGTGATGTGAGCATGGTTCAGGGTGGTGTTGATGGGCCAGTTGTGAGGCTGAGCAATGTCTGTGACTACGACTCCCATCATGCTATTGCCTCCACCCCCTTCCCAGCATGCCCATGCTTCCTTCCTTTTGACTCTGCTTCCCTGTGGGGTGGGCTGGCTGTGCTGACAGGATGGCTGGGAGTGTTGTCCTGGCAGTTGTTTGGCTAAGAGTCCCAAGAGTGTCCCTGTGCTTCACACAACATAACCCAGGGTGGTGGTGCTTTGTGGGATCTTGTGTTAGGATGGAGGGCATTGCATTCTACCAGGTGGGTACTGTGGAGTTTGTGTTGGGGGGGGTGAGGGGAGGTGCTGGTGACTATGGTCAGTGCTGCAAGTCCCCCTTCCCACCCAGCCAGCCAGATATCCCACCATGGAACGTGCTTGCATTGCAGGGAGTGTAAGTTGTCTCTCAGGATGTCAGTCAGTGGTGTCCTGCTGTTTGTTGGTGCACAGTTGGCAGCAGGGCCTTGTGCTCCCCACAGCAGTAGCCAGTGTCAGCCATCTTGTGAGTCCTTCTCCACTCCCTGTGATGTGAGCATGGTTCAGGGTGGTGTTGATGGGCCAGTTGTGAGGCTGAGCAATGTCTGTGACTACGACTCCCATCATGCTATTGCCTCCACCCCCTTCCCAGCATGCCCATGCTTCCTTCCTTTTGACTCTGCTTCCCTGTGGGGTGGGCTGGCTGTGCTGACAGGATGGCTGGGAGTGTTGTCCTGGCAGTTGTTTGGCTAAGAGTCCCAAGAGTGTCCCTGTGCTTCACACAACATAACCCAGGGTGGTGGTGCTTTGTGGGATCTTGTGTTAGGATGGAGGGCATTGCATTCTACCAGGTGGGTACTGTGGAGTTTGTGTTGGGGGGGGTGAGGGGAGGTGCTGGTGACTATGGTCAGTGCTGCAAGTCCCCCTTCCCACCCAGCCAGCCAGATATCCCACCATGGACTGTGCTTGCATTGCAGGGAGTGGAAGTTGTCTCTCAGGATGTCAGTCAGTGGTGTCCTGCTGTTTGTTGGTGCACAGTTGCCAGCAGGGCCTTGTGCTCCTCACAGCAGTAGCCAGTGTCAGCCATCTTGTGCGTCCTTCTCCACTCCCTGTGATGTGCGCATGGTTCATGGTGGTGTTGATGGGACAGTTGTGGGGGGGGCAATATGTGTGACTGCGACTCCCATGATGCTATTGGCTACACTGACTTGGCCAGCATACACAGAATTCCTTCCTTTGAGTGGTCTTCACTGTGTGTTGGTGTTGTTGTGGTGGCTACATGTGTGGATGTGTGTGTTAGTTCTATTTGTGCCACTGCCTAGCTGTAGTTGTGGTTGTGTTTGTACATGTGTTGGCACAGTTGGATGTGACATTTTTGATGGCATGTGTTGTGTTTATCTGACTGACATACACATTTTGGGATGATTCTGTTCTAGTTGCTGTGTAATTGCTATGAGTGCATGGTTTGACTCTCCCCTTGACAGTGATGTGTGTGTTTTGTGGCAGTATATTGTGTACATTTGTTGTGTACTCACCAGGCTCTGGGATGTCCTCTAGTCCATATATGCTCACTGGCGGTAGGATGGCCCGCACCTTCTCCTCCCAGGGCCTGAGGTATATTGGCTTGGCAGGAGGGCCACTGCCGGTGTGTTGGCTGTTGATGTAGTCTATGCTTCAGCAGTTTCCGTACCCTCCTGCGCACGTCATACCACCTGTTCTGGATGTCGGTCTTTGTGCGCCGACATGGTGATTGGGCGTTCACCCTGTTGATGATCCTCTCCCACATCTTGGTTTTCTGCGACATGGGGGTCTGTTGGACCAATGTGCCAAACAGCTGTGGCTCTACCCTGAGGATCTCGTCTACCAGGACTTCCAATTCACAATCTAGGAACTTGTGATTCTTCTTGGGGGGCATGGTGATGGGTGGTGATGGTGGGTGATGTGTGTGTTGGTGTGCAGGTGAGGGTGTGTGGGTGTGTGTTGTGCTGGGTGTATGTGAGGTAGGTATTTGTTGGTGTGCTGCTGGTGTGTGGCTTGTGTGAGGGATGAGCTGTGGGTGTGTGGTTGCTTTCTCTTGGGTGCTGGCAGTGGAATGGCATTTGCAAAGGCTCATGGTAGTGATTTGTGTCCTTTATATAGGTGGAGTTGTGGGTGTGTCTTTGTTCTCTGTCCCCACCCCCCCAGTATTTATTGGCTTGGTAATTGCTTGTTTGGCCTTTTTTTGGTTGATTTTTCCTTTGTGCTGTTTGTGTATGTTGGAAACGTTCTTGTGACCGAGTCGGACCCTGCATTGGTCTCGTACGGTGTTTTCCGTTTCGTTCACGCTGTGTTTGTGCAGTTTTGTATGCTGCGTACGCGTCGGTCGCGGTGTATTGTGTTGCTTCGGCTCGGTTTTGTATGCGTGTCGGTCGTACGGCTTGTCCTCCGTCCGACTCGGTCGTGTTTTTCGCGCCTTGCATCGTACTTTGCGGGTTGGAGTTGGCGGGTACGATTCGGTCGGATTTGTTCCGGGTGCGTGTCGGTCGGTTGGATTCGCGTGTTTTTCCGGCCGGATTGCTATTTTCCGAGCGGCTCGGTCGGTCGGCTTGGTTTCCGGACGTGTCGGTCGGATTTATCGCGGCTTGCATCGTACTTGGCGTGTCGGGCGCCACTGGTACGTGTCGGTCGGTAATTTTTCCGGCTCCGAGTCGGTCGGTGCTTTTTCCGGCCCGAATCGGAATCGACCTCTAAGTCAGTATACTGCGCCAGACCGTAGTAGAGTCTCCGAGTCTCTTTTTTTGTGGCAGACTCAGTATTATATAGCGCAAACTCGACCGAAGAATTGAGCGCACAGTACTTACTATACTCAGCGTCCTCCTCTGTGTGCACAGGTTCTAAGGTAGCATAAAAAGGACAGAGAGCAGCAACATTTGCGTGATGCAGTGAGAACAGCCTGTGCATACTCATCCTGAAGGGTGCCCATGGCGTGCAGTGTACGCGTTCTTTAAAGTTTATACACTTATCAAGTGCATCTCCTCACAATCACTCACTAAAGTGAGCGCCATCTGAACCGAGAGGACAGGACAGCGAACGCTGTCTAAGGTGTACAGACAGAAATGTTCTTACAAAGTACGCAAAGACGCACCCGCAATAACAAGGCAGTCCGCTCAGGGAAAATAAAATATGCTAGCACAGTCCGAAAATAGAAACAGGATGTTGAAAAAACACACTGCGATGCATGCAGATTATGCCAGGCTGGCATACTCTGCATGCATCGCCGTTATTGCCAGGTAAGTTCCGGCCATTTTAATATCCTAGTCTATGTATTTAGGATCCTGAGTTTGAGGTGATTTTTTCCCCGCAAAAATGTGTTTAAAACTTGCTTTTATTTAATTAAAACTAAGCCTTGATGTCATAGTAGTAGTTTTTTGCAAACTGCGACACAATTTAGCAATTGTATTTCTCCCTCTTTCACTTGATAAAATGCGTCTTTTATTGCCAGTAATACAAGTGTTGGTATTGCAAAAACTCAAGTGCACTGCTAAAAGCGACTCGCGCTACTGGCGAAGTCTGACACCTGGTCAGGACGCCTGGCCTGGGTGAAATTGAAAAATATTTTCAAGGATGGCAGTTTATTTAATATTATTATATATTTTTTTTTAAACAATTGACCAAACGATGGGGACATGTGAAACGTCGTAGATACGATGTCAGGGATTAGCCGAAGTAGATAAAACCATAGAGAGTAATCCTGTCATTGCAGTTTTTTTTCCCGATGAACTTAGAGTGAGTTTATTTGTCCAATGGCTGCATGCTGCTAAATGCGTTTGCTTCTCATAACACCAGAGCACGATGAGGAATTATATCGATTTAAATAACCTTTCTGGAAAGCAGATGGGGAAACAGGTGGTGTGTGTGTCAAGGTGCACTAAAACAGTATAGCCAGAGTGAGATACACTGGCGGTCCGAGGATGCATGCATGCATGCATGGGAATCAATTAATTGCAGATTAGAGCTTGGCAGCGGTGTGCTCCGTCACAATACAGAAAAGAAGTCCTTCTCGAGCCTCAACAGCACGACAGGACAGCCCCCGTGTACATCGCGCTGCTCAGTGATGCGTCCTGTTGGGCTGGGGTGCTCGCGCAGCCTGGTTGCATTGATGCAAGACTGGGTGTTATTTTTAATGCACGTTTTATACCCTTCGTTAACATAAACTGTTTACCCCATGCAAACCAGGAAGGAAACTATCACATATAAAATACTTCTTTTACAAAGGTATTCAGTTTTTTGTGGCAGACTCAGTATTATTATAGCGCGAACTCGACCGAAGTATTGGAGCGCTTGATGCTGCTCAGTTATGTTTAGATGAGGACCAGTTGGTTAAAGAAAGCTAATGGAACACACTTGCTGCATCTTGATTAGCAGGTCTTCCTCTTGTCTCTACTGCATTCAAATGAGAGAAAACAGTTTCAGTTTCATCATGAAACCGAAACTGTGTCTGCGTGGCTGAGGCTCTTATCTTTCTCACCTCACTCCTTCCAGTTCCAGACCCGGCATTAATTAATGTATGACGGTTCTGTTTATGGCTCCGGTCGCCACCAGCCTTTCAGTCAGAGGAGGGAGATGCCGAGGGGAGACAGGAGGAGGAATCCTGAAATTAAATTATGATTGTATAAACTAGCCTTTTGTAGAATCTGTACAAAAACATTCATCACATGTGGCCTGGCACAGTCAATCTGTCTGCGTCCTGCCTGTCCCACACCGCCAAGAAGGACAACATTTGAAGACGGAAATGAACATTTAAAGACGTTTGCGGTCTTGCTCTTATCGTTGTGTCACATAAATAAGTGTGACTAGTGCCCGATATTTTCAGTAACGTGCCAGGGTGTGCACAGAGTGCGGTTAATTAGGGAGGTAGTCTTGGACCTCCAGTTTTTGTTTCCATGCCATGCCATGCCAGCCTGGAGAGTTGTGAATCACCCCTCGCTATTTAATTCTGCATGTTTGTTCTTCAGACTCTAGAAGCATGACATTCTTTACTTTCTTAGTTTCTTCTAAGAAGGGATTTACAGGAAATTAAAAAGGCATTGTATCTCGAAGTCTGTTATGAAGCTATGTGGTTATACTGAATAAGCAGCTACCTATGTTGTTATATGACATCTCTTTATTAATGTAATAACTGCACTTTCACAATTGCTTTATTAACCTTCCTGCTTTCTCAAATTTGCTCGAAAATGCACAATTTGTCCACTCTTTTTTCAAACTTTTCACGTGGGGAGAACCCCCCCGAACCTCATCTAGGTTGTTCCGGCTCGCTCGCTACACTCGCTCGCTGCAGTGCAGTACGACAATAATTTTACGTCTCACCACTTTCAAATGTCACCAGCAGCCACTGCCTCTCTGCAGGGGCACCCCTAAACTCAATCCCCAAAGCATGGTAACATTGGCTTACACCTGATTGGCATATTTGATTTACTTTTAAGTCCATAGTAAAGTGGTATACCATACACCCTGGACTGGTAAATTAAATGCTACTAGTGGGTATGCAGCACGTGTTGTGCCACCCACTTAAGAAGCCCCTTAAAAATGTCTCAGGACTGCCATTGAGCCTATTAGCAGTTTTAAACTGCCAATTCCACTTGGCAAATCAAATTCCTTGTCAAGACTTAAATTCCCTTTTTAATACATATAACTAAGTTAGGCCCTAAACAGTCCCTAGGGAAAGTTGCATTGTAATTAGAAGGTTGGACATGTATTTTTAAGCTTTACATGTCTTACTAGTGAAAACTCACAAATTCATTTTTGACTACTGTGAGGCATACCTCTCCCATAGGATAACATTGGTTAGCTGATTACATTTAATAAGGGCTAGGTTTTGATTGGGAGCAGGTAGGAAAGTCGTGTTTGGTGTCTCAGACATTGTTATTTAAAATCCGCTTTAATGGTAAAGTTGGATTTTAAGACCCAAATTGGAAAATGCCACGTTTAGAAAGTTAGCATTTTCCTGCCCTATTTTGTGCCTGAAGGCTGTTCCTGGGTCACATGACTGGGTGTAGTTGGCAGTTGGCTTCTGTATATTCATCAGAGACATTCACACAATAGAGGGATTAGGTGTGCCTGGACTGGCAATCTCAAAAAGAACAAATGATGGACAGAATGCTGAACAAATCAAACATTCACCCACAGTCACAGATCTGGGTTTAATCCATCATTTATTTGCTCACCACGCCACCCCAGGTTGGACCCAGCTATATGCAAATCAGGCTTGACCCTGCTCCCCATGGGAACAGTCCAGCCTGAACTGCCAGGCCAGGCCAGTCCAGTCCCGGAAACAAGCATCCTGGGACCCAGTTTCGGCATATCACCCCACATCAGCCAGGCTAGCTTGAACCCAGTCACACAGTGAGCCAGGGACACATGTCTGGGAACAATCTTGGCCACTTAGGGCAGACAAAGCAAACACAACAAGATGATGGAAGGAATGCTGAAACTTGTCAACCACTCACCCCCCAGTCAAGAGATCTGGGTTTAATATGGGGTGCTCACCATGCTACCCCAGGTTGGACCCAGCCATATGCAAATCATAAGGGACCCACTTCTGGGCATAGCCTTCCCGGGCCATTTCAGGCAGGCTGGAAAGGGGCGGTGGGGTGGAGCAGGGCATAGAAAGAACATCACACTAGTCCATTGTGCCATTAGTCAGGCTGGAGCCAGGGCAGGGAGGCAGGAAATTCCAAGCATTTTTGAAAGGGGGAACTTCTAGAAACTTCTCCTACTTCAAAGGGGGCATCAGGTATAAATGTGATCCTCAGACCCACTCTTTAGTTAACTTTCTGGACCTGTGGAAAGACTTTCACAGGACTGCATGCTCCTGTGGCCTGTTGTGCACTTCAGATGATAGCTTTGCTGCACCAAGCAGTACTGCTTTGCTGCGTGAAGCCTGTTCCTAGCCCTCGGAGCTCTTCCCTGCTGCTGTGCCCTGCACTTCTCCTTGAACCCAGGACTACCAGAGTGACTCAAAAGGCTAGTTGACTGGCTTCCTGATCAGAGCCCCAGTAACAGAAACCACTCCTACCATCTTGAACCCGCACCTGGACACTGCCGGAGTGAGTCCTGAGCCTCCAGGTGGAGTCTCTCCAGTCATGGACCCGTGGAAGTGGTGCTAAAGATTCCAAGATAACCCAAATCCAATACTTGGAACTTAGAAAATTTTAGAACAAAAAGTGCTCTGAGAACCGAGAGGAGAGCGGGACCAACCTCCAAGTTGATCTGCCCAAGGTGCATCGTCCGTCAGCCTGACTTTGTGGTAGCTCCCGCTACTTTCTTCTCTGCAGCAGCAAATCCTGTTCAGCAACTTCTCGCTGAGGGGGTATCTGGCCTCATGGAGTCCTGATTGGCAACAGTCTGCAGCTTCGCCCTGCTGGAGATCTTTAACTTTCAAAAAAAGATACCAAGTCCAAACTAAGGGTTCTTCACTGTGAATTTGACCAGAAGCTCCCCAATCACGAAGCCTCCTCTTCAGACACTGCCAGCTGCCTTGCCCCGCTGAACTGTACCTTCTCAGACATTTTCCTACAAAATGTCTTTAAAGTGCAATGGTAAGCAGAGACCAGGCCCAATCCACTTCTTATATCAAAACCATGATTCATCGTGGTCGGCCATAACTTTAGCCTTTGCCCCAGTCTTGCATACTAGATGTCCGTGGTTTGAGCTTTGATCTTTTAGACGCTTTTTTCACCTTAAACTTTACAAATTCATAACTCTGGTTCTACTGATTGGATTTTTGGCGTTTTAGTGTCAAATAATTTATTAAAATGTACTCTACTTTTTTAATTGGTGTGTGATTTTTCTTGTGTTGTGTTTTCACTTTATTACCGTTTGTGTGCTACATTAATACTTTACATATTGCCTCTAAGTTAAGCCTGACTGCTTTTGGGCCAAGCTACCAGAGGGTTAAGCACAGTTTAATTTTGTGACTTTTGTGGTTCTCCCTGATGAGGATTGTGGCTGTTGCTTGAGGAGGGTTTCAAACCCCCGTCCCCCCAACTAAGGGGTAGTTAGCAATACAAGCTAAACATCTGAATTTGGTCAGTTATTTCATAACAACATCTGTATATAAGAGGAAATGGAGGAGGAGGAAGAAGAGGAGTTGCCAGTCTGTAAAGGATCAGCAGCCTATCAGTGAACTATTTCTCAATGTGCAGTAGTGACATAAATTCACTTCTTCTGCCTAGAAGCGATACTCACACCCTAATGCGATAACTGTGATTTTTCGTATTCATCTTTCTAGCTCACATGCAAAAGGTGTCCTACCCAATGCATAACCATTGATAAAGTGTGTTTAGCAAATGTAAAATTTCAAAACAATGTATGTACACTGCTAAAAGCCATTAACCATCTGATTTGTAGCCTTTCCACTCTGAATATGGATATACAATTTGTATGTATTAAATGTACAGACGCTCTGATGAATGGCTGGTGTTTAATCGTGACATTTGTTCTTAATTTAGAACTTAAATTTGTTTCCATTGTTACAGTTCACATTCCCGGTCATCGTTTGAGGCCATATTGACCAGAGACAATGCAGGGCTCATGCAGCTATATTCTAAAGAAAGGAAACACCTTCTGCAGTGTTTATTCTAACCACACTTGTGCAACAACGACAGTCCGTCGAAATTATGATTTTCACCAGTCATATAAGTGTAGCAGTGTGGTGCTTTAGGCCAATAAAGTTTATTCTTAAAAAGGAGTCCACATTCAGCGACTTTCTTTTATTTTTTTAAGTACATAAACAAAGCCTCACCATTGAAAATTGAAGTCTCTATCACTATTCTATTGTCTGGCAAGAAAATATAGATGTAAAGACTGACTTTTTTTCCCTTTTTATTACGCTGCTGTTATGTTTCAATTAGGTACTAATTCTGAACTAAAATATACTATTGAAATATTAATCCATACATTTCAACAAAATCTACTTTTAAATGTACACTATTTGGATGGCTTGGGGGAGCACCATCTTAATTTAGCACTTCAAGCTTATTTAGCCATTCTGCTGTAATATTGTTCTTTCTAAGGACCACTTCACTGTGTGGATTTCAACCAGTATTTATCAGTGTCACGGAAATCCTCTAGAGATCTTCTATATTGCAAAGTTATTCTTAAATCAAACTGCTGTGGCTCAAACAAAGGTGAACGCAAGGGCAGGGACAGTGACGAACCGAGATCTGTAGGCTGTTGTAGTCAAGACACTAACACAAGGAATGTAATTGATGGCAAAAAACTAAAAGACAAGTAACAGAAAAAACATGATATTGAAGAGCTCATGTTTCTAGAAGAGGAGGATGCTAATGTACGACCTAATAGAGTATTATGGAATTCTGGTCCACCCAGCAGTTCTTCCAGGGCAAGATGTGCTGACGCAGCATGTGCTGCTTGACACCAGCAGCCTCTCTCTTTAGTGCAGCATGTGCATTACATGACATGTACGAACATGGAAATGCTTCACTTACACAATCATAATGCAGGAAAAATGAAAAATAAGTCATAGCTTCTAGAATTATGCATGTCTCGTGCAATATTCAAGCGTTTTATTTATTTATATCTTTTGTCTACAGAGACGTGATAAATCTAATGTGATAATTTTTTGCAAATGCGTTTGTGTACTTGCACCTAAACAATCGAATATACATTTTTCAAAATATTTATTTTCGTTTGGGTCAGAAAAACAGCCACACTGAATTCGTTTCGCAGATATATTACTTTTGGCTGCAAAATAGACACTTTGCATTAAAATTGGTAGGAAATGTACTTTATAACACACTCCATATTCATGTTCCCATTTCCATCTCAAATATGTTTACGTTTCACCAAACAAAAGTCTAGTGCTGGCTTCCAATTTGAAAGCCCCCGAGGGATGCTTTGATAAAAATAAAAAAATAAAATCAATGAGCATGATCTATCCTTCCTCAAAGAACATTAGCAAATCAAGGAGTTTCACACAGGGCGAACAACAAAACTAGTGTTTTATTAGACAGCCAGTCCGCAGCGATGTTCTCTCCTGTGGATAAATGTTCTTTGCTGTATTGACTTGAATAAAGGCATGGAGGGACAATTTCCTAAACAGATTGAAATGCAAAAAATAAAGCCTCAGACTCGGATGTATTTACATACGACTAATCTGCGCTTTATCAATACCATTTTGACTATACCAGGGTCATAACGCACAATCATGGCACCCCCTCCCGCCCCCCCCCCCACACCTAGCAGTATGCGATGAGGGACCCCTGAATTTTCAATATCTCAGCACTACTGATTGGGATTATGCTAAAAGGGTCCCCCCTGAAGGGTTGTTGACCCTTGAAAGGTTGGGGCCACCCTGCGCCACAGGGTTTGTAGGTTTCTGAATTATGCCCCTGAACTATAACAAAACCTTATCGCAAAAAAAGTAGTAGTTTTCGAAAAATAGCCAACCACCTATCATAACCATGTCAGGGGCTGTCCAGCAATCTACACTTTTTGTCCCTCAAGTTCTACACCAGGCCCTACTCTATGGGCCTGATTACAGTTTAGGCAGAGATGTATCCCCAAGAGGGATACTGCCCTGCCCAATCATGCACTCGGACTTATCAGGTGCAGGGACTGATTTTACTTGTTGTTGAGACTAAGAGTGTTGGCAGGGGCTTTGGGCCCAAGTGAAGTCTGGCCACCACCCAATGGGCTCCTACACCACAGGGGAAACGTGCAAGGCTCCCTCTGCAGACTCACTGGTGCTTAGCTCCCCGAGACTCTCTCCCAGTCCTGGATAGGCCTTCCTTTCCTATTTACCACCTGCTTACAGCAGGTGCTCATTTAATAGCGAAGTTGTCCCCAGAAAGGGAAATCCACAGGCAGAAAAGTAATTTGGAGGCCACATAGTTTTACCCCACCCCTGGTACAATAACTTGTAATTGCACAGAGAAGAAGTGCACTCAGTGGCCAGAAACAGTGATTCCAGACCTGGTAATCTCGGCACCCCTGCACTATGCAACTCAAAATCAAGTCCTAAGAGTATTAGCTTATTTGCCAAGTCAGTTTAGGTAATGGTCTGAACAAACGTTCTTAAATGAAAGACTACAGAGAGGTCAGCAAGCCCAGAATCTGGCAGTGTAGAAGGTCACTCGACTCATTAAAAAGGAACATGTTAACATGTTTCAGCAGCCTGTACCGCACTCATTGGCTCTCTGTGTCAAATCACATTACCTTTAAATTCTTAGGCCAATTTATAAATGCCCCCCTCATTAGGTGCCTCAGTACCAGGTGCTCAGCATCGATTTATAGATTTCCAAAAAACGGCTTCATAGTTGGCATAAGACTGTGTTAAGTGTCCCACCATACAATCTGATTGGCCGAGCACTCTTCCCTTCAGAATCCCAGACAGTTCAAGAGACAGCCAGAGATGGTGGGCACTTTACAAATGATGTTATTCATTCAATCAATCCATCCATCCATCCATCCATCAATCAATTCTGGTCCGACCTCCTCACGCCATTCTTCTCTTCCATCTTAGCATCCTGTACCATCCCAGACTCTTGGAGGGGCAGCATTTTGAACCCAATACACAAGTCGGGCGCCCGTTCCGACCCCTCCAACTACCGCCTGATAGCCTTAATCGACGTGGAGGCAAAAATGTACGCATCTAACTTGTTGGTTGATTTGGAGGACTGGGTCAGAAGATGTAACCTCATTCCCTACACACAAACAGGATTCAGGGCAGGGATGGGCACACTCACGAACATCTCCGCGGTCACCCTGTTAGCCACTCAAGCTCTCGCAAAATCCAGGCCTCTTTACGCATGCTTTATAGACCTCAAAGCAGCCTTTGACAAAGTCCCAAGAGCCAAGCTATGGGCAAAAATGCAAAACTGGGGTGTCCCAACCAAACTCCTGGACGCCATAATAAATTTGTATTCCCAGACGTGGGTTCAGGTCAGGAAAGGAGACGGGCACAGCATAACCAAAAAGTTCCAAACTCTTAATGGGTTAAAACAAGGGTGTGTGCTGGCACCCTGCCTCTTTAACATCTACACTGCCGACCTTGATAAACAACTACGGTCAATTCAATCGGACCCCCCAAAATTGGGCAATGTCCCCACACCCAGTTTACAATACGCGGATGACATAGTGCTTCTTGCACAAACACCTGTAGGCTTGCAGCGACTCATCACCAAACTAGGAGCTTATACCATCACGGCCCAACTAACCACCAACCATCAAAAAACAAAAGTGATGTGTTTTCCCAGACGAGTCAAAACAAAGGCACACCGTAAATTAATCTGGCACTTGGACGAGCAACCTTTGTCCCAGGTAGACTCATATAAATATTTAGGTTTTCAAATAGACCGCAACCTTAATTTTAAACCACAATTGGCACAAGGCCGTACCAGAGCTAAACAACTGCAGTTTGCCTTCAGAGTCCTAAAGAAAAAACTTACAGATTGTTCTACAGGTCACTTGCTTAAAGCTATTTCAGCAAAATTCTTACCTTCGATTTCATACGGCTCAGAAATTTTAAACCTCAAAGACGCATCCCTCCCTAAACTCAGCACAATCAACTTTCTTTAAGGACCTGTTCTCGATCCCCCGACACATTTCACAATCCCAAATCCGATTAGAGTATGGACTAAGAAATCAGATTCCTGACAGACTAGGGGCATCAGCCAAATATTACTGGAGAATGAGGGATGCAGAGAACAACACCCTCGCGCATCACTGCTGGGAGGAAATTGAAACCCAAGCCAAGCTAAATAACTCTACGTTCAGAGTTCTGAAGGATTCCCTCGCGGCATTGCAGCTAGAGGAGGCCTGGCTCACTCTCCCCACCTATTCCAGTTTCAAAACTGTAGTCAACAAGGCAATCAAATGGACCTCCTTACTAACAGACAAAACAGCCCTTTAAAAAAAAAACCATGCCTGGGCCGTGATCCAAGGCTATCAGTGGCTGAAACCCCAACCATACCTGTTAGACCACTTCTCCCAGCAGAAAAAGCACTACCTAACGTTACTGCGGCTGGGGTCATTTCCATCAAAAGACTCGACACCAAAATGGAAATACCCCTGGCAATCCAAGGAATGCCGCTTATGCGGAGGAGGGGACGAGTCTTTTCTGCATTTACTATGCATCTGCCCCTACCTGGCAGAAACCCGAAGAACGGTCCTCAGGGAAGCCTTTAGGAAGGAACAAATAAGGTCATGCAGAGTAGCTGTCATCCAATGCCTTGGAGGACTATCAATCCAACTGTCCTGTAGAGCCATACAATTCCTGAAAACTGCAGCAACAGAACTGGAAAAAAAGAAAACAATAACTAACTTAATAAGTTTTAGTAAACCTGTCTAGAAACTCACTTATGGTATGGCTTGTATGTTTTATACTCATCTGTTCTTTTTTTTTTTTTTAACCTAATAGCTGAGCACGTATCTCTGCGAGTTTTACTTCAAAATGTATATTTCTTGCATGGTGGTTCTTCACCCTTTTATGATTTTTTATGAAATCAAATAAAAGTATTTATCAATCAATACCAGCTAAAAATCATTGAAACCTAATGGGAGCAATAGGATGGTTAAAGAGTATGCACATGGGCATTGTATATGTTATTTGTGAAATCTTTTCAATGTACCCTAGAGATATTAACAAAGGGACCAAAGAGCAAGAGCAGATACAAGGGAAATAACCTAAAAAATATGACAAAGATCACAAGACAGCCTTCATTTTGATAAACTAGATTATAACACTATAACAAAAAAGGCTAAACGAGTGGATAGAAATCTTTGACAGACATTAGGCACCTCCTCGGAGTGAAACCACTCATGTTCCGTCAACAAAAGCAAGGGGATAACAGTAGTATAGTAATGCTGGCATGGACCTTAATCAAAGTGCACAAAGAATCGCATTTGTCTATACTCTGTCTCTCCACTTCTACAGTGCAACCACTACTTCTGCGCTGAGAACATCTACAGACTACTGGCATGTTCTAATACACCAACCAAAAAGAATCACACACCCAACTTCTGCTCATGCAACCACTGCTGAGACGTATGCAGCTGTGCAGTGACCACCCTACAGTGGCGATGGCGAGGGTTCGAACCATCGGGCATAAAACCCAACCTAAAGTGTATCAACTGAGACCAGCTACTAGGACCAACAAACACTAGATGAAAGGGCAGAAGGGTAGGGTGAACGTTTTAAAATAATAGGAAAACTTGTCAATTTTATGTTACAATTTTCATAAGAACTTATCAAAAAGGCTAGAGGATTAACTGTCCATTATTAAGTTGTTACTGTCAAATATTTCAACAATTCATGGTCTGCCAAGCAAGCATTACACTTCCAAGGGATCTAAGAAGGAGGGAGGAAGAAACTGAATTTGACATAACAGGGCAGAGTAGTGTGTTTTACAACTTCATGCCTATAGAAAATTGGTAAGAAGCCAGATGTTTTGTAGGCAGTTCAACTAATATGGGCAAGCACTTTTGTCAATTCTACCATCCAATTCATTTCATTTTTACCCCCTGTCCAGTAGAGTAAAATATGACTCAGAATCTAATTAGAATGGGCTGGAAGGGGAAATGGCAATTTACATAAATCTAAGGTCTTCGGCAACAGAACGCATGCTAGGGTATAGAAACATAAAAGGTTTAGATGGTGGAAGCATAAGCAACATTAATCGTAATGATTCAGGACTCAGAAAGTCTAAAATAATAACAATCCCATGACAATCTATTGATAGAGATCATAAAATAGTGTCACACAAGTCATTAAATAACTACCATAATTTCAAGCGTGTGCCCTCTAAATCAAGGAAATGTTGCCATAAAATCAGCAGTAGGTTTTGTAAACTCATCAGTAAATTTCATGGGAATATCAACTGCCAGACGCTAGCAGATGAACTGTCTGCCATATTCAGCGAATATTGCGAAGTATACACTCGAAAGAGGCTGGCTGGGTCATATGCTGAACTCTCAATTACCAATTTAGTCACAGAGGTGGGTTTCAGATCTACCAATAAAATTGACTTCAGACTTCTAATACAAGCAATGCTCAAAACGTATACTTGAATAATGGTTTTAGAGATTATTTTGCTTTTCAGTCTTCCCACCAATTATTTTCCTCAAACTGATGTTGGTAGACATCTCCACAAGAGGTTAAATGGTGAATACACACTAGATACATTTCACCTTTTAAGTCAGAGATGATGTGACTACTGAACATAAAGGACATGGTACACTCAATGAAAATGTGGCACTTCAGTAAATGCTATATATAATGTTAGGCCAATTCCATAAAAAGCTTTATTTTTTTTAACGTTAATACAATCTATGTGTGATTTACAGCATGGGGAACATCCCAATGAGGGGATGAAACATATCTTGGCTATTTAATGTTGAACAACTAACAAAAAGATCAACTATAAATGAAAATTATATGCCTTTGTATTCTCTATGCTTGCAGACTGCTCACGTTGTGCTTTGTAATATGTTTAGATCTTCAGACCTGAACACCCTTGTGCTATTGCTTTAAAGAGGGACTTAGCTTAAATTTCAGTCAGTCAATATAACTTTATTTCGGCCACTAGGGCCATAAAAGCACATAAAAATGGTACAATATATACAATTTATAACAGCATACTTTAGGGTATCCATAAATAAGTAACACAGTTTAAAATGAGTATGTTGGTCTTTCGAAGATCGTAAGTTACAAAAAACATCTCGTCTGGGCAACCCCAGGCATAGGAGTTGGCAATATACTTATTGCAGAAGACCGCCACTTTTTTTTTCCCCATAAGGTGCAGGGCGATAAAGTGCGTGTGCATTATCAGATAGACAGTGTTAGCCACAGAGTTATTTCATTCAACCAGAATATCATAAAAAAACACATAAAAAATACACTTCCCTTCCCTCATTTAAAAATTATTAAAATAGTCCTATAATACTGGTTATAAACAAAATAGTGATGGATCAAAGCCTCAACTATCAAATGTTATAGTAAAAAAGGAGGGGTGCATGTTCTGGGAGTTATTGCAAACTGTTGCTGAGCACTGGTTAGCCTATAAACTATTTGACTCTTTTTTTTAGGATAGCTCTACGAGTATGCCACATGGAGTGCAAAAAGCGTGAGATGGAAAACACAATGGGCATTTGGGTATCATACTTGAGTAATCTAAGGGCCTCGGAGCAGTGTCTAAGGCCCAGATTCTTCCACAGTTGTACCAGCCAGCAAGACCTTGGCCTCCTGTAGGCAGGGCAGAAAAAAAGTACATGCATTTCAGTTTCCTCGACGTTCTGACACACGGGGCAGTCTCGACTGCGGTCGCCCAACCACTTAGTGGTGAACGATCGGAGCGGGAGTGCCCTGTGTCTGAACTGGAGGAATAACTTCTTTGCAAGAAGCGGCTGGATGTCATCTAACGCCGCTTCTAGCCTGTATTGCAATTTTACTTCCATGAACCCCTGCGTTAGGCGCCCTGGGGAATTCCTCCATAACTGTGTCAGTTTTAGTTCTCTGTAATTCTCAATTAGTGCCTTTCTAGGAGTCACGATACTGGATCCTTCAGCAGAACTCCACAGGTTTGCCCTCCCCAAAGCCTGGCATGTGTTCCTTATGTGCACCAACCAGGGCAGTTTTCCTGCACCTTGCAAGCTCATGACTTCTCTCAGCTCGTCCCTGTAAGGGGCAAGCTCGGGGGTACTCCACAGTCGCCGCCAAAATAGGAGAGGTCTTAACGCTATCTCATCTGCAATGGGGCTAATCCCAAGGTCCATTCTAAGGGGAGTTAAAGGGGAGCTAGCGGGAAGATGCAGGAGTTGCCTGACAAAGGAGTTCTCTGTAAGCGATAGGGGGTTGGAGGAACAGTGGCCCCATAATTCAGCACCGTACAAAGTGGCACCCCTAGCCTGTACCTTGTAAAGTTCGGCTGCAGGGCCTATTACTTTACGAGTGCACTTATTGTACGCCTTTAGAATGCCCCCCGTTGACTGAACCAATTTTAGGCTAGCTTTCTTTATTTGGGCCCCCCAGTTCATTTTCTCAGTTAGTGTGATCCCCAGGTACTCAAAGATCGATACCCTCTCTAGGGCCCTTCCATCTAAGTGGGGGTTTGGGCGAGTACTGTTTTTTGCGTTAAACGCCATATATTTAGTTTTCTGAAGATTAATCTCCAGACCCCTATTTTTGCAAAAGGCATTGAATACATCGAGGACCCTTTGCATGCCCATGGGAGACTTTGAGAGCAAGAGAGTGTCGTCTGCGAACATCAGGGCGGGTATCTTTCGGTTCGCTAGCTTAGGGGCATCAATGTCTTTTCCTGCCATCAGGAGCTCTATTAGACCATTTATAAAGAGTGAGAAGAGAGTCGGAGCCAAGACGCAACCTTGACGTACGCCTTTCTCTACTGGAAAGGGGGCTGAAAGCGCTCCATTTTTTCCGTAACTTATTTGAGCAAAATTGCCTTGGTGGAGGCGTTTCATCTCATGGTAAAGGTATTCAGGAACCCCTAATTCCAATAATATTCCCCACAGTTTATCCCTCGGAACTAGATCTAAAGCGGATTTAAGGTCCACAAATATAAGATCGAGGCTGCCACCCTCTATAGTCACCGTTTTCCAGTATAGGAGCTGTAATCTAAAGATTTGATCGATGGTAGAGATCTTGGCCCTAAACCCAGCTTGGAGGGGTGTGAGTACATTGCACTCTTCTATCCAGGTCTGTAATCGGCCCAGAAGTGCATGTGCATAGATTTTCTGGTTTACGTCCAATAGGCTAACAGGGCGGTAATTAGCAGGACTAAGCGGAGAGCCCTTTTTAGGTCGAGCCTCGAGTAGCGCGCAAGCGCTGCTCTGCGAGACTTATAGTTAGGGAGTTTGAAAAGCTGACCAGACGCTCGTGCGTCATGGCCTTTTCCCTGCGGTTACGCGCGCGGCAGACATGTGTTTCCAATTATCGTGCCCAGACGCGGGCGCGATAATTGGAAACACATGCCGGCCGTGCGGGGGAAAAGGCCATGACGCACGAGCGTCTGGTCAGGTCAGCAGGCTGCCACGCTCGCTCGCCCCCGCTCCTCTCTTGTTTTCCTGGTTGGAAGGAGACAGTTTTACAAGGGGTGTTCAACCTGACCCCACAGCAGCTCCTGGAGAAAGGGAGCCTGGCGAAGGGCTGAGACCCTGCCACCGGGGCACTGGAACTGCCTGGGGATCCCTTCCTGCCCCTTCCCTCTTTGGAGTGCACGCTTTTATTCCAGACTGGAAGGAGATCCGCCGTCATGCATGAGGGGCATGATTTCGTGTAACCCCCCCATCAGTAGCTCCCGGCTTGAGAGGAGGCGAGGAGGACTGAAAGAGTGGGGGGTGGTGTTGGGGGTCTTTCGAGAGGTGGCCCAGATAACTTCTTCCAAAATAGTGTGCGCGGGGAGCGGCATGGGGGTTTACGCGGCCCCCGCTGCTGCTGCCTCCTCCAGCCTGTGCCTGGTGGGCGGAGGGGCCGCCCTGCTCGGTGCCCTGGGCAGTGACAGTGGCAGCCCCGCGCCGCCCCCCCATGCGCCGGGCACTGGCTGCAGCGGCGCCGTGCCCAAGCACAGCGCGGTGGTGGAGCGGCTGCGGCAGCGCATCGAGGGCTGCCGGCGGCACCATGGCCACTGCGAGAGCCGCTACCAGCACGGCCAGGCGGAGCAGCGCGACATGGAGCGCCGGGACACGGTGAGCCTCTATCAGCGGAGCCTGGAGCAGCGCAACCGGAAGGGCCCCGGAGGATCAGGGGGCCCCGGAGGAGGCGCACCCGGGGGTAACAAGCCGCAGCCGGGCAAGGAGCAGGCGGAGGCGACCGAGCAGCGGAACCACACACTCATCATGGTAAGACCTTGGGAGTTGTGGTGGGGTGGGGCAGGAGCAGGGACACAAAGGGGGGCGCACTGCAATGAACAACGTTCCGGGTGGCGTCCATGGACACAAAGTTACCCTGTAAGAGTCACCCCTGGGGTGGGTTCTAGCCATGCACTGTTTTTAATTCTCTATCAAATGGTATATATCATCATCTCAAGTAAATAACAAATTAATATATGTTGGCCACCTGTATAGGTTATACGAGGGACTGCCCCTGCATCCTTGTATGCCACAAAGTGTATTGAGGTGGTTCAAAATTGCAAGGGTCTGTTAAGCAAGTTTGTACATTTGTGCATTATCTTTGTCACATTGTTCCCACGCTGTCTGCCGTGTCTTTAAATGCTTTGTATTTCTCTGTATGCAGTGCTAAAATACCACGAACCTTCCACTCGTCGTTTCTACCTTTGCAAAAAATGTCTTAGAATAGGATGAGTAAGTTGCGGCAAAACGTGCAGCGCTTCCTGGGGGATAGCAGAGCACTGCACTCTGCTGCCCCCGAGGAAGTTCACCCCAGGCTGCGCGATCCCACCACGACTAGGAAACCTCGTCTCATTTAGCATGGTACAGAGGTGTTGTGTTTACATTAAAAACAAGCATTGGCATAGCCAATAGGTCTCGCTTTTGGGACCTTATAAGTATTTAGTTATGCAGCACAATATCCTTGGTGCAACAACATCAACTGTTGCATGGCTAAAAACTTATAAGGTCCCAAAGGCGAGACCTATTGGCTATGCCAATGCTTGTTGTATATTGGAATGATTTCCGCCCCGGCCCAAGTAGAGGGGATCGCCATACCCTGAAGGATGGAATTGAACAGGAGCCCAAACAGAGGGTTCAGAGCGGAAAAGATCGCCAGGTATCTTGTCCAGCCCAGGTGCCTTTGCTGGTAGAATCTTACCCAGTGCTTCCATAATCTCCTTTAGGGAGAAGAGGGGCGTATCTCGTTAGGGTGGCTCTAAATAAGTGGGAGTTATTGTCGTCAGCCCAACATCCTTCTCAGCCATTTCATATAAAGATTTAAAGTGGGCTCTCCAAACTTCCTCCCCTATGTTTGGTGATATTGCCGATTTACCTTCGATCGATCCTGTATTAATCAGGTTCTAGAATGCCCGCATATCATGATTTTCCAGCGCAATTCTAAGGTTAATCCATTTTTCACACTCCCAACTGGTTTTAGCCTTAGCTATGGTCGTTTTGTAAATTGCCCTGGTTTCCTTGATTTGCAGTCTGTTGTTTGATTTAATGGCAACTAGGAGCGCGGACTTAGCTGCTCTACAATGTTCATTATACCATAAATGTTGTGGTTTTCTATTCAACTTATTCTTTCTATTGGTAAAGAAAAAGGAAGCCAGAATGGATAGCATATCTTGATGGTTGTTGGAGAGTGCGATCTGGGAGATTGAAGAACCAGTCATCGCAGAGTGTTGGTATGCTACAGTAAGTAGGGGAATAATTTGCTGGTATAAGGAAGCGAGCTTATCCTGTGATTGGAGAAGTTCCCCCCCAGCGTACTCTCCTACCTCCATTGGCCTGAATAAGGCCGGGAACAGATTGTGGGGGATCACCAAAGGAGCGACTATCATATGGTGGAATTACATCCAATACAAGGACATTATGATCACTCGTATGGCCGGGAATGATCTTGAAGTCTAGAACCTTATGCCACGATTTGATGTCCACTAGGATGTAGTCTATGATTGATGACTGCCCCGATCTATTAAAAGGGTGCTTCCCAGGGCTGTCCGATGCAGAACGGCCATTACATGCCCTTAATGAAGAACTTAGTGTAAGTGCATGCATCTGTAAGGCCAGCGGGGTCCAGGCCCGTATAGGTGGGATATTAGGCTCTGGAATAGCCCAGACTGAGTCCTCCTCATTTGAAATACTTATGGGGAGACCATTCAGAGGTTCAAACTGACAATTAAAATCCCCTCCTAAAATTACCCAATAATTTTCCGGTATTGTTAAAAGAAAATGATCACCCCAACCAAGCATCCATCTCCACTTCGCCAAGTCATCTTCGCTAAGTCCTTGTTGATGTATTTTATATCATTGATGGCCTCATAGTCCTAAGACATTACTACTGGATAGGTATGATTGCACAGGAGTGTCATCAAATGAAATGGAGAGTAATCATATAGGCGGGAGTAACCCATTCGGCGGGTGGATGTGGGGGGACACCACATGTCTGGTAGAGCCAATGCATGGCAGGGATGGCCAGAGAGATGATACCAATTTACCAGCAATTAGAAACATATGCCAGAGATGTACATCGAATGAAACTAATGCCACAGTGAAGGGATGACAATTTCATGCTATGGATGCCCAACCCATGGTTGCCAGGTATGGGTATTTGACATTAGGCATGGGCACTAGGTGGGAGTGAAACAAAAAGCCATGGATGGTTGTCATATGACATGGAGGGGCATCAAAAACTATCATGTTGCAGTCACACCCTCATACATGCATGAGGATACACACACAAGGCACACTTATTCTAATCTCATATAAATGCACACACTAACAGTGAGGGTCAGGATTGCGTGAGGAACTTGGCTAAAGTAGAAGTGTTGCAGCAACTTTAAAGACCCAGGTGGTGAAGAGCTGTAGTCTGCATTTCTCACCTCCTGAGCTCAGTAACCAGTGCAGCTCCACTTCTTTCGCCAGGGTAGCAGATAGTAGAAAAAGATGAAATACAGTGGGAGCTGCTGGAAGAAGGAGGCAAATACAACAGGGCAAAATCAGCAAGGTCACATGGCAGTGCTTGGAATGCTGCGGCAGAGGACAATGGTGGCATGGTTGATGAAACAGTGTAGGTGTGACAGCACAGGATAAAATAATAATAATTATAAGATCATTTGTATAGCGCTTGGTTACACCTAATCGGTGTGTCCCTGCGCTGGACCAAAGATCACCTAGAGAAGGGACAAAGGGGCAAAGGACGTCAGGACCTGCTTAGAATTCAATATTGTTACTGAACAACCAGGTTTTCAGTTTCTTCCTGAAGTCAGTTTCAGAGGTGGAATCTCTGAGGGCAAACGGAAGAGAATTCCATAATTTAGCAGCTACATAGGCAAACGATCTTGCTCCCATTCTCGATTTCATAATCTTGGGGATAGTTACCAATTTCGCATCAGAGGATCTAAGGTTCAGGTTAGGTATGTAGGCTTGGATCAGGGAGTGGAAATAGCTGGGGCTTTGTTTATTTAGTATGCAACGACATATGCACAAGGCTTTGAAACCAATTCTTTGGGACACCTAAAGCCAGTGTAGCTGGTCAAGAGCGCCTGACACTGGTGATCGTTTGGGGAGATTCAGAATCAGTCTTGCTGCAGCATTTTGGACACAATGCAGCCTGTTGAGATTACCTTTGAAAGCACCCAGATAAAGAACATTCCCATAGTCCAGTTGGGAAGTGATGAGTGCATGAAATATGGTTTCCAGAGACTTAGTTGGAATTAGGTCAAGAATTTTCCTCAACGTCTTAAGGGTGCCAAAACACTTTTCCGCTGTTTTTATGATTTAGTCTTCAAAAGAGAGTTTCGGGTCAAAAACAACTCCCAAATTCTTGACCTTTTGTTTAGGGGCTGGGGGTTCCCCCAGAGACGCTGGCCACCAAGCTGATGTCCATATTGATGGAGTTCTTCCTACAAGCAGAATCTCCATTTTGTTGGCATTTAATTTTAGACAGTTGTCTGTCATCCAAAAGGCGACGTCCGATAGACAGGCTTTAAACTGTTCAGCTGAGATGGAGGTGGATTCAGACAGATTCACTATTAGTTGGGTGTCGTCGGCATACAACATCACTTGAACATTGTATCTTTTAATAATGTCCGCCAGAGGTTTCATATACACATTGAATAAAGTGGGGCTCAAAATGGAGCCCTGAGGGACTCCTTTAGTGGAGCAGAACAGGTCCGAAACACATGATTTAAAAGTTACTTAGAATGATCAATCCTGAAGGAAGGATCTGAACCATTTAAGGGCATTTCTCCTGATCCCGAAATTCCGAAGCCTTTGAATAAGTATGTTGTGCGACCCCGTGTCAAAGGCTGCACTCAGGTTGAGTAATATCAGGGTGGAGGTTTGACCCATGTCTGCGTTCTGTCCAAGTGTTTCCTCCGATAGCAGGAGGGCAGACTCCGTGGAGGACATTGCCCTGAAGCCAGATTGTGTAGGGTCCAGTAACTCTTTAGAATCCAGAAAACTGGTCAGACAATTATTTACATGTTTTTCTAGTATTTTTGCCCCAAACGGAAGGACGGAAATGGGTCAAAGGTTTTCCAGAATAGATGGATCAATGGAAAGATTTTTCCTAATGGGAATTACCATGGCATGCTTCCATGGTCTGGGCACGGATCCTGACATGATAGATAGCTTCAGAAGTTCTTGTAGGAGAGGAAGATCATGGTTATCCCCAACTGCAGAATTCTGGGTGGAGCTGGGTCAAGGGGAGAGCCTGATTTAATGGATGAAAAAATAGAACTAACTTCTGATAGAGAAGGAATGGGGAGATCAATCATGTCACCCGGTTGTTCTCTATTCATAGGCATATCTTCCTTCCTAGAAGAATCCAGAAAGTTTTAGCAAATTTTGTACACTTTGTCCGAGAAGAAGGTCGCAATGTTGTTACACAATTCTCAAGAGGGAGTAATGTTAGCAGAGATTCATTCAGAGTCCGTGAATGACTTAAGCAAGGAGAATAATTCCTGGGTAGGGTTTCTAGCTGAATCTATCATCTGTGCATAGTAATCCCTTGGTTCTATTCTTATATGCTTGTGATACACTTTCAAGGCCTCTTGAAGGCTGGCGCGGCAGGAGGTGCTATAATCCTTCCTCCATGCGCGTTCAAGGCGTTTACGTTGTTTTTTCAATGTGGCAAGATGTTCATTATACCAGGGTGCTGAGGGAGCCGATCTGACATTGTGTTTCACAGACAAGGGCGCCATTGTATTAATAGTGTTCAGCAGCCATGCCTCATACTTTAATGTGGTATCCGCCATCTGGCCTTCTGTTTCGATGTTCGGTTTTGTATTTTCCAAGATGGCCTTAAATTACTCCAATGTTATTTTGGCCCAATTCCTTATCAGGACAGGCGGGGCAGAGGGGTTGGCCAAATAGCTGAGCGGGAGAAAGAAGGGGACCAAAAAGTGGTCCATCCACGGTAGTTTAATGGAATCTTCAACTTGGAGAAAGGGATCGTTTGCAAAGATAGGATCAAGTGTGTGTCCCTTTTCGTGCGTGGGACCCACCACTGACTGGGATAGTTGGAGAGTTTCTAGGTCCCTGATAAGAGATAGGGCTGTCTGACAGTCCTGAGACTCTAGATTAAGATTGAGATCCCCAAGTATGATCAGTTTTTTATGCCTCAGAGCCAATAAAGTAGAACATTCCATAAGCTTAGGAAATGAAATTCGTCACAGGTCCCGGAGGTCGGTACAGGAACTGGCCTATTAGAGATTGATTACCAGACAAGTTTATCGAGAACTGCGCTGCCTCACTATCAAGAAGATCGACCTTGTTAAGGTAGCAGTTCCAAATCTGTTTAAAGATAATTGCAATCCCACCCACTCTTTGCCCTAGGCCGTCGCATCTCACAATACTATATCCAGGAGGCAAGGCATCAAGAATGTCAGGTTCAGAGTGTTCACCAAGCCAAGTTTCTGATAGAAAGAGTGAATCCGGGGTATGCTTACTAAGTACACTACAAATTTCTAATTTGGGCTTAGGGACGGAATGACAGTTCAGCAATATGCCTTTGAAGGAGCTATTCTGGGAATTCGGTCTTACGTTCTGTCTAGTGTTGTTAATCCTATTAGGAGCATTTGAGAAAGTGCAGTGGTTACAATGCGTTATGCCCTCACCTTCCTGAATAGCACCCTTACAGGCCTCTTGATTTGGGGGGTCCAGGATCTTTAGGGTATTAGGTGCGAATTGTTTCCGTTGGCTGTTAAAACGGGCTGGGGGACTGGCGATGTGAGCTGCTCCAGCTGTGAGCTGGTACAGCCACTAAGCCCACACACACAAGCCAGCACCATAATTAGTGGCAATGTTATAATATGAAGAAAGCTAAAACTCGAGTGCTAGGGCAGGTGGCTGACATGCAAGCATCATACTATCATTCCACTCCACCTTCTCTCTTTTTTCCGTACTGCGGTACACAGCACTGAAGCTGGTGTACAGTCTTTCTTAAATCATACTCCAGATGCAGCAATCACAGCTATGCCCATTCCCCTCAATAGTCATTCATGGCCAAATTTGTAATTCAAAGCAACGCCGGAAAATGTGTACAGAAGTCTATAGTCCCATTATTTCAAAATATCTTCTTTATCACTTGTCAAATGTAACATTCATTCTGTATTAACTTTTTCTTGTGATCAATTGTACGGATACTTGAAAGCCAATGCATTATTTTTAATTTGTACCCGCTTCAGGGTTCTTTGCGTGGCGATTGAACAGTAATAGGTAGTAACATAAACTTAAAACATTCAGTTTTGTGGCTGTAGGATGTCACCATACACTGAGGACACACCCGTTTCTGAATGGCAACTGTCACCATGAAAAGATGTTGTGAAATATTCAAGATACCACATTGAACACATCTGTACTTACAATTTACCAAAGGTTACATGTACACAGTACGGTAGGGCTGGCCTGATGCCAAGATGCACCCCTCCACTTCTTCCTTTTTATTTCCCCTCGGGGGCACCGGGGGCAAACCCACCAATTGCTCCCCACAGGGTGTAGAAAGACTGTTCTCTTTGAGGGTCGGAACTTACCACTGCCTGGGGGCCACTCTACCTATCCCTGGTGTCTAGTGGGTGGATTACTACTTGGTGCTTGCTGATTGGAGCTCTGGGGAAATCCCAAGCACAGAGAGGTGCAGCTGCAAAGAGACCATTCCAGCAGTACCTCTTCCGCCTATATAGGTGCTTGGGATGGGAACAAAGTTTTGTACCCTGAGCACCAATCAAATTGAAACCACTCAGTGCATAATGGCGCCAACCTGTTCCACTTTTAATATTGGGGTATGGGGAAAGGTTTTCCCTCATATTTTAACATCTTTTACAACACAAGCATTTGCAATGCAATAGGTCTCGCATTTACGCGAGTTTGACCTATTGGCATTGTAAATGACAATGGCTTTTATTTATGTTTCAAAAACCAAAACATAAATAAAAGGCAATGTCATTTACAATAAAAATAGCTCAAACTCTCGCATTATTAAAGTTTGAGCTATTGGTGTTGCATTATTTAGCAATGCCAATAGCTCAAACTTTAATAATGCGAGACCTATTGCATTGCAAATGCTTGTTTTCTTTTGCCTTTAGCACTGCAGGAGAGTACATGGGTTTTCTGGCTCTTCTCCCCTCCACCCTATGTACTACATCGTCCCTGCACGCTCCCTGTGTTGCTCCCAACTCCTGCTAGCTCATCTGTAAAAGCACTGCAACTGGTATGTTTTTGCCAGGTTTGAATAAAAAGCAACCGTTATTGGGTTGGTTTTCATTTATCTCCTGCTCTCCATGTGTTGTAGGAAAGCACAGTCTTTGCCACTCAAAGGCAGCATTTATGGTTCTGTCAGGTTGCTGCACTCACACATCTTTCTGAGGCAGAATGTTTACTTAGAGTGACTGTCTAGGAGAAGTCTCTTCTCCTGGACACCCATAAATCTCGTACCTGGTTGCTGGAGAGACCAAATGACCAGAGCATTTGTTCAAGTTCCAAGGTGTGTGGAATGTCATGTCATGCATTTTCCTTTTAAATTGTGACAGTTGCTCAGACAGCTATTTTATACTTTTAAGTACTTGCAAAAATATGTTTTCTAAATTCTGTACAAAGTTTCCTGAATGAACTTTGAAAAATAAACGTTGGCGTTTTTATAGGCAGAAAGAATTGAATTTAGTGTCTAGTTTCGAGATATTTTAAGAAATGTATGTGCTTTTCCTCCAATATTTTCCTTTTTTTTTCTTTTGCCTTTAACAATTGTTTCCAATAAACATTGGTAAAGTCCGTGACTTGCATTGTAAAAGCGAGGGTGATACTAAATGGCTTTGCCAACGCTTTTTTCTCATTTGGTGCAAAATCAAGCATAATTTTTTTTTTTATTGAAGCACACCATCCAGCTTAAAGCAGTAACGTCACAAAAATGCATTCTACACCCCTTGCACTAATTTTAACTAGATTTTCTGGAAAATAATGTAGCAGCACTATGGTTTCCTTTTTCTGATGGAACCAATATGGCTATATTGTATAATTCCAAATGTTAATCATCAGTGCCACCATCCTGTACTGCTGGGACCACAGTAACTGATGTACATTCGACTTCCATCAGAATGTATAAAACAGTTTGTCATACTTTCAAAGTATGAGCAGCTGGAAAATCTTCAGTCTTAAAACTCGGAACAACATTCAGGCGCCCATGAAATGTACCTAACGGTTCCAGGCGTCAGTATGCATATACTTTAAGACAGTCTATACCAGTTACAAGGAAATTTGGAAAAGGACTCCAGCTATCTCAGCTCACACTTTCAATGGTACCACCCCAGCGGGATGCCGATCAACTCCAGTCAGGTAGACAGACTTCTTTGTCCGTTTCCCCCAACCACAACTGCCAAGGAATTGTAGTGGCTTAAATAATCACAGTGTTCAGCTCATAGAACTGAAACAGCCTAACTGCCTGCATCAATTTTTTTTTAAGACTATCATACCTTCAGGAGCAGTTTGTGAGAAAAGAAATTCTGCATTTTGAGCCCTCTACATCTTCTTCTGTCATGCCTCCTCTTTTTCTGTCACCTGCCCACCATGTTGAAAACAGCATGCTCTGAAGCGCTCATTTACGGCTTGCGTGCAGCACACTATACAAAAAAATGTAAAGCGCTCCAATACCTTCGGGTCGTGTTCGTGCTATAAGAAAAAAATGAACGCGCGCCACAGCTAAGCACGTGGTTTCAATTATTGTGCCCTTGTCTGGGCACGATAATTGAAACCACGCGGCCTATTGGTGTCTATTACGCGCACCAAGCGCGTAATAGACACCAATAGGCCATGGGCGGAGCAATGCGCCCGCCTCTGGCCAATTGCGTGCAGTCTTATATATAAAGACGCATGCAAAGGCCAATCGCGTAGCACAAAAGGAATCGCACACGCACAAGCGTGTGCGATTCCTAGGTCAGCCTCAATACCCCGTTTTTCACCCACTAAATGTCTCGCGCTGCACAGTGCACCGCTAGGCGCGAGACCTAAAAAACCAATCAATGCGGTGGACTATCCATTCATGTCCACCGCACTACCAAGGTAATGCAGTGGACATGAACAGTTCTTCCACCTGATTGAAGCAGTTAATTGTAAAATTAGTTTAGCCAAATTAAAATATATATTTTTAATAAAATAAGAATTTAGTGCACATGTTCACTGCTAAACATATTACATAATAAAACATGAAAATGTTTTCATGTATTCCATAATTGTAAGATTTAATGTCGAAAATAGTTTTCATTGGGAATTCACCTTTTCTTTTTTAAAAATCAAGTTCAGATATAAAAAATAATCAAAAAAAGAAACCTAAAGATTGAGAAAAAAGGTGTGGACATGTAGATTTTAAATAGTTAAAAGGTGATCGCAAAGACAAACCATGAACATAAAAAGCGAGGTATTTAAAATAGAATCTTATTATGATATACAATTTAGAATTGGGGTTACCATGCCATAAAATGTATTTAGATGCAGTCGAGGGGGCAGAAATATTAAGAAGATTGCCTTAGCTAGCACTGATTTTCAACTGCAATCTTGCACTCATAAAAGGTGGTTCAATATTCTATTCTAGAAGAGGGAATGAATTGGAAAACACCACAGGGTTCAACAGAGCTTCAAACCTTACTCATAGATTATTAACCAGTGAAATATACATCTAATTTTGAGGTAATCTTAACTATGAAATTTACTCCCATTGTCTTAATTTAAAATACGAGATATATTATATATGGCATGTACAATTTCAATGCCCAACTTTAAACCAAAAATGGAGATTAGGGCCACGTAGAAAAGAATTACTATACCATCCTCTGAAAATACCCAATTAAAGTTCAATACTATAATATTTTCATAGTGATAACATTTAATGTACTTCGTGAGCTACACGGATAAAAATAAGAATGAAAAATCCACTTCTTTAATTATAGTAATTTGATCCAGTAGAGCACAAAGGTTCAAAGAAAAGTATCCCTTTGATGAATTTCTAGCCACAATAGTATCATAAAAACAGAAAGAAACAGCAAGGAGCGTGAAGGGAAAAGGGAGAAGGGAGAAATGCAAAAATCGTAGATGAAATAATTAAGTTATAAGGGAATAACACAAAAGAGAGAAAATATTACTGTAATAATAAATAGTAAAAAGGAATATGTGTAGACATTGTAAATGTTTGAACAGCAAGGCTGAAAAACAGAACATATAATATTTAACCTACTGGATAGCGGATTACATGTGACAAATGCATTACTGCGATTAGTTTTCAAACTCTTTTCAGCTTCTACTGTATAATAAAATTCCACATATAGAATCCAGGCATGCTATCTATCCATCATGGGGAAATGTAATCCATTAATGCTATAGACTATGAAAGAGTAAGAAAGCTTAAGCTATCATTGGTGCCACGGCAGACTAAAATAGTTAGGTAAAGATTGGTAAATCAGGCAAAATTGAAACATGTAGTTTGACATTCTATATTTCATTTTACCTTTATATTATTCAATGCGCCTCTCGTCGTAGGCAACGTGTGAGCACTAGTGCTTTACCTATATAGAGCAGGTACTAGATTGAGCATCTGTTGTGATTTTTCAGTCTGGTGTATTAAGATTTAAGAAGTCGATTTAAGATTCATAGAGTGCTTGAACCCAGAGGAGTATTATTCTCTCACCTCATGCTCTTGGCTATTTGGTGAATTATTTGTCTTCCAGGAAGTGCTTCCATTGGAATGAATGAGGGACTATTTTACATCTGAAAAATGCACTCAATCACCACATCACTTGTCACGTTCATTCATTTATCTCTTGTATGCATTCTTTACAGAAATTTGCACTGACAGGGCTAATTGTGCATGCATTATACAGCATTTGTGTATGCAATGTGAGTAAGCATAATTTGTGAATGGCTGTGTTTCCATGAGTTGGTGTATTAAACCTATTGGCTTTGTCAAAGTCTGTTGCATCTTGCTCCTACCACTTTCACAGGATCACAGCGGTTTGTTGTTATGGACAAAGGGCTAGATGTTGATTCTTCGGAATGCTGCTATTTGGCATCAGTGTTCATCCTTTGGACCATATCCCTTTAGCAATGTAGTGTCAGCCATATCTGAACATGTCAGCAGTACATATAGGGTCATGTGTACAGAATTTTGTCACAATATTTGAATATCAAGTAGTGAGCCACCGGGCCACTACCATACATTGTATGAGGCATGCATTCCGATGGTGCAGTTGCTGCTTGAGGGAAGTGCATGCCTACCCTGCGGTGACGTGTGCCTGTGATCCTATCCCCTCCAAGAAGTAGGCCGCAGCGAGGTCAGTCCCCTGCAGGTACTGGGACCCGACATTGGCGATGATGAGGGCCCTCCCGACGTGTGCGGTCATTTGCGGAGGGTGTCCCTATGCCCTGATCCTGAATCAAGTTGGCTCTTGCTGCAGAGCGTCACCGGAATGGAACTGGAGAACAACCACTTCAGCGCGACGAGGTCTCTCTAACAGCCTGCTGTTCAGAGGCTGCGGTGTTGCCCATAGTCATCCTGTTGGTGTATTCCCCTGCTCGTGTGGAGTGACATGCTGTGGCAGCCGTTTTGCAGCACACGAGGCTGAGTCAGCATGTTCCTGCCAGTCTGGAGGCACGTGGTAGGCGGCGCCTGTCCAGACTGGTGAGAGAGACGCATCAGCCTACAAACCACATGGCTGGCCCGATCATTGACAGTGGATCACCCGTCCATTCTGAGAGTTCCTGGTGCATACACGTGACCCTGGAAGGGCATTCCAGAAGCAAGGCAGCTTACACTGGGGGACTGTGATCAAGGGCTCCCTGCAGCAGTACATAAAGCAATCAAACTCACAAAAGAAAATAGAAGAGAAAAACAAAAATAAACTAAGGCACAAGACAATTAGAGGAAATGCATGAAGAGTGGGGAGGACAATAGAACAACATAGACACAAACATAAAAGGACCCAGCTCCATATAACGAGGACAAGAAACACTGGGACTTTTCACAACCACTGCGTGCCCCAGGTGTAGCGTATACGGCCATGTCAGCACCAGCACAAGATGCAACATATACAGCAGCCTCACCACCCGCGACGAGGGTGCCCAGCACAAGTAAAAACATGTTTAAAGTGTGGTCATCAGAACCATTTTACAAAAGTTTGCCATAGTTCCAGCATTGGGTCTGGGTTGAGTACGAAAGGGAAGAAACCCATGAATGTGCAGCAGCAGTCAGTGGAAGATGGGGAAGAGAGATGACCTTTATGCAATTTTCCACCGGAGATCAACCGGATGAAGAGGAGGAGGAAGAAGTGTTCACCATATCTTTCACTGGACGGGACACCAATAAGCATGGACCTCCTCCCATGTGCCAAATAGAAGTGGGGGGAGTCAAGATTACTGCCCTCATTGACACTGGGGCCTCAGTGAATGTCATTGGCACTGAACGTTTTTCTTAAGCTGAACCCCAAGCCTGCCACCCTGCCGATGAGGGCCAAAATATATACAAATTGTAGAACCGACCCATCCCGCTCAAGAGTATTATCGAAGTGGAAGTGGCCAATGGAGACAAGATCAAAACCCAAATTTCATGTGACAAAGGACAGCACAGGTACCCTGTTAGGTTGTCATACAGCCAGGGACTTAGGTCTAGTATTCATCGCAAACCAGATACACCAGTGCCACACTGATGAAATATTGAACAACTTCTGGGATCTCTTTAAAGGACCGGGGTGCTTGAAGAGAGTGCAGGTGAAACTCCACATAGATGATACTGTGCGACCAGTCGCCTTTTACCACAGAAGCGTGCCGTTCCATCTTCACCCCCTGGTGAAAAAATAGTTGGAACGAGCTGGGTTCAAAAACAGCTTGACTGGTCCTACATCATGGGTCTCCATGTTCATCATTGCCCCAAAACCAAAACAAATCGGGGGCAATACGCCTATGTTTTGACATGAGACTGCCCAACAAGACCATTTGCCGAGAGAGACATATCATCCCAGCCATTCGATATAGCACCACCTTTTCTACCCATGAGGGATTGCGACGTATCCAGCGCCTGAGCTTTGGGGTGTCATCAGCGGAGGAAGTCTTTCAAGACACTATACGCGAGGTGCTGTCTGTCCTGGTTGGTGTACTCGATGTGAGTGATGACATTCTTATCTTTTCCAGCACCCATGGACGGACCACCACTGCGTACACCTCCACGTCGACAAACCCACGGTGCCCAAACTTGCACCCTGCCCCCCACGAAGAAACTGGAGCAAAATCACTGAGGAGCAGCTCAACTTCACCCTCAACCTCCATGCCCCCGCCACCTCGACCGACACCAACCTTGCAGCCAAAGAACTCCACAGATTGATCTCCAACTGCGCAGACTAGCTCGCACCCCTACGTAACCCCGACAGACAGCGCCCCAGGAAGGCCACCTGGTTCACCGCCGACCTCCAAGAATCCAGACGCACCTGCAGACGTCTCGAGAAGAACTGGAGAAACAGAAAATCCTCTGAAGACCGCACCACCTACAAGAACGCCATGACAGAATACCAACAACGCATGAGATCCACCAAAAGGACCTTCATCCAGAACAAGATCCTCACCAACGCCAGCAACTCCAAGGAACTCTTCAGCATCATGCAGGAATTCACCAAACCCCCCAGCGAAACCACAGACATCACCCCTTCCCAGGACCTCTGCAATAAGCTCGGCTCCTACTTCCAGCTAAAGATCAAGGGCCTCTACCACAACTTCAACGACCAGACACCTGACTCCAAAACCACTCCATCCTCCAGCAACACCAGCCAGCCATCATCTCCTCCTGGACCCCAGTCAACACCGAAGACACCGCATCGACCATGAAAGGCATCCACTCAGGAGCCCCCACGGCCCTCTGCCCGCCACACGTTTTCCACAGAGCCTCCGCCATCGCTCCAGAACTACGACGCACCATCAACACCACCTTCGAAGCCGGCATCTTTCTGGATGACTGGAAACACGCAGAAGTCAGACGCCTACTCAAGAAGCCCTCAGCAGATCCCACGGACCTCAGAAACTACCGACCCATCTCCCTCCTCCCCTTCGTGGCCAAAGTCACAGAGAAGACCGTCAACATCCAACTAACGAAATTCATCGAATGAAAACTCCATCCTTGACCCCTCCCAATCCGGATTCCGCAGCAACCACAGCACTGAGACCGATCTACTCGCCGCCACAGACATCCGCACCCTCCTCGACCAAGGACACACCTCAGCCCTGATCCTACTCGACCTCTCTGCAGCCTTCGACACCGTCTCCAACCGCACACTCACCGCCAGACTCCATGAAGCCGGCATACAGGGAATCGCCCTCGACTGGCTCTGCTCCTTCCTTGCCGGCAGATCCCAAAGAATCAGACTTCCGCCCTTCCTTGCCGAACCCACGGAAATCAACTGTGGAGTTTCCCAAGGATCCTCGCTCAGCCCCACGCTCTTCAACATCTACAATGCCCCCCCTAGCCACCATTGTAAGACAGCATGGACTCAGCATAGTATCCTACGCCGACGACACCCAGCTCATTCTCTCCCTCACCAAGGACCCCATCACCACCAGACTCAACTTCCAGGAAGGAATGAAAGACATTGCACCCTGGATAAGCAGCAGCTGCCTGAAGCTCAACTCAGAGAAGACAGAGGTCCTCGTTCTTGGACACTCCCCCTCTGCATGGGACAACTCCTGGTGGCCCACCGCCCTCAGCAGCCCTCCCACCCCCACAGTTCATGCCCGAAACCTCAGCATCGTACTCAACTCCTCCCTCTCCATGACCCAACAGGTCAACGCCGTCGCCTCCACCTGCTCAGCACCCTCCGCATCCTCTGAAAGACCTTCAAATGAACCCCCCCCGAATCAAGGAATACCATCACCAACGCACTCATAACCAGCAGACTTGACTACGGAAACGCCATCTACGATCAACAAGTCTCTGTTTCACAAACTCCAGACCATACAGAACACCGCAGCCAGACTCGTCCTCGGCATCCCTCGACACAAACACATCACCCAGCACCCGCGTAACCTTCACTGGCTCCCCGTCGAGAAAAGAGTAACTTTCAAGATACTAACCCATGCCTACAAATGCCTCCACAACACAGGACCCCAATGCCTCAACGACAGAATCTACTTCCACGCACCCAAGAGGAACCTCCGATCCGCCGACCTCGCCCTCGCCGAACCCCTGCGCATCCACAGAGCAAGAACGGGTGGAAGAACCTTCTCCTACATCGCGGCCAAGACCTGGAACGAGCTGCAGATCAACATCAGACACGCCCCCACCCTGCACATCTACATGAAGACCCTCAAGACCTGGCTCTTCGACTGACCAGAGCTGCCCCCCCCCAGCCCCTTGAGACCCTCACGGGTGAGTAGCGTGCTTAAAATTTCCCTGATTGATTGATTGATTGAACATCATGCCAGATTAAGAGTGACTTTGCAACAACTAGTGGAATCTGGCCTCACCCTGCATTGTCAAAGAATCAAGAGGTGGGCCGTTCAGCACCAAAAGTACACCTTCGAGGTGATTTACTGGCCAGGTGTAAACAATACAGCCGATTACCTGTCATGCCATCCCCTCATAGCTGATCCAGTCACGCAGCGTGAAGATGACCCTGGAACGGAGGAGTTTGTGAAGATGGTCACCGAGCTGGCTTGCCCCAGAGAGCTGACCTTGTAAGAAATCACTGATGCTACTGTGGTAATGCCTGACTGAGGAGAGTCCCTGCAGCACTCAAAGGGCATCGCTGGAGGAACTTTCTGGATGGAGCTGGTGGTCTAATCACTGACGAACAAGAAACACGGACAGAGCTATGGCGATGCAGAGACGAACATAGTGAGATCTCGGAATGGCTTATCCTTTGCAGTCATCAGATGGTCATACTCCAGAATTTATGGGCCCGCACAATTGAGATTGCTCACCAGCGGAATCAGGCCATCACCAAAACAAAAGCACGATTATGGAGCAAAGTATGGTTCCCCGAATGGATTGGTTGGTTAAGTTACAGGGTGTAGGTATCAAACAAAGGGATCCACCCTTATGGAAAAGAAAAGTAATGTTCCTCCAGACCGAATGTGTCTCCTACTATGATGGAAAGCACACAGCTTTGTTAAAATACCCCTCACACACCAAAAGGACCCTTGGTGGCATGCTTCATCATCGGGGTCTTCCCGTCCTGCTGCGGGACGGGGCGTGCTGCGACCTACGACTACCCGGGAGCACTGATTTTGTAACAATACTATGTGTGGTGTAGGAGTGTGAGTGGAAGGGTCAGAAGTGAGTGAAAGTGGTGTATGATTAAAAAATACCTGGCTCTGCGGAAAAATTAACTTTAATGTTTCTTTGAGCTGGTATTTTTAAAAGTGGGGAATGAGACGGAGGTACTAGGCTTTAATGGGCAGTACTTCCTGTGTCGACATGTTTCGAAGCCCTCCCCTGGCTTCTCATGAGGACCTAACAAGATCCCTTCTACACTCCAAAATTCAAGACAATGACGTGTATTATTATAAGATCAATACTATGTGGTGCATATAACAATCTGCATGCACTGTTTACTATACCTCAATAGGTATTATGCTGTTATGGCTCTGGAAGAACAAAAACATAATTAAAATACATAACACATACACCCTGCACCATTTGTGGTGGTGACCTGTAAGGAAAAGTGATATATTTTTTCGTGATACATTTTTCTCTTATTCCTATCCATTACGTATAGTAACTGGTGCTGTGTAATGCCGGCGAAATGAGACAGTACAAGACACGAACAAACAATGAACATAAAACACACTCTATAATAAGGGACCACGTAGTGTGCATGTCCACATTGTATATCCATGAGTCACTATTGTATATATCCATGATTCACTTTCAGGTGCAATATGTCAAGAAAACCTGTTCATTAGGCTGTTTACGTACTTCCAATTAGCCCATTAAATGCCCCATGAGCCTGCAAAACGAGGGAAGGAGCATCTGTAGTCAGACACTGAAAAATAGAAAAGAAAAACCACCATTGGTTTTAAAGTCTACCATCCTATCTCAGCAGCGTTTCTCTGCTCGTATGCGGCTATGCCATACTCACGCCATCAAGGTTACCTCCTCACCTGGATACTAACTCATCGCGGCTCCCTGGAACACTGACCCTGCGTGAGGAGTCCCGTTTTATGCGGAGTGTAATTGGAGGATTGCGTGCCAAACATGCACTAATTGGTTGGTAATACTAGTCCGCTGTAGTTACACAATGGTCCCCTGAAGCGGAACCGTTCCTATCCTCACTTCCGGTTGTGGTCCGATTCCTGTGAAAAAGACTGGTACGCATACTGCCCCTGGAATGGAATAGCAACAGGAGTGAACCTCACTTCCTGTTGCGGCCCGTCTTCTGTGAGAAAAACTGGCGCGCGTGTTACAACCCAGTGTCCTCATTGAAAAAAGACCGTCCCGGATAGTGGATAGATATACTTCCTGTTCAGTGTGTATTACACCCAAGGCAAACGTGCCCGATGGTGGATGTCTGTTTTACAATCCTAATTGACCTTAGCGAGACTACCGATGTAAAAAAATCGATGTAAAAAAATGACTGCTGATGTGGTAGCAATTATCTGTTATCCCTTAGCTGTCGGCTATATCAGAGGCCGGGCTCTGAACGGCTATGATGTTGAATACCGTATTGAATCCAACACCCACATAGAGGTGGAAAATGTATCTTGCTGAACATGCCATCTGATTTATCATGTGTGTATCAGTGGCAGGTTTATTTAAGAGAAGAAACCGTAGTCAGTATAAGATATTGAGAGTGAAGGAGCACGTCTCGTTGGGTTATTTCACGAGTGCACTGTGAAGTGATGGGTAGATCTCTACGTGTAGGTGCTCCTTACTGGGCAATACCTACTAGGTGTTCTTGGTAACAACCCTAGGGTTGAAAATAAAATCAAATAAAAGCCAAAAAACCCCATATGCCTTAGATGCGAAAGATAAAAACGATGTCAGCCCATCAAGAGCGACTAAGCATAAGGTAGTCTCTAGAGCAAGTCCTATGTGGTTGTGTATCTAGCCCCTGTTCTCAGGATTAGTCACCCACATATGTGCTGATATCAATGGCACCATATATATTTCTGAAAAGCATTTCTGGTTGTTTTATCATCCTCAGTGGATGGTCAATGTCGCGGTGTAAGCAAATAAAAAGGAAATGAAAAAGGGGGGTGTAATAGACCAAGATTGATTGTTGCTGCTGGTATGCACTCCTTTGTAGTTGGTGGACCTTAACCAAATTGTCCCCAGGGTATATCGTCGTTCAAGCCCATGAGGTGGGTACCCAGGCGAAACACCCACCGTTGTTCTTTCTTGAACAGGCCATTCTCATTATTCAATTGTTCAATGACGGTCCACTGTAGATCTTCCATGGTGTGTTGGGTCGTTAGGTAGTGGGTGGCCATTTTCGTGGTGCTTTTCTTGCACCGTACATTGCTCCTGTGTTCTCCTATCCGGGTTTTGACAGGTCTTGTTGTCATTCCGACATATTCCATACCACATGGGCAGGTAATGATGTATAATACATTTTTGCTGTTGCAGTTCGTAAATCATCGCTGCTCCCATTCAGTGCCGTTTCTGAATTTAATGTGTTTGGTTCTTTTCGTCAGGTGGCAAGTACTGCAATTTCCACCAGGGTAGTGGCCTTTCACTGGGGGTAGAAACGTGTTGTCTGTTTCCCTTGGTGTGATATGCTGTGGTCTCGTGTGTATCAACATGTCTCTCAGGCTCCTTCCTTTTTTGTGGGCAAACATTGGTTTAGGAAGGTCGAGGTTGCCGCAGGTTAATAGCCTCCAATGCTTGTTCACGATTTTAGTCACCTGGTTCGAATTGGTGTTATACGTGGTGACGCATATGGGTCTCTGCTCTGGTTCCTTTGGGACTCTTGGTTCCAGTAGGGCTTCCCTATTGTTGTTGCGTGCCCTCTTCATAGCTTGATCTATGATTCGTACTGGATACTTTCGTTTCTTCAACTTTTCTTGCCTGTTTCTTGAAGTCCCTGACCTCGGTACAATTCTTCCGCAAGCGGAGCAACTGTCCGTAAGGGAGGTTGTCCCGGAGATGTCGAGGATGGAAGCTGTTGTATAGCAGCAGGCAGTTCTTCGCTGTCACTTTGAAGTGAGTGGTGGTCTTCAATGTGCCATCCTCTGGGTAGATGTTCAGGTCTAGGAAAACCAAGTTGGTCCATGAGACTGTGCTGGTGAATTTGAGGTAGATTCTGTTGATTGAACCAGTTCATAAAGGCTTCTGTTGATGCAATGTGTCCTTCCCATATGACCAGCACATCGTCGATGTAGCGTTTCCAATTTCTTATGTGGTTGATGAATGGATTGCTTTGGTGTAGGATCTTTTTGGTCTCCAAATGGTAGACATAGAGACCTCTGAAGGTGTAACACGGTGGGGCAACGAGGATCGACTATGAGAACGGTATAGACTGGTGGACTGCAACGCCACTCTCTCCCCCTCTTGTTTCCCCTTAGCAGGACAAGTGGAATACACCAACCATCCCCCTGTTGAGCGATACGGAGGACTCAAGGGACGGCTCCTTTAACTGGGGATTTCCTGATGACGAGACTCCACCCCCGGATGACGTCACCGCAGTCAGCCCAATAAGGAGCAGAGATTCCCGGAACTGGGTGTGCGTCGACACCGGAGGAGAAGAAGGAGACCAGAGAGAGAAAGTCGTGAGCTACGGAAAAAGAGAACTGGAGGAGCTGAGACGGAGTCGTGTGGCGGAACCATCAGGAGCCCAGGGTGTGCCAGGAGGCCAATGACACCACGCTTCGCCGAGCCACGCTCCAGGAGGGGCGTGGCTATCACAGGTACGGAAACGATTCACAGGGTGGATGGGGAGGAGGGATAGTTCTACCTCCTAACAAGCCAGGATCTCTCTATCGTTCCCGCTTGCACCCTACCCTGAACACCTTCACTTTACTTTAGTAGCGTGTCACGGTTTTGCGGTGTCCCTTCACTTCCCATACCCTATACTACGTTATTGGCGGAAGCCCTGATACCCGTTCTCCTTTTGTTTTCCCCCTCGCCATCATCATGGAGAGTACAACCCGCCGACGACCTGGGTCTCGGGAGAAGGAGCGGATTAGCCTGGGAAGAACACGGAGCCCTGGCCGCAAGACGGATCCCGCCCCATATTCCCCCGAAAGACTGACGTCCAGGCAAAAACGTGTATTTGAAAAAATAAAACCCTCTTTAAGCAGACCTAGCATCCGACCCTTTTCTGCGACCCCGCAACAGAAGGTAAAGGGTGTCTTCATAGGCAAAATGTTTTTTGGTGAGTGCCAAGAAGACACACTCCATGACCACATTGCGTGGTGTTTGGTATTCCCAGTCTGTGGTGAGACCAGAGCTCTGAAGGCGATACATCGGATACAGGATCAAATAGTTCCAACTCCAGCAGGGGCAACAGCCCGAGAAACCAGCGAGGGGGCGGCCAGTACCAAAGACCCCACAACAGAGGACAGAGGATGGGGGAATTATCAAGGACCACCGACATATCCACCATATCCCTACGGCCCACCACCCATGGGAGGACCCTACCCACATTGGCTACCTCCACCACAGGAGTATGATTATAACTACTACGGACCACCACCTTTTTTAGGGGTACGCCCTGGACCACGGAGGGGCAGGAACCGGAGGGGCAACAACGTCCACTGGTCAGCAACAGAGGACGAGATGACACGCGTCTCCACCAGGAGTATGGCGGGCGCACTGACCAACCCACCATCAACAAACAGGAGGATAACCTAGTGGTTAACCTAACGGAACAGGTACTGACACCAGCACAGATGAAGGTCTTGGAAAGAGGTTTGGGATTTGTCCCCACAAGTAATCTTGACAGATTCAAACTCTGTGCAGAAATGAAAGAATTTATTCCCAAACTCAAGTTACGAGCCTTTTTTAAGGACAAGGAACCACCTGAGGAAGAAATAGAAGACACGGGATTGAGGGTTAAGTCCACCTTCACCCCCCCTGATTTTACACTTCCAATTGAGTTAACTTTTGAGAAGGCAGTGATGAAGGAGGTAGAAAATATCAACACCCAGGACAACCATACCTTCAACAATACATCTAAGGAGGAAAAAAAGCAATAAGACAGCTTTCAACCAACAGCGACATCACAATAAAGCCTGCGGACAAAGGCGGGGCCATTGTCATTCAAACCACCACTGCGTATGACAATGAATGCAGAAGACTACTGGAAGACCATAGGAACTACGAGATACTACAGGAAGATCCCACGGAATCCATCAGAATCCGGATTGCCTCCATGGTGGAAGAAGCGGTTTCACATAACTGGATCTCCTAAGAAAGAGGCCGAGTTCCTCATACAAAAAACACCGAGGACCCCTTACTTTTACACCATTCCCAAAATCTATAAGGATCTTGGGAAACCACCAGGCCGCCCTATAGTGTCAGGCATTGGCTCCATTCTAGAGCCTCTGTCAAAATTTGCGGACGCCTTCCTTCGTCCACTGGTCCAACAAGCATTTGCAATGCAATAGGTCTCGCAACTGCAAGTTTTGGAGCTATTGGTATTGTAAATGACAATGCCTTTAATTTATGTTGTACAAACCAAAACATAAATAAAAGGCATTGTCATTTACAATGCCAATAGTTTAAACTTGCGTAAATGCGAGACCTATTGCTTTGCAAATGCTTGTTTCAGGAGGATTCCTCCTCGCAGGCCCCCAAATCCTGTTTCGTTTCTTCACTGTGCCAGTTTGTTGTCCCGCTCCCACATGCACTCCTGACGTTTTATTCGCACCCTCCCAACTGTGAAGCATTGTTCGCTTCCTGTCCAAAAAGTGCTTGCAAAGGTGCAACATTGTCACAGTGACTGGTGGGTTTGAGAGGGGTACTAGGTATGTCCAGGAGGGGTAGCATCTTTGCAAGATTTTCTCTGTAAGTGCTGATCCCATAAATGCACTTTAACTTACTGTGTGTACATTTATCTTATGTAGCTATCCCCAAAATGTGACAGGGGTGGGCCAGTGCTCAATTTGTAAAGAAATAATTGCCAGGGCTCTCGCCAGGAGGCCACTGCAGCTTGCACCACACATTGCCCCTGTCAAAATTGCCATTACATTACCTGCACAACTATTAATCATCAGACTGCTACCAGTGTGACAATTCAGACTGTTAGAGGCCTCCACAGCTATAAGAATGGTTTGGGCTGCAGGTATCTGTTGTTTTTAATGTATAATGAAATAATAAAACTATTGTTCTGCTTATCTCTAAATCACACAAACAGCGCCACCATGTGGCAGACTGTGATAAGTGCCAATGTTGACAATTAATTGCTGGTGTCGAGCACCGTAAACTACTGCCTCAAATTAAGCACTGGGTGGGGCCCTCCTGGGTCTATGTTAGACATCCCTCGCTGAGGAGTTTGACATTCTGAAGTTATCTGGGGGCCAGCAGAGCCTGTGAGCCCCGATAAAATGCAGGGAGTATTACTGCCCCAGAGTGCACCTTGTGGGGGCAGCTACTGAGTGTTCCTGAATGGAGAGACCAGCTGATGTACCAGGAGAGGATGTGCCAGGAGGCGGGAGCTGTACCTCCTGCAATGGAAGCCACCCCCTTCCAGATTCTTCTAGCCAGGGAGGTAGGGCAGGGAGCCTAGGAAGAGCACTCTAAGCTCGCTCCCCCACTTGGTGATGGTGTGTCAGAACACATAGTGACTTGAGAAGTCTGGGTGTAGTACATCCCACTGGTAGTTTTTGTTACTGACTTATTCCTAGACATTTAAACTCACATTTAACCCTGAAGTATAAGACACCCTGCATTGGAGAGTTTCAGTGAGGAGCAGTTGGCAAAGTGGTGACACTTAATAATAAAAAAGTCCCTTGTATTGTAAAGCAATAAGCAAATATAATGCACCAACTTGACACTTGTACGGTGTTCCAACAGTGCACATGTAACACCTTAAGCACATTTTATGAATGTGATATATCGCCCTTATAAATCATCTGTGCTTCAGGAGTCATATGTGTATAAGGATCAAAACTGCCACAGGCACACACATCACACACTCACACAGTTATCTACAAGCATCAGACATCCACAAGCATCAGGCATCAGACATCCACAAGCATCAGGCATCCACAGGCATCAGACATCAGGAATCAGACATCCACAAGCATCAGACATCAAGCATCAGACATCCACAAGCATCAGACATCAAGCATCAGACATCCACAAGCATCAGGCATCAGACATCAAGCATCAGACATCCACAAGCATCAGGCATCAGACATCCACAAGCATCAGACATCAGGCATCAGACATCCACCAGCATCAGACATCAGGCAACAGACATCTACCAGCATCAGACATCAGACATCCACCAGCATCAGACATCAGGCATCAGACATCCACCAGCATCAGGCATCAGACATCCACAATCATCAGACATCAGGCATCAGACATCCACCAGCATCAGGCATCAGACATCAGGCATCAGACATCAGGCATCAGACATCAGGCATCAGACATCCACAGGCATCAGACATCCACCGGCATCAGACATCAGGCATCAGACATCATCAGACATCCACAATCATCAGACATCCACAGGCATCAGACATCCACAGGCATCAGACATCAGGCATCAGACATCCACCAGCATCAAGCATCAGACATCCACCAGCATCAGACATCAGACATCCACCAGCATCAGACATCAGGCATCCATCAGCATGAGGCATCAGACATCCACCAGCATCAGACATCAGGCATCAGACATCTACCAGCATCAGACATCAGGCATCAGACATCCACCAGCATCAGGCATCAGACATCAGGCATCAGACATCCACCAGCATCAGACATCAGGCATCCACCAGCATGAGGCATCAGACATCCACAATCATCAGACATCAGGCATCAGACATCCACAATCATCAGACATCAGGCATCAGACATCCACCAGCATCAGGCATCAGACATCAGGCATCAGACATCCACAATCATCAGACATCAGGCATCAGACATCAGGCATCAGACATCTACCAGCATCAGGCATCAGACATCTACCAGCATCAGGCATCAGACATCAGGCATCAGACATCCACCAGCATCAGACATCCACAGGCATCAGACATCCACAGGCATCAGACATCCACAGGCATCAGACATCCACAGGCATCAGACATCCACAGGCATCAGACATCCACAGGCATCAGACATCCACAGGCATCAGACATCCAGATGCATCCACAATTATCAGGCATCCACAGGCATCAGGCATCCACAGGCATCAGGCATCCACAGGCATCAGGCATCCACAGGCATCAGGCATCCACAGGCATCAGGCATCCACAGGCATCAGACATCCACAGGCATCAGACATCAGACATCCACCAGCATCAGGCATCAGACATCAGACATCAGACATCCACAGGTATCAGACATCCACAGGCATCAGACACCCACAAGCATCAGACATCAGGCATCAGTCATCCACCAGCATCAGACATCAGGCATCAGACATCAGGCATCAGGCATCAGACATCTACCAGCATCAGGCATCAGACATCAAGCATCAGACATCCACCAGCATCAGACATCAGGCATCCACCAGCATGAGGCATCAGACATCCACAATCATCAGACATCAGGCATCAGACATCCACAATCATCAGGCATCAGACATCCACCAGCATCAGGCATCAGACATCAGACATCTACCAGCATCAGGCAACAGACATCAGGCATCAGACATCCACCAGCATCAGGCATCAGACATCAGACATCCACCAGCATCAGGCATCAGACATCAGACATCCACCAGCATCAGGCATCAGACATCCACAGGCATCAGACATCCACAATTATCAGACATCCACAGGCATCAGACATCCACAGGCATCAGACATCCACAGGCATCAGACATCCACAGGCATCAGACATCCACAGGCATCAGACATCCACAGGCATCAGACATCCACAATTATCAGGCATCCACAATTATCAGGCAACCACAATTATCAGGCATCCACAATTATCAGGCATCCACAATTATCAGGCATCCACAATTATCAGGCATCCACAATTATCAGGCATCCACAATTATCAGGCATCCACAATTATCAGGCATCCACAATTATCAGGCATCCACAGACATCAGGCATCCACAGGCATCAGGCATCCACAGGCATCAGGCATCCACAGGCATCAGGCATCCACAGGCATCAGACATCCACAGGCATCAGACATCAGACATCCATCAGGCATCAGACATCCATCAGGCATCAGACATCCATCAGGCATCAGACATCAGGCATCAGGCATCCACAGGTATCAGACATCCACAGGCATCAGACATCCACAGGCATCAGGCATCCACAGGCATCCACAGGCATCCACAGGCATCCACAGGCATCAGACATCCACAGGCATCAGACATCCACAGGCATCAGACATCCACAGGCATCAGACATCCACAGGCATCAGACATCCACAGGCATCCACAGGCATCAGGCATCCACAGGCATCAGGCATCCACAGGCATCAGGCATCCACAGGCATCAGGCATCCACAGGCATCAGGCATCCACAGGCATCAGACATCCACAGGCATCAGACATCAGACATCCATCAGGCATCAGACATCAGGCATCAGGCATCCACAGGTATCAGACATCCACAGGCATCAGACATCCACAGGCATCAGGCATCCACAGGCTTCCACAGGCATCCACAGGCATCAGACATCCACAGGCATCAGACATCCACAGGCATCAGACATCCACAGGCATCAGGCATCCACAGGCATCAGGCATCCACAGGCATCAGGCATCCACAGGCATCAGACATCCACAGGCATCAGACATCCACAGGCATCAGACATCCACAGGCATCAGGCATCCACAGGCATCAGGCATCCACAGGCATCAGGCATCAGACATCAGACATCCACAAGCATCAGACATCAGACATCCACAAGCATCAGGCATCAGACATCCACAAGAATCAGGCATCAGGCATCCACAAGCATCAGGCATCCACAAGCATCAGGCATCCGGCATCAGACATCCACAAGCATCAGGCATCAGACATCCACAAGCATCAGGCATCAGACATCCACAAGCATCAGGCATCAGACATCCACAAGCATCAGGCATCATACATCCATAAGCATCAGGCATCAGACATCTTACATCATCCAGCATCAGACATCATACATCCACCAGCATCAGACATCCACCAGCATCAGACATCCACAAGCATCAGACATCCACAAGCATCAGACATCCACAAGCATCAGACATCCACAGGCATCAGACATCCACAGGCATCAGACATCCACACGCATCAGACATCCACACGCATCAGACATCCACACGCATCAGACATCCACAGGCATCAGACATCCACAGGCATCAGACATCCACAGGCATCAGACATCCACAGGCATCAGGCATCCACAGGCATCAGGCATCCACAGGCATCCAGAGGCATCAGACATCCACAGGCATCAGACATCCACACGCATCAGACATCCACAGGCATCAGGCATCCAGAGGCATCAGGCATCCACAGGCATCAGGCATCCACAGGCATCAGGCATCCACAGGCATCAGGCATCCACAATTATCAGGCATCCACAATTATCAGACATCCACAGGCATCAGACATCCACAGGCATCAGACATCCACAGGCATCAGACATCCACAAGCATCAGACATCCACAAGCATCAGGCATCAGACATCCACAAGCATCAGACATCCACAAGCATCAGACATCAGGCATCATACATCCACAAGCATCAGCCATCAGACATCATACATTTACCAGCATCAGGCATCAGACATCATACATCCACCAGCATCAGGCATCCACCAGCATCAGACATCAGGCATCAGACATCCACAAGTATCAGACATCCACAAGCATCAGACATCCACAAGCATCAGACATCAGACATCCACAAGCATCAGACATCAGACATCCACAAGCATCAGACATCAGACATCCACAGGCATCAGACATCCACAGGCATCAGACATCCACAGGCATCAGACATCCACAGGCATCAGACATCCATCAGGCATCAGACATCCATCAGGCATCAGACATCCATCAGGCATCAGACATCCATCAGGCATCAGACATCCATCAGGCATCAGACATCCATCAGGCATCAGACATGAGGCATCAGACATGAGGCATCAGACATCCACAAGCATCAGACATCCACAAGCATCAGACATCAGGCATCATACATCCACAAGCATCAGCCATCAGACATCATACATTTACCAGCATCAGGCATCAGACATCATACATCCACCAGCATCAGGCATCCACCAGCATCAGACATCAGGCATCAGACATCCACAAGCATCAGACATCCACAAGCATCAGACATCCACAAGCATCAGACATCCACAAGCATCAGACATCAGACATCCACAAGCATCAGACATCAGACATCCACAGGCATCAGACATCCACAGGCATCAGACATCCACAGGCATCAGACATCCACAGGCATCAGACATCCACAGGCATCAGACATCCATCAGGCATCAGACATCCATCAGGCATCAGACATCCATCAGGCATCAGACATGAGGCATCAGACATGAGGCATCAGACATCCACAAGCATCAGAGATCAGGCATCCACAAGCATCAGGCATCAGACATCCACAATCATCAGACATCAGGCATCAGACATCCACAAGCATCAGACATCAGGCATCAGACATCCACAAGCATCAGACATCAGGCATCAGACATCCACAAGCATCAGACATCCACAAGCATCAGACATCCATCAGACATCCACAAGCATCAGGCATCAGACATCCACAAGCATCAGGCATCAGACATCAGGCATCCACAAGCATCAGGCATCCACAAGCATCAGGCATCCACAAGCATCAGACATCAGGCATCAGACATCCACAAGCATCAAGCATCAGACATCCACAATCATCAGGCATCAGACAGGCATCAGACATCCACAAGCATCAGGCATCAGATATCAGACATCAGGCATCAGACATCCACAATCATCAGGCATCAGACATCCACAATCATCAGACATCAGACATCCACAATCATCAGACATCAGACATCCACAAGCATCAGGCATCCACAAGCATCAGGCATCAGGCATCCACAAGCAACAGGCATCAGACATCCACAAGCATCAGACATCCACAGACATCAGGCATCAGACATCAATCATCATACATCAGGCATCAGACATCCACCAGCCACGTGTGCACTCACTACTGTCAGAGTACACGGCGTGCACGACATCGCAGCCGAAGAGGGAAACGTGTTGCAGGACATGTTCAAATACCATCAGCGCGTCTTAAAGCGTCTAAACCGTTTCACTCAAATCTATTGTTCTTCAGAATGCAGGAAAACACCGATATATGTTTTGGCGGGATATATATACTCTTTATCTACAATGATGAAAATACTGAGTCCCTTTTACATTCCCACACACACGGCATGTCTGCCTTCACACACGGCACAGACTTCCCTGGATAAAAGCATGGGTAATTATAAACTTGGCTTGTCATTTAAAAAGGCGGGCGAGGGCTTTTGAGCGTGCAGCAGCAGTCCTTATGCTGATGTGAACTCCGGTGACAGACCTGGCCGCGAGGACGAGTCGCTGGCAGACGGAGCCGTGAATCACCGGAAACCGGGGCTGCCTCGGGGGCGGGTGACACGAAGCAGCTCTGGGGGCTATTCAGCAGGGGCGCGGGGGAGTGGGGGCACATGAGGCTTTACAGGTACTAAGTGGCCCCCATCCTTTCTCTCCACGCACACGTGCTTCCTGTCTCAGGGAGACAGTGGAACATGTAAAAACCCTCGCCCACAGCGAACAAGTAGCCTGAGCATAATATTCACCTTCCAGAGCTCCCTGCGGCACCTCCAATGCTGTACTGCTGAATTTGGCCAAAGAGAATGGCAGCAGGGGTGCTCCCTGTCAGCTGCAAGATAAAGCAACGAGGAAGCACAGAAGTGGATGCCTGCTTGTGCCCCGGGGGGACTACTGAGTGCACACTCGAGCCCGATAAAGCAACGAGGAAGCACAGAAGTGGATGCCTGCTTGTGCCCCGGGGGGACTACTGAGTGCACGCTCGAGCCCGAGCGTATGAATGCTTTTACCGAGGCAAGTTAATCGCACTTAGCCCAGCATCCATAAACGGTGTGAGAAATACTGAATGCCTCCAAATGAACTCCAGTAGAGTGAATGCTTAGAGGAAATAAAGTGAACAGAGGCAGAAACACTACAACAGACACCGAGCCAAATTAACAAGCCCTGTCGAGTGCGCCGTGAGCAAGAGACGCCGTGCGCGTGCACATCGGCTGTCCGGGCAGCTGAAATCGTTTGAGCGACGTCAGTTGCGTGGCGCATGGGCGGCGCATGGAGCGCGCGGCCAGAGGTGTCCGGGGCTCCCGTGAGCTGAGGGAGCCCCGTGTGTTGGAGAAGTGAGGCGGGAGCCCACCCCGCAGAGGGAAGTCCGGCGGGAGCCCACCCCGCAGAGGGAAGTCCGGCGGGAGCCCACCCCGCCTTCGTGAATGCCGCATGGTGCGGCCGGAGCAAGATTCAGCGCTGAGTCCCCACAAGAGCCGGTGAGTGGGGTTGAGCGGGAGGCATGCTGGACGCCGCGCCTGGACATGTGCACGCTGTGAGCAGGAGTTGTAAAAAGACGCGAGCCGTACGCGTGCACATCTCCTGTCTGTTAAGCTTGAGCACAGACAGTCTATGTGCACGCGTACGGCTTGCGGCATTATTACAACTTCTGCTCACACCATACGCGTGCACATCTCCTGTCCAGGACTTGCCGTACGCGTGCACCTGTCCTGTCCCGCATCGGAGCAAAAGTCGGCAACAATAGATCTCACATAGCGAGCAGCGCTTTGCGCTGCATCGCTAGGCGAGACCTAAAAAACCGAGACATAGCTAAAGGACACGAAGGAAGTCCTACAGCTACTACAGGAGATGGAATTTGACCCCACTAAACATCTCCTTATGGGACTAGACGTGGAGAGCCTTTACACCAGCCTCCCACACCACGAGACCCTGACCATCATAGAGGATGTACTATTCACTACAGACTGGGAATACCAAACACCACGCAATGTGGTCATGGAGTGTGTCTTCTTGGCACTCACCCAAAAACTTTTTGCCTATGAAGACACCCTTTACCTTCAGAGGCATGGGACCAGCATGGGGAGCACCTTTGCTCCCAGTATAGCTGGTCTATATGTCTACCATTTGGAGACCAAAAAGATCCTATACCAAAGCAATCCATTCATCAACCATATAAGAAATTGGAAACGCTACATCGACGATGTGCTGGTCATATGGGAAGGAGACATTGCATCAACAGAAGCCTTTATGAACTGACTCAATCAACAGAACATCTACCTCAAATTCACCAACACAGTCTCACAGACCAACTTGGTTTTCCTAGACCTTAACATCTACCCAGAGGATGGCACATTGAAGACCACCACTCACTTCAAAGTTACAGCGAAGAACTGCCTGTTGCTATACAACAGCTTCCATTCTCGACATCTCCGGAACAACCTCCCTTATGGACAGTTCCTCCGCTTGCGGAGGAATTGTACCGAGGTCAGGGTCTTCAAGAAACAGGCATCCGATCTTCAAGAGAAGTTGAAGAAATGAACGTATCCAGTACGAATCATAGATCAAGCTATGAAGAGGGCACGCAACAACAATAGGGAAGCCCTACTGGAACCAAGAGTCCCAAAGGAACCAGAGCAGAGACCCATATGCGTCACCACGTATAACACCAATTCGAACCAGGTGACTAAAATCGTGAACAAGCATTGGAGGCTATTAACCTGCGGCAACCTCGACCTTCCTAAACCAATGTTTGCCCACAAAAAAGGAAGGAGCCTGAGAGACATGTCGATACACACGAGACTACGGCATATCACACCAAGGGAAACAGACAACACGTTTCTACCCCCAGTGAAAGGCCACTACCCTTGCGGAAATTGCAGTACTTGCCACCTGACGAAAAGAACCAAACACATTAAATTCAGAAACAGCACTGAATGGGAGCAGCGACGATTTACGAACTGCAACAGCAAAAATGTATACATCATTAACTGCCCATGTGGTATGGAGTATGTCGGAATGACAACAAGACCTGTCAAAACCCCGGATAGGAGAACACAGGAGCAATGTACGGTGCAAGAAAAGCACCACGAAAATGGCCACCCACTACCTAATGACCCAACACACCATGGAAGATCTACAGTGGACCGTCATCGAACAATTGAATAATGAGAATGGCCTGTTCGAGAAAGAACAACGGTGGGTGTTTCGCCTGGGTACCCACCTCACGGGCTTGAACGACGATACACCCTGGGGACAATTTGGTTAAGGTCCACCAACTACAAAGGAGTGCATACCAGCAGCAACAATCAATCTTGGTCTATTACACCCCTCTTTTTCATTTCCTTTTTATTTGCTTACACCGGGACATTGACCATCCACTGAGGGTGATAAAACAACCAGAAATGCTTTTCAGAAATATACTAATCCTGAGAACAGGGGCTAGATACACAACCACATAGGACTTGCTTTAGAGACTACCTTATGCTTAGTCGCTCTTGATGGGCTGACATCGTTTTTATCTTTCGCATCTTAGGCATATGGTTTTTTTTGGGCTTTTACTTGATTTTATTTTCAACCCTAGGGTTGTTACCAAGAACACCTAGTAGGTATCGCCCAGTAAGGAGCACCTACACGTAGAGATCTACCCATCACTTCACAGTGCACTCGTGAAATAACCCAACGAGACATGCTCCTTCACTCTCAATATCTTATACTGACTATGGTTTCTTTTCTTATATAAACCGGTTACTGATACACACGTGATAAATCAGATGGCATGTTCAGCAAGATACATTTTCCACCTCTATGTGGGTGTTGGATTCAATACGGTATTCAACATCATAGCCGTTCAGAGCACGGACTCCGATATAGCCGACAGCTAAGGGATAACAGATAATTCCTACCACACCGGCAGTCATTTTTTTACATCGATTTTTTACATCGATAGTCTCACCTAGGTCAATTAGGATTGTAAAACAGACATCCACCATCGGGCACGTTTGCCTTGGGTGTAATACACACTGAACAGGAAGTATATCTATCCACTATCGGGAACGGTCTTTTTTCAATGAGGACACTGGGTTGTAACATGCGCACCAGTTTGTCTCACAGAAGACGGGCCGCAACAGGAAGTGAGGTTCACTCCTGTTGCTATTCCATTCCAGGGGCAGTATGTGTACGAGTCTTTTTCACAGGAATCGGACCACAACAGGAAGTGAGGATAGGAATGGTTCCGCTACAGGGGACCATTGTGTAACTACAGCGGACTAGTATTACCAACCAATTAGTGCATGTTTGGCGCGCAATCCGCCAATTACACTCAGCATAAAACGGGACTCCTCACGCAGGCTCAGTGTTCCACGGAGCCGTGATGAGGTAGTATCCAGGCGAGGAGGTAACCTTCATGACGCGAGTACGGCATAGCCGCATACGAGCAGAGAAACGCTGCTGAGATAGGATGGTAGAATTTAAAACCAACTGCGGTTTTTCTTTTCTATTTTTCAGTGTCTGACTACAGGTGCTCCTTCCTTCTCGTTTTGCAGGCTCATGGGGCATTTAATGGGCTAATTGGAAGTACGTAAATAGCCTACTGGACAGGTTTTCTTGACATATTGCACCTGGAAGTGAATCATGGATATATACAATAGTGACTCATGAATATACAATGTGGACACGCACACTACGCGGTCCCTTATTATAGAGTGTGTTTTATGTTCATTGTTTGTTCGTGTCTTGTACTGTCTCATTTTGCCGGCATAACACAGCACCAGTTACTATACATAATGGATAGGAATAAGAGAAAAATGTATCACGAAAAAATATATCACTTTTCCTTACAGGTCACCACCACAAATGGTGCAGGGTGTATGTGTTATGTATTTTAATTATGTTTTTGTTCGTCCAGAGCCATAACAGCATAATACCTATTGAGGTATAGTATACAGTGCATGCAGATTGTTATATGCACCACATAGTATTGATCTTATAATAATACACGTCATTGTCTTGAATTTTGGAGTGTAGAAGGGATCTTGTTAGGTCCTGATGAGAAGCCAGGGGAGGGCTTTGAAACATGTCGACACGGGAAGTACTGCCCATTAAAGCCTAGTACCTCCGTCTCATTCCCCACTTTTAACAATACCAGCTCAAAGAAACATTAAAGTATATTTTTCCGCAGAGCCAGGTATTTTTTAATCATACACCACTTTCACTCACTTCTGACCCTTCCACTCACACTCCTACACCACACATAGTATTGTTACAAAATCAGTGCTCCTGCCTAGTCGTAGGTCACAGCACGCCCCGTCCCGCAGCGGGACGGGAAGACCCCGATGATGAAGCAGGCCACCAAGGGTCCTTTTGGTGGGTGAGGGGTATTTTAACAAAGGTGTGTGCTTTCCATCATAGTAGGAGACACATTAGGTCTGGAGGAACATTACTTTTCTTTTCCATAAGGGTGGATCCCTTTGTTTGATACCTATTGACTAGAGGAGGACATATCCAGCTCTTATGCTCTTTGAGCACTACCTCTTCACTCCCCCTTTGGTTTTTTGATGATAAGTTACAGGGTGAACAACTGTCAGTCAGGATTCATTCTGTAGCCCCTGCCATCACCGAGGCCCCCAGCACTCAGCCCTGGTCATCCGTGAGCATGGATTTTGGCAGTTGCAAGCACAATCGGCTCACGGTAGTCATCATGGACAGCCATACCAAGTTTCCGGCAGTGGAACTGGTCCGCTTCACCGCTTTTGAGAGTGTAAGGCCCACACTCTAGAAATTGTTTGCTATGTTAGTCCTGCCTGAGGAGATAAAGACTGACAATGGCCCTCCATTTCAAGGTCTGGAGTTCTGAGAATACCTACGACAACTCAACATCTGGCATCACCGCATAACTCTCCAGTGGCCGCAGGCAAATGGTGAGGGGGAGAAGTTTATGCAGACATTCAACTGGGCAGTTAGGTGTGGAAAATGGGGAGGATCTAGAATGCGGTTTGCATCAATTCTTGAGGGCATACAGACAAACTACCTACAGCACCACTTGGATGTGCCCGAGTGACCTGATGAGGTCTACCAGAGATCTGTTACCAGTGGGGCCAAGCTGGCAGACCGCCATCCTGGATGTATCAGCGGCTCAGGAAAAGACAAAGATCAACAATGACAAGTGAGCCGGGGGAAGAGAGCTGTCGAACCAACATTGCAGGAAGGCGAGTATGTGGTAATCAGAGAACGCCATCGCAGGTGGAAATTTTGCACCCCCTAGAGAAAGAAGCCTGGAAGGTGGTGAAAGTGAAAGGCACCATGGTAACCACAGAGAGAGAGAGAGAATGCTGAAGTAACGAGAAGTGTGTCACTGTTCAGACGGGCTCCCAGCCAAGGGCTTGATAGAATTCAAGAGGATTATCCATGTGAACCCGATGCCCGTACGAATGACTGTGGTGCAGAGGGCGTGGGAGTACATGCGTTTGAGGGCTGTAGCCAGCACGATTGCAGCCCCTCCGGGGTGGTGTCACAGGAAGATGACAACCAGGTGGCACAGAGTGCAGATAACAGTGCCGGGGTCACCTCCATCACCTGAGGGCTAATCCCTGACCAATTCAGAGAATTTGTTTGCTGAACTGTATATATAAAAGACTGGGTGCTCAGTGGCTGAAGAACCTGAAGCAGTGGAGCCTCCGAAAAAAAGATAGTCTGCAAGACTTCATTTGTTTTGTTATTTTTTTTTGGAAGGGATGTATTGAGCCACCCGGCCACTACCATGAAATGTGTGACGCATGCATCCCGATAGCCGGGCGCAACCCGAGGGAATAACATAACACGTGTATTTGTAAAGTGTAGGTTTACCCAAGGGTATCTTGGCGCTGAATAACAAATGTTTATTGGTACGCAACTCAATGGTACTCATTTTATCGACCTCAGAAGAATGAAAGGCTGAGTAGACCCGGCGGGATTTGAACCTGTGACATGAGGTCGAACACAGGCCCCTACAATGGATGCATTTGTCCACTAAGTCACCAGACCCGGCATAAATAAATAAAGGTGCAGTAGCCGCTCGATGCTAGTGTACACCTACCCAGCAGTAACATGCGTGTTCCTTTCCCCTCCAAGAAGTAGGCCTCAATGAGGGTAGTCCCCTGCAGGTACAGGGACCTGGCAATCAGCAGTAAAAGCTGGCAGCGAAATTTAATCCTCAGTACACTAGGCAATGGTTCCTGGTAGCACTGTGTCGCTGTACCATATAAGTAAGTATTCATTCAATGACCATGTGATTTCAATAAATAACATTTTGAATACACAACTCAAATATCGCTGCCAGGTTTTACCACAGACAAATTCAAATACCTCTGAAATCGGTTTAAGTAATATTGTGGATACTGTCCATAAAATCAAACCCACCAACACAAGTCTACTTATTTATGTGATAGGAAATATAAGGTTAGAGAAGGTCAGTAATTATGCTGTCTGTGGCATCACCCTTATCACTAATGCAGGCATTCTTCTATTCATTATCCTCATAGGCAGTACTGGGAAAAACATCATACTGCAGAGAGGCCACACCAATGAAGAATTATTTATATTGTGTTTTAGTACACATCACCACAGGGAAAAACTCTTGAACAGCATCTCCACATCAACAGCATACAGAAAATAATAATGCCCTTTGCCCTTGTTTTCTCTCTGTGCTCGATAACTATCATTATAAGACGTTTTTGTTTGTCGATTGTTTACCTACAGATAAAGGAAATGCTCTTGCCCACACAAGCAAAATCCGCTTTCTTCGCACGGAGGTCTTTGTTGAATTCATTGCTGAACCAACTTAAATGTCTGCCATAGTCTTGTCATGCCTTTCAACAAATCACTTTAACCATTATTTCTAGCCTTTGGCCTAGTGGCTCCTCGAATACAATACCCCTAGCGTTCACATTTCACACAAAATGACCCACATTGCTTTGCTTTTTGGAGACCAATAGACCTGTCCACGTAAAAAAGTGCTCTGGAAATTGTTGAAATGAAATCCACTAACAGTGTCGCATGGGGATATTTGCCGTTGTCTGTGGTTCTGTGTAAAATCGGCTATAAGTGCTAGCAAAAACAGGTTAATAACTTTGATTTAGTGGTGAAATTATATGATGGCATGCAGACCCCTAAAAGATGCTACTGATGAAAGAATCTCTTAACAGAGCAGTTAACACTTCATTGTCCTCTAAATCTTACATTTGTTCTTAAAATGTGGCAAGCGATGTTGAAAACATGCAATGGGCCAATAAAATTAAAACAAAATATATACACACACAATACACATATATATATGGCGACTTAGCAAAGAAAAGAAAATCTTCAAGCATTAACGGTGGACTGTGTTCAATTCGGCGTTGTAATACGCCCGCTCAAGAATTGGTTCAAGTGGAGAAATATATATATATATATATATATATATAGATATATATCTATCTATATATATAGATAGATATATATCTATATAGACAGATAAATATATGGATATGGACAGATAAAAATATATATCTCCACTTGAACCAATTCAATATACATATATACACACACACACATATATATATATATATATATATATATATATATACACATACACACACACACACACACACACACACACACACACACACACGCATAAACGCAAATTAAAACTGAAAAAACATTTAAATTCACAACAAATTATGGTTAGGACTGCAATCACAACTCGCACAGCAGCCATGCAAACAGTAACTTGCAGACAAAAAACCCTGATGTGACAGATGCAATTACAAATGGCATACAAATTCTTACAGATGAGATTACATATCACATTACCCATGAAAGAAATGACTACGAATGTACTATTATTTATTGGTTTGAGTAGGTATTTTTATTTAATTATGCTGTGCTTTTAGGTTATTAGGCGTTAGTTGTTACCTATTGGTATAAATATTTTGAAGTTACAAGAGTAGCATCAGGTGTATGAGTTATGGTTTGCCTGGCTAGTGTACGAGTTATGGATTGGGGTTGAAACTAAAATTTGCAAATTTCTGTGTTTTTTCTATTTTGATTTGCAACAATAACTGTTCTTTAACTAATATTATTTATACATGCAAGTGTGTGTGTATACACACACACACACACACACACACACACGCATCTACACAGCAGGCTCATGTGTGCAGCAATGTTCAATTTGAGAGAGAAAAAAAAAGGTCAGTCACTAGACACAGCACATGATTAGACCACTGTGCACCTGCATCCTCTTGACAGGCTGCAACGTCGCCCGACTGGAAATGGTACCTAGTATCAGTGCCCTGGAGCGTGCATCCACCCATCCCATGGCTCCCTTTTCTGACTCCAGAAGACATACCAGTAGCTTTTCTGATGCCTCATCTCACTGCTTCTCACTACACCACAGCCATTCTCATGTCCCAAGTCCACATCCTAGCTCACTGGGTGAATACAGGCTCCAACAGAAGTTCATGTGTACCCGAATTTTTAAGCTGGTGACTAGTGTTCCATCTCATTTTGAAACAGTGTCTGACTGGGACAAAAGAAAGGCCTGGGCACCAGAATAAAAGTAGTCCGCATTAGTGAATTAGATAGCTAAAAAAGGTGGCTCGTGATTGCAGATCGGGGCAGTTTTGAACATGAAAAGACACGCTGTATAAGTGTTTTGAAAGGTATGAAAGAGTGCATGAATTTTATCTTGCTGTGGGCAATGTTTGCGGTAATATCTGGGAAAACAACAGCAAATTACGGCCCACCAGACCATAAAACAGGAACACAGCCAGCCAAAAATATGGCCCACACACTGACCTATCAGACAAGCTCGAATGCAAAAAGAACAATTGATGGACAGAATGTTGAACAATGTCAAACATTCACCCCAGTACAGAGATCTGGGCCTAAATCCATCGTTTTTTTGCACCCCCATGCCATTCCAGTTTAAACCCAGCCATATGCCAATCAGACTTGATCCTGCTCCCAATGGGAACAGCCCAGCCCAAACTGCCAGGCCAGGTCCTCCCTGGACTGAAAACAAGCACCCTAGTACCGGTTTCGGGGTTTAACCCTTCATCAGCCAGGTTACCTTCACTCCAGTGGCACGGAGAGCACGGGACCCACGTCTGGGCATACCCGTCCCATTCGGGGTGACAAATGCAAAAAGAACAATTGATCATCTGTGTGTCTTTTGCTTTCTCGCCCTAAGTGTGCCGGCTATGCCCAGACATGGTTCTCAGGCTCAATGTGCCACTGGATTCAAGCTAACCTGGCTGATGAGGGGTGATGCCCCGAAACCAGACCCAGGAGGCTTGCTTACGGTCCAGGGAGGACCTGACTTGGCAGTACGGGCTGGACTGTTCCCATGAGGAACAGGGTCACGACTGATTTGCATATGGCTCGGTCTAAACCGGAGTGGCAAGGTGAGCAAAAGAACAATGGATTTAACCAGATCACTTGACTGGGGGTGAATGTTTGATCTGCTCTGCATTCCGTCCATCATCCGTGTGTCTTTTGCTGTCAGACCAGCTCGTCAGGCACTGCCTTATTACACTGTAGACCAAAACTCCGGGTTTTTTCAGACTTAGCTTCAGGAAATTGGACATCATACACAGTAAAGTGATTTCCAGGCAATTATTCAGTTTATCATGATTGAAAATGTGTTTTTTGATGACAGGAGATGGTAAAGACATGTAGCATACTCTCTGGATACATGTAAAACTGTGCCCCTTGTTGATGAAGTAACCTAGCAGTGGGATGTGTAGTAGAGAGAGCGTAGAACCCTGATTAACACCGACATTGACCAGAGAGTACGTAGTGACAGAAACTGTACTCTATTGACATAACTATACTTATAGCATTATTAACAGGTGCACGCATAAGCAAAACATATTTACCCAAGCTAGTCATGAGCTAAGTGACAGGTGTGAGTCTGTAATTGCTTAGTAGCAGTCTATATTAAGTGGGTAAAAGAAATCCATTGGGCACATAATTAAACCACTCTGGTCTTTAACCTTAATTTTTAATAGAACATGAATAGTTAGCGAAGATCGGGGAAATATTTACTTTTTATTCAGAATTTCAGATTTTATTAAATTCTCTCTGAAAGTGTGAAACTGTGTGGGCTGCTCCTCTCCAAGATTCCTTAAAATAATTTTACACAACAAAATGTATATGCAAGAAATAATGGAACGTGGTCTGGAAGGTTTAACATACACTTATGTGCCCTATAAAATATCCATGGGATGCTAAGGAGAGATCTAGAACATAAATGCAGTGTCTTACTCTTCCAAAGCTTGAAGCATGTTTTCTGTTTCTTCAAAGGCAAGTATGTCAAGCAGAGTGTCACTCTTAATAAAATCTTCAATCTTTGAATCTGAAAAATCCAAATGCGGTGACTCCAGAGCTTTTCTTTGAGGGGTACTGCTGTTTTCCTACAGAAAATCAGTACATTAACATAATTAATTGGACATAAACGCCACGAATAGCAATTATTGACACAAAAACAGACACATCAAGTAGGTATTCCATTAAACAAATTCATCTTCCCCTGTTAAGGGAACAAGTGAAGTGGTTCATAAGGAGGAGCCACAACTCTTGTGAGAACAATGTTAAGGTTCCACACTGGGGCAGGTGGTGCTCTGGGTGGAATTACCCTTTTAATGCCCTCCATGAAGGCCTGAAACTGGAACCCAGAAGAGTGAAGTGTGTTCCCTATTCTCAAGATAAGCAGCAATGGTGGCTGAATGAAGACTGGTGGAAGTATAAGCAAGGACTGACTTCTGCAGGTGATTCAGATAACAGTCCGGGATACAGGGCTCAAGTTAGGCACTCTGAACAAAGTACCTGAAATACTGGTTTGAGGAGAGTTGGGATATCCTGCATCGAGGATGCCTCACGCAGCAGCAGCTCTAAGGAGCTGCAGGGCTATGATCCAAGGTTCTGCGTCATCGTTGAGGATACTGTCAACGAGAGGCTTGCAATGTGAATGCCTGCGTAGAGGATGTGTCATGAGCAGTGGTTCCCAGGAAGCTGTGGGATGCGATGCAAGGTCCTGTGTCGGGAATGTGTCGCACCGCTGCAGCTTTGAACCCAGCTGCAAGGAGAGAAGTTGCGCTGCGCCAGTTCAGCTGACAGGACCACAGCTGAACTGGCATTGCATGTGTGGTCTTGCACACAGTAAGGTAATGATATCTCATTGTAGGAATGTTTGTTGAACATCATGGGCGATAGGATTGTGTACTTATACTAGGGTGTCATTTTATATCACTATTAAGATTCCAGGCACATACTACGCGCATTACAGGGGCGATAGCCACCCGACTATAGTTGTTGACATCTAGTAAGCTTCTTATTTTCACTATTACTGAGTCGCCTCGGTGGCATTAGGTGATGGGATGCATTCTTTGGTACATCACTGATTTTCATTTTCTTGCACGATTGGTCGTCATCATCAGGTTTTTCCATGCTTTTGGTTCATTGGTTTTCTACTGCGTCTCAGCAATTTTGCAAGATATTTTTATCTCACTGTTTTCATCGAAGTCTCCTCTAAGGCTTTGTACGCTTGTGCTTCATTGGCTCTCTCTACCTTTTTTCAGCACTTTGCACAATGTTGTACATTTCATTCTTGCCATGTTTTTGCGCGTTTTGGTATGAAGGCAGCCATCCCTGTGTGTTAATACAATTATTATACCATGATTTACCAACAATACTTTACTTTTTTTTTTCCACAGAGGCTCCTGAAGAAGGGATTGATTATCCCGAAAAGCATTGGGCAATACTGATTGGATGTCAAATAATTTTGTAATTCAGAACAATGTTTTGTTTATTTTGTATATAGTTTTGTGAAACATATTGAACATCATCAATGATTGTTTAACTTGGATATGTTCAATTGTGTTAAATTACACTATTAATGTCCCATGACATTAAATAATGATTGATTTACAACAGTAACAATTTTATGGTGCATTTTTCCATATTTGTGTATAATTTTGATAAGGTGAATAGTTAAATTCGGGCTGTGCAACCAGATAACGAGTGAAGGGTCACTTGTTTACACTACTGCACCTTTAGGCCCACTTCCAAGGGTCCAGGACTGGGGTAGCACCACGTGCAGGGGTAAGACTCCTCAGAGAGAGAGTCCAGGTGCTGGGTGCAAGATGGTTGGAGACTCGTCTGTCCCAGAGGCTCTGATCAGAAGCCCTGATCAGGAGCCCTTGAAGTCACTCTGGTGGTCCTGGGATCAAGACGCAGGTACAGTTCTTTTCACTCAGGCAGCAGGGCATCAGAGTAGAAGTCCTTCTTGGGTAGCAGCACAGCAGTCCTTCGGAGTCTTCCACAGGTCCAGAGGTGCACTGAAGAGTTGGGTCTGAGGGTCCAATATTTATACCTTGTGCCCACTTCGAAGTAGGAGGTTCTGGAGATTTCCACCCCACAGGTATTTGGAATTTCCTGCCTCCCTTCCCTGGCTCTAGCTTGTCTGGGGTCACTAAAGACTAGTGTCAAAACTCTTTGTGAGTGTGCTGGTCAGAGCCTTTGTGATGTGCAAGTGTGGTAGGTGACACCTTCCCCTCCGCGCCTGACCAAGTCAGAGATGACCCATCCTGCCAACCCTATTCTCTCTTTGTCTCACTGTCTGGGAGCAATACACAAAGACCAACTGCCAGCTACACCTAGTCATGTGACCCAATAAACAGGCTGGAGGCACCAAATGGTTGAGACAAGAAAATGCCAACTTTCTAAAAGCAGCATTTTCAGAATTGTGACTTAAATTCCAACTTTACCATTAAAGAGGGTTTTAAATTACAATTCTTTATACACCAAACTCAACATTCCTACCTGCTTCCAACGGAAAGCTATCACTTATTAAATTTAATAAGGTTGCCCAATGTTATCCTATGGGAGAGGCAGGCCTTGCAGTTGCGAAAAACGAATGTAAGAGTTTTTCACTACCAGGACATGTAAATGTTTAAAAATACATGTCCAGCTGTACAAATACAGTGCACCATGCCCTTTAGGCTGTTTTGGGCCTACCCTATGGGTGACTTATATGTATTATAAAACAAAGGTTTAGGCATGGTAAAAAGTTTATTTTGCCAGGTCAAAATGGAAGTTTAACACTACACACACAGGCTGCCATGGCAGGCCTGAGACATGTTTAAAGGCTACTCAAGTGGGTGGCACAATCAGTGCTGCAGGCCCACTGGTAACATTTAATTTACAGGCCCTAGGTACATGTATCACCACTTTATTATGGACTTACAAGTAAAATAAATGTGCCAAATGGGTCTAAGACAAACTCACCATTTTTAAACGAGAGAGCACAAACACTTTAGCACTGATTAGCAGTGTTAAAGTTCACAAGAGTCTTAATGCCAACAAAAACGAGACCAGCAAAACAAATGGAAGAGTAAGGCAAAAAGTTTGGGGGAGGACCACCCGATGGCTAATTGATCTAACAATGGTCATGCACTCTGGAAGTAGGTTGAGGTAGCCAAATTCTAGGACCTTAGGAGCCAAATCACAAGATTGAGCTGCCTGGGTTTCAGGTGCCCGAATGTGTCCTGGCTCTGCATAAGAAGGTATGGCTGGCTGGGCAGCTACTAGTGCAGCACTAGGGACAGGTCGAGGAGGGTGTTTAACGAGGGTTGTCTGGCACATGTGGGAACCACCAGGATGACATCGGGATGACACTGAGGGATGTTTGCCAAAGCATGAACAGCAGAAGCGGGAGAGGCAGGAAAGTGTAGGCAAATGACTAGTTCATCCATAGTGCATTGCCTTTGGACTGTGAGTGCCTGGAAGTGAAGCTTGGGCATATTGCCTTTTTGGCGGTGGTGACGAGGTCTACATTGGAAAACACCCACAACAGAAGTACGGAGTAGGACTTGCGGTGGAGTTCCCACTCGTGGACGTGTTGCTTCATCCTGCAGAGTAGGTCTGCAAAGTCGTTGTTTATGCCCAGTACTGCACCAGTAGATGGACTCTGCGGTCGAGTGCCCACTGTCAAATGCCCTGTGATAACACCAACAACTGTGGTGAGTGTGTGCCACCTTGCTTGTGTAGGTAGAACATGGCGTCATGTTGTCTGTGCAAATGAGAACCACTTTGTGCGGAATGTAACATATGAATGCTTTGAGTGCCAGCTGAATGGCCAGCAGCTCCTGTTAGTTGATGTGGAGACACTGTTGATGGGGTGCCCACATACCAGTCAAATCCTGTAAATGCACTCCAACTCAGTAAGGGGAGCGTCCATTGTGATGGTCGACTGTGGAACTGGGTTGAGAAAGAGCTGGCCCTGCAACAGACTGTTGCTGTTCCACCACTGTAGAGAGCTATGGGTTCGGCTCCAGATCAACATTAGATCCTCCCAGTAACCCTCCGCTTTATACCATTGTGCAGCTAGGCACTCCTGCAATGCGTGCATGTATAATCTGGCATGGGGAACTATGGCAATACAGTGACTGAGTTGAACACTGCTCCTAAGAAGGGCTGGATCTAAATGGGCTGGGCATGGGATTTTGTCGTATTGATGGTAATGCTTAGACTGTGTAATAGGTCTATGGTGGTTTGGCATGAGACAAGTGCTGCTATCCGGTTGCCCTCTTGATCAGACAGTCGTCCAAGTAAGGGAAGATCTGGATGCCGTTCCTGAGATGAGCGGTTACCACAACAAGTCACTTTTTGAACACCCAGGGGCATGGTGGATTGGGATGTGAAATGGGCATCTTTCAGATCAAGGGCAGTCATAAACTTTCTTGCTGCAGTACAGTGATGGCATCCGAGGGTGTCCCCATGTGGAAATGCTCTGACAGAATATACTTGTTGAGGGGCCTGCAGTTGGCTATGAATCTGAGAGGCCCGTCCTTCTTGGGAATGAGAAAGCAGAGGGAGAACACTTCCTTTGCGTCTCTGGGGTGATGGCATGGGTTTATGACTCCCTTGTGAATGAGTGCCTCTATTTCATCCTGGAGGAGGTGCTGTTGGTCTGGAGAAAGGTTGTGTGTGTGCGATGGGATGTTTGGCTGGGTGGTGGTGAGCTCCAAGCAGTAACTCTGGCCTATGATAGAGAGGACCCACTGATCTGAGGTGATTTCTGCCCACTGTAGAAGAAACCCCTGTAGTTTTCCCCCCGACAGGTGTGTTCTGATCGTGGTAAGTGTGAGCGAGTCACTGTTCACAGGTGCAGCTCCCTTAGTGGCACGGCCCTTCCCTCTACCCCAGGAGTTCTTACACCTATAACCCTACCCCCTCGAATAGCCCCATGAAGGGGTGAGTTGGCTCTGATGCCTATGAAAGAAGGCAGAGGCTTCAGGGGAGGTGGACTTGGTGCTTCCATGGTACTGGGACCAGCAAAAGAAGTCATGGGGAGAAGGAGTTTAGAATGCATACATGGCCTTGGCTGTGTCCGTATCCTTCTTGATTTTCTCAAGCATCTGGTTCACCTGCGATCCAAAGTGGCGCTCCTCATTGAAGTGCAAGTTGGGCATGTGCTGTAGAAGAAACCCCTGTAGTCTTTCCCCGATGAGTGTGTTGTGATTGTGGGAAGTGTGATCGAGTCACTGTTCGCAGGTGCATTACGTAAACCCAGTGACCCGAAGAACCAAGAACCAAGTGCTCTCCAGGAGAGTTTGCCGTGGTCCATCAAACTGCTCATGTGTGTCCTAATAGAAGTGAAAATCGACGGTTGGCCAATGTGGAGTCAAAGCAACACTCCAGTAAGTGCTAGGGCTGTGAAGAAAGTGAAAGCCTTACAGAAAGCTTGTTTGTCGCCGGCTAGACATTTGCTGGTAAAGTCAAGACAAGAGGTATTGAGCCACAAAGTGACACAGAATCTTCATTCATACAGTACGACAATACTTAAGATAGCAACAACAAGGTACATTTAAGCGCTAGAGGCTGTGCTAGCCGAGTGCAAGGAACTCTAAAAACAGAGAGAATTCTAACATCAAGAAAGGCTAAAGGCAGTGACCACCAGGTACGGAAATTGCAGTGAGCGGCGGCCAGGTGCACCAGAACACTGTGAGCAGAAGCAGGTGAATGCAACAAAGCAATAAAGGCAGAGAAGCTTTAGAAGCGGCAACAACCAAACATGAAGAGAATACATTCACGCTTACCAGAACCTGAGTAGAGTGTCATCATACCACAGCCTTTGGCCCAGGGGTTGTGAATGAGGAGCCAGTGGTCCCCGAAGCAGACACCACAGACGGTGTCTTGTGCATTCCTCACAACTAGAAAGTCCTTTAGAAGTTGAACGGCTCAAATGGCAACGGAAAAGAAAGCCACACAAGTTTAGATTGGCCATAACGATCCTGAAGCCAGCACATTGCAAGTACTTACAGATGGTATGAATGGTACAACTCCAGGAGAACAGCACATATTGTAGTCAGTAAGGGCTTCAACTGATTATAATGCCACTGTTGTCTTAAAATCACCGCCTCCCTTTGATCCTGCCAAAAAGCAGAATATTGGCAATAGATGGCCTGCCTGGCTCGAAAGCTTCGATGATTTCATTGATGTACTGGAGGAAGCAAATGTCAAAAAGATTATTAAATATCTATAGAAAGTAGCAGGTGACGGTGTTAAAGAAGTGATAAAAAAAGTACCACAAGGTGATGAAGTGACGTGCCGTCAAATCAAAGTGTTAAATACTAAGTTCAATCCAATGCTTAATGTCAACTATGAAAGGTACATTTTCAGTCAGGTAAGGCAGAGAGCTGGTGAAACGATGGATGAGTTTGTAGAAAGACTTGATTCACTCATAAAGCATGGCAAGTTCAATGAGTTTAACAATGAAGAGGCTATTCGTCTCGGAGTAATAGATGGCTGCCTCTTCCATTCCTTTCGACAAGTAAGTCGAAACAGAAGGCCATAAAGTAATGGCTCCAAAGAAAAAGAAGTTGTTTTCAATGTGTATTTTCCTTTACACATGAGGGTAGATGTCCCACCATTGGACAGGAATGTAAAGTGTGTGGGAAAGAGAACCATTTTGTAACAGTCTGCAAGGGAAAGATCAAGTGTGTCACGTCGAGAAAACAAAATGGAGGCAAAATCAAGTGTGTCATGTAGAGAAAACAAAATGGATGCCAGAAAGGTTTGAGATGCGACGGTCCAAGCATGCCCACAAGGACAAGCGGCAGCATCAGTTGAGGCAAGCAGAAACTGAACAATGTCGATAGTCGTCAAATTCTTTGTCTAAAGGTTTGCCACCTTCATTGTTGAGCAACAGTGTGGAAGATTTGTGTGCAATGTCAATGTTTAATGCAGGACGATGTGCAAATTTAGGATTAGCTTCTTGCAAGGAAGAATGACGGTCAAAGGAAGGTCGACAAGTGAAAATAGGAAATTAATTTTGACACTGTCCCAATATCGCACTGAAAGTAAATGGGTGCTCCATACCTTGTATCATAGACAGTGGTGCGTCGATAAACAGTATGCCAGTAAAAAAGTACAATAAACTGTCTCCAGTACCCCGTTTAACTTCGTCAAAAACCAAAGTGTATATGTTGGCTGCTTCGACGCCACTGCAAGGTCTAGGTTTATTCATATCAACTGTGAAGCATTAAAGTATGAGTGCCAATTCATGTCTTGTCAGGCACTTCATCCAGTGCATGTTTACTCAGTTTCAGTACTGCTGCTGACATGGGGCTGATTTCTGTAAATTACAATGTCAATTCCTATCATGAGATAGTGAATCAGTTTCCGTCTTTGTTTCATGGATTAGGAAGACTTAAGACCACGAATGTGCAACTTCATGTAAATGAGGACATTTGTCCTGTTGCTCAACATCGTTGAATTGCATTCCATTTACAAGAGGCTGTTAAGAAAGAACTTGATACCTTATTAATGAATGACATCATTGAGCGATCCACTGGTCCGATGCCATGGGTATCCTCCTTAGTGGTAGTGCCAAAACAAGGATAGTGGAGGAGCTGTGCGCATCTTTGTTGATATGGGCCAAGCCAACAAGGCGATTGAAAGAGAACGACATCCAGGGCAGCACATTCCTAACATGATTACTCAGCTGAATGGAGCTAAAATCTTTTCCCGCCTTGATTTGAACAAAGGTTATCACCAGCTTGAACTGGAAGAGAATATCAGGTGCATTACTTCCTTTTTGGCTTATCTTGGTTTGTTTCTATACGAAAGGCTAAGTTTCGGAGTGTCATTAGCTGGCGAACTTTTTCAGGATGTCATTCACAGCATAATACAGCCAGTCACAAATGCTTTCAATTGCAGTGATGACATACTAGAAAGGAACATGATAAAGCTATTACACAAGTGTGTCGTATACTTGCTGATGCCGGGCTTACTTAAATGTGGCAAAGTGTGAGTTTCATCAAATCAAGCTGAAGTTCTTTGGCCCTGTCTTTTCTGATGGGGGAATGACTCCAGACCGAAACAAAGTACAAGCCTCGTCATCCACTTCTCCCTCACAAAATATGCCTATGCTAAGATCCTTCCTTAGTATAGCCAGTTACTATTCAAGATATAAATGTGGATTTGCCACTGTAAGTGCCCCATTAAGACTTAATGAAACAAAATACCCCATTTCCATGGTCAAGTGAAAGTGAACTAAGCTTCAAGAAAATTAAGCATGCAATTGAGAATGCAACTGAAATGGCATACTTTGATTCAAAATTGCAGATGAAGGTTGTTGTTGATGCGAGCCCAATGAGGTAGGGCGTCATCCTTGCCCAGCACACTGGATATCCCAATTCCCCAAGACACATTGTGGCGTACGCTAGCCAAAGTTGGTCGACAACAGAACGTGCTATTCATAACCCAAAAGAGAAAGCCTAGCTGTAGTGTCATATCGGTAGAACAAATCATTGCTTCCACAAGTACTAACAGGGATTTGCTAATACTCAAAGACATTATTACACACCAATCTTGGGAACATATACCCAACTTGTTCATGATGATCTCGAATACCAGAAATTCAAAAATGTGCAGGGAGAACTTTCAGTTACTCCATAAGGCATCATCTTATGAAGGTCAAGAATTGCCATACCTGAGAGTCTGAGACAACAAGTTATTGAATTGGCCCAGGAGGGACTCCATGGGGTTGTTGCTATGAAACGAGTTTTGCGGGACCGAGTGTGGTTCCCCCATCTTGATGAAAGAGTTCAAAAGGAGTTAAAAGGAGTTATAGGCATTTCATTTGTGCAACTGTTTGCCATCTAAGACAACACCAAATCTGTTAAACAAGTCCGGTCTCCCAAAGTATGCTTGAGAGAAGATTGCAATTGATTTCTTTGGTATCATTGCCAATGGACATCATCTACTAGTAATTGTTGATAAATATTTCTGTTTTCCTCTGGTGGAGGATCTGTCGTCAACTACTCATGACAAAGTCATTGAGAGACTAGAAAGTATTTTTGGAACTTGTGGTGTTCCGTCGATTTTAAAATCTGACAATGACCCACCCTTTCAAGAATCTGGAATTCAAAGACTTTCTCACTCATTTAACAAGCATTTGTAATGCAATAGGTCTCGCATTTGCGAGAGTTTAAGCTATTGGCATAGTAAATGACAGTGCCTTTTATTTATCTGTTTTGATAATTAGATAAATAAAAGGCATTGTCATTTGCAATGCCAATAGCTCAAACTCTTGTAAATGCGAGACCTATTTCACTTAAAAAAAGCAGCCACCATTGTCCTGGTGGGGGGGGGAGAGGGTGGGGCAGTCCGCCTCGGCAGCATGAGTTTTGGGGGGCGGTGGCGCCTCCCCCGCTCTTGCTTGAGTTTGCCACGGGGGCGGCAAGCACAGAATTCATCGCCAGTGCCCCCCCCCCAGCGCGCCCACAGGACAGCACTGGTCCTGGAAAGTCCATTACGGGATGTTCTTTGCATTTCAAGCACCTGCCTTCGATTCTTTACTAAATAGACACCAGGTGGTACAAAATACCGCTGCCTGCCTTGTCAGGAACCTACCAGCTAGAACAGCCTCCCTCCCCCTCTTGCGACAACTTCATTGGCTACCGATACGCATGAGAGTCAAATTCAAGATATGCTGCATTGTACACAAAACTTTGAATGGCAGAGGACCCGGTTACTTAACTGAAAAACGTATTCCATACCTGCCAAATAGATCCCTACGATCAGGAGAAAAATCCCGACTCGTGACTTCCCGTTTCAGAAAAGCCCATACAAGTGGCAAAGCCTTCTTCTCTTTAGCCCCCCATTATTGGAATCAACTCCGGATCCATCTTCGAAAATGCTCAGAAGATCTTTTTACAAAACTTCTTAAAACAGAGCTCTTCTGAGTCCTTGTCTTCTGGTCTGTACCGACTGCTGTTTCCCACAGCGCGGAGATACCCCTTCGGGGGTGATTCAGGCGCTTTATAAATTAAATAAATAAATAAATCCAGAGAGCCCAATGACTATATCGATGTCTCCGTCACCTAGGTCAGTCATGGGCATTTCTCTGGTATCTCAATGGCCTCACATGAATAGTTCACGGCGACTTATTGAAGCGTTGTTATGTATATACGTATTATTGTACTTTTTATTTAACAAAGGCGGAGATGTAGTGTCTTGTGAGTTAGAGACGACACATTTTGTTCCTGATGGACTCCATTGAACAGTGACATTAGTGCGTGGATGATGGAATTCATGATGTAGAGTGTTCAGTTAACCGTTACACACTGAGAAATACAAACGTGTAATACCAAGATCCATTTGTGGCATGATCATTTACAAGTACTCGGGCTGGGGTAGGACACTACACACAGCAGAACCAGAGAGCAGAAATAAACTATTTTATAATGGAGCCAATGCCCATGCGCAGTACCAGTAATAGGTGGAGTCACTACACCTCGTGACTCAAAGTCTTCTTCGAAGAAAAACAAGTTGCACATATTTGATCCCAACAGTAGATAGCAGGAGTATGCACAGCATGTGTATCTACAGCTACACATATCTCTGACATATTATTTAGGCAATATGTTTTCTTGGAGTGTTAAATGAACGACCCAAATTAAAACTGTAGGCCTAAAGTCACATACATTTGTTAAGCTTGCTTTCAAAAATACGTTGTGGGATTGGACCTTTTTTTATGATACAAGGGGTGCTGCTTATGACTTTTTAGTGGGATGTTCTCTAACACATGTAACAAAAACAAAAAAATCTAGCATCTAAGATCAAAGGTTGAGATTTGCAACTTCAATGAGGTTATGGCCCTTATGTACTATTTCCCACAGGCAGAGAATGGGTAAAACCCTTTGATACATCATGAGCTACGTTCTTAAACACCACCAGTAGAGGCATAGGCACAATTCTGGAGATGAAGTGACAACAGCTGTATAAGACTGGAAAAGTAATTATTAAGAATTGCTCCACCCACTCCAACTGACTCAATAGTTCTTGCTTTGGTCAAGGGAACACCTATAAAGAAGGCAGCTACAACTGTGGGAGTGTATATGGGATACAACTTTGCCATCCAGTAACTATACAGAGATTTGAGTCATTTTCTTAAACTAGGTGCCTATGTTTCACAATATTTTGGTAATCTGAAGGAGTTGAAAAGTGGAGCAAGCTAAAAATCAGTGAGAGCGAAGCAGAAGGTAAGGAAGTGAAAAGTGGACTTACCGATATTTGACTAGAAACACAGCACTTTCTCACTCTGCACTGAAAAATTACAATAAATGTAATGCAGGTCAAGAAGAGTGAAGCAAAAAAGGCAATGACAAATCCAGCGCCATGCAATCCATGGTTAGGTAAAACCTGCAGAAACAAACAGGCACAACATTTTCAGGGTTGCAAGCAGCAAAACGAAGCCAAAAATAAATATAGAAGTACATTCCATACAGTCATCTGGATGAATGACATACCCAGGTCCAATTTAATTTCACCTTCTGTTAACTTAATTTCTTAAATAGGATGTAACCATCACATCCACAGTACTAACAGCAATGTCCAGCAGTTGCGGTAACCAAAAATTTTCATGCCTGAACAATGCCTTGTTGTGTACCAGCAACACAAGGTATCAGCTGCTAGCTGACAATACTCAATATGGAGCCTTCAACATGTGAAGAAATTCAACGAACTATGCAAACATAATACTATTCGTAATCGAGCTGGTAAAATAGCTTAGAGGTTTAATTTGACTTCAGTGATGCCAGACAATTTGAAGATATATATATTTAAAAGGGGGCAATTTTCCTTTCTTGGAGTAACAAATAGTAAAATGTCCCTTGTTCTGAAAAATAAGGGAAATAGCTTATCCTCTCTAGTAACTCTTTACTGGTAATCCTTAGCTCCCCTTCCTCCAGACTTTTAGGAAGTTCGGGTAACAAATCAAGATCCTGGAACATAATTCGTAATGTTTAAAAAAAGTAAAGATGCATGAACATTGTTAGCCACTGCCTCCCTTTATGTACTTGCTATGTATCTATGCCGGCTACTTGGGGCAGACTAATCTAGAAATAAGGACCAACCAAGTCATTATGACAAGTAACTTGCACTCAGTAACACTTGCTGTCTACCCCTTCCAAACTTCTGGAAGATTGTCAGGCATGTGCAGCAGTACCTTCCTGAGGATGAGTTAAGAGTGAATGGAAGTCTATGGTTGCATTTATATTTTACAGTTAATTGGGGAATATGTGAAACAGGATGATCTGAAAGTAGATTATCACAAAAGACGACCTACTTAATGCAGGCCGCAGTGCAACCGTACAGTGGACGCGTGCAGTGGGCCAGCTGCTGGCCTGCCAAAGGCGAGCCCATCTGCGCGACCAGTGCCATGACCCATGGCCCTCCCACCCCCCAAAGATAACACCATCGCAGTGCTCTACACCCTCATCCCCAGACGCTGATAAAAACACTGCCACCGCACCGACCCACTCTCCATCGTAGGACCTTTTACCTGCATCCACTGCCACAGCACACACACCACCCCACCAACCAGCCCCATCCCGAACACACCACAGTAACCACTTGAAAAAAATACCAAGTCGCATGCGGCCTCCTCAACACACGCTCACTATGCAAACACCATTGAGATTTGGGACCCCATCTCCACCCTCACACCTAACGTCCTCTTCCTCACCGACACCTGGCTCAACCCCTCTTCCGCGCCAGACATCACCACTGCAATATCCGAAGGATACAAGATCACCTACCCCTACGCATCAACAAGCCTGGTGGAGGGATCGCCATCATACACAAGGAATCCATCCAATGCACCTCCACAAATGACGACATCACTCGAGACATGGAACACCTCAGCTCCCAGCTCCAAAGAGAAGCAAAGCCACCATCAGGGGCACCCTTGCCTACCGTCCTCCAGGACCACATCCAGCCTTCTGCAACTTCATCACCAACTTCATCTCCCCCTTGCCATAGACTCCACTGCATTTTCCTTACTGGCCTCAACTTCCATCTCGGCGACCACAATGACATCAACACAACCAACCTCTTCGATGGCATGAACATCAGACTCACCCAAATCTTCTACAACCCCATGCACACTACAGGCCACATGCTAGACCCCATCTTCACCTTCAGTGTATCAGGTACAGCCACACCACGGAACTCACCTGGACCGACCATTCCATCGTCCACTTCAACATCACCAGCTAATGGACCTCCACCCCGATCTGCCTACTGCCCCCATCGCAGATTGAGAAAAGTCTCAAAGGACACATGGATCAATGTCAACAACACCTACCCCATCTCCTCCAACAAGTTAGACCAGAACATCAGAAACTTCAACAACTGGATTACCAACTGCACCAACAGCGTCGCTCTCATCGGCAAAACCACCCTCAGAAGTCCACCAAGAAGGGTAGCCGGTACACAGAAGACCTCAGAACCACTAAATGACACTGGAATCAACTGGAAAGGAGATGGTGCACCAGCAAGGACATGACCGACAAGACCAACTTCATGACAGCCTTCAACCTCTACCACAGACAGTTGAGAGAATCGAAGGAAAAGGCTTTAGCCTCATGCATTAAATCAAGCTCCAATAACAGCAAAGAACTCTTAACATCATCACAGAATTCTCCAACACCTCAGCTGCAACAAATAACATCACCCAATCACAGAAATCTGTGCAAATTTCTTCCACGACAAGATCGCCAATATCTACAGAAACTTCAAGCCCAAGGACACCGACTTCTTCAAGCAACACAACAACCCCGTTGCCACCACAGACATCCGAATAACCGAATGGAGCCAGCTCGCCCCACAGGATGCCGCCTCCATCATGAACTCTGTCCACTCAGGGGCCCCAACCGACCCATGCCCTCACCACATCTTCAACCTAGGTAAAGCCAAAATCAGACATGTACTGGCTACCTTGTTCAGCCCCTCAATTACCATGCCCACCTCACCCAAGGGCTGGAAACAAGCAGATGTCAACGTCCTACTGGAGAAACCGTCGGCACACCCCAGCAAACTCCACAACTACCGATCGATCTCCGTGCTCCCATTCACAGCCAAAGAATTAGAAAAAAAACCTCAACCAACAGCTCTCCTCAAATCTGGAATGGAACCTCCACCTTGACTCCTCCCAATTCAGATTTTGCAGCAACCACAGCACCGAGACAGCCTTCATTGTGGCTACTGATGACATCTGAGCCCTACTCAACAGAGGAGAGACTGCAGCTCTGATCCTTCTAGACCTCTCGGCAGCATTCAATATGGTCTCCCACCACACACTCATTACAAGGCTGCACAACATAGGCATCCAAGGAACCGCTTCAGATGGATCGCCTCCTTCCTCACCGGAAGAACGCAAAAAAGTCCACCTTCCCCCCTTCACCTCTGAACCCAAGGAAATAATCTGTGGTATTCGCCAGGGATCCTCGCTCAGCCCCACCCTCTTCAACACTTATACGACACCTCTGGCCAGCATCCCCAAAACCCACATACTCAACATAATATTCTACACCAATGAGACACAACTCATCCTCTGCCTCTCTGAAGACACCTCTAACACTAACACCAACTTCCACACCTGCATGACAGACATCACCAACTGGATGAAGGAGAACTGCCAGAAGCTCAATACTAACAAGACAGAGGTACTGATTTTCATAAACAAAATCTCCCCATGGGACGCATCCTGGTGACCCTCAGAACTCAGACCTACTCCTACCCCCGCTGACCATGCTAGGAATCATTCTGGACAACAAGCTAACCATAACAACTCAGGTCAACTCTGTCTCCTCCTCCTGTTTCTTCATCCTCCGCATGCTTCGTAAGATACTCAAATGGCTACCCCAAAGCTCAAGATGCACTATCACCCAGGCCCTCGTCTCCAGCTGACGGGACTATGGCACGTGCTTGTGATGATGCGGAGCCTTACTCTTGATTTAAGGTATTTATTATATGGACACAGAGCACTCCATTTGCTTCCAGCATCCCAGTCTACAGCAACTGACTAAACTAGAACCCCTGCAGATTCTATGTGGCCATGGCTACACAACCACAGTTCTAACCATGACATCACTACATCTTCTCCCTTCTTAACAACAAAAGATATTACAAATAGCAAATGACAAATAATAAAAGAAAGAAATCATTAATAAGAGAAATAAATCATTAACATTGTTCAATCAGTCTTTGAGTTTTTTTTTGTATCCTTTCTGTTCTTCTAAGAGGAACACAAACGTTAACACCATCCTCTTCTGTATGAATTTCATTTGTGGGGCTTATAAACTTTTAAAAATGTGCCTTATTTCTTATTATCACTTTATTCTCACTCCGAGCAGTGACAGCTGAACCTTTCACCTTAGTCACTTCCAAAGGAGATGGGTGAAAACTGCTCATAGATTTTCTTGTCTGATTTTGCCTTACCAACACCAGATCTCCTATTTCATAGTTTCCTCTGCGAACATACTTTCTTTGTTCCGCATTCTGCTTCATTTTTTGTTTCATTGTCTCATCTCTCTTTGCAATTTGTGTATGTTCTTTAGGAGGTCTCAAAGGCATTTGTGGCAAACGCGTTTGTCTAGACTGGCCAAACATTAGCTCTGCAGGAGTCTTTCCAGTCGAACCATGAGGTGTATTCCTGTAATCACGTAATACTTGACACACAGCTTGATTTACAGAAATGTCTGTTAGTTTTGCTCTCTGCACACTTTTTTTAACGTGGCCATCAGTCTTTCCACTATAGCATTTGCTTGTGGCCAAAGTGGGGTAATCTTCCTATGTCTCACACCCATATACTCAAGAAATTTCGTAAATTCTTTTCCATTAAAAGGTGGGCCATTGTCTGTTTTCAAAACATTGGGTATACCCCAAGCTGAAAAAATGTCATCAAGAATAGGCAAAATCACAGATGCAGAAGTAGATGACACTGTTTTTATGATTGGAAATCTAGAATATTCATCAATTAGAACAAACAAATAACGCCCAGAATCCAGAGGTCCATAAAAATCACATGCCAGATCAGACCAAACAGCATCTGGCAATTTAGACATTTTCAATTCTTCAACAGTTCTTTCTCTTGTAGTGCACTGACAGAAATGACAAGATTGCACAATTTCATCTACTTGACTATCAAGCCTTGGAAACCACACTTTTTCTCTTAAAAGACTTTTTGTTGCCGATATTCCTCTATGACTTTCATGTGCAAGGTTAATAACACGTCTTTGCAGACTGCTTGGAATAACTATCCTGTTCCCTCTTATAAGAACACCAGAAGTGGCTATTGTCAATTCTGCTTGAATATTTTTGAAAGCAAACATGTCTCTTCTGCATACTCCTGGTTGAAACTTCGTTGAAACATTGACATGCTTCCATCTATTTAAGTTTATTATTCTTTTCACTTCCACTAAAGTATTGTCTTTATTAGATTCGTGAATTAGTTCTTGTTCAGATATCACTTCAGGAACCGTTGACTTAATAATGACATTTATGTGGTTTTCTGTATCATTCATTTCAATTTTATCCTCATCTGTTGGATGCCTAGACAAGTAATCAGCTGGATTATACTCTTTTCCTGGCTTATGGATTATTTTAAAATTGTAGTCCATTAACCTCAAACCCCATCTCTCAATCCTAAGGGGTCTTTTCGCTTTCGGATTTCAAAAGATAGTCGTAAGAGCTTGGTGATCTGTCACTATCACAAATGTTTTTCCATACAAAAAATCATGATAGTGCTCACATGCCCAGACTACCGCCAAACTTTCTTTTTCCGGTTGAGAATATTTTTTTTCTATATCCGTCAGGCTTCGGCTAGCATGCGAGACCAAAAATCTTAGGGCATCTTTTTCTTGTCTATGTTGAAACAGAATAGCACCTAGTCCCACTGGACTTGCATCTACCACAATTTCTGTGCACAAATTCGGATCAAAGTATTTCAAGTTTACTGCTGCTGCTATATCACTCTTTATTTTCTTAAAAGCATCGTTGCATTCCTTACTCCAAAAGAAGGTTTTATTCTTTTTCGTTAACTCTCTAAGAGATGAACTGATAGTAGCATAATCTTTAATAGAACGAGAACAGTAACTGGCCATTCCTAGAAAAGAACGTAATTCTGTAATGTCTTTTTGACAAGACATTGCCACTAGAGATGACACTTTCTTTGGGTCTTGTCTCATTCCTTTACTTGAGAATATATGACCATAAAACGTCAACTCCGTTTTACCAATTTCACACTTTTCAGAGTTCAGTGTTAATCCAGCTTTCATAAGCTCGACAAACTTCTCTTAGTGCTTGATCATGTTCACTTTTTGTTTTTCCAAACACAAGAATATCATCACTGTAATTCATTGAATTTTTTTACTGGTCTGATAAATTTTTTTATAATTTCTTGAAAAATCTCTGCAGCTGAGCATATTCCAAAATTGAGTCTTTTATAACGAAATAAACCCATATGTGTTGAAAAAGTCATAATATATCTTGATTTCTCATCGATTTCCAATTGATGGTATCCTTTACAGAGATCCAATTTCGAGAAAATTGTCACCCCATTCAAAATACTAATCATGTCGTTCAAATGGGGCCCAGGATGTCTCTCTCTCTCTATTGCAGTATTCGGTATCCTCATATCAACACAGATTCTAATCTGGTTCGTGTCCTTTTTGGCACTACAACAATCGGAGACACCCAAGGTGTTGGACCTGTAGCAGGTTCAATTATGTCTTGTTTGAGTAGAGAATTTATTTCTTCTTCAACTTTACTCTGCATGTGAATTGGAACTCTCCTGTGCATTTGTGCTACTGGTTTCACTTTCTCATTTATGTGCAACGAAATGGTCTTCTCCTTCAACTTTCCAAGACCTTTTGTCAGAACACGAAACTGTTTTAAAATATGTTGTTCCGTTGTCATATGAAATGTCATAGCCAACAGTCCCATTAACTGAGCTGTGACATTGCTTAACAAACATGGCCCAGCAGTTTCTCCTTTCAACACATGTATTTCTTCTTTCAGAGATACCTCTCCATACGACAGATTTTCTTCAAATTTCCCTAAACATGTTACAGGTTTTTTTGCACCCCATTGGAAAACTTTTACATTTGATGAAATAAGAGGAGGTTTGTTTTCCATTTTGTCATATTCAGTCGAACACATGATATTACACGTTGCTCCACTGTCTAGCACAAAAGGAACTTTTGGGACCCTACTAATATGTCAACAGAAGCTGTTTTTTCAATATCTTCTTTTCTTAACAAATGAATTTTTTCACCCTCATTTCCTTCTGACATTAGATACAGACGTTCTTGTTCAAATTCATCAGCAGAAGAATCTTCAAAACTTTCAATTTGTCTGACATATCTCGTATTTCCTTTCCCACATTTTCCCACTATCCTTTCTTTTGAATCTACATACAGCAGAGAAGTGATTCATCCTTCCACACTCTTTGCACTGTTGTCCGAAGGCTGGACATGTATTCATATGTGGAAATGGTTGTCCACATCTGTAACATATTCTTTTTTCCTTTCTAAAACTTGTTGGTTTTTCCGCTTCCTTTCTGAAGTTTGTTGGCTTTTCCATTCTGTTATTAGTTTTTTCATCCTTCTTTTTATCTTTTTCTTCACTTTTGTTGCCTTTTTTTGTCATTTGGAGAACTTGTTCTAATGCTTTAACTCTTCCTTGTTCCATGTTATTTGCATGTTTTTTCGCTTGAGCATCAGTACGTGCCATACGTAAAATTGTTTTCAAATCGTAGGTTTTTTCAGAAGTTTTTTCCTGAACTCTATTGAATTACATCCTTGAATGACCCTTAACCTGACAGCTTCTTCATTATTAAATTTATCAAATTCACAAAACATGACTAATTTTTTTAATTTGGTCACAAATTCATCAATGGTCTCATTATCTTGTTGACACGTCATGTTAAAAGTGTATCTTTCAAAGTCTTCGTTTCTTTGTGGGTCAAATCTTTCATTCAAACTTTTCATGATGCCTTCATACGTGTTTTTATATGCATCTGGGAATGTAACAATAATATCTTCTACTTCATCACCCACTAAATTGAGTAGTAGATCTTTTGCTTGCTCATCAGTATACTTTTTGCATGTTGCCTTAAGAAAATGTTCAAATCGTCGTGTCCATTTTTCCCATCTTTGAGCAATTGTTTGCTCATCTGTAACATCAAATGGTAATGGTCTTCTATAAATAGTACTAGACACACTTTCCTCTTCTTGTTTATCCATGTGTCTGTGTGTTGACACACTGTTTGAATTTTCACCTTCTTCTACTAATATGGTATCCATTTTATGTTGTTTAATTGTTTATTCCCGTTTGATTTGCTTAAAACTGAGTTAAACTGATTTTTGCCTGACCTTAATATGGAGTCATAGTATTTAATTATAATGTCCCAAAACTTGCCTGACTCCAAGATGGCCGCCGAGATTTCTAAAGTCTCACGTTATTTCCTTTTTGCCTGAATCCAAGATGGCCACCGATTATGACACATCAGGCGAAATCGGTTTGCTCCTCGCGCTGTACCTTTAAGCAGTCCTCTTTCATTAAATTTATTTCAAAGCGCGATTGTGCAACATTTACTCAGCGCTTTACACAGGCATATCATTGACCACGTCGATTTCCTATTTTAAACAATTTCAGCAAGCGCTCTTACCGTCATCATAAGAGCGAGATGCCAAAATGAGGCAGACGTGGGTTAACATCAGCTCGTCGCCAATCTGTGATGATGCGGAGCCTTAATCTTGATTTAAGGTATTTATTATATGGACACAGAGCAGTCCATTTGCTTCCAGCATCCCAGTCTCCAGCAACTGACTAAACTAGAACCCCTGCAGATTCTATGTGGCCATGGCGACACAACCACAGTTCTAACCATGACATCACTACAGTGCTCTACGCAGGAATCACAGCTCACCTCCTCTGACGACTACAGACCATAAGATACGCCGCTGCCAGACTCATTCTAGATCTCCCTAGATGAACCCACTTCACCCCCTACCTCCGGGAACTCCACTAGCTCCCTGTATAGAAAAGACGCAAGTTCAAGCTCCTGACCCATGGATACAAGGTTTGACACAACTGAGGACCTTCCGACTTAAACCACTGCCTGAACTTCCATCAGCCCACCAGACACCTCTGTGTCACTTTTTCTAACCCTCAACCCTCACATCCAAAGTAGCAGATGCAGAGGTGGCTACTTCTCTTACCTAGCAGCGAAGACATAGACCGAGCTACCATTTTATCTATGGACCTTACCATCTCTTCCAGAGTTCCGAAAATTCCAGAAGACCTGGCTATTCGGCTAACCTATAGAACCTTGCCTGCGCCTGAATACCCTCACGGGTGACAAGAAGCGCTCTACAAATCTACTGATTGATTGATTGAGTGCCAGTCCCCAAAAATGAGGGCCAGTGGGCCACACCAGCAACTGCTGGCTCAAATTAAGCACTGAAATGAATTAGGTGGGGTTGGAGGAGAAATGCCTTCTTATTTGGGAACAAATATTTTCCTGAGAAGATAAAAGGAAAAGATGTGCACAGTGGACTCCATTTCCTCTGTGCTGAAATCTACACTATGTAAATTTCCTCACAAGATAAATAGGAGCCTGCAGAAGATGCCACCAACATGACATTCCCAGTAGTATGCCCGGAAACATGCACCTGCCTCAGTTTTCCAGGCATTTTTATGAGAATATTCATGAATTAACTGAACACACAAATGTAAAATTGCAACCACTGACATGACTATGTATTTAGCTCACCACTAATACAAATGTGAATTGTTTCAGATGATGTGCATCACTATTTCTACAATTGAGTCTATAAAACATGCAATCTAATCTATACAACATACACCAACAGTAGAGCCAGCCTAGGAATAGTCTGTATTACAAACTGGCTAATGATCAAAATTAAACAATATAGAAGAGCATCTGTGTTTTTCTGCCTTGATTAGGTTAAGGCACTGTGCATAGATAGAAAACTGGGCCTAATGGCGCTATAATGGTTTATGTGAAATAGCCCTGACATCACTAGTCCTTTGTCATATAAGAGCCACAGTTCTAACACTAGCCTTAAATTTAGAGTGAGTAATACTGACAGAGTTAAATGCATTCAAACACTTTAGAAGATATTTATATGCTGCATATGGTTTCATAAACCGTTTCCCCATTTTTGTCTAGGAGCAAAAGTCTTTCTGTGGTATACACTGGAGCAACATTTTTTGCTCCCTTCTGTGTTACACAAGTGGGGCTAACAGGTTCACCCTGTTTATGCATTAATACACAGTTACAGTGATCCAGCACCAGGGATTTGCTCTTTCCTATTCGCAAGAAGACTTCTAATGCAGTAAGTGGAGAATAGTATGTGTTCTTGAAGATACTGGAGGATATACCATATGTCTTGCACTGTTGAAACCCAGCAGCACATGTTATTTGTACCATTTTTAATGTTAATAGGGAACAAAGCAAATATGTTTTGGCCCAGTCCAAATTAAATAACAATGTTTGGATCAGAGAAAATAGAGAAAACAAATGGTGAAACAATTGCATAAAGTATGGCCAAAGTTTGTTTTAAATGATTTCACATGTCTACAATTTTTACCAGAAAAACATGCTGAAGATTGATCTTTGTTAAAGAAACAACACAAAGTATCTAGCATAAAACAGTCTCCTCTTTCACTCTGTAAATGAGACAAAACTGTTTAATTTCACTCCATGTTAGGTACGGCAAAACAGAGTACATTCAGTTTGCTCCACTTTATGAATTAGTGTAAAAGGTTTTATGTGGGATGTACTCAGTCACTATTAAAAAAAACAAAGCCAAAATACTACTATTTGCTCCATGCTTTCACCAGTGCAAAGTTAACGTAGTCTGATCCCAAACTAAAAGCGACCTTCTTCTAGTAACAGTGCACTAGTGCAGTCACTCAGTGAATGCTTACCACCACTAAAAGTAGCAGTGAAAGAGAAACATAAGAAAACAGTACTTATCGGTATCTGGGGACATCGGCACATGAAAAACACACGCAAATACCTTTAAGGTTGTTCTCATGAATTACCTTCGGATTTTCTTGCACTGTTATATTGAATACGGTCACCAGAGAGATGCGTTGAGTACCCTGTGAAAGTAAAACAAAGGTTAAGGGTTAGGCTGAATTGTACTTTTACATTGTTTCATTACCATAATGATATTGTAAATGTAAATCTGTGTTTCAAGGCCATGCTAGTCAAGTATTGTTGTGTCCATGATACTAAGATGGGCTTTTGATAAATGCATAAGCCATGTTCTTATCAGCCTATATTCCATACTATCATCAAACCAGATATAGAGGGGGGCGTGGCCTGGCAAGCCGTGATGGCGGACGTGTGCTAGGCGAGCTCTGTCCAACCTACACATTGATCCTCCATTTATCCTGTCCTCCGATCCTTCTCCTCCATCCAGTTTGTGTCCCTGGTGGGGCGAGAGAGGGGGCTGTGTTCTGTGCCCCGATTTGGCCCCGAATCTTCGTGTGACGGGCCGCGGTGGCAGCGGCCCGGGATGCGGCCTGGGTGAAGCGACGCTGCTCCATAACCGGAAGCGGCTGCTGGCGAGTGGAGCGCGAGGTGCCTGGGGTCCCCGGGGCCCAGCTGAGCTGGAGGCCGTGTACACGCCGAGACTGCTGGTGAGGTGGGGGTGACGAGTGGTGGCGGCTTTGTTTGATTCTGGCCGCAGGAGCCTGGTGCGTGGACGTCTCCCTCCCTCCCCTCGCACTCCCGCTTGGGTGGTGGCAGCGCTATCGGCGGTCATATCAGGCCGCGGGGGGACAACGTGCTACACTGTCTGCGGTCTTGTCGGACCGCGGGGGGCTGAGGAGCAGTGGTGCTACTGACTGTGTCCGGCGGCCGCCATACGGCCCTGGGGCCGGCGTCGAGTCCGCGCCCCCTGAGCCATCGGACACTTGGAGAGCTGCCCTTTGCCCTGATTAACGTTGGTGGCGCTGCGCGCGCTCCGGCTACCAAATCGGGTCGCGCGAGTAGGTGGCAGTGGAGGTGGTTGGTGGGACTGCTGGAGCCCTCGGTGGTCATTGCTCATTACCGCTCAGCCTGGAGGTAAGAGGTGGACGCTTGGGGGCCCCGGGAAGAGTGTTGATAAACCCCTGGCTCCTAGACTGAGAACTCTGTTGGCTGGAGCCACGATTATCTCTGGGACAGTGGAGGGGGCTCGGATGCGGCAGTGTGGCCCCTCGGCAGTGAGTGTTTACCCTTGATTCCCCTTTGATTGATACTGGTCGTCCCCGGGGGGCCCCCTCCTTTCTTTGCTCCCTTCCCTTCGTCTGTAAGGGATCGAACGATCGGCGGCCGGATCGGGTCGCGTAGGCCCCGGACCTGCAGCCTCTCCACGCCTTGCTTATCCTCTCTCCTTGGGCGTTGTATTGGCCTGTGACGTGCACAGGAGTGTGCCTCTCCTTCCCATACATGGAGGGGCCTGTAGCCCTCTGCAGTAGTGGCTGGAGGAGCTGGCGCCGGGTGGCCTAGGAACGGGAGGGCTTCGTAGACACCATGACAAGGGACAAGACCGGTGGGAGCTCAGCCAAACAGAGCACACTCGATAAATATACAGGTCCTGGGGCTGCCGCTCCGGTACCTGGAGGAGCACAGGGGGCTGCGCCAGATGTACCGGACAATGCTGCGCTCCTGGCCGCCATCATGCAGTCCAGAGATGTCCTTGACGCTAAAATCAGGGCGGTCGGCTCTGATGTCATGCTCCTCCGACAGGACTTGCGGAATGCTGTGGCCCGCATCACGGAGACCGAAACGTGGATCTCTGGAGTGGAGGACGAAGTTGCCACTCTACAGAAGCGGGTGGCCACCCTTGAGACAACCCAGCAGGGCCTTGCGATGCGCGTGGAGGATGCGGAGGGACGGGCCAGGCGCAACAACCTCCGCTTTGTGGGTTTCCCGGAAGGGTGTGAGGGGGGGGATATGGAGCAGTTTCTGACTCGGTGGCTGGAGAGCTGGCTCCCCCCCGGAGTCCCTGTCCCGCTGTTTCGTGATAGAGCGTGCTCATAGGGCTCTTATGCAGAAACCTCCGCCTGGAGCCCGTCCGCGGCCGGTCATTGCAAAACTACTGAACTATCATGACCGTGATGTTATCCTTAAACAGGCCAGGGCCAAGAAACCTCTGCTCTTTGATAATGCACGCATACTGATTTTTCCAGACTACACAAAGCTGGTCCAGCAGAGGAGACAGTCCTTTTTGGCGGCCAAAGCCCGTCTCCGTGATCTTAAACATCCATATGCTCTGTTGTATCCGGCCCGGCTGCGGGTGGTGTACCGATCCCGCACCCTGTTCTTCGACTCGCCGGAAGAAGTGTTTCAATGGACAGATGAGACAGCCCAATTGCGTCCCCACACACCGCCCCGGCGGGAATCAGACTCCTCATCCAGCGAGGCAGCTCGTAGGCAGCCTCAATCGAAGCTTAAAGATCGTAGACGCTCCAGGTCCAGTCGTCGCTCCCACTCCCGCAGTGCATCCTCCCGGGCCGGTTCGGCCTCCCGACAGACCACATCGGCCTCCTGATTGGATGGGGAGACCGCAGTCCTGCGTACCTTTGACTTTGTTGCCTTGATCGGAGGAGTCCGAGTGAGGGCCGGCTTCTCTGTTGGATCTTCTGACGGAGAGAGTGCCCGCTGACATTGGGCTGTAAGTTGGGGATCCATTGGTCGAGGTGGGCCGAGACTCCCCGTTGGGGTCTATGGGCTGCACCCGCCGCAACAGATGCTTCATCGTTCTTGAAGTATAGGGTGGGGGGATGTTGGGTTGTTCTTGTTTTGGTTTTTGTCCTCAAGTCGCACTTTGCTACAGTACTTTTAGGCCTCTATGCACGCACCACATGCTTTCTTTCGCTCCAGCGTCTCCTATCAGGGGTTTCCATGGCCAACCCACCTAATGGCGCTCGGGTGCCTCCCGGGATTCTCAAAATAGTAAGCTGGAATGTCAGGGGGGTCTTAGATAAAATCAAGCGAGGGGCTATTCTCCAACAGGCTAAGGGGGACCAGGCCGACATACTTATGTTACAGGAAACACATCTTATGGGTTCGAAGGCGCTCTGCCTCCCGCGGTATGGTTACACACAGGTGTTCCTCTCAGGGTTTGTGCGGTGGTCCCGGGGGGTGGCTATTTTGATTCACCGCCGAGTTCTATACACACATGTTAAGACGTGGGCGGACACTCGGGGGCGATACTTGTTCCTACAGGGCATGGTCAGGGAGGAATCAGTAGTACTGGGATGTGTCTATGCCCCTCCTCCGCTTTCCTGGGGCCTAGTAGAGTGGCTCATGACATTATGGGAAGATATGCCTGATAGCCTGTCCGTGGTTGGTGGTGACTGGAATGACGTGATGGATGTGTCCTGGGATCGTTGGAGACCCGTGGGGGGGGGTGTAGCTGCTCGCCAAGTCACTAAACTTTCCTCATTAGTGTCTGGGCTCGATTGGGTGGACCCCTGGCGCCGGCTACATGGTAATGTGCAGGGATACACATCTCTCCGCAGTCCACGAGTCCTACTCTCGCCTCGACTATTTGTTTGTCCCCCGGACGGCTGCTGGAAGGGTGGTGGAGGCGGATATCCTTCCGAGGGGTCTCTCTGATCATTCCCCGATCACTGTTACGGTACAGATGGGCTAGGTGAAACAGCCCTTCCGCTGGCGCCTCTCGACTTGGAACCTCCAGAAGCCAGACTACAGGGATTGTATGGAGTGCGCTCTCGACCAATATTTGACGCTCAATGTGGGTTCGGTTTCTGGGGCTGAACCTCTGTGGGAGGCTTTGAAGCCCACTCTACGGGGTATTGATATATCTTTTTGTGCGGCAGCCCGTAGGACTCGGAGGGAGGCTCTGCTACAAGCAGAGGCTAATATTGCAGATTTAGATCATCGCAGTAGGGGTACCGAGGGTAACCTGGTCCGACATCAGTTGCTGCTGGCGCAACAGAACTATGCAGCTCTTCTTATGGATGAGGACCGCTTCACTTGGCTGGCGACTCGCAGTAGGGTGTACCAATGGGGAGATGAATCTGGCAAGATGCTCCATCGGTTGTGTCAAGGGATGTTCCATTCCCAGCCCCTCCCCGGTATAGTGGGTCCGAATGGAGTGCCCCTTACGGACTCCTCTGCCATTGCTGAAAGCTTCTCTGCATATTTTGCGGAGCTGTATGCCCCTAAAGAATGTCTCCTCGAAGACGTGATAGGCCGTTTTTTGGACGACCTCCTGCCACTGGCTCTGTCCGATGAGGTGAGTGCGGAGCTGGATCTCCCGCTCACGGAGGAGGAATTGGGTGCTGCCCTGGGAGACCTTAATTCGGGTAAGGCCCCGGGGCCTAACAGGTTTCCTTGTGAATTTTTAAAGAAATATTTTCTACAGCTTAGTCCCCATTACCTTAGCGTGGTGGAGCAGTCCCGTGATCGGGATTGTCTTCCCCGTGATTGGAGACATGCGGAGGTGGTGGTGTTCCATAAACCCGGTAGACCCCCAGACCAGCACGCCGCATATCGTCCCATTTCTCTCCTGAACGTCGAAGCTAAAATCTTGGCCAAGGTGCTGGCCAACCGTTTGCGGTCCCACATTACTACATTGGTACACCCGGACCAAGCCAGATTCATGCCACAGAGGGCGACCAGACACAATATTCAACGGGTGCAGGTAGCTGTTGCGACCATTCGGGGGCTCAGTGAACGGGCGGCGCTCCTGCTGGCAGATATGGACAGAGCGTTTGATTCCCTTAGTTGGGTGTATTTATTTGCGTTGCTGCGCAGATTGAATCTTGGACCACGCTTTTGTCCTACTTGTCCCTACTTTACACTGATATTACTGCGTCGGTATGTGTCGCTGGCTCTATCTCCTCCACCTTTTCTATTGGACGGGGTACCCGTCAGGGCTGCCCGCTTTCTCCTTACTTGTTTGCGCTGGCGGTTGAACCTTTGGCCGCCTGGGTGCGCATAGATGCGCAGGTGACTGGCTTTGAATGGGCGCATGGATTGTCGGATCGTATTGCTTTATACGCCGACGAGGTTTTATTTTTTCTCACGGATGTGGACCGGACGGGGCCGAGGCTGCTCCGTATTATGCAGGTATTTGGGGAATCGTCGGGTCTCTACCTGAACCCCAGCAAGTCTACCCTGTGGCTTCTCGGGGACACATCTGGTCTTGGCTCCTGGGCTTCGTCTGTTCGGGTGGTCACCGGTGGGATGAAGTATCTTGGGGTATTTTTATCAGATACACCTACTGTGGCATGGGAAAGCAATCTGGTTCCGGTCTGGGAACGTGTGCGGGAGGATCTTAGGACATGGTCACATATGCCATTGTCTATACATGGTCGATCGGCCATCTTCAAAATGGTCTCACTTCCCCGGTTACTATATCAATTGCAGAATTACCCCTACCCGATTTCCCCTAGATGGTTCAGACAGGTTAATGCTGCCTTGGGTCAATTTCTATGGGCAGGGGGAGCAGTAAGGGTCGCCTTACGGACATGTTTCCTCTCCACATATTGCGGGGGACTAGCGACCTCTGATATCTTATCATACTACATGGCCTCACATTTGCTTGTATTGAACGAATGGTGGTATGGGGGTAGAGAGGACCCTGCATATGCTCTTGAACGGCGTCTTATGGGGGATCTTTCCCTACACACGATTTTGTACTCTGCACTGATACGCAATTCCATGCCGCCGGCGACCCGGGTGGTTTTCCAGCTTTGGCGACAGGCCTTGCGGAGGATGGGGTGGTGGAACACACTGACGCGGGAAACCCCCTTATGGAATAATGGCTGCTTGCCACAACTAGCTACACTGTCAGGGTTTCGTGGCTGGGACAGCATTGGCATCTCTACCCTGGGGGACGTTATGCGGGGGCCGATCCTGAAGTCCTTTCAAGACCTACAAAAACACTTTCACATGCCAAAAACCCAATTTTCCAAATACCTCCAATTTCGTCATGCCCTCTCCCCTAGCCTAGAGGGCTTGGAGTCGCTGGCGGAGTTCAGTCCGGTAGAGGCAAAGGTATTTATGGGTGACCTTCAAGATCATAAGATATCTAAGATCTACCAATCCCTGGTGACTCACTGTTCCTCCACACGGCAGAAGCTTAAGGGGGCCTGGGAGGGGGACGTTGGTCCACTTAATGAGGAAGACTGGACGGAGGCCTTGGCCTCCCCGCGGGGGGCTGCTATAGCGGTGCGTCTGCGCCTTGTCCAGTTTAAATATCTTCATCGGGTCTACTTTACACGGGTTCGTTTGTGGAGGGCGGGGCTGGTGGCCTCCCCTATATGCCTTAGATGTGAACGGGAGGAGGGGACCCGGTTACATACGATTTGGCACGGTTTCTCCTTGTCACGGTTCTGGAGAGGTGTTATGACCTGTCTCTCTGAGGTGTTGGGCTGGGACTTGCCCCACCCGCCGAAATTGGTGCTTTTACATGTCATGGAGGGAATTGGGGGCAATATTTACAAACGCCATCTTATGTTGCTAGGGTTTACTCTGGCGAAGAGGGACATTGCTAGAGCATGGAAGGCGCCGGCGCCGCCCTCAGTGTCGGCATGGAAGAAGGGACTGGACTTCTGTATGGGTCTGGAACTCCCCATTTTCACTGCAAGAGGCTGCCTGCAGAAACATTTTAAAGTTTGGAAGCGTTGGGCGGACTACCGAGGTTTGCTGCTGGAGCCGGTTTCTGCAACAGGGCCCCTCAACCCAGTTTAATTCTACCCAGCTGGTGCAAGCTGTAGTTACTTGCTTTGTTGTATACTGTAGCGAGTGGTTGTGGTGCAATATTCACGGCTAGGCTGTTCCTGGGAAGCAATTAGTGCGACAGGGGGAAGGGGGGTTGTTGGGAAGGGTTTTCATGTGGTTTTATTTCATTTGTATTGCCCTTTATTTCTCCTTGATCTCATTATTGAAAAGTCATAGTCACGATGTTTTATGCTTATTGTGCAGATGTCTCTGGGTTACAGAGCCCTGCTCTATATGCGTCATTTGACGAATAAAATTTGTTTAAAAAAAAAAAAAAAAAGATAGAGATTCAAAATATGACGAGAAGCAAGACAAGCCATGGGAGAACTGAATATATGCTTCTACAGGTCAGACCCCTTTACAAGTGGCCTTGTAATAAGATTTGGTAATACGACACACTGTCTTACCAATACTGCGGTGCATTACAACACCATCACCAAGCCATAATGAATTTTGATATTTGCAATGAAAAATAGCATACCAATATCAATGGTACCATTCTGATTTACATATGTTTTACCCAAGTTATGGCCTATTACCAACTGCCTTTCGCAGGTGGATGTATGCCCGGAAATACTTTTAATCTATGTCAGCTGGAGGCCTGAGTTTGTGGTCGAAAGCCAGTTTACCAGAGCATTTGTAAATCGGGTCCTCACCAAATAAAGAAAACTCTGGGTTAGAGAAACTGAATAATTCACAAAATTAGTCAAGAGGACAAAAACCTACATCTGGTGCTTCAACATGTTGTTCTCCTAAAAAAAAAACTTTATATGTAACAGGTTTACAGTTACACCCATTTTTTTTTTTCTCCATGTTTCCCCAGGGTGTAATCCCTTCCCTCATGATCCCATAAATTTCAAAAGGTGTTCACTCACAAATCCATCCTGAATAAGGACATCCTCCTGCTCTGACCGGAGTAAATCTCACACTGTATCTACGGGGTATGTGACTGACAAATGTTTTCAAATACCTAGAAAATTGCAGTTTTGTGCATGTGCATCTATTTAAGCAGGCCCTGGAAAACCCATATATACCCCTGTGGGCAGATTTGTTCACACGTAATATTATACCATATTGATGCAATGTTATGTGTGAGTAAATCGATTTATCAGTGTTAAACAATACTTCGGGATTAAAAAAAGATGAGTTTACAATCACAAAGTTACTTGAGCATGAAAATAAAACTTAGATGCCAAAATATCTTTAAGATTTAGGGACCACAAAAATCACAATCCTCTTGAGACATATGTTTTCTTACAGCCAGTTGTGAGTTGTTAGAATTCCTGTCACTACATGGACCTATTCTATGTGCAGACAAAGATGCTGCTGACTGTGTTCCATTCTGACTTGAATGGTACTAATGATCAAGGTTCTGAAATAAGGATGACAAGAAAGAATTCCTAAGCAACAGAGTTCATGAATATGGTTAGATGTTGACGGTATGCCTAGTTCTTTTAAACTTGGATGCTTCTTGGTTTATGTGAAAGAAGTTTTTCAGACTAGTCTTGGAGACGGAGGTGACTATTCTGTTCTCTGAGATTTAATCAGAAACAATGCGATGAAGAATTAAATTCAGCAAGTTACTTATATTTAAGTTGCAGTTAAATAAGTCGATAATTTGGTAAGTAAGCACTGTATGGATAAATTGTAGTTGTTCCTTGTTCAAAATAGACCACAAACTATTCCCATATAGTGGGAATAAATAGGAGCTAATTTGTGAATGCAGTAACTTAAATAACTCTGAGCTCTCAGTCAGGCATCTGGTATACTTAAGCCTAGCATTTCTATTTGTTCACTAGTCACATCTAGGAAAGAGAACGCAGCAGGTGTGTCTGATTCAGTAAAAAAAACTACAAAGGATCCACTTTATTCTAAGGCAGTTGCCGTACCTACTTTGGATGATCTCCAATTTGCAACCTTTTGTGGTCCTACTACTATTATGTTACAGAAAATGAATGAACTTGGTCCAGTTTAAAATGAGAATAACTGCTGATGAACACAATAATATGAAATAGATATTAGGGAGGTTATGATCGACAAAAATGAATGCAGAAACTGAGACCTGAAAAACAGAAAAAGAAAAAATAACTAAAGATAGTATGGCCTTCTTGAAGGTGCAGAGGGAGATAATATGGTTGGCTACCTTAAGAAATATTATTATTAGACCAATATCTTTAATTTAGACGGTATGACATGTGCCTAAATATTAGCTCTGTAATTAGAAAAAAAGTCTACCTGCATTAATAGGTTAAGAACTGGCAGATTTAGTTAAGGAAAGACTTAAAACTGATAATGCCAGCATGTTTTGGAATATTTTAAGTAAATCTATTAATACAAAGCATGCAATACCATCTATAGCTTTAGTAACAGAAAAAGACTTTGATAGAGTAGGATGGCTAATATGTTTAAAGCATAGGAATGACAAGGTATTGGCCCTAAAATTATTAAAATGATGATTCTTCTTTATCAAAATCTCAGAATGTCTATTGTAGTTAATAGAAAGGTTTCCTCTTTTTTTAACTCTAAAACAAAGATACCAGGAAAGGCTGTTCTCTGTCTCCTTTGCCTTTCTGCTGCAACTTGAACCTTTTCTCTAAAAGTAGAGGTAATGTCCTTATCTCATGGCATAAACTTGGAAGTAATGAAAAAAAATATTTTGCATATATGAATGATATTTCATCGCAGATAACAAATCCTGAAATATCCCAGCCTCAGTTCTTTGAGGAATTGGAAACATTTTCTTAGGTTTCAGGTTTTAAATTAAACGTCAGCACATCAGACGTTTTACCACTTTAGATTCCTATCTGGAAAGTACCGCTGGCATTATAACTTGGGAGATTGTCTTTGTAGAAAGACGGTTGTTTATAGATTCAACAGCATTAATACTACTGTAGCTATTGCTCTTCCTGGGGTCTTGGCCAGTGATCCTGAAGGGATTGGAAAACCTGTATTATCTTCAGGCCCTCAACGCAAGGTAGTGACCCTAGACTCCCCCCTCATCTCATGATGCTGGACCGTCATCAAAGAGGAAACAAGCATTTGCAATGCAATCGGTCTCGCCTTTGGGACCTTATATGTATTTAGCTATGCAGCACATTAGCCTGGGTGCTGAAACATCTACTGTTCTTTAACATGGAGGGAAAGTAAGCACCAAACTGCGTGACACGCCAGGTATGAGAACATATGGAGAGAAATCTTGCCTTTCAGCTGGAAATGGTATAGTCCAAAGCTCTGTTTTTAATATAAAATCAGGGCCTTCTGTGGTCATATCACTGAAAATACAAGATTTGAAAAAAATATTATTGTCTACAGGTGCTCATGAAAGACAATTTCTATGGACTGGAATCTAGAGAATGCTAAAGTGATTCTGATATTTTACGGACCTCTGCTGGTCGTTTTTTATCAAGAAAGTTAAATAGAGGCAGTTGCCAGAAAAATAAAAAAAAAGAAAGACCCTCAGCAGAAAGCAATTCTGGTATTTTACTGACCTCTGCTGGTCGTTTTCTATCAAGACAGTTAAATAGAGGCAGTGGAACAGAAAAAAAAGTCCAAAAGCGGAAGCAGACAAGTCCTAGGGCTGATCTCCAGAGCCTACAAAGTACATACACATATAAGTATATACTAAAGTATACAAGCATTGGCATAGGCAATAGGTCTCGCCTTGGGGACCTTATAAGTGTTTAGCCAGAGCAATTGCCTTTGCCAATGTCTTTAAGCTATGTTGTAGAGCATTGTGGCTGCTGTGTAGCATGTTGAAAAGTTATAATAAAAAAGTGTTATAAACATTTGTTACATTATAAATATATAACCAAGAAGACAATATGTACAACTGAACGACCCTATTAAAAAAGAAATAACATAAAAATGTCTTCTCGTTTTTCTTTCTTGGTCATGCTGGCAACTCCTTCCTGCATGTTGTAATGCTTGTTTGTTATTGGTTTTTTGTTATGGGGTGGGGGGGGGGGGGACATAAACAACGGGATAGTGGAAGTTGGGAAATAGTACCTGAATTACCACACAAGCAGCTGACAGATTTTAGGGAGAATCAACAGATTCCAGATACCAAGAGCAGACTGAGGTGGCGGTGTGCTGATGTGAGGGTGATGCTGAGGTGGTGGTGTGCTGATGCGGTGGTGTGCTGATGCGGTAATGTGCTGATGCGGAGGTGATGCTTAATGATGCTTCGGTGGAGCTGAGTGAAGCTGTAGTGCTGAGTCATGCTGAGGCGGTGGTGCTGCACTGGTGCTCAGGTGGTACTGAGTAATGCTGAGTTGGTGCTGTGCTGATGATGAAGTGCTGCTGCGTTAGTGCTGAATTGCTGCTGAGGTGGGGCTGTGCTTGTGGTGGTGTTGAGCTGGTGCTAAGGTGGTGCTGCACTGGTGCTGAGGTGGTGTGCACTGGTGCTTAAGTGGTGTGCGCTGAGGCGGTGGTGCGGTGCTGGTGCGAGGTGCTGCTGAAAGCGCAACTAAATGGCATCCCAGTTATAAATTTGACCTGCATGGAATAATACTACCACAAACTAAAGTCGAATGCGAAGTAGAACATAAAGGCAAAAGGAGTGAAAATTACCCTGCAACTTCTAGTAACGTCACAAACCCAGTGGGTAGTAAAAAAATGCAGTAGCCCGTTTTTCCATAAAGGGTAAAAGAAAATATAGTTGTGAAAAAGGGTATTGTTTTACAGCAATTACTGGCTCCACTAGAAACAGATAGGTAAATGTCACACTTATTACTTAATCGTGACCCTTCAAAAACATATGTATTTAACATAACCCTGAATCAAGAATGCCATAATTTGCATAATCTCGGCCTGCAGCAGGAACTCTTTACTTGAAAGCAGCATAGCTTTGTATACGGTTTCAAAGTGTGTACTACTTTAAGTAAAATAAGAAGCAGCCCAGCAGCGAAAGAAGTATGGAGCCTGGTGAAGAGGAAGGCAGTTCATGTAAAGATCACGGATTGTCCGGGAACACAGAAGAAAATTGGTGTGTGCAGGAGGTGCAGGCCTGATACACATGGCACAAGTGATCAGATCTTGGAGTGCCTGTAGAAGCCACCCACTGTAGCATCACTGCAGTGTATAGTCGGTTATAAAAGCATCCATGCAAGTGTCAAGCTGTGGCTTTTCCAGGGATAAGCATGAAATTACTATAATTAAGCACCCTATCTCCAAAAGAATGCAAGGAACTATTACTGTTTTATAAAAACAAGAGCAGTCCGATCAGAAGTATACACTAATAAAAAAAATCTGTCCATCACATTACGCTACAGCAAATGGTCACAGTATCGACAGCTGAGCCAGTGAGTGCAAGGTTTATTTTGCTTTTACTGATGAATGTGTCAGCAGTAGGCATTTACCAGCAAAGGTACTTTCCAGGCAAAGGGTTTACATTGTCCCAGTATGTGTATGCCAGGGGGATGCTTGACATGCCGGAGTCATGCTAAAGACAGAACAAAACAAAGTGGGATTCTCTATAAAACACAATTGCTGAAATTAAATGACTAAACCTTGACAAGACAATAACCACTAATCCTCTCCCAGTTTGCGTCCTGGAGCTTATTACTTCCACGACAGCGGCTTTAAATGGCTGGTCGTTGAATGGGGCATCGGGTTACAATGTAACAAATACATGGAAGAGGAGCACACATAGTCTTGGACTCCAGCAATTTTGTTGTAAGAATGCAGAACCAGCAGCAACGGACCATGGGAATTTTTTCCTTTGAAAAGTTCAGGAGATGACAGCAAACAAAAAGTTCAAATGAAACCTGTGTTGTGGGCAGCGCCTATCTAGGTATAAAAGGTGTCACGTGCCCACGTTGAAAATGACACCACCAAGTGTGGAAACAATTAGCAGTTTAGCGCAGGAGAACATAAGTCACTATAAGACGGAGCTCATGTAAAGCGCTACAGTGCCTTTGGGCCAAGTTAGCGCTATATTAAACTTCCAAAAAAGGAAGATCTGGCAGAATGAGTTGTGCATCACCCGAAGCAAATTAAAAAAACATAAGCGCAGGGAGTCTGTGTTGTTGTGGAAAAGAGAAGCTTACCGGTCTCAGCGTATGTGAAGGCTAGCAGGTCGTCCAGTATCTGGATGTAGGTGTTTAAGGGCTGCCGCTCCTGCAAGTTCGTACGGCGCTTGAGCAGCATCTCGAGATGTGCCTGCCCCATGTCTGAGGTGAGGTCTGGAGCTCTTTTACCTCAGCGGCGCCAGAGTTGAGCAGGGACCCTGAACCGCTGTGAATGTAGGAGGAAAACCACTTTCACTTTTACTTCACCGAGAATGAATGGCAACAGCAGTCTCTTGTCCTGCTCCTCTTCTTGGAATAGCAAATGTATAGCAACAGATGCCGCACCTCTTCCCCAGGCAGTTACGGCTGCGCGGGCACGGGTGAGGACAGGAGGGGGGGGGGAGGGGAAGAAATAAGCAGCAAAAGTACCGAGGGAGGGCGGCGGGAACTGAGACAACGTGGACAAAGGGGAGGGGGTGGGAGGAAAGGGAATAGGACAACGGGAGGGGGCGGGAGCAAGTTGAAACACGAAAGGTAGAAATCAAGGGAGACAAAAGAAAACACGCCCTAAAACAAACAGTTCGGTCTCATCAGTGTGCCTCGCTTTTTCAGTCAACAGCAACGCACACGCAGGCTATTACTAGGGCCGCAGGGGGTGTCCGATAGCAGGAGAAAGCTGGGAGCAGCTATCCTCACATACTCACTATTAAATAAAAAAATAATGAATGTGTTCGGGAGCAAATTGAAACCCGGCAGGTAGAAATCAAGCAGAGAACACGCCCTAAAACAAACAGTTCGGTCTCATCAGTGTGCCTCGCTTTTTCAGTCAACAGCAATGCGCACGCAGGCCATTACCAGGGCCTCGGGGTGTCCGATAGCGGGAGAAAGCCGGGAGCGGCTGTCCTCTCACACTCACTATTAAATAAAAAATAATGAATGTGTCCTTAACTGGTGACCTTAGGTTCCTGTTCCAGTTCGCGCTATGTAAAAATACAAAACAGATGGACAGCGGGAGTGGGGGAGGGGGGACGGGGGGTGCGAGAAGGCAAGGACAATGGAGTGCGGGCGGGGGAGCGGGAAAAAAATAGTGCTTCGTACGGTACAGTATAACACTCGAAGTAAAGGGGCCAGTAGCCTCGGAAGGATACAAATGACGACATGGCATAATAAGGCGGGACTAACTAGCCTCATTATCAATCAGAAGACAGAATTTACGAAGGACAAACACCGAAGCCAATGAAAAATATGGGCGGAGAGTGAGGGAAGCTTGTCTCCCCATACTGGACTACTGCATGCCTCGCAGAGCAAGCAGCGCATGCGCGCTGCCGCTAAAGCTCGATGTTATATCCTGACTTCATGGTTACGCATGCCCTGCCTGTAGAATCCTACAGTGATGACATGGTTTGGAATGTTGTCAGTCAAATGAGTCACAGTTGACTGGGCTGAGCTGCCTGCTGGCTGCTCCTGGTGGGGTCTTGTCATGGTCTTGTCCTAGTCATGATCTGGTCTACGTATGGTCTCCCTGTGATCTTGTACCATCTTGTAATAAACCTCTTTAAAATCACCTGAACTGAGTGGACTTTATCACTACAGAATTTTGGCGACGATCTTCTAAAGAACCTGCTACTACCACGAAAGAACCTGCTACTACCACCTCTTCAGGATGTCAAGCAACTTTAAAAACACAGGACCTACTGCAACTCAAGTGAAGCTAGTCAACTGCCATCCTGACCCCACCAGTGACCTCCCATCGGTCGCCCACAGTAGTGTGCCAGTTGTTCCTGTGTGTCTGGGGAAGTGCCACTACAAGAGCTGCCCATCCTGTCTTGGGCGTCTACTCCCCACTGCCTAACTGCGTCCTGTGCTGTGCTTTCAATGAGGGTAAGCTTGCCACTCCTTAACGTCTGCACTGTCTGGAAGAAGTGTGTTTCTGGCTCTAATCTGTGTTGCCTGCCATTTATCAACGTCTGCACTCTGGGAAGGAAGACTGCTGCTTGCTCACTGCTACCTCTACTTGTACTGTGCTTTCAGTGAGGGTAAGCCTTCTTACTTTGACATTCAAAGCCTTGTTGTGCTCCTTTTTCAACTACTCCTGGGACAATTTTCCGCTTAGGGGCAGCATTTCCAATTATTGCTGTTCCCTTCATCTCTGTCTCTTTATTCAAGACGCCAGTGTTTTCAGGGTCCCAGTCGTAGCGAGTTGTTTTTTTGTTTCCCCAGCGTTTATAACTTTTGACAATCTGTCATTTGATCTTTCCAGCTACAGCTGTGCTCGGATTATATCCTGCAAAGCTTTAGGTATGTTAGCTGGTCAGTGGGGGACTTTTGTTTTTTATTTCAGTTACTGCTGGGGTTGGCGCTGCAACATGGCAGTTGAATCTTTGCCATTCAAAATCTACACGAGCCTCCCGAAGCGCGCACACTCTCATCGCGTGCAGCCTCTCCATACCTGTGTTCCCTCCGTGATGTCTCCCATGACGTGTGTGGATTCTTCAATCTCCGTGCTGTGGAGGATGTTTGGGCGTACGCTTTTGCTGCTAGCCATCCGGTGCGGCGTCTTTAAGCGTGCCGCCATTTTGTGGATGGAAAGGTATGCTGATGTGAAGTAAGTCCCTACACCTACTGCGTTTTTCAGTTGTTCCGTTTTTTCCGGTTCTTTTGGGGTTTCATTTATGGCTCGGAACCTGGGGAAAATACAACTGGAATACAACCATGCCATCTAGTGGCCTTCTAGCACCACTGCAGCATCTTCGAATTTCCAGCTGAATCGAATTTCCAGCTGAATACAGTTTTTTTTATTCAAGTCCTTCCGTTTGCCAACCACGCTGTTTCACGATTTCTTCAATCAAGTCTGTGATCTCACAGGTACTCTCTCCTTTTCGTGCTTGTGCCTGCCTGTCAATGCGGTTCACGACTGGAACTTCTTCCCTGGTTCAACCTAACTCAGTTACCTTACTTCTGGATGGCATGACTTGCCTCAAACTAACTGTTTCTGACTGTTAGTGCTGTATTATTATCTATCCACCGACGGCACCTGCACCTACTATCTTTTGGTCACAAAGTGTACATTGTCTGGTTGGTTTTCCTCAAGGATCTCTACTCTGATCTTCAGTTTAAAGTCTGCCTGCTTTTTCGTTACGATGCGAAACTCACAAGGGAAATGCACGTTTATGTTATGTTCCTTTCCAGAAGGGATTTTCCAGGCAGTTGTTACTCGGGTGAGTAGTCGCTCACCGGCGTGTGTCACAGGTCTATGTCATTACATTTCTGCTTCTGTTACAAATGTTTTACCATTTGTTTACTGTTCTTTTTGCATGCTTCTTGTTCCCCTACACTGGGATTGCAATGGGTTTTTAGTCCCATTTGCCAGCAATGGGTTTAAGTCCCATCTGCTCACTGTTTTCTTGTACACAGTTTTATTTCAATTCTTTTACGCATCTCTTTTTCAAGAGATTAGTCATGGGTCCCTACCCATGTGTTTGGGTTCCTACCCACATTTTAGTCACGGGTTCCTACCCGAAAAGCTAACATTTATGTTGCTTCAGTGCACAGTGTAGTATATTCACACTATTTGTCCATACATGGACACCTCTCGTCTTATTTGTTTACCCTACATAGGGTGTGCACAACTCTGTTCTACCTCCCTCCTGGGAGCTATGCAAGGGTGTAGCCCCTTTGCATTAAGTATATGGGTTCCCACCCATACACTGTTTTGTCATGAGTACCTACTCATATGTGCTGTATTAACACAGTTACATTACTACAGTGCACGGTATGGTTTTTCCATACAAAGTTGGCCCTTACACTGAGATGTGTATGGGGAGCATTACCAGTTTTGTGCACAACGCATCTCTATCCCAAGAGATTAGTCATGGGTTTTCACCCATGCATTCGAGTTTACATATTTAGCTTAAGTTTTTACCCTATTTGAGTGCATTTCATGCTTTTCTTGCTAAGTATGTTCCGTTTATATTGTATTTTTTTATTGCTATACTTGCACTGTTATCTTTACATTACATTTTTGTCATTGTGTAACGATAATGGTGTTTAGATGAAGAATCACCCTTATTTTTCTTCATCTTCCTTGTTTCTTTCTTCTTTTCTGTTTTCCATCTGAGTTTTTCTTCTTGTGTCTCTTGTGGATTCTTGGCTTTCCTCTGCTTTTCTGTCTTGTTTCCTTCCTCTGCGTTCGTCACAGCCTATAGCCCTGTGTTCTGTTAGTTTTCCTTTTTCAGCCTCCATTCATTCCTGTTCTGGCCAGTGGGTGTGCTTTGGGGCAGTCTTTTGTGCTTTGTTTTATCCTTTCCTCTGACGTTGTTGTTTTTTTTTCTTCTTTTCTGTTGTGTAAGAAGGGAGGATGGTTTCTATGTTTGTTTTCCTTTCTTCTCTGTTACTTGATGTTGCTCTTCTTTAGATTGTTTTGCGGTTCTGTTTCCTCTTTGTTTTCTCTTTCTTGTTTCTTCTCTCTTTTTTCTCTCATTGTTGTTCTTTTGTTCATTTGGGAGAAAGGGGGATATGTTATATCCTGACTTCATGGTTATGCATGCCCTGCCTGTAGAATCCTACAGTGATGACATGGTTTGGAATGTTGTCAGTCAAATGAGTCACAGTTGACTGGGCTGAGCTGCCTGCTGGCTGCTCCTGGTGGGGTCTTGTCATGGTCTTGTCCTAGTCTTGATCTGGTCTACTTATGGTCTCCCTGTGATCTTGTACCATCTTGTAATAAACCTCTTTGAATCACCTGAACTGAGTGGACTTGATCACTACACTCGACCTAAAAATGGTAACATGCCCTGCACATTCTCTCGTGCATGTACGTGGCTGCTGCATTTTTATGACAAACTTCTACCCCACGTTTCAGATTTGCTGAACACTCCTGATCCCACATACATGGAATAACAAACATATTCTGCTCAATATGCAGACTGCTATGCTGTTTTAAACTCTGAATAATCTTTTCTGACTCTTTATAAGCACAGTATTCTATTTTCTTAAAAATTCACGACATCGTTCAGAGGAGGAGGGGGGGGTGGCATTCTTGGCCTGTTAATTTACCCTGCTCCATATATGTGTGAGAACACACAATGCCTTCATCTCCACTCAAACACCGAAAATTAAGCATTTGATATGATTTTTTAAGTCTATACACACACACACACACACACACACACGTATAGAATTAAGGCTGAAACACGCCAACTTAAAGGTGCCTTGAATTACTGGATGTTACATGATAAGTAAGATTTATGGTACACACAATAAACACAATATATGTTGTAAACAGCCCTGCTGTACGAGTTATGTCATGTTACCGAGATTTATGTCGCGCGCTGACAGTACACTGGCTGATTGCTCTGTTAGTCAAACACTCGCCACTGAAACTTGCGGCGAATGACAAGTCACGAGTTTCAATCATTCCGATATGGAAAATGTGAGTGCCATTAAATAATGTAACAGAAACACAAGTTATTTACAGCGCTTAGAAGCTGCATTAATACGTAATGGCGTTCTATACAAATACACACTATTAGGCAGTGTCGGCACAGGGGTGAACATATATACTCATTTTCAGTGCCTCCTTTCAAGGCAGCAAAATTGGACCTCCGGTCACGGCGAATTGCTCAGCCTGCCTGCCCTCTAGCTCCCACCAGGAGATGAGATGCTGTGAAATCTCTCGAGGTGCTTCTGTGCCCGTCCAAACGCCCATCCCCCCACCCCAGCGCACACACTTCCTGCATTCAGTCCGCAGGTTAAACACCCCCGCACACTGCGGAACTCTGCACCAGAGACGCTGTGGACCTAGCAGGACGAATTTACAGGAGTGCTATGCGGGTTGGGAGGTTTCCCCACCAATGAAAGTGTCCTATGTACATTGCCTTGGACAGCACAGATCGTGGACTTAAATGCTTACTTGTGTTTGTGATAGTAAGCGCACACTAATTCGAAATCTACGCCGCATTTCCCACAGATAACTAACCCTGGGCATAATACTTCGCTACGCTCACAGAGCATGCAAAGTTTGTGCTACTACGCACTACGCAAATTGCACGTAGCAGAGTGCAAAACTGTGCTTATTGACGTAGCGTAGCAACAGTATAATAAACACCTTCAAATGCTTTGATAAAGCAATTTTCTATGCTAAAAAGCATATAACCAATTCACAAAAGTGAACTTTGACAATGAAAATATCAACCAATGAGAGAGGTGATGATTTTGGGGTCCCCTAACCTAGGGGAGGACCAAGCAGATGCCTTGAACACAAAAAGCATATCATGTGAATGATTCAGTGGTGGTCCCTTCCTCCTAGGACCACCCCAAGCACAATTATGGGCAAAAATACAATCCCAACCAAAGGCCCTGCAAAGCATTATGGGACGAGATTAGCAGTGGGCAGTGAATATTATAGTGTCCAATATCAAAATAATTCTACAAAGAGCTGCAGTTCAACTAGTCGTTACTAGATGTCCCTCACGAGTCAAATGCAAAAGCATTGAAACCCTTTCATGAAGCTTTTTGCATTTGACTCGTGAGGGACATCTAGTAGCGACTAGTGGAACTGCAGCTCTTTGTAGAATTATTTTGATATTGGATACTATAATATTCACTGCCCACTGCTAATCTTGTCCCATAATGCTTTGCAGGGCCTTTGGTTGGGATTGTATTTTTGCCAATAACTGTGCTTGGGGTGGACCACCACCGAATCGTTCAAAAGATGTGCTTTTTGTTTTCAAGGCATCTGCTTGGTTCTCTCCCTAGGTTAGGGAGGATCCCAAAATCATCACCTCTCTCACTGCTTCTTAATTTATTATTTTCACTTTTGTGAAATAACTATATGCATTTTTAGCATATAAAGACAGATATTTATTTTATCTTAACTTGCACTGTGCAAGATGCCTTTGGCAATTATTGTACAGTGCAGTCAAGCACACAGCTACGCACTACGCAATTTGCATAGCTACGTGTAGTTCAAAATGTACTTCACGTAGCTACGTGAAGTGCTACTACGCAAACTACGCCCAGGCTTACAGATAACCCAAAAATATAAATGCACACATATGTTTAGTATTTCCATAGCCAAAATTTACTAGAGACCTGTCTTGTTTGGTTCACAAATAGTGCATGTTTTGGCAAAAGTTTGCATTAGGAAAGAAATGATTTATTCTCGGTAGGTCCTGATGCGCACGTCCCAAATGCGTACACTGAGCGGGGCATTTATCATTCAGAAAATCTTTGCCCTGCGCCGTATTATAACATTACACACCGAGCCATCTTTCGAGCATTTTTTTTTTTCATTTTTGAAATCCAGCCTAGTATATGCGACAATGCATCTAACGAAGGATTGAGGCAGACCACTTTTTACTAATAACCCTCCACCCCTTCTATTTGTTTCCTCCATGGGAGGGAGGCTCGGTTTCTATTTAAAATGCTTTACATTTCGCCACCCCATGCTAGGTTTCAAAGTCTACAGTGTACTCGGCGTCCAAACAATGGAGATTGCATGTGGGCAGGGCTGAGAAATAAATGTCCATGCATGATTATGTTAATGTGAGTCCACCCCAGGGAAAAAGGGCCCAAGGGGGTGGAATTCCGGGCCTGGGGTTTATGACACAGCAGTGCCCACTCGCTAAACAAATGCAGATGCCAGTGTGGGAATGGGGGAGTGGGCTGTCTGGATTATAAAAAACCATGCATTTGAAGAACTAGGGATACGTTTCTTTGCTGAGATAGACTGCAGAGATTCCCCCTCCCACTCACCGAAGGCATCAAATGCCTGTCAGACATCGGGCTACTCCCCCCCCCTCCTTTTCTTGGAAGCTTCATGAGGGGCTCCGGCGCTCCCTCCACAGAAGTTTTTATGTGGGGAAGTCCTGGAAGAAATGTTATTCCACCAATTAGCACGTGCTTTGCACCAGGTCCAGTGGCGGCAGACAGTATCCGTGCCTGCGAAAGCTGGAATCCAGTCTCCCGGTGACCGCAACACTGAGGAAATGCTACTGGCTGTTTAAAACCACCGCCTACCCGGAATTCTGAAAGTCTCGCGATGCTGTTATTTTATATAATAATAATAATAATAATAATAATAGTTTGTTCTGGGAGAAACGGCATGCATGTATGCAGGGACATTATGCATTAACTAAACACTGCATTTATGTACAGGAACGCAACATTTCGTTGGAAGTGAGTTTCAAGACGCAGCTGGAATATACGACGTTACATCGTGGTGTTTACACTGCGATACCTTTACAACGCAGGCATTACAACGCAAGTCGTTACAACGACTTGCGTTGGAGGGCGCTGGATTTAGGAATAGTATGATTTGCTATTCCAACTCCAGCCTACGTTATAGTAGGGAAGGTGTTGGAATAGTAAATCATACTATTCCTTAGCTTAGAGCGCCATCCAGCGCAAGTCATTGTAATGACTTGCGTTATAATACCTGCGTTGTAAAGGTATTGCGGTGTAAACACCGTGATGTAACCGATGTTTCCCCGCAGCTGGCATTCCCACAACAAAGTTCGCAGAGTATCTTGCTATTAATTGGAGCTCCAGAGTTCCGTATGGCTAAAGCACCCCCAACCCTCCCGCCTCCAAATACCGAAAGCCCCATACGGCGCCACCAAAGGATCTTCCAGACAGGCATCACCTCATTTGTGTCTTTTTTCAACACAAAAAAATACAATCCGCAATATATCTTACACCTTCATCAGTGTGCCTCGCTTTTTCAGTCAACAGCAACGCGCACGCAGGCTATTACTAGGGCCGCGGGGGGGTGTCCGATAGCAGGAGAAAGCCAGAGCAGCTGTCCTCACACACTCACTATTAAATAAAAAAATAATGAATGTGTCCTTAACTGGTGACCTTAGGCTCCTGTTCCAGTTTGCGCTATGTAAAAATACAAAACAGATGGACAGCAGGAGTGGGGTCGGGGTGCGAGAAGGCAAGGACAATGGAGTGCAGGCGGGGGAGCGGGAAAAAATTGTGCTTCGTACAGTACAGTATAACACTCGAAGTAAAGGGGCCAGTAGCCTCGGAAGAATACAAATGACATGGCATAATAAGGTGGGACTAACAAGCCTCATTATCAATCAGACGGCAGCATTTACGAAGGACAACCACAGAAGCCAATTAAAAATATTGGCGGAAAGTGAGGGAAGCTTGTCTCCCCATACTGGACTACTGCATGCCTCGCAGAGCGAGCAGCGCATGCGCGCTGCCGCTAAAGCTCGACCTAAAAAGAGGAGCTTGAGTAACTAAAGAAAGCACCATCACTGGACTGCATTCTGGAACCACTGGGACTGGACAAAATGTGCCTATATGGAAAATATGGTTTAATAAACTGAATGCCCCACAAGGAGCTTCTGAGTGTATTTCCACCCACCCTCAAACACCAGGCCCATCTATCCCCTTGCTTAAGTCGGACCTCACCTTGTTCTCTCAAACAACATCCCCATGCAAGACCCATCTTTTTCAATCCAAAGTGGAGATTCCCACCCTTCCCAAATATACAAGTAGTATATGAGCCAACACATAAAATTAATGATAATCGTGTAAACAAGCAACCAGTATTGGAGTCCCATGGCAGCTCCAGTTTACCAAACTTGACTCACTGTTTCAAATTACAACCAGAATCCTGTCCCTACATAGCAATTATGGCTAATGCAGCAGTACAATCAGTAACAGCCACAGAAAATTGAACTCAATTGAAAAATATGGTCTGCTAATGCTTCACTAAGCACACTGGTTTAAACATTGCACATTATGACTATATTTGATTTGTGAGTATGGTGGCTTAGGTCGGTCCCTCGATAAAATGGTAGCTGCTTTGGCTAGAAACTTCTGATTACAGGTGTATCCTAGGCTACTCCAGATTGATTGTATTAGTATTTTACTAGTGGGTTTCTTTTAAAGCGTTACCCAGGTGCCGATCTGGGGCCGTGTTACACAAGTGCCCCGGCGGCGCAATGGGTGTTTGCGCCCGCTTTGCAGGCCCAAGGGCACTTAAGCATTACAGAAGGTGCTGCAAATGCTTGTGCAGCCTCTTCTGTAATACAAATAGAGCTGGTGCACATATAGCACCAGACCTATCATTAGAGGGCATTCACTCATTTGCATGGTGGTCTGGCCCCATGCAAATGAGGGAAACTCTTTGCCTTCGCGCTCGCACTGTATTACTGACGTGGGCACAGAGGCAAACATGCCTTTAGAAGGAGCATTGAAAGTGCGCCACAAAAAGGTGGCGCACTTTAAGTGCACCTCCTAAATGCAATCCTCTAAAGGGATGAAAGGGGGTCTCATGGACCCCCCAGACATCAACTTGCAAGTGGGTGCAGTCACTCACAGCATCCACCTGCAAGGGGATCTCTAATCCCTTTTAAAAGTGCAGATGGGTTGCAGTCTGCACAGAGAAACACGGAGAAGCTTTAAAACAGCTGGTCTGTTTTTCTCCTGAATGAGCCGCCCTGGGGGAAGTGTGAGTTTGCGGCTGCTGAGTGGGCAGCGCATTCTTCCTTGTAGGGTGCACTTTCTATGATTGCACCAGGCGCACCTGCTTTAAGCTGTGCCACGGCGCAAACATGAAAAGTGCACCGTATGTAATACAGGACCCGGAGTTGATTTGATTGTCCTTCCCCCACTTTACATGGGTGACTGTTCCCCTATGATCGTTCAGAGTTTACTTCACATAAAAATCATCAGTTGGAACATATTGATTATTGCAACAAAAATAAATGAGGATTGGCTGACCTATGTAAAAAATAACATTATGCTACAGGACACCTAGGCCACCAGCAAATTTGTATGGGAAGGTTATTCTAATTATACCATACTTGCTTCCCCCTCTCATTTTGGAAGAGTTAGGGGAGTACTTGTGACATTATATATGATTTCCTTGAAGTTAAGGTTGTTTTGGTACCCTTTTTCCAGTCAGGAAGCAATATTTTCTGGGTAATCTGCACCAGGCATTCTAACTTCTTCCTTATTAATTTTTATAATGGTGTAAGCCCAAGAGATAAAGTGTGCAATATAGATAATGTTATTTTCTGCTATGGGGTCAATAGGCTTAGATGTGATTCCTTCTCACAGCAGTTTAACATCATCTTAGGGGTTGACTTTAATGCCAATTTAGGTTGTTGTCCTACATTCTTTGACCTATCTCCAATTAAGAATGCTGGCCATTTCCACTCAAAAAGGGATGCAAGGGGGAAAGTACTTCACAGGTTTTTATCTGATTTTTGTCTGTGCAACATCTCTGAAATCTTTGGGGTATTCGAGAACCAAACTCTGACATTTATTGGCTGAAGTCATTGGACTGTGATGGATTATGTTTTGGTTTCCATATCTATGCATATCTATGTTTAGTCTCAGGGACACTCTGGCTAATGGTTATAGTGACTATAGTCCAAACATTTTAGTTTTAATTATACATGAAATAACTAAAAGTCGTCTTAACAAGGGCACTACCGATTTCACAGTTAAAGACCAAGGATTGAGACTTAAATGGAGAACGGCTGACAAGTCAACTTTATTAGTTAACATTTGTAGAAATAATCTACAAGAATTAGCTGATATTGGTCTGTCAAGTGACAATGGTGCTGTGGAATCCATCATAGATGCCTCTGTTAACCTGGACTGTTGTATTAGGAACCTCCTGCTGTGACTCATTAGACCCTGTGAACATGGTTTGACAGGGCTTGTAGGGAGGCAAACAGGCAACTGCATAAGGCCTTGAACAAGAGCCCTAGAGAGAGAAAGAGGACAAAGTCAGATGCTGGCTTGAGTATAACACCACAGTAAAAAGCAGGAAATCTGCCTTAGGGGGGGAAGAGATGTGGAAGAACCTGATCACCTTCTGTAACAATAAAGACGTCATGACATTCTAGGTAATAATGAAGACTGATCTATTTAAAGGGGCACAGATGATGGGCCAAGGGCTGAATATCATGACCGACAAAAGGGTGGCTCACTTTAGGTCTATCTACTGCTTAGTGACTACAGGCAACCAGCAATTTAGTGATTCTGTATTATCAACCTATCCGCTTCAGGTACAAGAGGTGGTAACAGCAATCATACAGTGCCCTTCTGCAAAGGCAACAGGACCCGATGGAGTCTGGATGGACCTCTATGAGTCAAATATTGACTTTTGGGCTCTGTCATCACCAATGCTTTGAACTAGGCCTATACCACTTTATTACCATCTGCAGGGCACAGCTATCTTTATATCTGTTTAGGTCGAGCATTCGAGACCTCTTGTATATACTTTAGTATATACTTATATGTGTATGTACTTTGTGGGCTCTCGAGAACAGCGCTAGGACCGGTCTGCTTCCGCTTAGGACTTTTTTTTTCTGTTCAACTGTCTTGATAGAAAACGCTCAGTAGAGGTCAGTAAAATACCAGAATTGCTTTCTGCTGAGGGACTTTCTTTTTTTAATTTTTCTGGCAACTGCCTCCATTTAACTTTCTTGATAGAAAACGACCAACAGAGGTCAGTAAAATACCAGACTCCCTTTAGCATTCCCTAGATTCCAGTCCATAGAAATTGTCTTCCACGAGCACCCGTAGACAATAATATGTTTTTCAAATCTTGTATTTTCAGTGATATGACCACCGAAGGCCCTGATTTTATATTAAAAACAGAGCTTTGGACTATACCATTTCCCGCTGAAAGGCAGTATTTCTCTCAATGTGTTCCCATACCTGGTGTGTCACGCAGTTTGGTGCTTACTTTCCCTCCATGTTCAAGAACAGTAGATGTTTCAGCACCCAGGCTAATGTGCTGCATAGCTAAATACATATAAGGTCCCAAAGGCGAGACCGATTGCATTGCAAATGCTTGTTTTAAAAAAGGTAACAAACAAGATCCATGCTGCTACAGACTCATCTCGCTGCTTTATTCAATAGTAAAGGTTGTGGGCTGCATGTTCCTAGATAGAATCAAAGCAAGGTATGAGGACTTAAATATCCTTTCAAAGAAGCAATCTGGATTTAGGGACGGGCTCTGGATGGTGAAGGAATGCCTAAACCTGGACCTGCTAGTCAGCAAATACACCATAGCGAAGGGGCCCCCTGTACTCCTCTTTTATAGATTTAAACAGCGCTTTTGACCGAGTTAATCGGTCAAAGCTCTGGGGCATTTTAACAAATATGGGGATGAATAAGGCCTTAGTTGACTTCCCTCAAGTACTCCACAAAGGAGAATTAGCTTCGGTGAGATATGGTAAAGGGGGAGACTGCACTGAGTCATTTACATTAGATTGGAGAGTCCGACAAGGGTGTATCCTCAGTCCTGTTTTGTTCCTACTATACATCAACAACATGGACAAAATAAGGTGAAGGTAAGTTCTAACACCATAACTGCACTTTTGTATGCCAATGATGAGATTTTAATGTTTTGGACCACTAATGGCCATAAGGGTCTCATTGACCAACTTCTCTAAAATATTTAACATGGCATGCAGCCCAAGGAACCGCAAGATCAGTGCTATTTCCATCAAGAGTAAGAAAACTGGTAAAGTAAAAGACTTTCCCTACTTAGGTTTAACATTTGATTCCTCGAGTTGTTGGTCACAATATTTTGAAAATCAGGTGCCCATGGTATGACCAATTGGTTGCCATTTTGTTTAACTTTGCTCCTAAAATAAGCAACAAACCGACCAAGGCTCTTTTGGAAATGTATAAATTTAAAATGCTACCAAAGAATCTCATATGGTGGAACTTTATTTGTCATAATTATAGATTGCATATTTCCTCCTTACAATCAGCAAGTAAAAGACATCATAAATGAAAAGGATAAAAAAGGTAATATTATTCTGCCTACAATCTGTCCCAATTGAAGCTCTTCTGTATTTATATTATACTACTTATATTTAGTGTTGTGTTTTTATTATAGAATCTTATTCATGTATATATATATATATATATATATATATATATATATATATATATATGAATTGACATATCAAGCATTTATTGTGGTATCGGAGTACATTTATGTATTTTAAATTTAATAAAACTTTAAAACAAAAAATAACAATTCCTCTCACTAAAAGTAGGACTGTATGACAGTGATGCAGTTCTCTTCAATAATGATGCATGATTGTTCTAGCTTAGGTACAGAAGATGTACTTGTTCACCAGTTATTGACTATAGGGGCACTGGTCCAACCAGATCACAATCAGTTTTATGTCAAGCTAATTAATCCACAAGTATTGAGTATGAACATAGAAAACAATTCCAGGAAGTCCTTGTGCATTCCTTGTCCTCCATCTTGAACATTATATAAGAGTACAGTGCCATATTTGTTTCAAGAAAAGGTCCTCAAACTCTAAACAGACCAACACACTGGACCAATTTATAAAGGCAGGAATTTGCTTGTGCAGGTTTACTTCTGAGTTAGAATAAAATTTCAGACATTTTAACAATTCACTAAGAATTCCTTGAGTACTACTGGGTCACCTTTTCTGCATGTAGAATTGTAACACGTGGTGGACAACACCATGCACAGAAAGGTAATGCAAAAGTGTACTTGGTTCATCATTTTGTGGCCTCGCCTATCGGTTTCGTAGTGCGAACCGAGGAAAGAGGGCCCTGTGGCTGCGACAATAGGTCTCCACAGGATATTTTACATTTTGTCTTTTTATGCAAATATTTTACGTATCCCAGGCGTTTTTATCTTAAACCCTACTTAAAGGATATGGGTTTTAGACAGGCTCGAATTGCACTTTTGCACAAGCAACTTTTGCAGAACGAACACACTTTATTCGTAGTTACGCACTTTTTAAGAGCAATGGTGAGATCTAGGAAAACCAGACATGATCACAACTGACAGGTGTATTTATGAATAGCAACAGGTTGACACAGATTCTCGGGGAAAACAGTCGGTACTTACGTCATGTATACGTTAGTGGCCTTGCAAAAGGAGAGTATATTGTGATGTCATTTTTGAGTTGCGTTAAGATGAATTATGCTTTCTAATGAATATATTGTTTTAATGTATTTTATCTTTTATGGCTGTGTGCTTTGCCGAATAAAGACTATGTGTATATATATATATATATATATATATATATATATATATATATATATATATATATATATATATATATATATATATATATATATATTCACTGAAAAAACCATAGGTTTCAGACATGTTATAGTTAGAAATTAGCATTTAAAAAACCTTTGAAATTCACTGAAAAAACCATAGGTTTCAGGCACGTTATAGTTAGAAATTAGCATTTAAAAAACCTTACAAATTCACTGAAAAAACCATAGGTTTTAGGGACAGTTATAGTTACTTGGACATTGCACTCGTACAAAACCCGTGAAATTCCCCCGTTATAGTTAGTTCAGCTAACTATAACTCGCGCCCGCAATGCACTGCTGATGACGTCACATATTACATCACTCATGACATGGTCAGTGACATCACTGATGACATCACTGATGACATCTCAAAATGACATCACTGATGACCTCACTGATGACATCATCCAGTGACTGTGTGTTTCTGTAAAGTTTAAATATGTTTAATATATATAGGGAAAGGCGTATTGAAGAGTGAGTGGGTGTATAAGTGTCTGAATGGATGATTTAGTAGGTGCGTGACTAACTGTATAAGTGAGTGATTAAACGTATCTTACTGAATGCATGGGTTAGTGACTAAACTGGGTGAATGTCTGTATCCGTCTGTCTGTTGCTGTGTAAGTGGCTGCATGGGTTTGTGAATAGCTACATGAGTGTCTATATGAGTTATTGATTGGTTGTCTGAGTATCTGTATGGGTGCCTGAGTGTTTGTGTGGGTGGGGTGTGTGCGACTCTGTACATAGATGTGTGAGTGGGTGATTCACTGGGTGCATGATTTGAAGAGTGCGTCTGTGATGGACTGCTTGGGTGGGTGAGTGTGTGTATGGGTGTGTTAGTGAGTGAATGTATATCTCAGTGGTACATGTGCGAGTAACTACATATGTAAAAGGAAGTATATATGTGTGTTAGAGTATTTAAAAGGCTATACGTGAGAGTGTGTGATTGTGAGAGTGGCTGTATGGATGCGTGTGTGCTTGTATCAGTTATTGTATAAGAGCGTAAGAATGTGCTAGTATTTGTATGAGTTATTGAGCTGGTGTGTGTATAACTCTATAGGTGAGTAAATGGGTGTGTGATTAATTTTTTGCATGACTGACTAGGTGTGTGAGTACCTCTATGGATGAGTGGCGGTGTCAGTGTTTATATAGGTGTATGAGTGCATATGATAGTCCTGTACTGAGTGACTGTAAGTATGAGTGACTGTACGGGTGAGTGAGCCGGGACATCCAGATGTGGGAGCATAAGGGCTTGAATGGCAGTTTTGAGGTCACTTTCTGGGAGGAAAGGTTTCACTTTCTTCAAGAGATTTAGTTGGTACCAAGCCATCTTGGTTTATCTCTCAATGTATTTCTTGAAGGTGAGTTAGGTGCCCAGGGTGAATCCAAGTGACTTGGGCCCTCCAGGTTCAGGTCAATGAACCAGTTTTCAACTAGTTCTTGGTTGATGTTCTTGGTGAATAAAAGGAATTGAATCTTAGTGGAGGTGAGATTCAGATAGGTGCTGGGCATGCAGGTCTGGATGAGGTGCAATTTTTAATCATTGGATCTTTGGAGTAGGCGACACTTTCTAGTTGAACTGGATGTCATTTGGCGTATTGATGAATGCTGATACTGTTTTCAGTGAGGAGAATCTCAAGGGGCTCCATGTAGAGGTAGAAAGTGACAGCAGAAAAGATGGAACTCTGGTAACTCTACATGTAGTAGGGATCTTCTGAAACCTGGCTGTCAAATTTGAACCAAATGGTGTCAGTTGAATTGGAAGGGAGAGACCCAGTAAGGAATGTTAATGACTGCAATTTCACAGGGCAAAATGCAAGCTGAGGTCACCACCAGAAAGGCTGGTGATTAGAGCATAAATGCTTAAAATCCCGACACGCACTACAAGTTTTATTGACATTCAGCTCTCGCTTGTTCCTGCCACAAAGACCAATTTCAAGTCCAAGAGGAAATGACATGAGAAAAAAACCTCCTCGATTACCTTGTTTGTCGACTCTGTAGCTATGGTTAGGTCAGAGTTTCCATTAAAAAAGCCATTTTTTATTTTCCTAATAACTTTGGCAAAGTTAACAGAACCTTCACAAATTTTTCCAAAAGAAAATAAAAATCATCCAGTTTAGGATGGCAAGTTTTGTGCAGATTGGCAGACTGAGATAAAAAAATAGTTTTTTCATTTCACCTCCCATAAGATTATTTGTTCTCCTCTACTGAAAAAACTGCAGATGGAATTACACCAAGATTGGTATGAAAGTAGAACGTTACTCAAGAAAATACCCTCACTTGGTTTGCTATAAATAAATAAGGTAGTTTTCAAGAAATTAGAATATAAAAATGTTTTTGAGTGGTTCATGGACAATCCACAGACTAACATTAAAAAAACATTGTGATTAGATGAGGGAACATTTTCCTTACCATTCTTTCAGACCCACAGACCAAAGTAGGGCCCACAGATCCAAAGCTTTGGATTGGCTGGCTGTAACAGGGAAACATCTGCTGAGGCAACCATTACTGGGCATGGGGCTTAATTTCAGCACCCTGACAAAAGCCTGAGGAGCCATAAAGGAGCAGGAGTAGTGAATTTAGACCCTGGCTTAGGGATATCATTTTTGTAATTAAAAGAAAAGTACATTTTACAACAGCATTCTTTGACCCCATTGCAGCTTCAAGGTTTGCATACCCCTGGTAAAAGCTCTTGGGCACTAGTTGGACCCCCTCTTGCGTTTGCATACCTGTGATAGGGTCCACAAACCAGAGAGGGGCTGAACAATGGCCCAAGAATCTCTAAGGGTTCGCAAACCCCTAATGGGGAGAGCAAACCCCAAAAATGTTTTAAAAATTATATATATATATATATATATATATATATATATATATATATATATATACATATATATATACATATATACATATATTATCTACTGGCGGTCGCCAGTAGATAGTTATAGTTAGGACCTATTATCCATAGGAAATCCGCGACATTCTATTTGAAATAACGTTGGCGCCGGTTGACGAATCTTCGCGAAAGTTTCCAACTTGTTGGGCGCTCCGCTCCGCTCCTACCCTGAAAGTCTCGGGTTGATTCGTCAAGCGGGGCCGAGAAAAAGGGGGGTCCCAAAACGCGTTTTCCCCATTCATTTTTCCATAGGAACCTTTAGTCGCAGCTACAGCCCGAACTGCTGAACGGAATTACACCAAATTTGGCAAAGAGGTAGCCCTTGGTTCAGACTGGTGCCTTTGGCTTAAATGGTGTAAATCCGTTCAGTAGTTCCTGAGAAAATCAAAAGTAAATTCACATATATCTATGGCCGAGTAGGGTCCGCGTACCCTCGGCGCACCCTGCGCGCACCGTCCCGATCACGAGCTGCATGCTAATTGGCTGTCAGCTGGCTGTCAACACTCCAAACCAGGAAGTGTTGGCAGCCATTTTGTCTCTCGGTAGAACCGAGGCACAAAAACAAGTGCGCAAAACGCACAAAGGGGGCAGGGTAGAAACACCCTGACCCCTAGGCCTGCTCAGGGGGTCCCAGAAGGACACACCAACAGACCAACAGACAGACGGATACAGACATTCACACAGTTTAGTCACTAACCCATGCATTCAGTAAGATACGTTTAATCACTCACTTATAGAGTCAGTCACGCACCTACTAAATCATCCATTCAGACACTTATACACCCACTCATTCTTCAATACGCCTTTCCCTATATATATTAAACATATTTAAACTTTACAGAAACACACAGTCACTGGATGATGTCATCAGTGATGTCATTTGAGATGTCATCAGTGATGTCACTGACCATGTCATGAGTGATGTAATATGTGACGTCATCAGCAGTGCATTGTGGGCGCGAGTTATAGTTAGCTGAACTAACTATAACGGGGGAATTTCTATGGTTTTGTACGAGTGAAATGTCCAACTAACTATAACTGTCCCTAAAACCTATGGTTTTTTCAGTGAATTTCTAAGGTTTTTTAAATGCTAATTTCTAACTATAACGTGCCTGAAACCTATGGTTTTGTCAGTGAATATATATATATATATATATATATATATATATATATATATATATATGTATATATATATAATATGCATCGAGAAATATGCAGAACACATATATATATGCTCACACACATATATAGATATATTTGTATATATTTATGCCATGGCAGTAAAAATATATGTGGTGCCCTATTTAGGGCAACTGTACTATGAAACACACATTCACACATTATTGCAGTGCAAAAATCAGATTCAAGTTTATTGCCACTGCACAGAAAAATTGACAAGAGTAAAATACTTTTTACTGCCTCACAGATTTTATGTAACAGTTACTTTACACAGGGAGACAACTCTCTTCCTAATCATGAGGGCTCTTCAAAATAACTTTACCATACTGCACAAATGTATTAACTTGCATCCTGCCTTCGCTTAAATACCCTTTATTCAAACAAGTTTAAATGAAAAGTAGCATGGTATAAACCCCATATGCAGACGAGCAGAGTAGGAGTGAATGAGCATCATGACTCACTGGAGACTTTGGCATTCCTGATTTAGGGCACCTCCCCACACTCAACAATGATAATGCATATCATATTACGCTCTGCACAACTATATCTCTCTCTCAAATGGAAGCACACCAAATGTTGTAGAAAGTTAAAACTTTACACAGAAAGCGTGTTTTTTTGTGGTTCAGGGTAAATCTGTTCAACTATTTTCAAGTAATTTGCGTTACTAGAGGTTATTGTGTTGGGCTCGAAAGGGTTTAAAAAAAATAAGTATATCTGGATGGTTGCCCCTCGAAGGTCCTGCTATACCAAAAATTTAAAAAAATTGAGTTCTGATTAATGGATGGAGCTTTATCTCCCGTTAGCCATTTCAGTACAGTGGGACCCGTCCCGTGTTACTGAGAGATCTGGGAACCCTGAGAAAAATATTGCATCTGCCATTAGAGGACTTAGAGACTTGGTTCACATGTCCTGAATTTATTTTAAAAAAGTAGTATTAGGGAGTGCAGGATAGGAACACGTTGTCACCCTGACACTTGTGAGGGAGGAGACCCAGAGGGACACATTAAACTACATTTTGTTGTACTGCAAGTATTACAATACTCACCAGGACCCAGCACAGCCCTCCTGTGAGATAGTCCGTACTCCAGTTGGAGCTACCACACAGCTTTGCCTCCATGGTACTCTGGCACTGTGCCAGCTTCTCTGGGGATGCTTAAGCAACCGGAACCATGGGAATACCACAGTACATGCACACAAACAAATGAAAGAAAATATTTACAAATGATATGTGGGTTTGAGATCCATGGGGGTTCTTTGCCAAACGTAGCTGGAGTCCAGGTCCTGCATCCTACCCCTCGCTGTGCATGCCCAAATGTCATGCGCAGCTGGGAGTATGCCATACATGCTGGGCTGGGTGTAGTTAGTGCCTGGCCTCTGGACAGGCCCGGTAGCCAAACTCTGCTGTGCACGGCCGAGGGCTGTGGACAGCTGAGGTTTTACGCCTGTGACAGAGATGGATGCATCATTGCTTCCAACCCTTCCACTGTGTACAGCTAAAAACCGCGAGGGAGTTGGTATGAATAGGATCATAATATCCCAGAAATTCAGTGAAAAAACAAACATTAAATTGATGATAAAATTAGGTATGGTAATAAGATCTCTTACTTTTAAAAGAAAGAAAACCTAGAAATCCACTGAAAACGACAAAAGTTAATATGAGATTATAGGTAGAAGTTGAAATAACACTAAAACTATTTTTTAAAACACAAAAAACTCACTGATGACCTCCCAACTTACATAATTTTTTTCATCTGGCCCAGCCCTAATGGGGCGCGGCACCTTGCACAGGAAACCACCAATATCTCCCAAAAAAAGTTGCTCCTCTGCAATGAGTGACAGAATCCCAGTTAGTTCTGCAGGTCATTTATTGTACAAAAATCAAATCTCTAAAGTGCTGTTTCACGTTTTAATTCCCATAGGATTATTTGGTTTTTGATGCAGTAAAAATGGTTGAATGGGATTGCACCAAATTTGGCATTAAAAACTTTACTCACTGTTTTTCCTGTCATTGGTGTGGTGTATATCCATTCAACAGTTTTTAAGAAAGCATTTCAAAAGGTGTTGAACAAGTTTCAGGGATATCGGGACAATTCATTTGTGGCTCCATTGATTTTGTGAATCCAGTGAGGATTTGAGATTCTATTAAAAAACATAAAGGCTTCCTGCTGGACAAAGAAGGCTTTTCTTCCTTTGTGCAATGCAAATTCTCAAGCTCTCCATGTTCTATAGGGCTGGACATTGCACAAATATATCTGTTGTGGCCACCATTACCCAATATGGTGCACTGAGCAACTTGTTGCCAAAATGAAAAAAGAAAAAGTTCATAAGGAGGTAGGCTAATCCCGTCCCTTACACCTAGGCCCTTGTAGAGAATGAGACCTAAAAGGAACCCACCCTGGTATTGAAATAAAAATCTATATATTTTTATTGTGGGATTCATTAATCCTATGCTGGATTTTGCTGATCCTAGACCTTCTCAGGGTCTCACGAACTGTCCTTGTTAAAACATTTTTTAAAACTATTTTGCCCTAATGCTGTGCTTGACCAACAAAAGCAAAAGGAACAAATGATGGATGGAATGCTGAACAATGCAAACATTCACCAGCAGTCATAAAGATCTGGGTTTAATCCATTGTTCGTTTGCTCGCCACACCACCCCCAGTTTGGACCCAGCCATATGCAAATCAGTCTTGACCCTGCTCCTCATGGGAACAGTCGAGCCCGAACTGCCAAGCCAGGTCCGCACTGGACCAGAAACAAGCATCCTGGGACCGGTTTTGGGGCATCACCCCTCATCACCTAGGCTAGCTTGAATCCAGTGGTGTACTGAGCATGGGACCCACATCTAAGCATACCATTCCCATTTAGGGCGACAAAAGCAAAGGAACAAATGATGGATGGAATGCTGAACAATGCAAACATTCACCCCCAGTCACAAAGATCTGGGTTTAATCCATCGTTCTTTTGCTCACCACGCCACCCCATTTTGGACTCAGCCATATGCAAATCAGTCTTGACCTTGCTTCTCATGGAAACAGTCCAGCCCAAACTGCCAAGCCAGGTCCTCCCTGGACTGGAAACAAGCATCCTGGGAGCAGTTTCCCGGGCAACCAACGACGACACACATGATTATGGCCCTATAGCAAATGATATGAAGTACATGGCCAAACGATGTGCAAGGTGGGGATTGGCAGCCTGTGGAGGGTAGGGCACCAGGGCATTGGTAGAGGCCAAGCACTGCAACCAACCCTACAGCATATATCCAAAGGCTATTTATAGCAGATATTGGCTATCTGCGGACCGTTGGGAACAATGTTGGATGTCTACAGAGGATAGGAAGCAGTGATTGGCCAGAAACAAGACCCTGCAACCAACCCCGCTGCACATGGCCGAAGGTTGGGGAAGCTGGGTTTGTAGCCTGCAGTTGGTTGGGTTTAGGGCCCTGTCAGAGGCCAAAGGCCCCTTGCTGCAGGTGCTGGCCACCCACAGAGGGTTTGGGGCACAAAAGTGAGTGCTTGGCGTTCAAGCCCTGGGGCAATCCTGTGGGCAATCCTGCTGCATATGGCCATACACAGTGTGGTTGAGCACAAGGCATGGGCAGAGGCTAGGACCTTCAGCCAACCTCTGCTGCATTCAGCTGAAAACCATGCACTGCAGGTGTTGGACACCTTCAAAAAGATGGCTACAGGGGTTGGCCAGAGCCTGCGGACAACCTCCCCATTCCAGGCAGCCAAAGGCCACAATGCACATGGCTAAAGGCCAGGCTAAGTTGGGAATAGCAGTCCACAGAGAGTTGCCGCAGGAATTTCCATGGATGTTGTATATGATAATTTGGTACGCAAGTTATGGTGCATGGCTGTTGTGCAAGTTATGGAATGTGCTCCTAACAATAGCTTGCAAATTTTATTGTTTTTGGAGTTTTCAATTGTAACCATAACTACACTTTAAATGTGTTTTTTCAGGTAATTTGTTAGGTTCATTAATTGAGGTTCACTAACCTCATTAATTCATTTGACTGAGATGTTCTAATCAAAGCTGTCTTTAACTTCAATTTAACCTGTGTTTTTTCAGTCAATACATCTCAAAGTGTAACATGTTATTTATTACACTTATTGAGATGCCATTTTTGTTGAATTGTTGAATGTGAGGAGGAGACATGACTCACAAGAGTTTTATGCGTGCCCTAATGCCCCTCACCTCCTATATTAATACTTATCAAAATCTTATTACAATCTACTCATCTGTTTATGTAGTATGTTATGGAGTTTACTTATATGTATGTTTAAAAAAAGGTATTTAACCAAAACCCGAAGGGAAGAATGTAGTGAGGTAAAATCACATGGAAGAGCACTAGGGACTATTACTTTAAGCCTGGGTGAAATTTTATTATGCCAGCATAATTTGCAGAATTTTGGGAATTTTGTATTACACTTGCTAAGCGAAGTTCCTGAAATTATGTCATTCTGCCTCTGGCTAACTTATTTGCTATTAGTGGTAAGGATTTACCCTAGACATGCAATTCACAGTGAAAATTCACTGCAAACACACAGTAACAGAATGCAAGCACCTCTTCTTATCTTACCTTTTGTTGTTTGCCTTTTTTAAAGTGCAAATTATGTTCTTAGGTCACAAATTGACGCAAGGGTGCATTTCGCCCTAAAATATAGCACTAAATGATGGATTTGCATTTTGAGAAACTGGGAGTAATTACTCATAATTTTGCTGTTTTTGTAGAATTACGTGAAAGAAACTTACACGAATTTAACACAATCTAGCAGAGTTATTTATCTTTGTAAAGTGATTGTAACATGCAACCTGAGAGCAAGTAAAACTGTTTTTTTCTTTTCTCCTGCCAAAGTGGCTGTGGTTATATGGTAGAATCTCACAATTGCACTCCAATAATAAACACACAAAAATGTGTCAATGTTAGTTTGTTAGCGCAGTTTCTCTGAATTTCTTGAGGGTAGGTCACTGGCATGATATATATATATGTATATATATTCACTGAAAAACCTAAGGTTACAGATACGTTATAGTTAGGCTCAGGTTACACTCGTACAAAAACAGAGAAATTCAGCAGTTAAAGTTAGCTGAGCTAACAATAACTCGCGCCCCGCAAATCATTGCTTATGACCTCACATATTACATCACTCATGACATGGTCAGTGACATCACTGATGACATATCAAATGACATTGCCGATGACATCACTGATGACATCATCCAGTGACTGAGTGATTTTAAACTGTTTATGATTGTTAAATATATATACCAAGGTGTAGCTCAGCTAACTATAACTGCAGAATTTCTCCAGTTTTGTATGAGTGAAACCTGAGCCTAACTATAAAGTGTCTGTAACCTTTGGTTTTTTCAGTGAATATCTAAGGTTTTTTTATTCTATTTCCTAACTATAACGCCACTGTAACCTTTGTGTTTTTTTTCAGTGAATTTCTAAGGTTTTTTAAACGCTAATTCCTAACTATAACGTTCCTGTATTCTTTAGTTTTTTCAGTGAATTTCTATGTTTTTTTAACTAGTAGACGCGTTTGCAGAGTGGTGGAGAAAGGGGGCTGGGCCTCCGGCCAGCTCTCAAGAATCCCGCTGTGTACGATTTGCAGGAGGTACCAGGAGGGCTTCTTGGCCCCCCAGGTCCTTGAGGAGTAAAGTGGACTTCATCCCCCAAACAGTAGTGCACCACGAGTTGCATTTGTAGAGTGGTGGAGAAAGGGGCGTGGCCTCCGAAGACCACTTAGCAATCCCTCTGTGTGGGACTTATTGGAGATAACAGGAGGAGTAGTTTGGCCCCAAGGATGTCCTTGGAGGCCAACTACCCCTCCTGTTACCTCTTGTAAGTCCCACACAGCAGGATTGCTGAGACCTGATAGGAGGCCACACCCCCTTTCTCCACCACTCTGCAAACAGACCTCCTAGCGCACTACTAGTAGGGGGATGAAGTCCCCTTGGATATTGAGAGTCCTTGGGAGCCAACTACCCCTCCTGTTACCTCCAGCAAGTCCCACACAGTGGGTTTGCTAAGAGGTTTTCAGTGGCCACACCCCCTTTCTCCACCACTCTGCAAACGCACCTCCTGGTGCACTACTAGTTGGGGGATGAAGTCCCCTTGGCTCTTGAGGGCTCTTGGGGGCCAACTAGCCCTCCTGTTACCTCCAGTAAGGCCCACACAAGTAAATTGCTGAGAAGTCGTCAGAGGCCAGGCTCCCTTTCTCCACCACTCTGCAAACGCTCCTCCTGGCACACTACTCATTGAGGTAAGAAGTCCACTTTAGTCCTGAGGCCTTTAGGAGGCAAGGGAACCTCATCCTCCCACCAGCAGTGCACTGAGAGGTGCGTTTGCAGAGTGGTGGCGAAAGGGGGTGGGGCCTCCGGTGATTTGCTGGCTTTTAAATTTTTTTTTTGGAGGTGGGGCCGTGTTCCCCCTTCCCTGGACCATTATGTGCCCCGGCGACCCCATACCCCGGGGCCTGACAGTTTAAAAACATTTTTATAAAAAAAATGGGAGGGGGACTGTGCGGCCCCCCTCCTGGGCATATTTCAGCCCTGGGGACCCCATCCCCAGGGCCCGGCCTTTATTTATTTTATTAACAATTCAAAGGAGGGGGCCGAGCGGCCTCCCTCCCAGGCCTTTTTTTGGCCCCGGGGACCCCAACCCCCTGGGGCTGGCCCCTGTTAAAAAAAAATCTTTTTTTTAAAAAGGGAGGCCGATTTTGGCCCCGGGGACCCCATGACCCGGGGCCAGACCACTTTATTGGGGACCACGGGGGGAGCCTGAAGGCCCCCGCGGTCCCCGCCATCTCCCCGCCTCCTGCGGGAGCCGGTATTGCTTTTACACACAGGGATCTGCTGTCACTCACCCATGCATCCAGTAAGATACGTTTAATCACTCACTTATAGACTCAGTCACGCACCTACTAAATCATCCATTCAGGCGCTTCTACACCAACTCATTCTTCAATACGCCTTTCCCTATATATATTAAACATATTTAAACTTTACAGAAACACACAGTCACTGGATGATGTCATCAGTGATGTCATTTGAGATGTCATCAGTGATGTCATCAGTGATGTCACTGACCATGTCATGAGTGATGTAATATGTGACGTCATCAGCAGTGCATTGCGGGGCGCGAGTTATAGTTACCTGAACTAACTATAACGGGGGAATTTCACGGGTTTTGTACGAGTGCAATGTCCAACTAACTATAACTGTCCCTAAAACCTTATGGTTTTTTCAGTGAATTTCTAAGGTTTTTTAAATGCTAATTTCTAACTATAACGTGCCTGAAACCTATGGTTTTTTCAGTGAATTTCAAAGGTTTTTTAAATGCTAATTCCTAACTATAACGTGTCTGAAACCTATGGTTTTTTCAGTGAATTTCAAAGGTTTTTTAAATGCTAATTCCTAACTATAACGTGTCTGAAACCTATGGTTTTTTCAGTGAATTTCAAAGGTTTTGTAAATGACAATTTTTAAATGTATTAATTGTTATATTTATTTTGTTGATACTGATTTACAACATTTTTTAAACTATTTATTTTTAGATATTTTATTTTTAAATTACATTGTAATTACATTATACATTACATTACAAAATATACTTTCTCAGAATGAATTACTTTAGTTTAAATACTTTGCAAATGGGCAATAGACTTAAGTACAGTAGTTACAGTTGTTGCAATGGGCAACACAATTTCAAAAACAATGCAACATTGAGCTCAATGTGAATTTCTAGTTAAATGCAATTAGTTACTTTATGGATTACTTTTCTAACCACAGGACTGGATCCTAGATTCAGTCCTGGGACATCTCCTGTAAACAGTTGAGTAAAAGCGTTTTGGTTACAGTAGTGATTTTTAAGGAATATTATTGTATTTTAAAAGTTGACACTTAGAAACTTTTTCATATAGAATTTACCAATGTTATCCTATGGGAGGAAATTCACTTAGCAGGTAAGTAGTGTTATCGTTACTTTTTCTTACTCAGAGGTGGATCCTGGAACCACCACTGGTGCATCTCCTGTAAACAGTTGAAAGAATGCGTTTAAGTCACACAGGCGATTTTTAAGGAATATTTGTAGTTTGTGAAAATCGACACTTTGAAACTTTTCTGCTGAAAACCAGACAATGGATTCCTATGGAAGGAAATTCAAGTTACTGGTAAGTACGGTTAGAATTACTTTTCAGGGTCAGTGCTGGGCTAAAAGATGCAGCACTGGGTTCTCTCCTGATAACAGGTGAGTAAATCGGAATTCATAGTTTGGCTGATTTTAGAGAAATATTATAAAGTTCCAAAACTCCATACTTAGAAGAATTTCCAAGTGAAACCAGTCAATGTTAGCCTATGGAAGGAAATTCAAGTTACTGTTAAGTACGGTTAGAATTACTTTTCAGGGTCAGTGCTGGGCTAAAAGATGCAGCACTGGGTTCTCTCCTGATAACAGGTGAGTAAATCGAAATTCGTATTTCGGCTGATTTTAGAGGAATATTTGTATGTTTCAAAATCGACAAACTTTTTCAGCAAAAAGCAGGCAATGATATCCTATGGAAGGAAATTCAAGTTACTGGTAAGTACGGTTAAAATTACTTTTCAGGATCAGTACTGGGCTGAAAGATGCAGCACTGAGGTCTCTCCTGATAACAGGTGAGTAAATCGGAATTCGTATTTCGGCTGATTTTAGAGGAATATTATAAAGTTCCAAAACTCCACACTTAGAAGAATTTCCAAGTGAAACCAGTCAATGTTAGCCTATGGAAGGAAATTCAAGTTACTGGTAAGTACGGTTAAAATTACTTTTCAGGACCAGTACTGGGCTGAAAGATGCAGCACTGAGGTCTCTCCTGATAACAGGTGAGTAAATCAAAATTCGTATTTCGGCTGATTTTAGAGGAATATTTGTATGTTTCAAAAATCGACACTTAGAAACTTTTTCAGCAAAAAGCAGGCAATGATATCCTATGGAAGGAAATTCAAGTTACTGGTAAGTACGGTTAGAATTACTTTTCAGGATCAGTACTGGGCTCAAAGATGCAGCACTGAGGTCTCTCCTGATAACAGGTGAGTAAATCGGAATTCGTAGTTCGGCTGATTTTAGAGGAATATTTGCACAATGGTGAAGGAAGGGGGTGGGGCCTGAGGTGACATGTCTGCAAACACGCCCTGTGGCGCGTTTTAAGTTGGACAATTAATTCCTCCTCAATCCCTAGGGGCCAACTAGCCCACCAGGTACCTCCAGTATGCGCCAGGGGGCTGCGTTGCAGAGAGGTGTTCAGAGGCCACGCCCCTTTTTACAACACTCTGCAACGCAGCTCCGTGGCGCTTACTGGAGGTACCTGGTGGGCTAGTTGGCCCCTAGGGACCCTCAGGATTGAAAAGGAATTTATTCCCCATCTTAAAACGCGCCACAGGGCCGGTTTGCACACATTTCACCTGAAGCCCCGCCCCCTCCCTTCACCACTGTGCAAACGCGCCCTGTGGCGCGTTTTAAGTTGGGGGATTAAGTCCCCTTGAATCCTGAGGGTCCCTGGAGTCCAACTAGCCCACCATATACCTCCAAAAAGCGCCACAGAGCTGCGTTGCAGAGAGGTGTAAAAGGGGCGGGGCCTCTGTACACGTCTCTGCAACGCAGCCCCCTGGCGCATACTGGAGGTTCCTGGTGGGCTAGTTGGCCCCCAGGGACCCCCAGTATTCAAGGGGAATTCGTTCCCCCTCTGCAAACGCACCAGGGGGCGCGTTTGCAGAGTGCTGACAAAGAGGGGGCGTGGCCTCCTGCGCGATGCCGGATTAAATTTTTTTTTTTTTTTTTTTTTTAAAGGGGGCTGTGTGGCCCCCCTTTTTTTAATTTTTTTGAGCCCTGGGGACCCCATCCCCCAGGGCCTGACCCCCTTTAAAAAAAAAAAAAAAAAAAAAAGGACCGGGAAGGGGACCGCGTGGGCCCCCCTCCCGTGGCCAATTTCGACCCGGGGACCCCATCCCCCTGGCCATTGCCACCTTTTAAAAAAAAAAAATTTGATGGAGGGGGGCTGCGTGGCCCCCCTCCTAAGGCCTCCTTAGGCCCCGGGGACCCCATCCCCCGGGGCCGGCCTTTTTTTTTCTAAATGATTTTTGGGGAGGGGGACCGCGTGGCCCCCCTCCCGGGCCACTACTTGCCCCGGGGACCCCATCCCCCGGGGCTGGCCCTATCCTTTTGGGGTCCGTGGGGGGACCCCAACTCCCCCACGGACCCTGCCGGCTCCCCGCCTCCTGCGGGAGCCGGCATTCCTTTCCACATGGGGAGCTGCTAATATGCAGCTCCCCATGTGGAAAGCAATTTGCTTTGTATATTGGAAGCGAGAGCAGGTTTCTGCTCTCGCTTCCAATATCCAAAGCAAGTTTGCAATGACAGGACGGGAGCCGCGAGGCTCCCGTCCTGTCATTGCAAACAGCAGTGTCCCGTGGGTAGGCACCCCGGGACACTGCAGGAGCCGGCCCTGGGGGTTGCGGTCCCCAGGGCCATCACTGGCTCCAGGAGGGGGGCCGCGCGGCCGCCCTCCCCACATTTTCAAAGCCCCGGGGAGGTGGTGGTCCTCGGGGCTTTGGGGTCCAAACGGACCCCCATTTTTAATTTTTTAGTGCCCCGGGGAGGTGGCGGTCTCGGGGCGTGTGGGGGGGCTGGAGCCCCCCCCACACAGGTTTAAAAAAAATTAAAAACAGAAGCCCCGGGGCAGTGGGAGGGCAAAGAGCCCTCCCGCACCATTTTTTGTTAAAGCCCCGGGGGGGTGGCGGTCCCCGGGGCTTGGGGGGCCCTTAGAGGCCCCCATACATAAATTTAACCCCCCCCACCATGCCCCCGGGACTTGGCCCACCCGGGGGCAAATTAACATCGAAGCACAGGAGACCGCGCTTTGATTTTTTTTTTCCGGCAGGATCCGCGCACTTGGAGCGCATCCTGCCGATTTAAAAAAAAAAAATGCTTTTTTTTGCCCAGGGGGTCTTTGTGGGACCCCTGAGCAGGCCTAGGGGTTAGGGTGTTTCTACCCTGCTCCCTTTGTGCGCTTTGCGCACTTGTTTCTGTCCCTCGGTTCTACCGAGGGATAAAATGGCTGCCAACACTTCCTGATTTGGAGTGTTGACAGCCAATTAGCATGCAGCTCATGATCGGGAGGGTACGCGGATCCGACGCGGCCATAGATATATATGTGATTTTAAATGTGAATTTCTCAGGAACTACTGAACGGATTTACACCATTTTAGCAAAAGGCACCAGTCTGAACCAAGGGCTACCTCTTTGCCAAATTTGGGGTAATTCCGTTCAGCAGTTCGGGCTGTAGCTGCGACTAAAGGTTCCTATGGAAAAATGAATGGGGAAAACGTGTTTTGGGACCCCCTTTTTCTCGGCCCCCGCTTGACGTATCACCCCGAGACTTTCAGGGTAGGAGCGGACCGGAGCGCCCCAACAAGTTGGAAGCTTTCGCGAAGATTCGTCAACCGGCGCCAACGTTATTGCAAATAGAATGTCGCGGATTTCCTATGGATAATAGGTCCTAACTATAACTATCTACTGGCGACTGCCAGTAGATAATATACATATATATATATATATATATACACACACACATATATATATATATATACACACACATATATATATATTACACACACATATACACATATATACACATATATACACAGATAGATAGATAGATAGATAGATAGATAGATAGATAGATAGATAGATACGGAATCAGCCCACTCTTGATGGCCAATTACAGTGGGGGGAATAGTAGCCTGTGGTGGGTTCAGTGCAGGACCTGGACAAAGGCTAGGGTTCGCGGTTAAACCCCACTACACACAGCCATATTTCTGTGCTGCAGATATTGACTACCTGCAGCGAGCAGTGGGGTAAAGTAAAAGTTAAACTGCATGTATCGTTAGGAATGGTTGCAACATCTTATTGTATATTTTTTTTTAATCTTTGTAATTCACAAAGGTGAAGTTATGGTTAGGAAAGGAAACCTAAAAGCCAATTAAATTTGCCACTTATCGTTAGCTAAACAATCCAGAACTCACACAACAGCCATGCAAACCATAACCATATATGTATGTGAAACTTCCTTCTCTATAACACATCCCATATATATAGATCCATACACACACCAGTCAGACTTTCTGACATCAGATCAGGGTCACAGCGCCATAACGAGGTTGTGTAAATAAACCAGGGGGTAGTAAGTTGAATTGCACAACACTCAGACAAAGAAACAGATTATTCTCATATAGAATCTTATGAAAGGCCTCTGGGAGTTTTGTAAAAAGTAGGCTTTTTTTTTTATGAAGCAAGATAAAATTCTAATAACTGACTGATAAGCCTTTTGAGCAAATATACCACACATTTGTAGAAAATATGGCGAGCAATAAAGGATGGAGACGAGTTTAAGGAAATTAAAATAAATGCCACGGTTGAAAAGGAAATATCAGAAGATATTTCAACAATTGCTTAGCTTCATCAAGCTACAAAAAGAATGATATTTACCTTACCTTAAAATGTGACTCCAATAATGCCCAAAACTGTGAGACTTTCTCATCTCTATTTTTTTACCTTTTTAGTTGTCTAAACATGAATAAAAAAAAGAAATCCTGCAGAATTCTAACTTAAAACATTTACCATTTTAGGAGCACCTGCTGCAGATGGAGCACCAATTATAGAAAGAGGCACCAGCGAACAAATTATAGTTAAGCAGCTACTAGGAAGGAACACAAATGAGAGGAAGCAGGTTATAATTTTAGCCTCTGTCAGTTGAACGCATGAAATACTATCTAGGAAATTGTACACATTATAAAAAAATGTCCAGCTATCAATAATATTAAAATCGAGCAATGAAAACAGATTTTAATACAAAGACTGTACACCAACATACTTGCGATGAACGGATAAAGCTGAGTTCGGCAGGCAGTGACATGAGTTTGCCATTCTGGTATGCAGTTGTGTTAATAGCTGCGGTGTAGTTTATTACAATAGAATCCCCAACTGAAATGAGAATAACATTTGTTTCATGAATATAAACCAGCAAGAATTGGGAATGTCAAAAGGATTGGCTTATGAATGAAAGGGCCTATTGTGTCATTGAAGGAATGATGGATTCAGGCACTCAATCATCATACATGCATTCTGTCACTCATCTTTGCATTCATGCACCCTTTCATCCATCAACTGACTCATTCTTGCATACACACGCGGACACAAATGTAATAAAACACACATAATCAACAACATATGCAAGATTGCACAGAGCTATAGGTATATCAGCTGTAAAGTTATATAAATCTAACATTGGACTGGATGAATAGGGGAATAAAGATATTTATTGTAATATTCTTTCAAACAAGCAATAATACCTAGAAAATTAAATAACTAGCAAAGTATTTTTACAAGTATTAATGCTTGATGAGATCTGGAACATAATGATATAGATATGCATTCCTGTGTAAAAGTAAAATGAATAATACAATATACTTTAAAAAATAAATAGAAAAATAGTTTTAGAGGTTCAGTTAGGGTTCCGTATAACGTTCTCATGTGGGAGCAATGTACTCCTTACTTTGTGAAGTCAGAAGTAAAATAATTTCATAGGAAGTAAAACAAAGCTTGCTTTCTTGACAGGGGGGATCTTAAGCAGTTATAATAAGAAAATGAAACTCTGGACATTTATGAAATACGTGCCTCCTTGCTAGTATAATATGTAATAAATAGAGTCCTCATCCCTCCAATATCCCTCTTCTTGTGAGACATACGGTGCTTTTTTCATGATTTTTATTTTACACCCCTAGTAAATTTGGGTACTATTTAATATTGTGCAAGAATGAAAGGAGCTACCCTTCTGTCTCTCAAGAGAGATGACGTAAACAGAACATTCTAAATAGTCATACAGAATAGAAGGATGTTTTATTGTTTAGAAGCACCAACAATGGCACCCTGACTTTTCCCCTGGCTTCACATTACAACACATAAAATTATCTATAAGTCCAAAAATATTTTAAATATTTGAATGAGCTGCATGAAAAGGTGCAGTATGTTGAGATAACGCCTATGGCAGGGTTGTAGAGGGAGTCTCAATTTGATAGGCGGACGTATCACGGCCGCTGTGGAACCTTTCAAGTAACAAGATAAGTTTGCTACGGAAACATTACAGGCCCCATGAAGTGAAACGTCCTTGCACACTAAGGATCCACTTAAACTATTCTCACAGTGTGAACCACTGAAAAAATCTTCAGTGTCCAAATTCTACACTGAAGCTTGAAAGGTAATTCCCAATACGCGTGTACAAACCCTTCCCCCAACGTTTTGTATCTGCCCACTTGGTGGTACTGCAGACGTACTGAAAATTAAATGTCGAAATCGGCAGGGTGATGTGTCCATGGATTATAAAATCCACAGATGGTGTTTCAGCAACAGTAAAAGGTAACTTCTCTAGTTTTTCTAAGTGTATGTTTCATCTTTGCAATCCATGAGTATCTGCTGTTCTGTAAGGTGGTAAGGGGAAAACAGACTTGTGGCATTAATATGTCACCATGGCACGTGGCCACAATGTAGCATTTGTAGTGTCCAGCTAAACAGCAGAATAGACCTAAGCTGTGACTGCCCATGTTTTAATGTGGACATGTCTTGTTGAATAATGTCTATTGCCGATGACACTATGTTTCCCAAAGAGTATATTCTAGAGGACAAGGTGGTCATTCCATTGTCAACCACTAATACAGCCTTTTCTAAGTTGGCCATGCTGAGAAACCTTCCATATTTTGTTGTATATTGCATACAAGAAGCGTTTTTGATGTGGTTTTTGACAACCTAATAAAAAGTTCTGGAGCTCCAGGTGGTGGGGTGTGTTCAAATCTTTCATCTTAGCTAATCCAAGATATAAAGTTTATTGCACAGTCTTGTTCAGGAAAATCATCTGTTGTGGTGTTAGGCATGCTCTAAAGAAAGCCTCAGTTTCCTGAACCTGTTAGTCTTTTGTCCCCCAAATCAACCCTTTTGCGTAGGTCACTCATGCTCTCTCTCTCAAAAATATACAAGTAATGCACAGAGGCGTTTTCAACTATATTGAACCATTTTGATTCTTGTATAGAATATTTGTGCTGCAATGATCAATAGACAGAAGCAGGTAAAAGTGACTAGCAGTATAAGGATAGTGAACAAAATAAATAGTTCCACCGGCTTGCTAAAACGATGTGTATATATGCAAACACATAAGAACTGTATCTAGCATACTCCTACTATGCATTCCCTAAACTAATTGCCTAGGGTGTGTGTGTGCTCCCTATTGGATGATCCAACCCCCATTACCTGAAGGGAAAGTATGTAGGTCCCCGTCTTGGTCACAGGTTGGACATCGCTTAAGTGGGTCTTTAATTCATTAACATACTCAAGGAAGGCCTTGGAGCTATCCTTTTCTTGCTTCCATTCCTCCCGAGACATATCTAAAAAAGCACGTGGCTTACGGCCAAACAGTAGTTCAAATGGTGAAAAGCCCGTACTCGCTTGTTTTTTACTTCTGATGACAAATAGGGCTAAGGGCAACATCTGATCCAATTTCTAGGCATCTAAGTCTAGAAGTTTCTTAAAAGTAGTATTGAGGGTGGAATCGTAGCACTCCACAAGGCCATCAGTTTGGGGATGGTAAGCAGCTGTTCTTATTTGTTTGAACCCCAGGTTCCCACAAACCTGTTTCAATAGTTTGGACATAAAGGGGGAGCCTTGAACTGTTAATATCTCCCTAGGGAAACCCACACGTGAGAATATTTAAATCATGGCTTTGGTTATTTGGGTAGTGTTGGGATGTCGAAGGGGTATGGCTTCAGGATAGCTGGTGGCGTAGTTCACCATAACTAAAATATACCTATATCCACTCTGAGACGTAATTAATAGTGCAATGATATCCATGCCTACTCGCGAAAAGCAGTGGCGAACTGTGCTGGTAAGCGGTGTGGGGAAGGGCCGGGGTGAGGGGGAACGTGGAAGTGACAGACAGGACAGAGAAAATAAAATAAATAAATAAATAAAACCACTTAGCTGGCGCTCGTCGCATCGCCGAGTCGGCGATGCGGTGAGAGCAAGGCAAGTGGTTTTATTTATTTATTCATTTCATTTTCCCTATTCCGTCATATGTCACTTCCACACCCCCAACCTGCCTCACCATGCTTACCTGCACGAGCCGCGACTGGCGAAAAGGATTCCTCTATGATTGGAAGAGGCCATACAGTTGCTTTTGGGTGTTGGCACCTATTGAGTTCTTGACACACAGAGCACTCACTGCAGTATTGTTTGACTGTCTATAGATGCATGGCCAAAAGAATTTCTCAGGGATAACCTTTTCATTTTTTCCTATTCCAAAGTGGCCTCCAAAGTGATGGCTAGGAGCTTGATACAAAACCTTTTCTTAAAAGGGTCCTGGGACAAGCAACTGGACTGGTCGGTTCTTTCCTACCTTCCTATATAATATCCCATTGTGCTTGAAGAACTGGGTACCTACCACCTGAGAGTCTTCTTCTCTGGCCTATGTCCAAGTTTCGCGGAGTATGGGGTCTTCTCTTTATGAAAACCAAAACTTCAGTTTTATTCAATTTTAGTTTCAGGCAATTTGCCTCCATCCAGGCTGCACCTCCTTTGAGGCACTCTTTAAAGTTGTAAAAGGCGGCCTCCGAATTGTCCTGGAAGAAAAAGAGCAGTTGAGTGTCTTCGGCATACAACACTACCTTTTCACCCTATGTTTCGATCAAATCTGCTAAGGGGGAAATATAGAGGTTGAACAAGAGTGGACTCGGTGATGATCCCTGTGGGACTCCACTCAGCAGCTATTTGGGTGATGAAGAAAAGGGTGTAGAGACACCCGTTGGGATCTGCCACCCAGGAAAGATTTAACACTTGAAAGAGCCTTGCCCTGAATGCCTAGGTGACTGAGCCTGTTCAATAAGATGGAATGGGACACCATGTCAAAGGCCTCTGACAGATCAAGAAGAAGCTCCATGAAATGTGTGCTCTTATCAAGATTCCCTCTAACAAAATCCACAACCTCCAGAGATGTCTCCGTGCTATATCCTGAATGGAGCCCGACTGAGTTTTTGTGGCTTCCACAAAAGTGAACAAATATTGATTAACCAATTTCTCCAGAATTTTGGTGGGGCGGGGAAAGAGATATTGGCTTGTAATTGCGCAAGACACCAGAGTCTTCATTCACCTTTTTAAGGAGCGGCAGAAGTGACACCTGTTACCAAAACATGGGAAAAACACAGGACGTCAGTGAGGTATTCCAGATTTTATTGAGAAAAATGTTGAAGTGCTGGGTCATTAGTCTGAAAATGTGCGGTGAGCAGGCACCATTAGGGGAGCAAGACAGACTTTTTCTAGGTCATTTAGAGAGATTTCTTTAGAGATAGGGGAAATTCGGAGAAATATGACTTGTGACAAGTGGGTGCGCTGGGGAGGGGATTCCCCACACAAACCGGGCTGGAAACTAAATCCCCATTTCGTGTCTCTGGGAAGGTGGAGTAAAGATTTTGAATCTTCTCGTCAAAGAAGACCAAGAGTTTTTCACAAAGTTCAGGCTTAAGGGATGATGGCATTTGGCCCCTTCGGGGGAGACAAAAGAATTCACAATTTTAAACACTTCCATAGAAGAATTAGCCACCGACTCAATATGATGTGCAAAGTATTCTTTCATTGCATTGCGTGATTCTTGTGGAAGCTACTAAGCGCCCGTCTGTAGACTATCTTAGCAGTGGAGTCATAAAATTTCCTCCAATTGCACTCTAATTTTTTGCACAGGCTTTTCTCAGCCCTTAGGGCAGGGGGAGACCAGGGAGCAGAAGGCCTAGATCTTTTTGGCGCATACTTTTTCAAAGGTGCAAGATAGTCTAGAGAGTTAGCAATTCATTTATCGAACAGAGGGATATCAGAGTTGACTATCCTTTGAAGAATCAGTGGGGAAGAGCTGAGGGACTGGTCATAAGATTCTTCCAACAAATTCTGCCATTTCCTTTTCATCTCAGAGAGGGAAGATCCTAATAGGCGGGGAGGGACTCTGAAACATAAATGAAATACTAAAGTGATCAGACCAGATCAAATGCTCCAGATTGTTATCCTATACGCTGGATAAATTAGGAAAAATCAAGTCCAGCATATGACCAGCTCTATAAGTGGGGGCCTGGACATGTTGGGAAAATTCATACCAGCCAGCGTTTGAATAAGCTGGGTAACTGGGACAGAATTTGGATCATCTGCATAAACATTAAAATCTCCCAAGATGGTCAAATTAGCATATTGAAGAGAATATTGTGCAATGCTGTCAAATAGTGCAGTAAAGCAGCTGCTAGGGCAGTCAAGAGGCCTATAAACTAAAAGGCCAGAGAAGGAGAAGGAGGGAGCGAGTTTAAAACTGAAAATAAGACCCTCAATATTTCCACACTGGCTTAGTGGTGAATGCTTCAAATATGTCCCTAAAAATAATAGCCACCCCGCCACCAGCCCTGTTCCTACCGTGGATCATTCGGTGCTCCTCGGTAAAGGACCTCCTCCCACCAGGAGTCCTGGTTCCTCTTGGGTTCATTAATCAGGTTCCGTAGTTCAGAATGGTCAAAATTGACAGAACTGAGGCAAAGTCGGAATTACTCCTACTTTAAGAGCTATGGTGTTCCCACTCTGGTCTTAAAGTGATACTTCCACCACGGGGTAGGTCTTCTTGTCCCCATGTACACACTATGTTTACTACCCAGATCTGTTCCAGGGTTTGTCCGGGTATGATATGGGGTCTCATCACACTTTGCTTGCATCTGTCTAACCCTGGGCGTAGTTTGCGTAGTCGCGCTACGCGAAGTGTACTTTGCACTACGAGTAGCTACGCGAACTGCGTAGTGCGGTAGGGAAATGCTGTCCGCAATGATTACACAGTGCCGGATGCTTGTCCGCAATGTGCAATCATTGCGAACGGCATCATACACAGTGCAAGCGGTCGTTTTCTGCCGCTCGAGTTGATTTGTACTCGAGCGGCAGCTTTCTCAACGCGGACTGGTAGTTTCTCATCGCGAGCGGTCGCGAGCATACGCGACCACTTGCAATGAGAAACCTGACCTCCCGCGTTGAGAATCTCGCCGGGAGGTTTATTTTCCACGCTCGCGATCGGCAACTTGATGTTGCCGATCGCGAACGAGGATAAAGTCTCGCCGGGATGTTGATTTTGCTCGCTCGCGGTCGCCAACTTGACGTTGAGGACCGCGAGCGAGCAAAAAATGCCTGCTACGCTATGTGTTTTTGCACTGTGCTACGTGCGATTCGCGTAGCGCGTAGTTGCGCAAACTACACACACTCCGCGAGCGTAGTGTAGTTTTCCGCCCAGGCCTAATCCTGTGTCCGCTAAGGCGGTTACCGGCTGGCTATTTACCCTTACAATATGATGATAGGAACCCGGACTCACACAGAAGGATGGCTTAGCTAGCCCCATTTCCTTCGGCTCTACCTTCCAAGGACAGTACCAGCCTATGTCTCCTAATCCTCCACAATAGAAGCATTGCAGCCAACTGGCTCCCCCTCCAGCTCCCAGAGGAAGAGATATGGTATCAATCTTCCTTGGGGGTCCCATGTCTAGTGGACTTCTCAGGGCCACCGTTTCTTCTCCTTGAGTAGGTTTCTTCTCAGCCTCCCAGTGTCTCTTGGGCTTGATTATATGCACCACTAGCAATTTCTACTGCTGTATCCAGGGTCAACTGACTGTGCTGTCTGACCCACGTGTGCACAGGGGGATGTAGAGAGGAAAGAAAGTGTTCTAAATGCATCTTCTATAATATCTCTTCTTTAGTGCCAAGCTCCGACTTCAGCCATCTATCAGCCATGTCCTTCACCCCATAATACAAGGCCCGTGGGGTTTTGTATGGTCCTTCTTTAATCTACCTTAGCCTTATTCGATATATAACTCGTCCACAATGACCAGAAGCTCCAGGATGCTGTTCTTTTCGTCTCAGTAAGGGGTGGTACCGCTTGGGATAACGGCTTGGTAGGCCATTTGTAGATCACCAGTCAACAGTGGCCCCAGATATTGCACCCACTGTTCCTATGGCCATCAGGCAGCATGGGCTAATTGTTCATAATTGTTAAAAAAGAAAGCGGGATTGTCTCAAATTGCATACTTTTGAAAGAAGATGGAAGGCAAAAAGGTGTGACCTCTGTTTTCCTAGTGCGTCTGCCAATTTATTAATGACAATGTCTTGTGTCTTTAGCCAATTTGGCAACAAAAGCCTCCATTTCCTCAGATCCCACTTCTGACACCATTTTGTGGAAGGAAGAATGGAAATATAGCTTCGGAGGTTTCTCTGTTTTCCGAATGGTGACTTTTATTGAGAACACCGATGATAAATGAGCCGGAATATTAGAGTTATGGTAAAATTCATGGGCAGTCCATGTTTCATGTAATGTATATCCAGCTTCTTGAATGGTGGAAATGGTGAGGAATACAGTAACTGTGGTCTGATATTCTCCTTTCTTCTCCTAGGGTCTCGGGATGGTCACCACAGGTATCCTCGAGTGAAAATGGAAAAGGTATTGGTAAGTATTAGTAATGATTGTCTATCTTTTCTTTAAACTAATCGGGATGGGGAACCCGTCACAATTCACCCATGACACAACGAGTTAAAGGGCTCCCAGCTCAAAGGGAGGCCAAGGTTAAGCTCCTAATTCTGTGTAGAAGGCTCTCTTTATATAAAACCCAACTTGCAGGCAATATGGGAGGGGTGTCAATCGTGCTTTTTTACCTAGACCGGCACTCATGATTATCACAACAAAAATTAGAAACCCACTAAGTGCAGAAGAATTGAGTAAGGCAAACATATAAATTATAATCACCATGAAGAAGTTAGTGCCAGAAAAGAGAAATAGGTGTGCAAAATAGGGCCCGGGTATTGTAATGCCCACAGGAGGCTTCGCTCGAGTCACTCAACCAAGTAGCCACAACTCTCCTGAGTTGTGGAGTCAAGCAGGCAATGGTTGGCGGCATCCATCAGTCCTCACTCCATTCATTGAGGTCCTCCCCGGCCTCCTCCACGTCTCCTCACTCTCCTGTCACTAGTTTCTTAAGGCTTGCATGGTTTTGGCCTTGTGCGGTCATCTCCAGGGCATCGGTTTCCTTTCTTTGGCACTCCTCATTGTGGTCGACGTCTTACTGGTTGAAAGGGAACGCACATTCCAAGTTCTTCTTCCTGCTTATTAGCCCCATCTCCTCCATGTGCTCCTGTAAAACAGTCTGTCTTCACTTTCGCTGATGGGAGGTACGGTGTCGCCCCTCTTCCCCGCTGATGTTTTGGTTTATTTTCTTTTGCAGGTTGTGCCAGCACGGAACACCCTTATAGGACGGGTCCATGCTCCCGATTCCAGGTGCTTACCCTGAGCAGATGGACCCCTCACTACAGTCAGCTTTAAGAATGTCCCCAAGAAGTCTTTAGTGACAAGACAGCTGTGCTGTCTGGTAGGCTTTGACCTAAATAAGTAGCGAACTCAACAAAATGTGAATTACAAGATCACATCTCCATAAAGACCACCATGGAGAGTACATGCCTCTGACATCTCACACTGTGGGCACCACTATTTGAGAGTAGCGATTCAGCCTGCTAGTGCCATTGTTCAATCACAACACATACTCTGATAGCGGTGTACTGTGGAGCCTGCTTTGAGAAGGTACAAGACACCATATGACAATCAGAGGTAAATAAATGCATTAGTTGTTTTTGGCTGCTAGGCACTATATACTTTGACAATTAAAAGCTTTAAAAAAAAAATTGTCTTGCACGTTGCCATTGACAGCAACATATTAATTGCAAGATAGCAGCAAGGGTGACTAGTGTAGTCATGCCAAAATAATTATTTTAGCATAATATATTTGTTTGCTTGGTTTCTGCCAGAGTCCTTACAAAATAGATATTTGTGAAGTTAAAAGAAATGGAGTATTTTGCCGAGTTTCTGAATTAGCTGCATATGAATGTGTTTTGTTGAAGAAAAATATGATTGCTGTAATTATGCTTTTATCTTTTTCCAACACATCTGAAGAAAAGTGATTTAAATTGTGTTTCAAGGTGTAATCATAAAAAAATGTCTATTCCGTGAGAATACTTGGGAATATACTGATGAAAAATAAGCACAGAAATAAGAAACCTGCAGACCTGATAAGAGTCACAGTTTATTGAATCAAAAACAATACTGTGTGATTAACAACATTCTTGGATAAAACGTTTAGACAAGTTATGCTTGAACGATCAGAATACATTCACTTCAGTAAATCATACCCATGTGTATTACCATAGAAGAATCAGAGGTACAATTTGTTGTCTAACCATTGAAAGCTATTCACCATAGTAAGAAATACACACATGTAGAATTCCAAGAAGTTATCACAATTTCACCTGGTAATATTGCTCTTGTAAAGGTCTGATATCCATTGCCGATGTTCCTGCCATCACTGCCTATAATACTGAAGCCAACTATATCATCACGAATAATAAGATCAGACACACTGGAGGCAGAAGGGGTTGTGTTGCTGTTAGTAGTCTTGATGCTCACAGATGCAGTCTGTGGATCATTCTGGGTATTTACCTGAATAAACAAAGGGTCATTAAAATTTGCTCAATACCATTATCTCTCACCAACATATCATCTTGCATAAAGGTGTCAATGGAGGAACTTTACTATACATTATGAAGCTATCTTTGAGACTGGGGGAACATATAAGGTGCCTGGCTGTATGTCTCACGATTTATTTTCATTTTACAGATCATGATGTTGTTCTTTGATGGACGACTAGGATGTACTTCATGAATCAAAGTCAAGAAGGTTAAGAATAGTAGCAAACAGTCACACAAAAACTGATCATCTGATGTTACACTTTAAGAGATGCATTTTTGCTTCTGGATGTACTGTACCTGCACTTCTTTAGTTAAACAGCGAGGGTGGACAGATTACTTGAGCTTGCTTTGAAGCTAAACTGGTGGTTGATCCAATTATGGGATGCTTAAACATGATGAAGTGATTTATTTATGCTAATGCGGAATCTGTTCATGCTACATACGCACAGCTGAAAAGTGCAATATATATCCTACTATGCTTCATTATTATTATTTTATGTAGCTATTTAAAGGCATTCTATTTATTTTAAAAGAAATGTGTGTAATTCGCATTGAGCAGAGGTAACCGTTAACTTTATAATTTTGAGTGCATCCATTAAAAAATCCTAAATTCTATTTGCAATTATTTCTGCAGCATTTGTTCTGTTAACAATACCATGACCATTAACCTGTGTATCATGTGCTTCCACAATGTTAAAGCCATGGAAACTAGAAGAAAGGCAAAAAAGTAAATTTAGCCTATCTATTCAACTCATCTATTCAAGCAATCCATTTAACCCACAAATGGGACCTCCTGGAACAAAACTAATGGACAAAAATGTATCAACGCAATAATGTGTGGATTATTCTCAACTAAACCTAAGCGTATCTGATCTGGCCATTACAAATCTAAGTGTATCTCCAAACTGACAAAGATTCCAATTTTTATTAAGACATATGATAAGTGTAATTTGGAATATTATGACCATTATGGAAGAAGTATGGTAGAATGACTAGTGGAGGGCCTTGATATGGTGTCTTTTCTGATCTCAAATTTACAATATAATTCAATTTAGTTTTAAGCAGCACTCCGTCAAAAACAAACTTGAAATTACTGCAAATAGAGTGGTTTACTTGAATCTTTTACACTGTAATATAAAAGGTTGCAAGCAGTGTATTTTACTGTTGGCTGTAATGTCCTTTTTGTTCAATTTTGACATTTGTATGATTCTGGTGACCCGGCTAATGATAGCACTAGAGGTCGACAGTTATTATGCTTGAAGTGTAAAAGCAAACCGGTAGTTTGGGAAATGTTCTATGACTCTACTAGTAATAGCTGATATGACTGTTTGTTAACAAGCTAAAATATTTGATAACATCAACGAGTCTCCTGTAATATATTTCAATGAGTGTTTTGTGATGTATTTAACGATTTAGAAATAGGGAATTTAATGTAAACAAATACTACTGAACATATACTTTCTTCCCAACTTGGCCTTCTTCACTCTGACTTCACGACACAAATATTGCCTTGGGCCTTAGATTTTAAAAAGTGGAGTATTTAGTGACAAAATGAATGACTCAACTTGTTATGACTGATCCATAAGTACAGTGAATGAGTGAACTCAGTTGGATAGGTCTTGATGCTATGGCAAAAGGTAGTCGATAATTGGATTAATAATTTGGGATGAAATTCTAATACCAACTTATGTAACACACACTGATTAGGCCAGAAAACTAAGAAAATCACTGCTCAACCCCTGGAAGCAGGCCCAAAATGCAGGCAGTTACTCAGGAAAATGTGTGTCAAGTTCAAGCACTAGAAAACAACATTAAGAACAGACCACAATAAAATCCCCAAAGCAATTGTGAGTTAAATAAAGGAAACCAGACATTTGTATTTTAAATTTTTAAGTCAGGAAGTCTCCATAAACTATAAAGCACCACTGAAAGGCTATGGTTGCATTAAAATGGGACTTAAGCACAATTGCAGGCATATCGTGAAGAAAAAGGAAGTCTAGTGGACTACACCAGTCAATGTTTTACGTGGATGTTTTCAAAATCCTCTAGTACAGCAATACAATATATTTAAGCTGATGAGGGTCCATAGCAGTTGGATTCATCGTCGATGAGCTCTCGCTGAGGCCTTTAGTTTTGATTCCAAAAGATCCAAGTGGACTAAAACTGAGGTTCATGGTCACTGAAGTCACTAATTCTGAGGTACCTATGAACCTGGACCCGGTCTCAAGTATTACTTTCAGATTTAGTCACATTTTCTGGTTCTCAAAACCATCCAGAAGGGCAAGGTTGTAGCTGGGCAGAGCTCCTCGAGACTGGATACTTTGAAAGCAAGGACCAGCTGAAGTGCACTATCCCTTGAATATGTCCCACAAGTTCCTAACTACTTGGAAAGTCTATCCTAGTCAGTCCTATAGCCTCCAGGTTCTCAGAGCAGGCATTTACGCACCAGATCTTCCTCCTGACATGGCTCCCCCAGGGTCCAGGCCCAACTGGTCACCTAGGTTCTCTTCACAGCAGTGAGCCCTTCTGCTTTTTGTGTCCCTATAGCAGCAACAGGAAACCAGCCACATGACTCCTGGTAAGCAGTTCCAGTTCCACGGCGCCTGCAGGAGTCAGGATGGCCTTAGTCTTCTGAAAGTGCCTGGTGTTCCCTTTCGGACAAACCTTATTGAAATCAGCGCACCACCCCAGCCCTAGAGATGGAATTGTTTTTTCACTTCAACTGGGGGCACATCTGTACCTGCTGCCCTCCCAGAGGACTCATCCCTGTAAAATGGTCACTGCTGACAAAACTTTAGCCTCCACGATCCCAAAGGAAGCTCAATTTTTCTCCAAGAGGTCAGTCATTAACAGCCAGTCTGGAATTTGTATTCCAACTGGATGGATGCTGGGAATCATAGTACTCTACTTAATTGAAGCCATTGAACTAACACAAATGGTAACTTGTGAAAGGGCACAGGTGGGGGTCTTGAGTAGTTTGGCAACCTGAGGCACAGACCTGGGGTTAAAAATCACCCTCCAACCCCTGCATGCAAACAGGGATGGCCTGCAGGGGCCTCTTTCGAGCGCTGTCCATTTACATTCCTAACCTGAGCTCCTCCCTCCACAGTCAAGTTTATTAGGATTTAGGAAAGGTCTAGAACATGTGTTTTTAGCATTATAGTAGTTTTAGCCTCTGTCTGTAACTCCTGCTAGGTCCTATCATGCCTTAGTGCTGTTGGGAAAAGTTGTACTTTATGAGTATACAAATGCAAATACTAAAACACCCAGCTCACCGTCAGCCCAGACCACCCCACCACTAGATTCTTTGTCCCTGTGCTTCTGGTTTGAGGAGCTCTGGAAAATAGAGAGGGCTATGGCGGCAAAAACACAGTAGCTTTATTTTAGATTTATATTCAGTGCTAGTGTATTCTAGGAGGATGTTGGGGCTAATGATCTTGATACAATTACAAATTTAGACTGGGCCAGAACAAGTCAAACGAAGCATGTGTGTTAGACATTTTGGAAATTTAGAACGGGCTAAAGGTGGAGGAGGAAAGACTCGTTCATGGAACAGCCTATAGGGGCTATGTATATTTATTAAGTGAAGGGCCCCCTGAGCATGTGGGGGGTCTGAAGCTGGAGCCAGCTGGGTGCAGCTGAGGTCCAGGGACAAAGGGTGCTAAGATATAGGGCTGTAGTATGCACACACCAAAGGATGGACTACAAGGCCATGGCCACAGTGTCTGTTGAGAAGCAAGGGCAGCCTGGGCAAGAAATGGGCCCTGTTGAGGCCTATGGAAATAGGTCAGGAAGTCTATGGGGACAGACGCCTAGGTAAATGGGCTACTGGGTTCAAAGAGGGTGGGGCACCAGCTAAGCAGGGACAGGGTGCTTCGGATGAGCCCTAAGGGAGGGAATGGCTCCAGAGCTCAAATGGGGGAACCGGCTGTTGAGTAGTACTGACTGCTGAGACCAGGTATAGTGTCTGCTGAAGGCAAGACATTGGGCCTGAAGGGCTGGCAAAACAGTCAGCTTAATCTGGGGCAGGTGGTTGCTAAGGCCATGGGATGGGGAGCTGCTGGCTGACTGAGTACTGGAGAAATTAGATGAAGATGCCTGATGAAGGGGGTGAGCTGCTGAGGCCAAGAAGCAGAGCTCGGAGACATTTCAAGCTGAGACAGCTGGGATCTACCTGAAGAGGGCTGTTGAGGCCAAAAAAAAGTCCTGCTGAGGCCCACTGGATGGTGGGGGATTCAACACAAGGGTTAGGGTTTGAGACCTGTGGTCAATAGACTTCTGATTTGGAATGTGAGCTGAAGATGAGGGGTTGTGGGAAACTTTGACAGAGCCACCAGGAATTGGGTGTTTTGGGAGCATTACCAGTAGTGCCATAAACAAGGGGCTGCCTTATTCTATTAAACACCTTCACCTTCCTGTAGTTTTATACTTCTACTCTGAGGTCTGGCAAATCCCCTTCCCCCAACCCTCATTCCTTAAACTGCTAAACCCTTCTAAGCCCTACTTGTATGACAAATGGTGCTTTATTTTATCTGTGCATCTTTTTCTCTGATGTCTCTCAGACAATCCAGGATATCTCCCAAGTTCCACCCCTATGGCAAGAGCATCGCATCATACAGTGAGTGTGACTGGGTGCTGCAGACACCCTCCCACTCACTTCCTGTGGTGCTGTAGCAGGCAGGTGGTGAGCAGGAGGGAGCTGGGGGTAGAGGGTGGGGGAATTCTGTCAGATGATCACTGCAATTAAAGTGCACTCTCCCACAACTGCACAGAGATCACACTGCCATTCACACAACCACACCTACACATTGCCATCAAACCATGAAGGAGGACCACATTGTTTGTGTTCCATACCATATCAGAAAGATTCCGCCTGATCCTGAATTAGAGAAACAGGGGAGAAAGCAATCTCACACAAAAACAAAGTACAAGCATGTAAAACAAAGGGGAGTAATTGTGGTGGCAACATAATTCAGAGTAAGGTGCAAAGCTCTGAGATAGAAAACAAATATACATACATTACAAGAGTCCCAAGCATAGAGCAAGAAGCAGGCCACACACACACAATTAGAGACATGGCAGACAGTTGCTGAACACAAGACAAACTATATACCACGAATGAGGAGGGACAAAGTGCACATCCACGTAAAGATGGGCGAGACGTGCAGCATGCACCTCTTTGGAGAAAGTGACACAAACTACACACTGTCTGAGTGTGAGACGACCACACATCTGCAGCATGTGAGACAATACCGAACCCATTTAGGAGTGCGAGACAGGTCACTGGTTCAAAGGATGAAACAGCCCCTCTATACTCCCTGCGTAAGAGCCCTCCACCCTTATGCAGTATAGATAGAACAAACAAACCACTAACCTACAAACACTAGGGAAGAGAGACAGACTAACACTGAAGAAACAAGCTCAGTGCTGACCCACACCCCTAAGGAAAAGACCACTCTCACCAGAGGGAGAAACACCTCCTCACATTGAAGGAACAAGCTCACTGCCAACACCCCATGGGAAAGATCACTCTTTCCACAGGAAAAGACATCTCCTCACACAAGAGAAACAAGTGAACTCCCAATACCCCAAGGGGAAGGCTGCTCTCGCTAGAGGGGGAGACACCTCCTTACACAGAAGAAATAATCTCTCTGCCAATTCCCACAAGCGAAACACCTCTCTTACCAGAAGAAGAGGCACCTGATAACACAGAACATACATGCTAACTTGCAACCCACACTCCAAAGGGAAAGGCCACTCATTAGAGGTAGAGACACTTCCTCACACAGAAGAAACAAGCTAACTTCCACCCCATCATAGTAAAGACACCGGTCACCACAGGAAGAGATGCCTCCTCACACAGCCGAAACAAGGTCACAACATACCCCCCTCAGAACTCTTCATAAAGGAAGTCCTTCTCAGCTGTCATGAGCAGTGAGACTGATAAGAAGATTCCTTGTTATGGTAAATAAACAAAGCTTCTCTTCTTACTCTCACCCCCTGGCACTGTGGACTCACCCTACACTGGCTCTGCACACGTCTCTCCAAGCCAACTCCACTCCTCATTCTACCAGGGGGTGACCTTCAAGGCTCATTATGGGGTTGGCTGCTGTTCTCTATATGCCCCAACTTGCCCCCTCCACTCACTACCCCACGCCCCTGGGATGTCTCCTCTCTTGTTCCCTTACACGTCTGTTCAGCAATCACTATTTACTAACTTCCTCTCGGCCACCATCCCATATTAATGATATCCTCTACCACTGACAGACATCTGACCCATCATCTTCCTAGATCCAGAGTGTAGAGCAGAGAAACAAGAATTCTGATGAATTCTGACTACCTACCTCACTGTGATATCCCAGCCCCATGTATCTCTTTTGTAAACATGGTCATATGTATTGTAAGATTTGGCTTGATGGTGCAGCTGTTTTCAAAACGTATTGTTACAAATTCTTTATAATATACATAGAGTACTTTGGCTTCTCCCGATGAATACTACTCTCTCACCTCATGCAGTTGGCTATTTTATGTATCAATTCCACCCTCCAGGTAGTGATTTAATTGAAATGCATGCAGGACTATTTTACATTTAAAATGTACACTTACTCATCACATTCTTTAGCTTTATTGTCAGTTCAGAAAAAAGTTCATCCGTCGACCGTTACATCCATTAAATCACAAAATTACAAATCATTATAATCAAGATGATAAAAGCTAATTCAATAACCCTAAATATTTCTGCTACTAGTACATAAAACAATCAGATTGAATTACAAAAATGCATTCAAAGGTCTTAATATAATAAAGTGATATCTCTCCTTGGCCGGATAAATATAATCCCTGTTAAGGATGCACACAAATCAAGTTATTAGTTCTATAAAGTAAAATTAGGCCAAACACTCAACCCTTTAAAACGTCTTAAAAATGGATTAAAATACATACAAACCCGGTCATAAAGTGCTCCCAGGAGACTTACAATACTCCTTTTAATTTCTCTCCCAATCCAGTTAATATGCACAAATCAAATCAGTGTGTTAAATGAATTAACTTTGACAGTTGGTCAATGCACCAGTTTATAAAGAGAAGAAAAAGTGTTGGTGCAAGCACACACACCTGGCGCACGCCCTTGCTGACTTTCAATCACCACATTCATTTCTTTATCTCATACAAGCATTCTATACAGAAATCAATCCGTTTAGTGAATCAATCCAATGCTAATGAATTTCAAATTATCAGCCCTTATAGGCCATATTATTTGGAGGCAACTAGAGATCACAAACACAACCTGGGTGCTAGTATCTGGTTTACATATTCTTAATGCAAAGCAGTACTTTCAGACCCCTATTTGCAAACAGAGTGGTTTAACCCATGTCTGCCTGTTTTTTTTTTTTTGTAGGGACTACAACAAAAAGAGAGAACATGTACCTCTGTTTCATCGGCTCATGAAGGGGAAGTCATACGGTCAGGCTAAGATTCTAACCACAAGGTTTTAAACATGGCCTGGGGTAGTACGCCTAATCTGAACTTAATATATAGACTACACACAAATGGAGATAAAATAAGATTCCTATAGTCCTCAAATCAATACTCCCATTTAATCTTTAAGAACTGGCCCTTAATGTGAACTTCTTTGTGTGTGGTCAGCAGTTTCTCAAGTGCGCAGTACCAATATCTTTCCATTGCTACCCGGTAGCAGAGCTTCCTAATACCGGAGGCATTAGACAATATTCCCCAAGCCCTATGCCAGTTAATAGATTTTTTTCTATATTTGAGACAGGGAATTTTTATTTCCTGGGGATGTAAAATTATGTCCAATAGACCTTCTCTGAAGGTACTCAATTTCTCTGCTGACCAGATTCTTATCCAAAATAAAATAGGGCGCAGTTCTGCAAAACTTGTAATTGATTTCAAACCCAAATCATGCCTTAACGGAATTAATGGAGCACTCTTCAGGAGTTTCAACAGGGCTGTTTTAAAGGTATTTCAACCGTCTCTAAATTGTCCACCCTACAATGCCTCCATAGGTTTGATCTGCAAAGGGCAGCACTCATAGCTTGAGCTCAATATATTTCCAAAGGAGGGGGGACACTGGGTAGGACCCGAGTAAGGAATTTAATTAATGCACTTTTTGTGTGTTTGAGCAGGAGTGTGCTTTTTGCAATATGCTCACGCCAAGTATGCAAATCAGTTATCCTAACTCCAAAGTAATCAAACTCAGTGGCTTTTCCAATATCAATATTAGCCAATCTTATTTTCCCCCTGAATTTTACATGGGGGTGGAATGCCATAAATTTGGTTTTCCCAGAATTAATTTCCAGACCATGCAAGTTACAAAAGTTTAGAAATTCTTCAAGCAAGCTTACCAGGCCTTTCTGAGTTTTAGAGATAAAAAGGCTGACATCCGCAAACAATAATGTTGGAACCTTCTTGCTTGCCAGAACAGGACAGTCATTCTCATACTTCGAAAGTTGGTCAATGCACCAGTTTATAAAGAGAAGAAAAAGTGTTGGTGCAAGCACACACACCTGGCGGCGCACGCCCTTGCTACCTTTCAATCATCACATTCATTTCTTTATCAAAAACATGCATTCTATACAGAAATCAATACGTTTAGTTACTTTTTTCTGGAAGAATCAAGTAAATCAGACTTTAATGTGATAAACAGCATCTGTGCATGCAACACCTCAAAACAGCATTTCTAAATGCCTACCTTTACATCGTTGGCAAATTAATGCCAAACCAAATGGCTTTGTTAATGCTTGTTTTTTTAAAGTAACCAAATCAGATTTGCGATACCGTTTCAAAACATGCGTACCTACAGTACTGTCAATTTGTTGAAAAGTCTTACGCATTCTTTTAGGTGGGAGGTGAACATTACAGTACATTTTAACTGAGGTTGGGCAGAATGGTGCGAACGAGTCCAAAAGTGGAGACAAATGTAAAGCAAATATTTGTGTGATTTAGTAAAAACGAAGTTAAACTCACCACTGCACATTTCTCAAAGGTGAGGCCATGGTCAGATGTTAAAGTCCTTTTGTTTCCACGCTGTAAAAAAATTGTAGCTCAGTAAGTAAAACGAAAGAAGCAAACCACTCTAAATAAAGGAAGGATTCAAATCATGTGTAATGGATTTCTTGACATTTAAAACTATCATGATGAGAATATATCTTACATTTGAGAGGAAACTAAAAATGCATATGATGCACAAAATGTAATACATGCAGTGAAATAGTCGATATGCTTTTCAAATGAAAATAAACAATTTCTGTGACACAAACAATCATTACTTTTCAATATTAATAGACATGACACTGAACATAAACATCATAGTATAATCGAAAAATTCTACATCTCACCTAGTCAAAGACTACTTTGTTTAGTAATACTGTTTTTGCTGCTGCAGGAGCATGAATAATGTCGGTTTATATAGAAATGTTTAAAAAAAGACCAGGTTGTAAATGTAATTGGTAATCAACTTAAAAATGCGACCGACTTTAAAGTAATAAACAAAATAGTGGTTGATGGCAGGATTTTTATAGTTTGAAAGGTAGCAGAATATCAATCCCCGTGAGAGAGTATTGGAGGTGAATCTTCAAGTATGTCCTCCTAGCTAACAGATCAACACAAAAAAATACTTGAGTATTTTATAGTCACCACTGCTAATTTACCGTTCAAACTTAAGAGGATAGGGTCATCAAAAGATATTTGAGAGGTCATCTCACCCTTAATGTATCAAGGCATGTTTCATCATTGGCGACCTTTCACACTGGGGTAGGAACAATACCACTCCATCGGACTCAACCAAGGGAGAAAGATGCCCTGGGTGTTCTTATAAATCTTGTTTCAGGACAAATACTCCGGTCCAGTTTGAGGCAAGCATATTTAAAATTGCTTAGGGGTATACTCAAAGATTTCCTTTATTAGTGAGTACCCCTGGTATCCTTTGAAAACTGGTAATATGGTGAAGTTCAATGATTTACCTGCCCATTTTGGATCTATCAGTTACCAACATGTTTCGACCTATACAACAGCCTAAAAAGGTCTACGGTCTTCTTCTCGGTATCAGGACTCCCTAGTTCTGGTATCCAGTCAAACAATGCAGAAAGAAGGGAATTATTAAAACCCTACCAGTCCCTTGCTCGGATTGGTTAGAACCCAAGTCATATTAAACTACAATCTCACAAAGTGAATGAGAGGCAACACAACCACAGTCAATTCTGTGGAGTAAGAAACAATATTTCAAATAAGCTCGACAAGTCAGTCCATAACTTCCAGTTTTGCTTGAATGTTCTTTTCTTATTCTTTAATTTATTCAGTTATTCTTCCGGACCGCTCTTTGCTGTGATGAACTCCCAGGAAGTTGCTAGGATTACGCAGGGAGTATGCAGAAGTGAGTGTATGGGCTGTGGTCTAGTGTTGCATCATGGCTAAGACTGACGTATTTTTAGGAACTTCCAGGACTCCGGGTTTTCAGAGCGGCGTGAATAGAAATGCAGCGGGCCTGATGGCGTCGCCAAAATAAGTACTCTTGCTGTTTGGATCACTGATGTCCACATGCACAGGGATAGCTTTATTCGAAGGACATATGTTCTGACCGGAAACGTCGGAATCCTTTAACTCTCAAGTGTGTTACAGCATTTATAAGTGTAAAAAGATGGAAGAAGAAAACTGAATAAATTAAAGAATAAAAAAGAACATTCAAGCAAAACTGGATGTTATGGACTAACTTTTCGAGCTTATTTGAACTATTGTTTCATACTCAACAGATTTGACTGTGGTTGTGTTGCCTCTCATTCACTTTGTGACATTGTCTTTAATTCATGACCATGTGGAAGCTGGTCATTTGAGGTGATACAAAAGGGGATGATGGACGGAACGTTTGAGCCAATCAAACACTCACCCCCAGTCAACTGATCTGGGTTTAATCCATCATCATTCTTTAGCTCACTCCACCACCCCAGTTCAGACATGGCCATATGCAAATCAGTCTGATCCTGTGCCTCATGGGAACAGTCCAGCCCGAACTGCCAAGCCATGTCTTCCCTGGACCGGAAACAAGCATCCTAGGACCGGTTTCTGGCATTCCAGCCGTCATCAGCCAGGCTTGCTTGAATCCAGTGGCAAAGTGAGCAAGGGACCCACGTCTGGGCATACCCCGCCAACTTAGGGCGAACAAGCTGATACAAAAGGGGATGATGGACGGAACGTTTGAGCCAATCAAACACTCACCCCCAGTCAACTGATCTGGGTTTAATCCATCATCATTCTTTAGCTCACTCCACCACCCCAGTTCAGACATGGCCAATGCAAATCAGTCTGATCCTGTGCCTCATGGGAACAGTCCAGCCCGAACTGCCAAGCCATGTCTTCCCTGGACCGGAAACAAGCATCTTAGGACCGGTTTCTGGCATTCCAGCCGTCATCAGCCAGGCTTGCTTGAATCCAGTGGCAAAGTGAGCAAGGGACCCACGTCTGGGCATACCCGTTCCGTCCATCATCCCCTTTTGTATCGCTTTGTTCGCCCTAAGTTGGCGGGGGTATGCCCAGACGTGGGTCCCTTGCTCACTTTGCCACTGGATTCAAGCAAGCCTGGCTGATGATGGCTGGAATGCCAGAAACCGGTCCTAGGATGCTTGTTTCCGGTCCAGGGAAGACATGGCTTGGCAGTTCGGGCTGGACTGTTCCCATGAGGCACAGGGTCAGACTGATTTGCATATGGCCATGTCTGAACTGGGGTGGTGGAGTGAGCTAAAGAATGATGATGGATTAAACCCAGATCAGTTGACTGGGGGTGAGTGTTTGATTGGCTCAAACGTTCCGTCCATCATCCCCTTTTGTATCGCTTTGTTCGCCCTAAGTTGGCGGGGGTATGCCCAGACGTGGGTCCCTTGCTCACTTTGCCACTGGATTCAAGCAAGCCTGGCTGATGACGGCTGGAATGCCAGAAACCGGTCCTAGGATGCTTGTTTCCGGTCCAGGGAAGACATGGCTTGGCAGTTCGGGCTGGACTGTTCCCATGAGGCACAGGGTCAGACTGATTTGCATATGGCCATGTCTGAACTGGGGTGGTGGAGTGAGCTAAAGAATGATGATGGATTAAACCCAGATCAGTTGACTGGGGGTGAGTGTTTGATTGGCTCAAACGTTCCGTCCATCATCCCCTTTTGTATCGCTTTGTTCGCCCTAAGTTGGCGGGGGTATGCCCAGACGTGGGTCCCTTGCTCACTTTGCCACTGGATTCAAGCAAGCCTGGCTGATGACGGCTGGAATGCCAGAAACCGGTCCTAGGATGCTTGTTTCCGGTCCAGGGAAGACATGGCTTGGCAGTTCGGGCTGGACTGTTCCCATGAGGCACAGGGTCAGACTGATTTGCATATGGCCATGTCTGAACTGGGGTGGTGGAGTGAGCTAAAGAATGATGATGGATTAAACCCAGATCAGTCGACTGGGGGTGAGTGTTTGATTGGCTCAAACGTTCCGTCCATGATCCCCTTTTGTATCGGGTCATTTGAGGTGGGCAACATTGATGGTGGATAATATAATTTGTGTGTGACTATATTGGGTGGTGCAGTGATTATTTATCTAGCTGCCACTATTTTCTCCGTAGCCATATTAAACTACAAGCCTCATGGTTGAGTGTGGGGGATGTCTCCTTCGTAGTTACACATTCATCTGAAGGTAGACGTTTCCACTGCACCTAGCGGGCCGCCCCACCACTAACGTAATGCAGCAGGAAGCAGAATATCCCTACCGGATTGAGAACAGGACAACAAAATGAAAAGTGAGGTAATGGACAAATCAATCACATCAGTCCACGAACGTGGCTCATAGCAAAGTTCAAAATTACTACAGGGGTGAGAGTTGTCTTTTGTGTAATCCTTTTAGGAAATTCACTCCCTATGCTTCTCTTAAGATTGATGCTTCGTTTAATATTATTCATTGGCCCACTCTTTCATGCTCTCTGAGGTGTTCCGGCCTGCTTTTTTAGTTTGCTTCTTTTCCCTGGCAAGTGTATTGGTATGTCTAATGCTCTTCCATGCTTTGTGCACAACAGAACAGCAAAAAAGCAAAACTGCAATCACGCCTTCTCATGCCGAACACCCAAACTCTGGAGCCAAATTCCTGAAGCAATAAGGACAATTACTAACCTGTTTATCTTCTGTAAAAAGTTCGACTTTCACCTATTTAAGCTCTGTCTTCCATAGCTTCGTTTGAGTCCCATCTAAACATGCAACTAGTATTTTGTACTGTTATTTAATATTCAGATGTTTATTATACCTTTACGGTTACGTGTAAAGTGAAACCCCAGTCAATGGTCAGTGTGTAGGGATTCGCTTCCTGGATTGTACCATGTTTTTATAACAACACTGGTGCCCAATTGGTATAATGCACTATGCACCTTCAAAAGGTTGTAGCCTCACCAGAGAGGCAACAACAGAGCTTGAGTTGTCAATGGCAGAGATGAATAACCTGCCAGTGAGTAGGGGGGATTGGGGCAGTCTATGTCTGTCCTCCTCGGCTGCATTCACCACTTTAGTGATCGTATCTGCTCACTGCAAGAACGAGGCGTAACGAGGATGCACCATTTGTGAAGGAGTGCATTGCCTAGGAGTGGCACATCAGCACCCTGCAGAGCCTTCCAGTCAGTGTCTTGGCCTTTAAAGGGGTCCAATGTTTGATGATAGTGCTCTCAATGCTATTCTCAAGCTTCACACGTGCTAAACATGATGCCGTCCCTTTGGCATGGCTGCCAGGTTGTTACAAGCTGAGCTGGTTGAGGTGCTCACAATGCGTCTGCCTTCAGCTTGGGCCCCACCCATGCAGCATTTCAGCAGTGTGATAAGTAAACAAAGTTTAACGTGGTGCTTTATGTTACTGTGATGTTCATGCCAGGAGCCTCTCTGAAATTCTACTCACTGTCCCTCTTACCCGTCGTCCTTCTGTCCACCGTACTCTTTTGTAAGGCTACCCAGTGTCCCTCTTTGTGTTGCCTCCCTGGTCCCACTGTAATGCTGCTCACTGCCCCTCTTACCCACATCCTTTTTTCACATTGGCCCCTCAGTAAAACGCCCACGGCCCATCTTTTTCTGTCCTCTCCTTAGTGCTCCATATCCCAATTTCCCATGTTCTTCTGTTCCCTTGGTCCCCTGTAAATGTGCCCTTTGTCCCACTACTATTCACTGTGCACTGTCCTCCATCACCTATATTCTACGCTCACTCCTCCTCTTCCCCAAGCTGAGGCATTATTACTCCTCAATGTTATGTATTGCCATCACTCTACCTCTTCCCTATACACTATACATGCTTGTCCTATTTCCTTTCTTGTGCATTTTGACCATTCTTCTTTTTCCTTATACATTGCCTCCACTTTCCCTTTCTTATGTTTTGCTCCCACTCAGTCTTCTTTATGCTTTGCCCCCAATCTACCTCATTCCTATGCACCATCCCAACTCTTCCTTCTCCCTATACCTTGACCTCACTCTCTCTTCCCTGTAAATTTCTCTCATTCTTCCTCTTCTATAGGCCCTAGTCTCGTTGTTCATCTTCCTGACACATTGTCCTTCATATTCACTGTGCATTGTTTTTGCTCTACGTCTTCCCTTCCTTATGCCATCTTTTTGTTTTACACACAGCAAAAAAGTGAATAAAGGTTTGGATTGTTTCTTTGTGTAACAAATTGAAGAAAACAGCTCAGTGGATTGTGCTAATCAACCACTGTCAAGAATGCTTGAAAACTACACAAACTCTGACACAGATTCTTGTTTTTGAAGTAGGCAAAATGATTGAAACTGAGATGGGTAATAATATATCCTCTTAACAAAAGACCAATAGAATATTCTGCTTCCCGTGTAAACATACAATAGGGAAACACTAACTATTCATTGTGCTTCAAGGAGCATCTACTTATTAACTTTAAGATTTTCAAGCAACAGCTCAGAAAGTGTTGATCATGTGTGACTGTCAGACAAAGACCGATATCCCTTAAAGCTGTTAAACAATCTTACTAACATCTTAATGAGATTCCTTTCTTGCATTGAGAAGGATACACCAATAGGTCTTTTGGATTATGGGCTTGTAATCAGTTTGAAACTATTGAATGTGTGCACCCACATCTTAAGTGTGCACCCTTATTCTGGGGTGGAGCCCATCATTAAAGGTTGAATTGCTGGTGTGCAAATGTTCTTTGTTGCTAGACTCCAGATGCGCACTTTTGCATACGCAGTGGCTATCCATATAAATAGATGCCATTGGTTAGCATGCAGAAAAAACAGTGCAGACACCTTTATGGTGCAAGGATCAGGGTATTTTTTAAACTGCCCAGCAATGTACAAGTACCAAGAGTGGGAAGAACAAGCATAGTGGTTAACATAAGTGGGCCTGTACTGAGTGGTAACGTAAGTGGTTACAACTATCTACCATGGCACATATAACATTGTGTGGATGTGTTGCTATTGCTATGCTTATAAAATGTAATATGTATTAAAAAGCGTTGATGGGATATTGATGTGCACTTTTGGGAAGCTTTAAAAGACAGGCAAGCCAACGATAATGGAGGTTCACAGGGCCCGTCCATAAATAGCCATACCATTTGGCAATGAACTCTTTACAAAGCGACTTTAATTATCAACACTAACACATGTAAGTAAAATTCAACTCACTGACTTTCACATTACAAAACCCTGGAGTAAATTTAAAGAAAAATAACTATTGGCAAAGCTAATCAGTCTGCCTGGAAAGTGCTAATTCAGCAAACACGGGCATACACAAATGCTGTTTGCATGCGTTACTAAAGGAAAACCAGACCTACCTGCTTTGTTAATGCTTGTTTCTAGTCCTACTGATTTAGGCTCACAAAAACAGGGTACTAGTCTTCTAAAATGTAACTTGGATATGCACTTAAATGTTATTACAAGAAATATGAGATGAAAGATACACTTGTCTTCTGTATACTAAACCAATGGTATATCCACATAGAGTATATCAAATGGATGCAACTTACAATTTTGTTAAGCTGAAGCTAAGAAAAAAGTGTGTGTGATTCAGTTATGTTGCAAACAGTGAGAAAATAGATACATATACGCAATAAATAAAAAAGAGAATGATTTACCATATCTGTTTATGACGACTATTTTGTAAATATTTAATAGGTCTATGAATCTTGCTTTTTCTTACTTTGTATCTGAAAAAGTTGCTCTTGTCTTATGAATCTTTGCTTCAGATGCAAACTTGAGATGTCCTGCTAATGCTATTATAGCAAATCTTCCTTTTCTGCATGGTCACCCTAGATTTTTATCCTTTTTCTAGACCCTATTTTTCTGGTTTTTGAACTCTATTCACCTTACCCCAGCTAAACAGGAGTAAAGTGGCTATGCTCCTAGGGCTGTAACCAGGAATATATGTTTGGAGGGCATGGCCCAGTGATGACAACTTTGTATTTACACACACAAAGTGGACGATGAATCACCAGAAGTATAAACAAGAATTCAGGCACAACACTGGATTGGTCTATAATATTACTGTAATATTCCCAAAAAAACAAGATTGTACACAATCAACAGACTTGTTTTACTGCAGAGGTTTTAACTTAGACAAAATCATGCCTTTGATATGTGGCATATATAAGATTAATCCTAAAAATAAAATTTGTATTTCCTGCTTGGTGAATTGATGCTTTTATCTATCGCTGAGGTAATTCCAAAAAGAGACATGTAGGCCGTTGAATTCCTTCAATGGAGAAGTGGGTTCCCAGCTGTACATTCCAAATATATGATTGAAATTGCTATAACATTGTGAAAACATTTTGTTTTTACTCTGTGGAAGCTATATATGTATCACAGTCCTGAAGAAGGTGGAATTTATAAGTAAATGCCACTGAAATGAGATGACCAATTACTGTGACATAACCTACCAACACTGAACATTCTTATATTATCAAAAGCAAATTCATGGATACTCAGTGATACGTATGGTAGAGGTGAATATGCTGAAAGACCGATTGATTTGTGGTTGTGTAGTATATGTTCTTTTATTTTATGTATGTGATGTTTTAATGTATTATGAGAAAACATTTTAACTGATTTAAACTATATATATTTAGCATTCTTCTGGCTCTTGGTAGTGTCTCTGTGGATTGTAAGATAGCGTGCATGTGTAGTATATGTGATTAACTTCTGTTATCCACACTGAGTGAAGCATTAACAGAATTGATCTCACCGATAACAACAACATAAAACATCAGGTTCAGTAATTATCAGAAACGAAGGGCAGAGAAATGGTTACGAAAAGATTATGCAATGTGTCAATGGGTTTCAACGCATGCAGTGCATTTTCTAGGATTATGGAATATTCCACCCTCAAAGATTTTTTTAAATGTAGAAATGCTGCCTTTTAATGCACATTGGTCAAATTGAATTGTAATATATAAACATATGTACAAGAGTGCATTTAGAGCATCTTGGGGGATTCTCTATTTGACAAATGGCCGAAAGGTTGTGCGATTCTGCGAGAATCTTCTTCTAACTTAAATTGTAGATATCTGTAATTGGTCAAGATAAAAAGTTTTAAAAAAAGACCTGCACAGGGTATACTCCTACTTTTCATGTCCAACCTACTCCCTCATCACAAAATCTAAGTTTCTATAATCTGGTGTCATCAAAACCCCAAATATGATACAGTTCTAGCATAGAATCTCATGTTCGAGATGCTGCTTCTACAATTAAAATGTTCTTTGCAAAGCCCTCTTCTGCTTCTTGGGTCTATGCTGTTCTATATCAAATATTCAAAATAAACATTTGTATTTCTTCTATAGCTGTTAAAATATCACTGGAAAGGGAAAATATTGTTTTTGCTCTTTATTCTTCAATGTAAAAATATACACAAAGAAAGGCCTGAAGCAGGGAGGCATCATTGCACCCACCTTGTTCAATCTATATGCAGCTGATTTACGTGTGTAACTCCTTGAAGGAAATATCTTTCCACCAAAGCTAGGCCACACCAAATTACCAACATTCAGTATGCGTAGGACTTGGTGCTATTGGACCATACTCTAATTGGCATGAAGAGGGCCTTGGGTATTCAACACTTCTATTACACAAAAGAACTCCCTGTTCACAAATGCTTCAAACACTAAAGTTCTGGTCTTTGGCCAAAGAGCAACAAAAAACGAAGAACAACAGAAAATTATCCCATACTACCACACTAATAGACCAATATTATGTTTAACAATTAGAATCCCCAGTTTCAGACTCCTTCCCACTAAATATGTACGAGTGTGACTATAGATACCCAGTAAAGGACTGGATGTATATAAATCCATAATGCCTGATAGGGTTGATAAATTTGTGAATGATAGGATACCCCAGTAGTAATGTATGAGATTGATTAAGCTGAACTCGGTATATGCAAAATTGTGTTGTATATTTCAAATGTGTAATTTTGTCGTACGCATATTTTGTATAGATGATTGCTGTCATTATCTAAAAGTCCTGAAGAAGATGGTTTATCGAATTTCATCCACCGAAACGCCACGTCGACAACTTCATGCTGTTTAGCAGTTTTTATTTTCTCATTTTATTTTCTCTTTCTATGTTGTTTTTCTGCACATTGTGTATAAAGAGTGAAAAGTCAATATAATTACAATCATACTGTTTTTTAAAGATTCTGTGATCTTCTCAAAATGTCATGTGAATGTATGAAATAAGAGATATAGGAGTCCACATGTATAGTGAATAATCACGGGAAATTTTTGTTTTAAATTGTTTTTAATCATAACGCTATGAATATTTACATGGATTTGATACAATAAACATTTAACACTTTTGCATACATTTGAGTTCAGTGCTGTGAGTCTGAAACTGGGGATTCTAATTGTGAGTATGGAAACATAATATTGGTCCATTAGTGTGGTAGTAGGGGATAATTTTCTGTTCTTTGTTTTAGTGCACCCTGTCCCCTACATTGGAGAGGGTACCTCTCAATATTTGATAACAAAGAGCAACAAAAACATCAATTAGAATGACAGTTGGGCCCCTAAAACAGAAGTATGACATGCAAATTCAACTATTTCGGCGTCTGGCTTTCAGACACAGGCACATAACAAGCAACCAAAACTGCATTTGCCTTAACCAAACTCCACACAAACTACAGAGTCCTATGGCTGAGGGGATCCGAATAGTCATGCGGGCTAAATTGTTACCCACCATAACTTACGGGCATCTCACGTTTCCTGGTATGCTCACAGAGATATTAGAGCGTTGCAATGCAGCTGCATACAGGAAAATATTCGGAGCTGCTAGCCCGTCAGTTGAATTTAGCTAGTCAACTTGGCACCTTGCACTTTGAAATTCCTGATGTACCTCGCCTGAACTGTTAATTCCTGATGCACTTTAAATCCCCTGTGATGCGTGACGCATGGCACTTTGGATTACTTGAACCTTTGCTTCTCATGCTGCTGCTGCTTCTTTTTTGGTACGTCGCCTGAACTGTTTATTCCTGATGCACTTTAAACCCCCTGTGATTCATTTCACATGGAACTTTGGATTATTTGTGCCTTTGCTTCTCATGCTGCTGCTTCTTTTTTGGTGACCCCATATTTCATGAATGCAATTATTTTACCCTTGTGGTTTCTTTCCAACTGATTGGACACATAAAATAAATACTTTGTTTTGTTTTTCAATCACTACATACCACCCATGCTTTCATATGGCTTATGGCATGAGGCACTTTAGATCACTTTGATTCTGGTCTCCCATGTTGCCTTCTCTCACCTACATTGCATGTTCTTAATGATTCCATTTTAACATTAGTACTTCAGCGTGGCTTTTTATTGAACTGTTTGCTAGCAGAAGTCAAACGTACTCGCTGGGACGACGGAAGGCTGCACGAGCAAACACTCGGAAGGCGGTAAAACGGATGGCAACAAATAATAAGGGATAACACTGACACGATTGGGAGAGAAAAACTAACGAAGACAAGGAACTATTTGGGGAAACCGGGATGGAATTACAAACGGTTAAAAGATAACACTAACCATACCGACGAAACAGCCCTGAGGAAGTCGCGGCCACCTGCCATGGGCAACAAAACACGTGTTGGCTAAAAAAAAAAAAAAAAAAAAGAACTAAACAAGAACATATGAGAATAAACCTAACAAATACAAACAAACACAAGAACTGTTGATATCTGTTATTATGTAATACATGTTGACATTAGCGTGTGCTGGGGAAACCAATTTTCCAACTGGGGAGTGGGTGATCTGTCTACCTCAAAGCACCTCACATAAATAAATTCACAACAACTTTCAAGTGTACTTCTGTAGAGCGCCACAGAACCTTCTGCAAACCTCACCCGCACTAGCGTATCAAGTCAAACACTTGATATTTTCTTTGTTTTAATCATTGTATACGTGTCTGTTTTTGATTTGCCCTATGGCACGTGGCACTTTGGAACAGGATACGTTATCTCCTCTTGGCTATGCCATGTTCTCACGCTTACAGTGATTTTACTGCAACATTTTAATGTTGCTTTTAACATACTTATTGTTTGTTTGCATTTTTATGGCACTGTAAAGATTTTAAGTATTCACACAATAAATTTACTTACTTACTTTATTCCTCAAAAAGTTGATCTTTAGGGTTCCAAAATGTTGCTAGGTAAACTGTCTGCTAAATATTTGCTCAGTGACCAGAAGTGCCAACCCCATGAGCACTCTGTGTATGGAGGCAGTAGCTTTGCTATCACTGGATTGAATATAGTTCCTTTTTTGTTTTTTGGCCCATGGCATTTGAAAGGGGACAGGGGTGGCGGGAAAGCACAGTTCATTTAACTTCAGCTGCAGGGAACTTTTTCTGCTACCCCCATACTCAAGTACAAAAGAGGGTGTGGGCCAGACACAACAGCTGCCACAGCTACTTGGATATCTCGGAGTGTGGTGTATCTGGGTCCGGAATTTTCAGGTCTGGAGTTTGAGAACCCAATAGTAGTTGAGAATGAGGGTGCAAGTGTTTCTGTTTCATTTGTGTTATCTTCCAGCAGTTCTGTTAGTCAATTGTACTTGGTATGCTAAGGCTAGACATTTTATTTTTTAACATGAAAACATAAACCACAAAACACAGAATACAAAGTCCTGTTGTCTACACCTTTATCACATGCCCACTTTCACTCCATTCCTGATCATGTTGTAATAAGGAACAAACATGGTTTATCTTGTAGATAACCTGTACATTCTCACACTACCAGGCAACCCAAGCACCAAAGAGAATGTGCTAGTGCCCCAGGGCCACTCCTCAGAACACTGATAAATGGATGTGGCAGTAGTCAAACTGCTTTTGGATAATTGAGTACTATGGGGAGGTGAGGTGTGACCATTGCCAATGCTTACCACAATAGTGGTTGAAATGCGGTCACACAGAACAAAGGATAATCACAGTTGAATGTCTTCAAGGGGACATGGTCAGTCACCACTTAATAAATGCACTCTTAGTTTGATAATGGGGTCAGGGACTCTGCATCATGGTGGGTGTTAGACCTGGCACCATTGGCGTGGGTCTCCCCTGCATATTTTTGCCTTTGCCTCCTGTGTTTTGCTGTGTGTTGGACTCAGTTTTGCTGGTCTAGATGGTGTGGGCACTTTGCCACTGCTGTTCAGTGCCAAAGTGCAAGTGCTCCCTTTGTAAGTTGTTGTTATGGATTGGTGTTTCCATGATTGACTGATTTGATTTACTAGTCAGTCCCTAGTCCAGTGCACTGTGTGTGCCCAGGGCCTGTAAATCAAATGCTGCTAGTGGGCTGCAGCACTGATTGTGCCACCCACATAAGCAGCCTGAAAATGTAACTCTGGCCTGCCATTGCAGAGCCTGTGTGCAGTCTAGTACTGCCATATCGACTTGGCAAGTGTACCCACTTGCCAGGCCCTAACCTTCCCTTTTCTTACATGTTAGTCACCCCTGAGGTAGGCCCAAGGTACCCCTGTGGGCAGGGTGCAGTGTATGTGAAAGGTAGGACATGCCCTGGTGTGTGTGGCATGTCCTGATAGTGAATTACTGCCAATTTTGTTTTCACTATTGCAAGGCTACCTGTCCCGATAGGATAGAATGGTGAGTTTGTTTATAACATCTTATAAACATAACTAATCCCGGGAACAAGGTAGCAGAATAAAGTTTGATATGCCTGAACTCAGACTGTCAAAATGCATCTTTTAGTGAGGGTGATTTTTACATTCTGTGTTTGAAAATAACACTTTTAGAAAGTAGGTATTTTCTTGCTTAGCCATCCAGTGTGCCTCTGCTAGGTTTGTAATTTGCATGTCTGGCTTTTGGATGACAGGGCCTGGGGAGGAGCAGTGGCTCCAGAGAGCCCTATGAGTCAGGGCTGGGCTGAATAGACCTGGGCTGCATTTAGAGTAGGGGGGAGGAGATTTCCTTTCACCTGAATGGGCCTGGTCTGCCTGCTACAATGCTATCTCCACCGCCTGCCAGGAACCGATTTTGTCCAAGCACAGGGCTTCTCTGCCCCCAGAGAACAAAGGATTTTGCTGTATAAAAAGAGGGGCCCAGACTTTTAGATCACTTCTGGAAAATCAAGAGGAACCTTTGCCAAGGAGAAGAGCTGTAGAAACTGGAGGAGGAGTACTTCCCCTTTGCTGTGTGCCAAGGAAAGGAGAAGGACGTGCTGTATGCTCTGTCCCCTGCTTGAGGAAGATCTCCAAGGGCTTGAAGTGGAGCTTGCCCCCTGTTCACGAGGTCTCAGGAACATCAAAGACCTCACCAAGCTTCTGGGCACCATCTCTGGAACCACTGGTTTCAGTTGCCTGGAGAAGAAAAAGGTGCCACTGAGTCCGTCGCAGGATTCCGTGTCCTGAAGGCACCGTAGAGCGCACCGCCTCGTTTCGCAACGCAACCCTGGTCTCATCGACTCAGTCAACGAGCCGCTGCTTGCACCGCGTCCTCTGGGCATCGCACTCCGCACCGCTTCGCTACACACTGCACTGACGTCATCGACTTTGTTGCTGCCCGACTCGAACATTGACCGGCTCCGTCGCCGCATTGTGACCTGCCAGCACTGCATTGAGCACCGCCTCACCCTGCAACGCAAGCCTCGGTCTCACCGACTCAGTCAATGAGCCGCTGCCTGCACCGAGCCGTGAGGACACCGCATGCTTCAACGCTTCCATCTCACATCGTAACCGCGATGGTTGCCCCGGACCGGCTCGTACCATCAAATCGGCCGCAACAACAAAACATACTGTCTCAGAGTCTGTCGGTGCTTTACCTAACCCGTATCGATGCGGTTGGCTAGAATTGTTAGACTCTGTCGTATTCAGTATTGCAGTAGCCCCGGACGGAGCTACAGCGTCGGAGGAACTGTATTTTCACGTTTTTCCTGCAATTTAAAGGTTATTTTGCACAGTAACTATTTTAAGAGTATTGTATGTTGGATTTTTGTCATTTTTGGTCTTGTTGGTTTAGATAAAGTTTGCTTATTTTTCTAAACTGCTGTGGTGTCCATTTGTAGTGTTTTCACTGTGTTACTGTATGCATGCACAAACGCTTTACACACTGCCTCTGAGATACGCCTGTCTGCTCGTGTCAAGCTACCAAGGGGGTGAGCAGGGGTTATTTTAGAAGTGTATCCCCTTTAACCTGACTAGGAAGAAGGGTCCCTACTTGGACAAAGGTGCAAACCTCTGCCAACTAGAGACCCCCATTTCTAACATTGGTGGTCAGCGGTGAGGATTTTGACTTACATTTGTGCCTTACATACAGTGATTGGTGTACACTACTAGCATAGTGCAGACCATTACACAACCACATACTATTACTGAACTCTTCTTTTTCGATTTTCTGCAACTTGAGAACTGCCAATTTTTTCATCATGACTAAGCCAGCATCCATTGCATCTATTGATATTGAATTTGAAGAAGATAGGGTGGAAACCTACACTGTGTCTCAGCTTAAAGCCAGCTTGTTTCTGGACCAGGGAGGACCTGGCTTGGCAGTTCAGTCTGGACTGCTCCCACAAGGAACAGGGTCAAGACTGATTTGCATATGGCTGGGTCCAAACTGGGGTGGTGTGGTGAGCAAAAGAATGATGGATTTAACCCAGATCCTTGTGACTGGGGGTGAATGTTTGCATTGTCCAGCATTCCGTCCATCAATTGTTTCTTTTGCATATGTCGCTCTAAGTGGGAAGTGTATGCCCAGACGTGGGTCCCGTGCTTCCTACACCACTGGATTCAAGCTAGCCTGGCTGATGAAGGGTGATGCCCTGAAACTGGTCCCAGGATGCTTGATTCCGGTCCAGGGAGGACCTGGCTTGGCAGTTCGGGCTGGACTGTTCCCACAAGGAACAGGGTCAAGACTGGTTTGCATATGGCTGGGTCCAAACTGGGGTGGTGTGGTGAGCAAAAGAATGATGGATTTAACCCAGATCCTTGTGACTGGGGGTGAATTTTTGCATTGTCCAGCATTTCATCCATCAATTGTTTCTTTTGTTGTGTGAGGTGTGGCATCTTCCCTTGAATATCACTAAAGCAGAAATCTATCTAGCTATACAGGCCAGCACCGAGGGCCGTGCCCCAGGTCCCGATGGGGTGCCAGTCGATGTATTTAAATCTGCCCCTGAACTATGGGGACCTATCCTGACCAGGGCGTTTAATTCAGCCGCAACAGATAGGATTCCATCTTCATAGGGGGAATCCACCATTGTACCCATATTTAAACAAGCATTGGCATAGCCAATAGGTCTCGCCTTTGGGACCTTATAAGTGTTTAACCATGCAACAGTTAATGTTGTTGCACTAAGGATATTGTGCTGCATAACTAAATACTTATAAGGTCCCGAAAGCGAGACCTATTGGCTATGCCAATGCTTGTTTATGGTTGCCGACTGATTATGGCTGCTTCCACCAAGACTGGGCTGAGTATAATACTGTAATGGGGGGGTGTGGAGGTGCAGTGCTTTTAAACTGTTGGATGGGGCAAAATTGAAAATAGCAGAAAGTTATACTTAGAAGGATACTAATAATACCAAGACTTTTTATATATGTAATACATGCTACAAAACTATAAGTATTTATGCAACACGGACCTAAATGAAGCAGCACATACAAAATATTTATGTTTGTACCTTAGAGGCATATGATTGGCAGGCTATGCAGCAACAGATTAGTAAAAACATGTTTTTGTGTGCCCGGGAAGCACACAATGGGCAGTAGCCGAAAGGTTTTGTACTTTTTCTAACATTTTGTGCTTGGTCGAAAAGTTACACAGTAGAAAAATAATTTGGAATTTAGTTCAAAACTGTGTATGTATGTACCTGGAAAGCACACAATGATCAAAGGCTGAAACCTTTTGTACTTTATTAACATGAGCCGTTTGGCTTAAAAAACAACAACACAGTACACTAAAATGTAACCTTAAAAAACACAGACAAATACTAATCAGCTGCTATTAAACAACTGTATGTTTGTGTTTAAAACGCACAGGATCAGTAGGGGTTGTAACCTTTTGAACTTTATAAACATGCCAGCTAAACAAATATCGGTGTGTGTGCCTGGAAGGAAGAAAATTATCAAAGGCTAAAACCTTTGTACTTTATCAACATAACACGCTAGGCTATAAAACAACACCACAGTACAATAAAATGTAATCTGGAAAAAGCGGAAAGACTGTAAGCAACTGCTAATAAAAACGTGTGTTTTTGTTTAGAAGGCATACGATAAGCAGGGGGCTGTAACCTTGTACATTTTATAAACATCAAACGTTTAACTAAAAATGTTGATCGAAAAAAAAAAATGTAATCAGCAATAATATAAAAAAAAGGACGCTAAGGCAGGCACTAACTTAGCAAAAAAAGAAAAACAACGTGTTTTAGCGTGGTGTAAATTAAAATGTTTAGAAACTGCAGTTTAGGGGAATTGCCTGCCTCTACTTTAATATCTGTATAAATTTGGCAAGGAACACGTTCATTTGTCATAAATGTATGCCTTGTAGCCATACAATTAACTAAAGCTTAAACGTTTGCCACTTTATAAACAATTTAGCAGCATAAAGTATGTACATTGTTATGCTGCACAGGTGAAGTAGTGCCTATTGGATGTTGATATACATGTGTACAATACGTGCTCATTAATTGTTTGGCCTTTTTGCTGAGCATACCAAGTAATCCGGACTGTAAAAATGTTCAGATTATTTGCTTGTTAACTTTTTGGCCTCTCTGCTGAGCGCACCAAGTAATGCGGCCTTTTTTTTTTTTTTTGCGCTGACACCAGATTGAGTATAACACTGTAAAAGGGGGCGCAGTCGGATGTTCATATAGCTGGTTACAATACCTGCTCATTCACTCTTTGGCCTCTCTGCTGAGCGCACCAAGTCATGCAAAATGCTCTGTTTGCTTACGCAGAGACCGGACTGCTTATAGCACTGTATAGGGGGAGAGGGTTGGGGGAGGCGGTACTAATAACCAAACTGTCCAATTAATTTAAATTTAAAATAACAGATGATCGCGCATTCGGCATAAATTTGTGCCTTGGACGCACACAAACGGCAATGGTGAAACATTTCACACTTTATAAACAATGTAGCAGCATAAAGTGTGCACATTGTTATGGTGCATTGGTGAAGCGGTGCCTATAGGTTGTTGCTATCAGAGTTAAAAATACCTGCTTATTTACTCCTTGGCCTCTTAGGTGAATGAACGCAATGATCCGGACTGTAAAGGGGTTCTTACTATTTGCTTATTTACTCTTTGGCCTCTTTGCTCAGCGCACCAAGTGATGCGGAATGGAAAGGTGTTCACAATATTTGTTCGTTAACTTCTTGGCCTTTGTGCTGAGCGCACCAACTGATGCGAACTGTTATCTTAGTTTATGCTAAGATCGGGCTAAGTATAGCATAGTAAAGGGAGGAAGGGGGGCAGTATTAGTATCCAAACTGCCCAATTTACGAACATTTACATTAACGGATGTTGCAGCATACAGTGTGTACATTGTTGTGCTGCATGGGTGAAGCAGTGCCTATGAGATGTTGATATAGGTGTTTAAAGTACCTGCTCATTTACTCTTTGGCCTCTTTGCTGAGCGCACCAAGTGATGCGGGCTGTTTTGTTTGCTTACGCTGACATCCGATTGAGTAAAACACTGTAAAAGGGGCGCAGTCGGATGCCTATATAGCTGCTTAAAATACCTGCTCACTAACTCTATGGCCTTTTTACTGAGCGCACAGAGTGATGTGGAGTGTAAAGGTGTTCAAAATATTTTCTCATTAACATTTTGGCCTTTGTGCTGAGCGCACCAAAAGATGCGGACTGTTACCTTAGCTTACGCTAAAACCGGGCAAAGTATAGCATTTAAAGGGGGAGGGAGCACAGTACTAGTGTCCAAACAGTCCAATTTACCAACATTTTTAGTAACGAAGATTGTACTTAAAGGCACACAATCCTCAGTGGCTACAACGTTTGACACTTAATGAACATTATGTGTTAAATGTTAAAACAGTAAACTTTTTGCCTCCTTGCTAAACATATGAAATAATCCGGACTATAAAGGGGTTCTGACACTTTGCTTATTAACTCTTTGGCTTCTGTGCTAAGCGCACCAAGTGATGCGAAATGTTCTGTTTGCTTACGAAGAGACTGGACGGCTTATAGCACAGTAAAAGGGGAGGAGGAGAGGGCCAGAACTAGTGGCCAAACTGCCAAATAAACTAAAATTTAAAGTAACGGATGATCGCGCATTCGACATAAATTTGTGCCTTGGAGGCACATAATTGGCAATGGAGAAACACAGCGAAAAAGCAAGCCTTGTAGTTAACAGCAACAATACAGCCTTGTTAACATATACATGGTATTTTATAAACCTGTGAAGTAGTTACCTTGGGATCCAAGAAGACGGACGCCAAGCTGTGCCCGTAAAGCACACAATGTGAAGAAGACCTGCGAAGTACTTGGGTGCGGCTTTAACACCAAGCCAAGCAGCAAGGGTGCAATGATGTGTTTGTATTGTAGAAGAGAAGCACACAATCAAAAGGAGGCCTGTGAATTCCTTGGCTGTGGCTACAACAAAATGGACGTTAAGGCAGACACTAACGTAGTTAAAAAAAAAAAATGTTTGTGTGTTTAGGAAGCATTCGAAGGGCAACGTGAGTTTATTTGGGTGTTTTAGAGACTCTTTTTGCAGGTTCTCAGCAGCCAGAAATCAAACGCACGACATTGCCCCCCACCTAAACCATTGCTCAGATACCAACACCGGAAACCTAAGGTAGGGAGGAGCAGGCTGCATGTGCGCCGTTGGCTATGCTGAGCGCACGAACTGATGCAGGCTGTTTTGTTTGCTTACACTAACAGCAGATTGAGTACACTGTAAACAAGAAAAGCTCGTGCGTCGTGGCTGGCCTTTGGATGAGTACGCGCGGCAGACATGTGTTTCCACTTATCGCGCCCGCGTCTGGGCACGATAATTGGAAACACATGTTTGCCGCGCGTACCCATCTCAAAAAGGCCAGCCACGACGCACGAGCGTTTCTTGGACTGCTTTGAAAACTCACTTACATTAAGTCTTCGCCTCTAAGCAGCGCTTGCGCGCTACTCTAGGCTCGACCTAAAAAGGGGATAAAGCAGATCCCAAAAACTATCGCCCTATTTCTCTCCTAGACACCTCCTTGAAAGTAATGAGTAGGGTCTTGCTATTAAGACTGGAGGAATGGGCGCAAGAGCATTTTATTCTATCCCTGGTGCAGTTTGGGTTCAGAAAACGGCTTGGGACTATCGAGCAATGTATCAATTTAGAGCTCCTTATTGGCAAATATACTAGGGCCAAGGCAGGCACACTCTGTCTATGCTTTGCTGATTTAAGTATCACTTTTGATCTGGTCGACCATAACTTACTCTGGCCAACCTTGATCTCCATGGGAGCACCTAAGCCAATTGTTGGGTTTCCCTTCCGTTTGTATGAGAACTTAACCCGCCAAGTCCGTTTTGGGCCCCGGGGGGAATGCTCAACTAAATTTAAAGTGGGGCGAGGTATACGGCAGGGGTGCGTGCTAGCGCCAATATTATTTTCCCTTTTTATCATTGGGGTATATAACCACTTACAGATGATCCAGGCGGATGCCCTTCGGGTGGCTGGTCGCTCAATACCTGTATTGTTATATGCTGATGATGCTGTATTATTAGCGCGGACCCCGGTGGGCCTTCAGAGACTGATGAAAACTTTAGCAGACTTTATGATGCAAAAGAAAATGGTAATTAACAAATCTAAAACATTTACCATGGTCTGTGGGCCCAAACGCAAACCCTGCAAATCGTTCTTTATTGATAACATCCCAATTACCCCAACTCATTCTGTTATTTGGGTATTTTATTTACGGGCAATGGCTCATGGTCTCAACATGTTTTAAACACTAGAGCTAAAATGAGTAGGGCATCCCAAAGGATTTTTAATTTTTTTTTTTTTTTTTTAAAAGGAGTGAGCACAGCCCTTATGGGTCAGGCCTCTGGGGTTAAGCAAACAGCATGGCCCTGCAAATAGTAGAAAATTGCTTTCTAAAACGTTTGTTATACCTACCCTCCTCTGCATCAAATACTTTTGCACATCTTGAGGTGGGACTAAAGTTTTTAGAGGGTCTTTTATTGGTTAGACCGTTGTTATTGTGGGCTTCACTATGGGACAAGGAAGAAACTGCTTTTACTAGATCAATTATTTTAGATTGTTTAACCTTCAATGATGTATTAAGTATTCCCTGGCTATTGCATCTTAATTCTTCCCTCGTAAGGTTGTTTAATACATCTATCTGGTCGGACCCCACAAAAGTATCGTCTCTTACCAAGAAAAGTATCAAAGAAACCTTTCTTCAACATAGACTGGATTGTCGATCGATGGACGCAGGGCTCGAGTCGGGGGTACACGCAGGTACACGGCGTCCCCTCACTCTTTTCACAGGGTGGAAGCCGTCCCCCCTGCCAAGAACTTGGGCCCCACGGGGCGTGGATGAAAAAGGAAACCGTTCGTGTAAGCGGTATTGTCCTAATTGCAGTAATATGACACGGCGTTCATTTGCCGTCCTGAGACTTTAAAACACAAATCGGCGAAGGACTGGGTTAATCGCGCAGCATTCACGGCGATTCTTTGCTATCTAGTGTGGTTATTCGATTTAGCCGCGGGGCAGCTTCCTCTAGTAATGCAGAGCCCCCAGCTTTCCCAGAGTCTTGCGTGAGTAGTTCCCTATGTCCAGGTTTTTACTTTATATACGATGTCTTTATTTGCGCATTTTCTAATGGGATAAGCAGGACTACAAGTTCCAGAATACAGAGTAAAAACTTGGACTGGACGTAGGAAACGTGCGAGCTCTGCTTTTCATGACGTCATGAGGTCATTTGCATATTGTCAGTCCCCCCACTTCTTTTTATAGGACGTGTGCCCTGGATGGACGAATGGAATAAATCAACGGTCACCTTGTATAAATTCTTGAATTTGGAGGAGGGGGAAAATAATTATTTATCTTATGTGACCAATGTGCAGCATTGTTTCGTGCTGGTAAGAATGAGATGTTGTATTGTGCACCATCTAGTTGCTTTCCCAACTATGAAGTCCCGTCCGCCTGATATGGCTCTTTGCCCCTGTGATAACCGAAGCGAACAAAGCACATTGCACTTTCTATTGTTTTGAAAATTTTATCAGAATTTAAGGTGTTTTTATCTTAAACCACTGTTTTTTGCACAGAACATTAGGTCGCACAAAGTAGCAATGATATTTCTGGCAACATTAGGTGATTCTTCTACATGCTATGATGTAGCTCTATTTATTTTGAAATCGATCAATGCAAGGAAAAGTATCATGCTATAGTGCAACAAATGAAATGAATTTTACAATTGGAATTGTATGCTGTATCAATTGTTTGAACTGTTATAGATGCGCTATTTTGTTTGTACTTTTATGGCTGTTTTTTCGAAAGCCGAATAAAGATTTTGAAATAAAATGAAAGGGTGTGCTTTGTCCTTAAAAGGGTAGTACAAAAATTGGTTTAACCAAATTGGTCTATTATCTTGTAAGGTCACTGTAAGTGGTATAGAAAATGTATTTATGGCGTGGAAGATAACTGTCATATGTGCACTGCAGTGTGTATTTACATCATAAACATTTATGACAACAAGATATGTCTTCCTGGAACACTATGGTTTGTCTGGGCTGCAGTTCAAATGCACTGCAGTGCAGTGAATAAGGGCAGAAAAAAGGGTTATGTCAAGCAGGAAATGCCTATTTTATATATTTATAACTGACTCGTAAAGTGTGCCTGTAAGCCCACATGGGCAGGTGCAAATATATAAAAATATGGCACACTACATATTGGGGTTAATGTGTTCTCAAAGGTAGTTAAACACTCAACAAATGTCTCTGTGCTAAATTTTTCCCAAGCAGGCCAAGAAGGGATTACAAACTTTATTTCTACCTGGGAAAGTGCTTCAAAATAATTTCTTACTTAATTTTCAAAATCTGACAAAATGGTGTAATCCGTTTTTTGACAATTTACAGGGAAATTTTACTTTTTGAAAATGTACTTTGCTTTTTTGAGCCAAGGCTGATGGTATAGACTAGCTATTTAGAAGTGCTGGCAGAATAAGGAGCAGCTTTAGAACTGAGATGATTAGGAGATGCTCTCATTGGCATCCCCTATCCATTCCTAGGACCCTCTTAGACAGCCAAGCTCCAGTCACAATAGAGGACTGGCCCAGTGTTGACCCCGTCAGGTGGGAGGAGAGCTCATCTAAATATGAGAGTGGCTAAAGAGATGAAGATGGCTAGGCTGGTGACCGAAGGGTTCTCCCGTGTTAAAAGAGGTGTTAAAAGAGGTGTTCTTTGTGATTTTACAGCAAGGCGAAGAGGAAGTGCTGCAAAAAGAGTTGGGAGGGACTGTGAGAAAATATTTATGAATGGGTGGATGAATTACTCCAGTTACTAGCTAGTGCACAGGATAAACCTGGCACTTCAACCATTACCTCCTGAGGAATGTCCTGATAAGAATCCACTTAAAGAAGAAGGCCATGCTGGAAGTAGGTTCCTGGCTTCTGCTGGATGAAGAGGGCTTATTTAAGGATTCAAGAAATCTGAGACTCCAGAAACCTGCTTGTATCCAGGGATAGAAACTGGTTTTCAAAGCTCTAGTGGTTGTCCTCCTATTGTGCCTGTTTCAAGGAGCAAAATGCAGAATAGGGCTCACTTATGAATACAAGCCCTCCTGAGTCCAGATTGGTGGCTCAGTGGACTAATGCATCCACTCAAGAAATCTGTGTTTGAACTCCTGGTCAAAGGTTCGAATCCCGGCAGGCCTACTCAACCTTTCAACCTTGTGAGGTTGCTAAAAGGGGTATCACTGAGGTGGGTAACAAACATTTCACTCAACCCCCCTCCTTAATGACTTTACTTTCTCTGACACAGTTATTTGCATTGTGACTGTTGAGAAATATGTACTCCATTTTTTTCACACCTTATAGTATCATGCAATGACAGGGTTCATTGGGCAGAAAAGCAGCCTTATATTTCAAGTGTTTAAACAACAGCAACTTGCCTTTCAAACATGGCTTGCATGATAGCAAATCCTATTGCACCCCCTCAGGTACCTGGGCATGCCAGTGCTACTGTAATGCTTGCAATCTACTCATGCTGTTCACTTCCGCTTCAGGACTATTGTTGATAACTCTAGGTGTGTATGATTTGCTACCCACTCTTTCATACAAGAAGCCATCATTGAGGACTGAAGGTGTAGTTCAAACACAGGTGTTAGTTTCCTCTTTATCTTTCTGCTCGGTTTACATGATTTATTATAATCCCACAACAAAAGGAGAAAGTTCCCTTTCACTGTTGACCTCCTCTGGTTCTATTCACTAATTTTGTGCATTTGTCATTCTTCGTATACTGGATTTCAGACCTACTTTGATACTTTGATTTCTAACAGTGTCCTGGAGGACCTGCACTTCTTTTCACTGGACATAGCCTCTACAATGAACACCATTGTCTCAAGTCCCAATGCACTGCGGTTTAACTGCGTACCAGCTTTTTGGGGACATTATAATGCAGGCGCCTGTGTAGAAATTCCATCCTTGATTCTTTAATTCACACTCTTTCAGAGCCCCATCCTATAGGTATAGGGGATGGAGTCAAGGAGGGCTAATGTGTACAACAGGAAAACACAGATTTGCTACTGGAATTCAGAAGCATTCAAAATCAGACTTCAAACTACTAAAGCAAAATGACTCATCAAGCCACATGGGTCATGCCACCAGGGTCATAGGTCGTTATGAATTGCCCGACAACCATCAAAAACCAGCCTTAGACAACATTCCTACTGGACAGTGAAATTTGTTAAATATGACTGTTTATTACACAAAGCCTTCCTACTTTTGCAACATAAGACATGCTTCTTGGCATCCACAGGCACTTATATTCCATATGATAACTTGTAGATACACTGTGGCAGACTTTGGGGTAAGTTGTAGGTTGAGTATATGAACACCTGCAGATGCCCACTGGGTGTAGAGACAAGCCTGGCCACCAAAGGTATTTTGCTGCCTTACTTCTTGATCTTTCTCAGTCTACTTTGCAAACGTTATTGACCATACAATAAACCATTACAATCATGAAACCCCTCCAAGGTGGCAGTATGTACCAGGGTTGAAGCTCCCAGGTGTACCAAATAAAATTAATAAGGTTTGGTGACAACTACAGATTCTAGACACATGATTTTGAAACATTTCATTCTAATCAAATATAGAAAAGCTATAAACAAGACATCATTTAATCATTCATTAAAGTAAGTATGCATTAACAATATATATATATATATATATATATATATATATATAACGTCTGACCGGTTGGTTGTTTATGATGGACTCTCGTTTGACCACAATCTTCTTCGTCCAAAATTGAATATTACTTAAGAGTGAATGGCTCCAAATTCTGTCTGATGCTGCAGATGTCAGTGGTAGATGTAGAACTTCGGTGCATTGCCTCTTCCTAACAAAATTCAGTACAATTATAAAATAAATGAAACACATAAGAAAAAGTTTGGTAATAAGCAGGAAGCCAAATCCAATTCATTTCCAAGTTGTACAAATAATGCATTGTAAAACAAAGCAGTAGGATGGGCAAACATTTCAGGCTGGAGTATTTCACAATCATAAAGAATGAAGTGAATTATAGGCGTGCTCTCAGTACGTGTCTGCCACCAGCGTTAAGGTAAAAGGTGTGCATTTTAAGATTGGTAAATTAATTGGCTACTCAAAATATACTTGTACAGCTTTGTGTGATCTGAATTTCTATATAAATGCACATGCAAAGTTGGGTATGTAAAATAATTTTTGATCTTTCAGTTTGAATTACACTTTTATCTACTTACTTTCCAATGTTTTTTTCTATGACAAGTCTAGCGATCAAGTACAACGCAATAATGGTGGGAGATAGGTACAGCTACTGGCCGGAACACCCCTCTGATAAATGCTCTTCCACAAATAAAAGATGGTATGGCTACTCATGGTCAATATGCTCTGTTCCTCTGAGCTAATACAAGAGAAAGAAACTCCTGTTCTGTTTACTATTCTCCTTTGTACCGCCTTCTTCCCTGACTGAGTGACTCAATATTGTGAGGAGGTTATTGTTATGGTATTGCTCTTCTAGCTGGTTACTGCACGCTGAGCTGCTCTAGGTCTCCCTTCTTTTTAGCTGTTCTTGCTCCCTGCAGTGGCTTGGACCAATGTGTGGTACTCCGCTTCTGTTAATTAGTGACTATGAGCAGCAGCTTGGCACTCTATCTTTAGTGGTGACTAAGACAATATGTCTCTACTCACAGATGTACCCAAGACTAATCTGTTAAAATGTAAAATCTGAGTCCCTTGTTTTTAGGTCTCGCCTAGCGTGGCAGCGCATGCGCTGCTCGCTCGGTGAGATTTATTGCTAAGGAGGACTTTCAGAAGAGGGTTTGAAGCCCCGCCCCTCATTTCCATTGGCTGGCGTCACCGTTTATGCTAAACGGTGGCCTGCCATTGGAAATGAGGGTGTTTGGTTCACGCCCTTTCGCCTCCGATCCGGACTCGGTGGCCTGCTTTGCTGCTGTCGCAAAGCAGTTTCTTATCTTTATGGGGCCATGTGTTTCTAATTAGAAACACATGGCCCCATAAAGACAAGAGATCGATGCTTGTTAAAGAGATGCGTTCTCCTCCTAACCGTTATCCCCTACACAGGGTCTTCCGTGGCTCTATTAAACAGCCATAGTCGCCATGACTACCCCAGGACACAAACCTCTACCAGAGAGGAGGGGCAGAGGTGGTGAACCGCCGACAAAGGGCACGAAAGACCATTGTGGCTGTAGGAGAGCGGAGGTCCCCTCAGCCCTTGCGCAGGCCAGTGACTCTGGGGATGGGCTGGGTGACTCGCCCCATCTGGGCCTGCCTTTGTCCCCGAGGGGGAGGAATCAGGGGGCTGGCTGACAGAGGCAGGGGTGTCACCATGTGATCCCAGCGGCACAGCTGTTACATGCACAGCATCCTCCCGGCCCCCACCAGCTCGCAGCGCTTGGGAGACGAGGCAGCAGCGCGCGCCTAGAGAGGAATGCAAAAATGGCCAGGGGCAAGGGGGCAACTTTACAGAGCCTGTCACAACTGTTTGCTCTGCTCCACTTTGCGACGAGAGGGCTGCACGCCATAGAAACAGGTACGTGCCGGCCCCAGGGCTGTTTAGAACTGTATATGTCCTGCCCCCCGCCCCCCTTTTAACACCGTACCTGTCATTAATTGGAGTGCACCGAAAGCTGTGAGTGTTAGCGCTCTGCCGTTACCGAGGAATTTACACCAACCTCTTTACCTTAGAGCAACAACTTGTTCCCAGACTCGAAGTTAAAGGATCAACGTATCCCTCCCTGATTGACCGTACAGAACAACGTATTCACAAACTAACTTTACACCTGTGTTTGCCTGAAGAAAGAAAGAGTGAGACACACCGTGTGAGCATGTGCACCTTCTCCGTGTGATCTTGGTTTCCCATGCATAGCTCTGCAGACACTGTCACACTGCTAGTCTCACTCTGTCTGCCCGCGGAAGGAGTTCTGAAGCGTAACAATCAATGGCCCGTCTGAAGACTGTGCCCTGCTCTGAAGGTGAAATGTGCACCCCGAGGCATCACTGTGGAGACCTTAAGGACCGTGAGATCAGTCTACGTGCAGAGGGAAGCCCAAAGCAGGGTGCGAATATACTGTGTGCAGGTCTGTGGACCCTGTCCACACCAGCTCCTGCCCCGAGGATGCAGAAGTGCTGTGAGGCCTCAGCAGCTCTGCCTTTCACCTGCACAGCGATCTCAACGCAGACAGTGCAGGCCTCAGCAGCTCCGCCTTTCACCTGCGCAGCGATCTCGACGCAGACAGTGCAAGCCTCAGAAGCTCCGCCTTTCACCTACGCAGAGATCTCGACGCAGACAATGTTCACCTGGGCAGAGATCTCGACGCAGACACTGCAGGCCTCAGCAGCTCCGCCGACACTGCCGGCCTCAGCAGCTCCGCCTTTCACCGGCACCGCGACGCAGACCGTGCAGGGCTTAGCAGCTCCGCCTTTCACCTGCGCTGAGACCTCAACGCAGACCGTGCAGGCCTCAGCAGCTCCGCCTTTCACCTCCGCCGAGATCTCGACGCTGAACTGTCCCTTTCTCGAACACCGCTTTCTTGGTCGGGGCACAGCGCCTCTCCCTGTGTCACAGCAGAGCAGAGGCCATTATACCGAACTAGTACCCCGGTAAGTTCAGCCTACAGCTTCGCAGGAAATCATGATTTTACTAGAACGGGAACTGTGAAGCATTTAAATAAATACAAATAAAATCATATAATGTGAGCTGTTCATTTTTGGGAAAATCCTAGTCATATAATGTGAGCAGTTCATTTTGTAGACGGAAACACACGTTCGAGCATTTCCACCTGTGTTTGTCTAAAGAAAGAAAGAGTGAGTGAGACACACCGTGTGAGCGTGTGCACCTTCTCCGTGTGATCTTGGTTCCCCATGCATAGCTCTGCAGACACTGTCACACTGCTAGTCACTCTCTGTCTGCCCGCAGAAGGAGTCCTGAAGCGTAACACGCAACGGCCCGTCTGAAGACTGTGCCCTGCTCTGAAGGTGAAATGTGCACCCCGAAGCATCACTGTGGAGACCTTAAGGACCGTGAGAGCAGTCTCCGTGCAGAGGGAAGCCCAAAGCAGGGTGCAAATAGACTGTGTGCAGGTCTGTGGACCCTGTCCACACCAGCTCCTGCCCCGAAGATGCAGAAGTGCTGTGAGGCCTCAGCAGCTCCGCCTTTCACCTGCGCAGCGATCTCGACGCAGACAGTGCATGCCTCAGCAGCTCCGCCTTTCACCTGCACAGCGATCTCGACGCAGACAGTGCATGCCTCAGCAGCTCCGCCTTTCACCTGCACAGAGATCTCGACGCAGACAATGTTCACCTGGGCAGAGATCTCGTCGCAGACACTGCAGGCCTCAGCAGCTCCGCCGACACTGCAGGCCTCAGCAGCTCTGCCTTTCACCTGCGCCGAGATCTCGACGCAGACACTGCACACCTCAGCAGCTCCGCCTTTCACCACCGCCGAGATCTCGACGCTGAACTGTCCCTTTCTCGAACACTGCTCTCTTGGTCGGGGCACAGCGCCTCTCTCTGTGTCAGAGCAGAGGCCATTATACCGAACTAGTACCCCGGTAAGTTCAGCCTACAGCATCGCAGGAAATCATGATTTTACTAGAACGGGAACTGTGAAGCATTAAAATAAAATCATATAATGTGAGCTGTTCATTTTTGGGAAAATCCTAGTCATATAATGTGAGCAGTTAATTTTTTGGAAATCCTAGATGCACACTATCCAATCATTGCCCACGTGTTATATGTACGGTATTGTTTGGAGTCCTTTTTAGTATCATGCCCGGGCCTTTACAGACTCTTAAATCAAGAAATGACCGTTATTGTTTTATAGGAAAGGTGACCCCCCTACTCCCACCCCTCTCTCAAGCATGATTCCCTCCTGTTTTGAGGCCCAGACAAGTCCATTTTCCTCTCAGCGACCACCCACGGAGCAACGACTGGCCACCCAAAGCGGCGGGGCTGAATGACAATCTGTCTCAGGTCACACGCTGGTAGACGGCTCTCGGGCGTGGCTGCACAACTTGTGGCCTCAAAGAGCTGCTGTGCTCCATTAAACTATTCTTGTGGCTGTACAGTAAGTATCCCCCTTCAGGTTTGAAGCCGTGCGCGCTCCTCGAGTTACTGGGCGGGGGTGGAAGGTAATGTGCGCACACGGACGCATAGGTTTCAGGCCTTTCAGCCATCAGTATTTCCTCGTTCTGTCGTTTGTTCTTGCCATGTATGAATGAAGGATCGGCCCTCCTTGTTTTCTGGCCCCTTTGTGTTCTACTGAGTAGTTAATAATCTATTATTTACTCTTGGTACAGTAAAAACATGCAGTCCAGCAGGAGCCTGGGGTGGCTAGTGGTGGCCCTCTCTGATGGGTCGCTTAGATGCATGAAAGAGTCTGTACCAGGCATCGGAGATTATCTAGGCCCGGTGGAAAACCAGCCCTGGCCTCAGGGCCCTGTCCCTCCTTAGTGCCTGCCCCTCTTCAGTGTCCTGCCACCCTCGGCGCCCAGACCTGGCCTCCGGGCCCTGCCCTCCTCAGTGCCCTGCCCCTCCTCATGTTACACGGTAAAAAATTGTATTCTGTGATGCGACGCTGCCTGACAAGCCTTCTTCACACTGCCAGTGGTCCCCACAGCCGGCTCTACTCGCGGCGTCCTTATTGGCTCTTTAAATCATGGACCAAGTGCCAGCTTCACACAGTACCCCGGAGGCAGCTTCTAAATCTGCTAGAAGTATTAGCTTCTTACGGTGCCACTACTGCAAGCCAATTGATGCTCACACATGCTATCACTGTGCCCATCAGGGCCGGGTCTCTCAGTGCCCACCAGTGTGTCCTTCTTGCATTACCTCCATGATGGGTTCCTCACACTTCTCAGTGATGACGGGCACATGCTGATGAGCTTTGCGGGGGTCAACAGGGGGTAAAAGACATTGTCATTTACAACGCCATTACTTGATTAATGCTTCACGAAGGGGAAAAAAAAAACAATAACATTTTCAATGCCAATAGCTCAAAACAATGTCATTGCGAGACCTATTGCATTGTAAATGCTTGTTTGATTAAGCTATGCCTCATCCATTTTTCACCCCTGCCCTGCTTTCAGCCTGGCTCTATCCTTGACACTGCATTTGTATAACCTGTTCCGTGCGTCGGACAGCCCCCGGCCGTCTGACGTCACGGTGGGCGTGTGCGGAGGACCGCCGGGGGGGCGTCCGAATCACGCACGCGTCAAATTTCTCAGCACTGCGGTGGAATTCCGGCCGCATCGAAGCGGCTAAACATGAGTAAAGAATCTAGATTGGGGCATTGTAGGCTGTGTATACATGCAGAGTCAGCGCAAAAGAACAGCTGGCGTCTGCTTGGGGTTTTTCAGACAATGGTAAAGCCTCAAGTAAAGTTTACCCAGATAGCATATCTTGTTGTGCAGCTTCAGGACGCGACAAGTGCACAAGGCACCAAGGCTGTCTATTCCTACGGTACCTCATTTGTGTGTTTTTCCCAAAGTTCTATTTACCTCTGGGCATCCCTTGTTTGTGATCTTTTGCTATAAAAACTCATGTAACCATCGTTCAGTGTGCTCTCTCCTCGAGTATCTCTATGGTGCTTTTCGGATGAGGCCCCCATTCATGAATGCTAATAAAGGACCTATGGTTTGTACTTCGCTCCAGTGTCGAATCCTCCTTACTTGTTAAGAACCCGTGGACGAAGTGGTGTCCTTGCACCAGTGGATTATTATTATCTGCTTCCACAAATTGGCGCCCAAACGTGGGGCCCCAGCAAGGGCTTGCAGTCGGACCAGGGGAGGAGATCGGTTCGGTAAGACGAACTTCGCTGAGGGGCGCCCCACCTGAAGAGACTAGTGTTTCTCGTGGTCCAAGGTGATTTTTTCAGCTCTCCGACTCTGAACTTCCTGGCGGCTGCTGGACTTGACTGGGGCCTTCGGATGGTCATTTTTTTTGGATCCGGGAGGATCGACAGGTGGGAGTCGAAGACTACACATAAGGTAAATCTGTATTGAACCAGTTCATTTGGTTAGGATTTGTTTAGTATTTACTTGGCTTGGCATTTGTTTTGGTATCCGTTCGGAATTTGGAATTTGTTTTGGAACTTGCTATTTGTTTTGACTAACATTTTTTTCCTTACAGGTAATGTGAGAATATATATTTTTTTCCTCCCTTTCTCTCTGTTTATAAGTTTTTGATATATAAACATGCCTGTAGTTAGTACTCTTTGGAAGTGTTGTTGCTGCTGCTGCGATAAGAAGAGCATTTTGGAAGAAAGTCAGCCGGCGCCACCAGAAGGTACGCCGAATTTTGAGATGTACATCAAATATGGTATTTGTCCCATTATGTATAATGCATTGTGGAATAAATATACAAAAGGGGATCCCCAGTTGCAATGGCCATTAGAGGGAACAATGGACCCTCACAAACTCAAGTATTTAGAGAAACGATTGTTTTTAAAGAAAGTTAGGCCAGCCATGTTTGACAGTTTGCGTATGTGGAGGAAGGAAGTAAAGGAGCGGCAGCTCAAGGAAGAGAAGGTACAAAGGAAACAGGAAAGGAAGACAGTATCAGAAGTATAAGGAATAGAAGGATAAGGAAGTTCAGGAGAAAAAGGAATGATTAGATAGAGAGCATAGATTATTAATATCTAAGGAATATATAGTTAGACCAACAGTAGCAGTTCAGGTCCACCAAGAGGATGGGGATTCAGATATTGATGGATTATTGATTGAAGGACCCCCGCCCCCATATGTCCCTTTAACACCCTTCCCCCTGGACCACCAAACGTAGTTCTGCCTGTACCTCCGGCTCCACCTCCTTTGCCCGCGGATGTCCAGCTCCCTATTTTCCAACCAGTACCGGTACATCTTTTCCCACCTCCATCCCAGGCCACTGCGCCTCCATCCCAGGCCACTGCACCCGAAATGAATGATGATCCCGTACTTTCTGCATCTGTCTTGACCCCTCGAGTTCTTCGTTCTACTGTATCTCAATCACGTCAGGATGCGATAAGGTTGATGGTATTAAATTGGTTGAGTGATCTAGAAATGGAGGTAGGAGAAATGATAGATCAGATACAGGATTTTTCTGAGGGCGAGCTTCTTTGTCTTGTAAATAAGCTTTCTCATCAACTTATGGTCCAATGGGAGATGATTACAGGACAGAATGGCCCTGATGATGTTAGAGTTATTAATCGACAGTGTCAGATAGGAGCCTTCCCTGTGAGTAGAATTAACAACGCCATAGCAACGATAATTGGATATCGTAATGAACTCTCTTCCTCTCCTCGAATAAGACCTATGAGGGAAGCCGCGCCACAATTCATTCCTGGAAGAGGGAATGCAGATAATGATGACCCTAATAGTCCTGATGCTAGAGCCCATTTCTTGTACAATTGGATATATACGCCCTGGAAAAGGACGGATGTACTCACTTTAAAGGCCTCTTTACCAGATATATGGAAAAATCCTAGAGGATTTTATGATGATGTACAGGCAGCCATTGATTCTTGTGTCATGACCTTAGCAGATATTGATATGTTTTTTGGTATGATCCTGCCACCAGATATGTGGCGACTTACCCGGAAACAAATAATTATGGTCAGAATTTCAGACAAACACCTCCAGTAGGGCCACTGCGTAGACAAACTCCTCTAGGACTGGATCAATGTGCTTATTGTAAAGAGAAAGGACATTGGCGTTCAGAATGTCCTGTTTTAGCTGCTGGTGGGAGAGGAAGAGGACAAGTGAATGGTAGCCGGGGGACTTCAGCTCCCCGACAGCAGCCACAGCAGGTTCAAGCTCCAGAGAAAAATAGGTCAGGAAATTATTTTGATCAACAAAATAATCAATACTCTATGGAGGATTGGGAAACAGAGGAAACTGTGGGAACACATTTTGCCTAGGTCAGCGTAGGACAAGGAGGACCAGTTGAGATACCTGTAGACCAGTCAGGACCCTATATAACAGCCACAATACTTGGGCAGGATCAGAAATTTTTAGTGGATACAGGGGCGACACGTAGTGCGATATCTCAGAAACTGGTCCCTGGGACACCATTGTCTGGCCAAGTAATTACATCAATAGGATTTGATGGAACACCAACTCCTAGCCCTGTGTCCCAAAACCTACCTTTGCGGGTTAAGAATGTCATCACTACAGCCCCCTTTTTACTTCCCCCACATGCTCCAGATAATCTGATGGGACTTGATCTTTTGAAATATTTCCATGCTACTATACATTGTTCCCCATCTGGAGTACGTGTCATTTTTGGGAAAAGGACATTACCTAAACAATATAATTTCTCTTTATGTTCGGATCTTGATTCTGTCCCTTCGTGTGTTTGGGCTACTGCTGACACAGATGTGGGAAGAATGGATATTTCCCCAGTACATATACAGGTTCGGGAGGATGTTTCCTTACCAAGAGTCCTGCAATATAAAATATCAAAAGAAGGTGAGGATGCACTGATATCTATCATTGATGACATGATACGTACAGGAGTCGTTGAGGAAGTTTCCTCTAATGTATGCAATAACCCCATTCTCCCCATCCTAAAATGGGGCGATGGAACAGGGGACAAGATTTTCCGATTTGTGATTGACTTAAGGGAAGTCAACAAAATAGTGATTCCTCAATATCCTGTCGTCTCTGATATTACGACCTTGTTGACATTAATCCCACCTACAGCTACTGTGTTTTCTGTTATTGACCTCAAAAACGCTTTTTTCTCTATTCCAGTACATGAAAACAGAAGATATCTAATTGGATTCTCATTACGGGGCCGCTCATTTAGATTTTGTAGGGCTCCACAAGGGTATACAGAAAGTCCTAGCATTTACAGTCAGGCACTTAAACGACAGTTGGATGAACTCCTCTTGCCACCAGGAGTTACACTTGTGCAATATGTCGATGACATTTTGCTAGCCGCAGACACAATTGAGCATTGTAAAAAGGCCACCGTCTCCCTATTGTATCATCTTGCTGTTAAGGGACACAAGGTCTCTAAGAATAAGCTGCAATATTGTCAGTCTGTGGTCACTTATTTGGGTCACCTCTTGTCTAAGGAAGGCCGCTCTCTGACTAAAGATAGGATTCAAACTATCCTACAAATCCCTATTCTTAGTGCTCAAAAAGAAGTCTGGGCACTTATTGGTATTACTTCCTACTGTAGACAGTGGATCCCAAACTTCTCACTCATCATCAAACCTCTTTTGTCCCTTGTTACTAAAGACACTCCCTCTCCTCTACCATGGACATCTGAATGTCAGGAAGCATATCAGCAGCTTCGTGCATCCCTTTGCTCTGCTCCAGTGTTAGGCACTCCAGACTATGCTAAGCCTTTCATATTATATGTACACGAGAGAGAAGGATGTGCATTGTCAGTTTTGACACAACCATATGGTAGTAAACATCGTCCATGCGCTTATTTTTCGGCTGTATTAGACCCAGTGGCCAGAGGACTTCCAGGCTGTCTTAGAGCGGTTGCTGCCACCGCCATCTCTATACGACAATCTGAGGGGATAGTGTTGAGTAACAAGCTTATGGTTATGGTACCCCATTCCGTAGATGCACTCCTGAACCAGACCAAAACACAACATTTGACTAGCGCTAGACTCACAGGATACGAACTTACGCTTTTGGCACCTCATATTACACTTAAGAGATGTTTGACATTGAACCCAGCTACATTGTTACCTTTGCCAGCCGAACAAACTCATGAGATACACGACTGTATTTTCCTAACAGAAGAACAAACTAAGGGAAGAATAGATCTTAAAGATACACCTTTGTTAGATCCTGAAGGGGAATTATGGGTGGATGTTTCTTGCTTGAAATTACCTGATGGCACCACTTCTGCATCTTATGCCATAACCACATTACAAACTGTGGTAGAAACAGCTCATATTCCGCAAAAATCTGCCCAAGCTGCTGAACTTATTGCGCTTTTGAGGGCTTGTGAACTCAGTCAGGGATTGTCAGTAAATATTTATACAAATAGTCAGTATGCATTTGGTGTGGGACACAATTTTGGCAAGCTTTGGAAGGAACGGGGATTCCTAACCTCCCATGGTTCTAAAATACAGCAAGGTGAATTGGTAAATAGTCTTCTTACTGCCTTGACATTGCCAAAGAGTGTAGCCATTATCAAATGTAGTGCCCACAAGAAAATTACAGACAAGGTGGGACAAAGAAATGCTTTCGCTGACGAAGTAGCACGAGATACTGCAAGTGCGCGCACGAGTACTACAATCCCAAGCTGAAAGATGGGAAAACATGTATGCCAAGATTAAGAAAATACAGCAGTCAGCCACTGAACAAGAAAAGGCAGAATGGCAAAAGGAAGGAGAGTAAGATGATGAGGGATGTTGGAGGTCAAATGATATGTCGAAATGGAAGTTGCCCTATGCTTATTTATTACCTTTTGTGACTATGGCTCATGGACCTGCTCACGTTAGTGCCAAAAACACCATTTCCCAATTAGAACAGGTTTGGGATAATAAGCACATTCGGAAAACAACTGAGCATTTGGTCAAACATTGCATGATATGTTTACAGCACAATCCTGGGACGGGAGTATCAACCCCTACTGGTGGATTATCTCCACCTCAGGTTCCCTTTGAAGCACTTCAAATGGACTATATTCAGTTAGAGCGCTGTAATAATTTGAAGTATGTATTAGTAGTGGTTTGTTCCTTTAGTAAGTGGGTAGAAGCTTATCCCACCAAAGACAACACAGCCTTGACAACAGCTAAAGTTTTGTTAAAAGAGTTCTTTCCCCGTTTTGGAATTTGTAGAGTCCTATGGAGTGACAACGGCCCCCACTTCACTGGCCAGATAATACAATACCTAATGAAGGGTTTGGGGGTAAAACAAAAGTTTCATGCTGCTAATTACCCCCAGGCAGAGGGTCTAGTGGAGAGGTACAATGCCACGTTGAAGTTGAAACTAGCAAAGATACAAGCAACAACGGGCCTTAATTGGCCAGATGCCTTACCTCTAGCATTGTTATCTGTTCAATCCATCCCACATAGTAGGATTGGACTTTCTCCTTACGAGATCGTTTTTGGCAGGCCTATAAATGTATGGGGACCCCCAAGGCCAAATGTAATCAAAGAAATACAGAACCCTGTTTTGAGTGATTACCTAAAAAACTTGACTGAAAAACTGTCTCGGATTCATCAGCGGGTGCGTGAAGCTATACCAGACAAATCAGAGGGTCCGGCTCATGGTCTCCAACCCGATGATTTCGTGTTGATAAAGAACTTTCAACGTTCCAAGAATTTGGAGCCTCGTTGGAAAAATCCGGAGCAGATCCTGCTTGCGACTCGAACTGCTGTCCGTGTCACCAACAGACACCATTGGATAAATGCCGCGCACTGCAAGCGAATCCCAGCTACTGTTCTCCAGCCAGAAGGCAGAAATGATCTGAAAGACATCTTACAGACTCAGAAAAGTGTTGCTCCTCTGAACGAAGACACTTTGTTTCCTGATCAAACTGTACCATCGGCATTAAGGTACGATTTACGACCAAGGAAGGGAAGGAGCAGATAGAGATACCGGAGGACCAGTTTCAATTAGTGGAACGGTTCGGCTGTGACACGGTAGGATCACAGAACCGGCTGAACCAGGTTCAGTGAAGGTTGTGGTACGTGTTCAGTGGTGCCTGGGTCTCTCTCCAACCTGTGGTTGTATTGATACCGAGAAGAAATGCAGAAATTGGGATCTGAAATGCGCTCCAAAGACAAGACTCTGTGTATAGTGACTCTGATCATATCGTTCATAATATTGGCAGCAGTTTTATGGACAATGGAAGAAATAATTCCGGCTCAAAACTTATTACCTGCTACTACTCTTGTCCCCATCGAACATCATTATTTCACTCTTCCCTATCGCGAACAAAAGCACAGAATGTCCTACCTCAATAACACTTTCATACAAATGTTGCATCATACTCACAATGCTACGAACACTACTAACTGCTGGGTGTGTGGAATGATGCCAGCTCACCAGAAGAAGGGAGGAACGCCTTTCATTCCCCTGCCATTCTAGCATAATGGCTCCTGTAGAGCCTGGTTCGCACTGTTGTGGGCTTCTGAAATTAGTGAAATTGCTCTAGCAGATGTAGGAGGACTTAATGCCAAACTGAATAATGTTTGCTACCCTGATGAGGAAGGGGACCCCCAAGCCAAAGGAACTGCATGGGAAATGGAGGAATATCGCGAAGGGAATTCCTCCACAAGATACGTTTTCCCCAACACTCGGACAGCCAAGGGTAACGGGCCTCCTGTTATTGCTGTTACTAGAGCCCGAGCAAGTCTTTGTGTGAGCAGTTTTGGCAGTATCCCAGTGGGAAAAAGTGACTGTACTACAGTATTGAACATTTCTGGAACGAACAATAGTAGTTTTCTGTCCTCACACAATACCCATTTTATCTGTGGAAGTAAAGGTTACTATCATTTACCTATTGGGTGGTCCGGAGTTTGATATGTGTCCTTTCTACTTCCCCCTGTGTTCTTAGCACCTGCATCCTATCATAAAGACCAGAAACTGTTTAATGATAATTCTTTAAATAGATTCAAGAGGACCATAGATAATAATGAAATAGATCAGACTGACACTGCACTACAACAATACGTTGATTTTAATTTGGGGCTCTTTTTCGGTGCAGCTTTAAAATAGCAGAAAAATTAGGCGTTTGACCCGTGTAGTAGAGGCTGTGACGAATCAGACAGCGATGGCTCTTGATAATATCACAGAAGAGCTCCAAATTGCAAGAATCGTAGCTTTACAAAATAGAATGGTGCTTGATGTGATACTAGCCGATCGCGGTGGGGCATGTCGTATCATCGGCAGTAGCTGTTGCGTGTTCATTCCTGACCACGCCCCTTCTGTCTATGACGCCATTTCAAAATTACATAAAATAGCTGCAGAAATACATCAAGACCAAGGAACATGGTCCTGGTCTGAATGGTTACAGGGACTTAATTCAACTTGGGGTTGGAAATTATTAATGGGAATAGTAATTATAGGAGCCATCTTTCTCACTTGCTGTTGCTGCATTCAATGTGCCCCTACGATATGTACAGCTTGTATAACCACCTGTAATAATATTAAACCTCCCCCAATTAATGTTCATGAATTGAATCGAGAAATGATGATGCACAATGAAATTTACGAATTTATGAACATTGATATACGAGATTAAATTATATACTTTTAAAAATGGATTCAGCATAGGCTGAAAAGGAAGGACTGTTAAAATGTAAAATCTGAGTCCCTTGTTTTTTGATTAAGCTATGCCTCATCCATTTTTCACCCCTGCCCTGCTTTCAGCCTGGCTCTATCCTTGACACTGTATTTGTATAAACAGGAGTAAAGAATCTAGATTGGGGCATTGGAGGCTGTGTATACATGCAGAGTCAGCGCAAAAGAACAGCTGGCGTCTGCTTGGGGTTTTTCAGACAATGGTAAAGCCTCAAGTAAAGTTTACGCAGATAGCATATCTTGTTGTGCAGCTTCAGGACGCGACAATTACACAAGGCACCAAGGCTGTCGATTCTTACCGGTACCTCATTTGTGTGTTTTTCCCAAAGTTCTATTTACCTCTGGGCGTCCCTTGTTTGTGATCTTTTGCTATAAAAACCCATGTAACCATCGTTCAGTGTGCTCTTTCCTCGAGTATCTCTATGGTGCTTGTCGGATGAGGCCCCCATTCATGAATGCTAATAAATGACCTATGGTTTGTACTTCGCTCCAGTGTCGATTCCTCCTTACTTGTTAAGAACCCGTGGACGAAGTGGTGACCCTGCACCAGTGGATTATTATTATCTGCTTCCACAAATCTTTAAATGTAACACGGATCTAAGCCTCCCTTAACTGTATGTTTAGGTGGAAGCAGTACTTGTGTACAAGAAGTAACAAAGGAAGAAACTGTCACCAGATAGGCAACCCCCGGATTCATTCCGCAGCAACCATGACCGTTCAACATCAGGTAACTCCCATTAGAGAGCAATCTGAAAGTCAGGCGTATCACGGCCGCCAGGGAACCTTTCAAGTAGCAGGACAGGTTCGCCACAGAAGCATTACAATACCCGTGCAACAAAATGTCCTTGCAAACTAAGGATCCACTTAATGTACTCTCACAGTCTGAACTGCTGAGAAATACTTTAGTTCCCTTATTTCGACACCGAAACTTAAAAGGAGGTTCCCAAGACTAGTGTACAAACCCTTCTCCTAATGTTTCATATCTGCCCACTTGATGATGTTGTATATAGTACTGAAAATGAAATGTCGAAATTGGCAGTGTAATATACCCATGGATTATCCTATCTGCCGATGCAACTTCAGCAACGGTGAAAGGTAACTTCTTTAGCTTTTCTATGCATAACAGAGTATTTAGCATCCTCGAGTGCCATAAGTATCTGTTGATATGTAAGATGGTATGAAGAAAAAAGATTTGTGACGCCAATACCTTGGCACGTGGCCAGAACGTAGTGTTTGTTTTGTCCAGCTCAATAGCAGAAGAGACCTAAGTTGTGACTGCCCATTTTCTAACGCGGACAGGTCTTGTTGCACAATGTCTATCGCTGAGGATACTATGTTTCCCAAAGAGTATATCCTAGATGATAAGGTGGGCATACAGTTGTCAACCACTGCAAGAGCGTGTTCTAAATTAGACCTATCAATTTCACACAATCTTTCAGCAGCCTTCTGCTGAGATCTTCCATATTTCGTTGTATATGGCATACAAGAAGCGCTTTTGATGTGGTTTTCAGGGCCTACCAAAAAATCCATGAGTTCCAGGTCATCAGACAAAAGGGACAAGTGGTGTTTCACCGGAGACAGTGTTAAGGTTTTTAGCCAATTAAGCCACAACTTCCCAACACTGTAAGTTGTCACCACCCCTGAGTGTTCAGGCTTCATGTACCTCATATCAGGCTTACTTGTTTTAAAACCCTCAATCTTGTCGAGGAAGTGTGCCTGACATCAGTGCGTACCTAGTGGCCAAACTAACCATCCCTTCCAATTGGGGGTCAGATGAATTGTATGTGCCATTGCGCAGCAAGGTATCAAATGTATCCCCACTGTAGGGTGTAATTCGCTGCCAGTTTTCAAAACGTGTAAATGTGGGAATTCGTGGTGTGTTCAAATCTTTCATCTTGGCCAGTCCAACATATGTTGTTTGTTGCTCAGGAAAATGATTTGTTGTGGTATCAGGAATACTCTAAACAAAGCCTCAGTTCCCTGAACCTGCCAGTCTTTTGTGCCCCAAATAGAATTTACAACTATTGTGTCCCTCCAAAAGTCGAAACCTTGTACAGACAGTTAGAAAAGAAAAGATGCAGAATATATTAGCTTGGTGTTAGTTGGCATATTTTCTATGCAGGTGATGGTGCAAGCCTATACAAATATGAGGCAGGGTCAGTAGTATTGTAACCAGAAAGATATGCAAACTTCTGTGCAAATGCTTTTGTACAACTCTGTGGTGGAGTAGGGCAATGTTTCCATTGAGTATAATTGGAAACATCAAGGGGAATACTTGCTTTATGCAGAAAATGATTACTGCAATGTTGAAAACAAAACATGTCATACAATTCATCAGAAGAAAGCATAGTTGAATGCTCTAGATCTTATAGCAGTTCATGCACTTTATCAATGTTCCAATTGTCAGAAACAGTACTAGGGGTAATGGCATCATGCAAATACATTTTGAACAAATATGGAATTTGTAAAAGCTCAGTGTGGCCATACACATCATACGAATACTTATCCCAAACAATCCCATCAGGAACTGGAACAGCCGTAATGTTCACCAGGGAAAGTTCTCTTCATTCTCTGTGTGATGGTGAATGTGGTTTGTAGGAAAGTGCCCCTTTTTGCATGGTTACCCCCTAACCTTTTGCCAGATACATGATGCCAACTTGACTGAGTGTGCCCTGGGTCCCTGCTAATCAGGCTCCCAGGGTCGGTCTTCTTTCCCAAAACTGCACCTTTGTCTCCGCATTTGGCACACCTCTGGGCCACATGTAAGTCCCTTGTAAAAGGTAGCCCCGGTACCAAGGGCCTTGTGACCAGAGAGGGCCTTTGAGGACTGCAGCATGTATTATGCCACCCTCGGAGACCCCTCACCTTAACACTCACACACTGCCATTCAGGCTGCATGTTTTGGTGCAGACCATACTGAAGAGTCGACATGGCACACATCCCTGTGTAATACTACTCACACAGGATATAGGGTAGCAGAGTGCAAAAATGGAAAGGCTGTGGCAGGTAGGGCACAACAGGTGTTTGGACGAGAACCCTCACTCACCTGAGGGTGACATGCTTCATCATTGGGTTCCTCCAACACACTGGGACCGCAAGATACCCAGTTTGGGCTACAACTTCCCCTCGGGGAAGGAGCGGGAGTGTTTTTAAAGAGCACGTCAAGTTTCAATACCTCAAGGGTAAAAGTGAGGGGCAGAGTGCAACAAAAAAAGTGTGTGTTAAAACTAACCCAGTAAGGACAATAACCTTTATTATTAAGTCCTACAGGATAGGGGATAAAAGCAATGTGAGACACTACTGAGATCGTTTTAATACACACTTTTTTTGTTGCACTCTGCCCCTCACTTTTACCCTTGAGGTACTGAAACTTGACATTCTCTTTAAAAACACTCCTGCTCCGCCCGAGGGGAAGTTGTAGCACACACTGGGTACCTTGCGGTCCCAGTGTGTTGGAGGAACCCAATGATGAAGCATGTCACCCTCGGGTGAGTGAGGGTTCTCGTTCAAACACCTGTTGTGCCCTACCTGCCACAGCCTTTCCATTTTTGCACCCTGCTACCCTATATCCTGTGTGAGTAGTATTTCTCTGGAAGTAGTATAGGCTAGATCACTCTACTGCGTAGCATATACTTCCTTTTGACCCCTTGTGTGAGTGACACACATCCCTGTGTGCCATGCCCACCAACAGTGCCTGTGACATGGGTAAAGCACCCCTCTACCAGGCATTGCAGCCCCAAAGGCAGGGTACACCATATCACAGGTGCAGACATAGCTGCATGAGCAATATGCATCTACAGTGTCAGTGCCATCCACAGACATTGTAAGTGCAGTAAAGCCATTTTGAGAACAAGGGCTGGGAGTTTGTCAGCACGAACTCCACAGTTCCATGATGGCTTTACTGAAGACTGAGAAGTTTGGTACCAAACAACTCAGCACATTAAACCCACACCGATGCCAGTTTTGGATTTAATGCAAAATGCACTCAGAGGGCATCTTAGATATGCCCCATGAAAAACGACCAGCCCTGTTATGGTTCCTGCATGGCTACCCACCATCTGCCATCACCAGACAGGTTTCTGGACCCCTGGGTAGAGAGCCCTCCGTTCTCTGGGTCCTGAAACAAAGCTCATCCTGGGAAGAGGTGTCATGCCTCCTCCCCCAGGATGGGCAGGGTCCACGAAGGGGAAGCTTCAAAGGCTTGCCGCCTTTGTTAGCTACCCCCGGGCTCGGCTGCTATCTGCAGCTGGCTACCATCGGTTTTAACCCCCACTCTCGGCAGGAGAATCAGCGGGAGAACCTAGACAGAAAGGGAGGTGTGCCCACCTTTGCCAACCCCACGCCTCAGGTGGGGGAGGTGAAGTGAAGCACACATCTCAGTCCCCTCCATCTTGAAGATGAGAGGACTCCACCAATCAGGAAGCAGCATATGCCCCCTCCCACTGGAGGGTGGCATAATACGGGGTGTAGACACCCCAGGGAATGGATCCATTGGTCCCAACCTGCATGCCCTGGTAATGCCCCTGAATCTAAGTATTTAGGGGCACCCTTGAACCTTGCTCCTTAATTCGACAACCGAGGAAGAAGAAGGACCGAAGAGCCGTGCTGCAGAGAAGAGGAGAGAGATAACTGCTTTGGCCCCAGCCCTACCGGCCTGTCTCCTGTTTCAGAGATCCTGCGAGCTGAAACTGGCGAGTCCTGCAGCCAGCAGCCTCCAAGAACCCCGGAGACCTGCCCTGCCTTCGTGAAAGACTCCCGTGGACACCGAATTTGTCCATCAACAAACTCATGTCCAGACTCCGGATCCAGATGGAGCCCCGGGTCTACACCACCCTGCATCGGATGCCCATGGCCCGAGTCTTAGTGGCCCAATACCACAGCGAGGTCCCCCTGGTGATCCTGACCTGGGATCTAGTGTTTGACAACCTCCTCAGACCTCCACTTCGACACCTGCAGCCCTACTTCGATGGGTCCCCCCCAGACTGTGACCGGACCTGGTGAGAAAACCTGACATGAAAAGACACCCCTTCACCCGCAGCTCCCGGGCCTTTGGGGGGGCCCAACCGAAGGTGTCTCTGTGACCAGCAGCCCACCAACTTCACCCTCTAGTTGCTGTGTCCCTACACCAAGTCTCCTGCTTCGACTATGCAGAGCTTCTTCCTGACGGATGACCTCCATTGGGAGTCAATGCTGTTTTTGCACCTTGCCACCTGTGTGCCGCTGGAGGTGATCTCTTGGTGCCTACTTGTGGTCCCCTTTGTGCTGATCACTGTGCCCTGAAGACGCAGGTACCTACCTGTGACCGGTGCTCTTCGGAGTTCCCCCTGTCTCCATAGCATTGCATTGGGCACCCGATCTCTCCTTTGACCTCTGCACCAGGCCGCCCCTGTGCCACTGAGGGTGCACTCTTTGTACCGACTGGACCATTGTCCTGTGCCAGTGCTAGAAACCAGAGATTGAACTCCTAACCCTTGTACTTGCCCATAAGTTACTAACCTGGTCTTCCTCCATAGGATTGCATTGGACTCAAACCAATACCTTGTATTGCTTATTTTTACCTTGCAAAGAATAAACTGTAATTGTTCCGCATCTACAAAAGTAATAACATACTCTAAAAGTATATTTCGAAATTCTTCGACCAGTACTGCATTTCCTGAAAAGTATTGTTACTTTGAGATACTGCAAACTTATCGAGTAAGCAAGTGCAGTAGTGCGAACTGTTGCTTTTGCAGCTTCATCAGCCATGGAATTCCCTGCAACGTGAACACCAACACATTGATGACTGAATGTGTGAATTACATGAGTCCATGGGAAGCAATTTTTAGGTTGAGCCTACAGTCAGCGTGCATGCGCTGCGAGGCATGCAGTAATCTCTCTGTGGGGTTAGACCAATCCCACCGCTTTCCACTTGCTGTTTAATGTGCCTTTAGAAATTTGTTTCATTTGATTGGTGAAGCGCTCGTGTTTGTCCCGCCTTTGGTTGTGTTTTGACTTTGCTGGCGACTACCCCTTTTACATGTGTCTTTTCTTTGGGGTCTATTTATGTGTCTTCGGCGCACTATTTTATGTGTTTACATTCAGTGGGCCTGTGACGTTTCGTGCTTTCCCCCGGCCTCTCCTTGCCTTTGCCCGGGTCTGTGATCTGCTCCTATCTCGGAGCGCTCCCCATGTTGTCTTTGCTCGTTGTCGGTGTCCTCCATCGTTTTGTTTCAGCCGACCTGTTTGAAGTGTTGTCTTTTTTTCCTATAGGCATTCGATACTGATGCCTTCTGCCGTGGTTTTATTTGCATTTCAGAAGGTCATGTCTCTGCATTTTTGTGGGTGCGGGGGAGCCGATGCCAGGTCCGCTTCCCCAGTTCCAAGATCGGTGCTCTACAACATCACCTCGCCTCACTGGGACAGTCGGCATCTTTTTGTTTTGGTCTTTTGTTTCCTTTGGCAAGCCCATTGTGTGCGCACGTCCTGGCGGTTTGCTTGAGTATGGTTGCAGGTGGAAGATCAGCGCTTTACACAAGGACTCATTCATCTTGTGTAGGCACACGACGATGACATGCAAATCACAGGATATTGAGCCAGCACTGAAACTCAAACCAGGTTCCCCTCCTCCAAAGTTGGCCATCATGCTACGTCCTCTCCCCTGACTAGCTTGCTCAGATGGCAGATAAACAGCTACAATATATTATGTTGCATCATTAACATTTCTCAAATTACAAATATTTGCACGTTTTTCAAACATTAAGCAGGGATTGTGTTTTTTTCTGGTCTTGGTCGACGAGTGCAATGTTGATTGTGTGCCGCGCAATGTTGATTGTGTGCCTCGCACTGCCGCCCTCCTTGCTCCACCCATGAAAAGCCTGAGGGGGGCTTTGCCTAGTCGCTGTGCCATTCGCACCCTTCTCATATACAACCACATGTGAGTTTGGTCCATGGTGCGCGTTTACATCCCATTCTTTGTTTTTTGGGGTTGCATTGTCTAGGATCTGAGCTGTCATATGCCCCCCGCAGGAGAGCTACTACTGTGGAACCACGGCCTGCAGTACTAAATTAGACTGGAGTCTCGCTGCTGCTTGAGGCATGGAGAACAAAATTGCTGTCTTCATGCATTTACATTATGATAGCCCCTCATTCAATATTTTTTTGGGCAACTGTCCCCAGGGTATTTTATTTGCCTGGTTTTTAATGTTTTAGTGCTGTCAATTGGCTATTTAGTGATGGGCTCCTATCATAGCGCAGAGACATAGAGAGGAAGTTTCTTAACGGTCGGGGCTGCCGACTTTGGAGCTGACGAGCTGGGTTCTAAACTCCATGTCGGCTCCTGTGAAATCACATAATCTCCCCGTGCATACCAAAAAGGAATGTGTCCTTGTGTAACATGACTGCTGCTCATATAAAGCGCTCCAATACCTTCGGGTCAAATTCGCGCTATATAAAACTACAAAAAAGCTAAGTTTTATCTCCTTCAGTTATTCACTAAGTGACAGCTGGAGGGTAGTTTAGTTCTTGTTCAGTTGTATTTGGTTCCCTCCTCATCTCCCTTCGTACTGAAATGTATTCTGCTTTTTTACTGTTTTCTAACCATTCATTTCTTTTTCTCCGATAAGGAATTTATTGTCCTTAATCGCCTTAATAAATCGCAGATGCACTCTTTGTAAATGCTCCTCTGTGCTTTTATATTGCCTATTTGTTCGTGCCGCCCACCCAAACTAGCATTTTCCAAAGAAGACCTGTTCTTAGAAACTACTTGTTGTCCATAAGAACTGGATTCTCAGTAAGCCTATATCAGCATACTTGGGTTTACTTCCTGCCTTAGGTGCAGAGCTACAATTTTTGGCGTGCTCACAACTTTATCTGGTTACACAGAATGTGTGGTAATCACAGCTTTCCAGGCTAAATTCTGAAAAATGTGCACAGTTTAATTTTGGGAAACAATGTGTGTATTTTCACACGAGGAATAAAAAGTGCAAAGAATTTGTTATCTTTTTGTAGAGATTTATTTTTCCTTGGAGTATTCCCATCACTTATATTCCTAATAAGTTCGGGAGTTCACCTTCCCCTTTCTGCCCTGGAAAAAAGAGATAAACACTATCTTGCGAGGAGTAAATCTCCAATTGTTTCTAAGGTGGGAAAGGCACGAAGAACACTTTGTGAATGTCCATAAATAGGTACGTTTCTGGTGGTTCACCAACTTGCATGGCATTCCTGCGGTGATTGCTCACTACACTTCCATCAGACAAAAGCAACTTCTTAAATGCAAAAGGAGTTTTGTACTCTTAAAACTAGCTTTCTGTGCCTGTACCTCGATCTTGAATCCACAAATAACTTTGAATTGTGCTCGATTGCTTCTGTTATTCTAATGTGTGAAGTTGCCTCAAAGCATGTGGTGAGCATAAAGCACTGGAGAGGTCAAGGCACCAAAAGAGAGGGTGTTGAAACATTTTATACTGGAGTTATCTAATGTGTATGTGCTCTTAGGTTAAGATAAATATGGCCTCTGTGCCAGAGGCAGAAAATCAACACACCAGGACAACTGGAAGGCCGCAGGGCTCTGCCAGCCAGTTGCATTTCAGAAGAGCTTCGCCAACCTATTTGACTTTACTAATCCAGTAATACAGGCATTTCGATAAATCTTGATATTCCTGTTTTCAATGACATTCATTTTTTGGATTAAGTGCTTACTTTGAAATTGCAAGTTCACTGTAAAAAGTCAGAAGAAATGCTTGCCAGCAGGCTGCTGATGAATATACCAGGGTTCGGTATCGAAATTCACTTTAGTAGACCGGCATTTTATTCAAGTGCTTGTATCCCCGTTTGTTGGAAAGTTCTACTACTGTAGAAGCATTGCTTAGGGAGTGACACATTTTTAGGTCTCGCCTACGCAGCGCGCATGCGCTGCTTAGGAGGGGACCTCTTGTGATCGATTCGGTTTTGAGGGTAAAAACGTGCACGCGTTGCATTGTTTTGAATGGCAACGCGTGCACGTTTGGCGATTCCCTTGCGGGAGCGAGCGGTGCCATGTATTAGCAATTATCACGCTCGCTCCCGCAAGGTAAACGCTGTGGGTCCCTGCTCTCGGCCGCACTCCCCCCACCCCTCCCACTTGTTTTCATGCTGTCGGCCAATCTCGGCATTTAGATCAAGGACACCTTGCGATATTGTCTTGCAGTTTTTTTGTTAATTTTTACCTATTATACGAATTGGCTTACATCTTTGCTGTTAATGTGAACTTTTTGTAAATCTATCAGCGCGAGGCGCGCGCGCTTGTTATTTCAACAATGGCACTGTGAAGACAGCAAAGGGCATAGCCTTGCAGTAATACCAGACCTTGGCTAAGCTCTATCTCACCATAAGCATGGAGAGGCACAATCAGCATAATTTCACTCAACTCCACACACTTCCATGCCACACACTTTAACTCTACACGTTTCCATTCCACACCACATAATTCAACTCAACAACACAACAAACCACATACATCCAATCCACACCACAGAATTCCACATCATGCCACAAAATTCAACAGGACACCACATAATTAAACTCCACAACATAAAATACCATTCCATATAATTACACTCTGACACACAGTCCCACTCCTCATAATTCCAGTAAACTCAGTACCACATAATTACTGTCCATATATTTCCACTGCACACCATGCCACATAATTCCACTACCCAAATCCACTCCACACAATTCCACAACTAACCATTCCAATCCAACCCACATAATTCCACTCCACTCCACACCACATACATCCACTCCACTCCAAACAAAAACACATGAGAAAAAGACATTGTCATTTACAACACCAATAGCTCTAACTCTCACAAACGCGAGACCGATTGCATTGCAAATGCTTGTTCAGCTTTGCCACCTGTTCCCAAAGCATCTTGTGCTTTATTGTGCAACCCTTTGAATCTCTGAATCCATTCTGGCTCCAATAGTGTAGGTATTCATTATAGAAATTGACACAGTTATACGAATCACACACTATAAGTGCGGGGAATCCGTATTTCCTAGTCCAAGAATTAGAGCCTTTAGTTCTGCCATGTAGGTTTTTTCAGGATGGAATTCTCCATCGTGCATGCACGCTTTCACAATCGCGCATGCTGCAGAGTATTGGTTCTTAGTCCCTTGAACCCATCAATATATATGATGTAATCATAATGATCTACAGGCATTATTTCATTATGCAGAGGATATTCTTGTTCGTACTGCAGAAAGGCTTGAGTTTGTAGCATAGAATCAAATCTGTAGTCTACATCTGTTGTTGTGAGTGAGTTAGCCCATTGTATCCATCGTGTATGTAAAGCTTTAGTGTTTGGAACACTTGCTGTGGTGACGGCCTCTAAGGTCAGCACCGGGGTCACAACAACTATGAGTTTACCCTGAGCCAGGGCTCGCACTCTCACCACAGCAGTCTGTACTGCTGTTAAGATTTTTTCAGTAGGTGCATAACGCCTTTCAGCATTAGTGTATAAATGCGATTTGGTTGTTTTGGTGGTTTTATGACTCTGGGCACTTTATCACTGCTGTTCAGTGCTAAAGTGCATGTGCTCTCTATTGTTAACATGGTAAGTTTGGTCTACACCTGTTCGGCATATTTAATTTACTTATCAGTCCCTTGTACAGAGGTATCTCATATACCCAGGGCCAGTAAATTAAATATTACTGGTGGGCTTGCAGCGCTGCTTGCGCCACCCACCAAAGTAGCCTTTCAAAACCTGTCTCAGGCCTTTGCCACTGCAGGGCCTGCGCGTGCAGTTTACTGCCGCTGTGATGTGGCACATAAAGTGGTTGCCACGTCTGTGACTCCCCTTTTACTACATATCAGTCACCCCTAAGGTAGGCCCTAGCTAGCCCTATGGGCAGGGTGTGGTGTAGGTAAAAGGTAGGACATGTGCCTCAACTGCTTGGCATGTCCTGGTAGTGACAAACAGCCTATTTGGTTTCTCACTACTGTGAGGCTGCCCTCTCTTAGGGATGCATTGGGGATTCCCTGATATGTGCTTCAGTTGTAATTCCGGACATGAGAGGGGTAGCATGATCAAGTTTGGTATGTTTGGAACAGTGGTGATAAATGCTGCTTACTGGTGAAAGCGGATTTATTATTACTATTTTTGAAATGCCACTTTTAGAAGTGGGCATTTCTGTGTGCTATGTGTCTTTAGTCCTCTGCTAGGATGTGTATTGAATGTCTGGCTTTGGAGTGACAGGGGCTGGGGATGTGCAGTGGCTCCAGCGAGTCTGAATGAGTCAGAGCTAGGCTGAATAGGCCTGGTCTGCATTTGGAGTGGTGGGAGGAGTAGCACCTGCACCTGAATAGGGCTGTGCCTGCCTTCCACAATGATGGCTCCGCCCCCCTGTGGTGTGTCTGGAGCCAGTACTCACACTGACAATGGAGGTTGTTGTGCACTTGCAAAGTGCCCCCCAGAACTGGTTTGGACTGGGCTCAGAGCCCTGGGCCAAGGGGAGAACAAAGACACTTGCTAGTATAAGTATTGGGGCTGTGACCGCATGTCTGTTGAACTGAGCTTGCTTGGAACAGAGGACTGCGTGGGACCAGGAGGAACCGCCATGGAACTGGGCTGCAGAAAGTGCTGACCCGCTGCCTTTTTGGGGCTGGGGGGGGGGGGGGGGACTACCACTCTGCTTAAAGGAATCCTTGTGCTGGCCTCCCTGGGGACACTTTGCTGGTGGGCCCCTGTGGTCTCCCATGACTTTTTGGCTTGCCCTATCCGATTTGTGACAGCGCGCGGTGAGCGCTATGTTATGCACCTCTTATCCCTTCCCGCACCGAGCTGCATGTACCGTCTATAATACAGCAGGAGGCTCTGCTGACGTGGCCCCGTGCTGTGTTGAGCTGTCTGCAAGGAAGGGGGCCGCCTGCAGGAGAGCTGTGGCTGGGGAAGCGCATGGTGGGCACTTCTAATTTCCTTGCCAGGAGCCCGAGAAGAGGGCTCCAACTTCGATCGTGACTGGCGCCGTCGCACCATGGCAAAGAAGCCGCCGGAAGTCCGGCAGCGTCTGAGCCCGATTGTGGGCGGGGCCCACGGCCGCGAGCAGAAATGAGCCAAGAACTCAACGGAGAACTCGCTCCATATTCTGTGGCCGCGGGAAGCAGCCGGAAGCCAGGCAAAGGCTGAGCCTGGCTGTGGGCAGGGCCCACCGCAGTAGAGAGGCCGCGCAGAGCAGAGCGGACTCAGCGGAGACTTCGCTCCGGATCCTACAGCAGCAGCTCTCACCAGACAGTGGAAGAGCTGGAGAGGTGAGCTGAGGGGTCACAGCACCCTCCCTCTCCCGTCCAAGGCTGGTTGGTGCATCCAGGTATTCTCTTAACCCGGCCCGCGGTGGTGAAGTACTCCGCATTGTTGCAGCTGCTCCGCATGGTCGCGGGCAGCTGCACTCTTACCAGATCTTTGGGGGCACTCTTCTTTGGCAGAGACTGGGTGTGGGTTGCACCCCGCCCCGGATTGTGTGCATTGGGCACCGAGGCCATTTTGTTTAGGCAAGAACGGGGTAAAACCTCAACGGAGGTCCCAGAGTCCTGCAGGAGGAAGGAGCCTCCACGACATTGCCGCATTGGCCCCAAGTGAGGCCCGGTGGCTTTTGGGCTCCACTTTGGGTGGAGAATTAGCGCATAATGGGTAATGTGGAGGTATGAGGCTTAAATCCAGCAACTCGTAGACCTGGTGAGGACGTGGGGTTAAGTGTCAGGTCTGATGCCAAGAGGTGGTTTCTGCCTAGATTGATGATGGCCAGCAGGGCAGCGCTGGAGCACATCGATACTTAAATCAGGAATGTCCCTTCAGAGGTCAGGAGCCCAGTTTCGGGCACACAACCAGTGCTGAGGCTTTTGGGATAAGGCAAAATGTTTGCAATACCTTTATATTCACACAGAATATGCCACTAGGAGCAGATTTTCTAGCTCTAGAACTGGAGAGCCGGGTCAAAGTCCTGGCGTCGGCTCAACATCTTGTGATTCTTGGCAAATCTCTTTATTTCCCCAAGTCTAAAATAAATCTGATCTTGTGTAATATAACTGAGCTCATATAAAGCACCCCCAGGCCGTGTCAGTGCTATATAAAAATGCAAAAACAAATAAATAAAATAGTAATCAAATCTAAATTTCCCCCAAACAATTTCCATAACTTTAGATTTTCGTCACTGTGGGACACGCATTCATTTCCTGACCTTCGAAATGTTGGAGAGCTTTGCATGAGCACCAGTTATATTACACAAGGGAACATTAATGTATTTTGTTAGACATGGGGACATAAAGTGATTTGTCCAGAATCACAGGATATTGAATTGAGCAGATGCCGAGACTTGTACCTAGCTCCCCAGTTCCAAACTCTGCAACGCTGGCCGTTATGCCACATCTGCACTCAAACTAAGGGAAACAGACAGAAATAGTGCTAGCTATGAAGCTGAAGCTGACTTTTTGAGCCCCTCAATTTAGTCTCAACTGAAAGTACCAAAACTGTAATATTAGAAAATGAATGCATCGACTGGAAAAACCACTAAAACACAAACTGAGAAATGTCTATTTTTTCTGGCTTTTTGAGGTGACGGGCAGATGATTAAGTCAGATAAAGAAAGCAAGAAAACATGGCACCCTTTCTCTCCTCTGGAAACAGAGGGAGAAGAGCCAGGAGCAGTGGTAGGGTGGGCTGCTTACTGTCTGGACAGCTAGTGAGCAGCTGGGGACACCAAAACTGTGAAGAACTGGAGACAAATGGTAAGGCAATGTGAGGGATAGTGGAAAAATGGGCAGAGTGTGTGAGGCGCTGAGGACATAACATAACATGTGTATTTGTAAAGCGCACGTTCACCCGTAGGCATCTTGGCGCTGAATAACAGATGTTTATTGTTACCCAACTCAATGGTACTCATTTTATCAACCTCTGATGAATGAAAGGCTGAGTGGACCCACCGGGATTTGAACCTGCGACCATGAGGTCAAACACAGGCCCCTGCAGTGGAAGCATTAGTCCACTGAGCCACCAGACCCGGCTAGGACATATGGCAAGGCACCGTGAGGAACTAGGGGTACATACAAAGAAAGTGTGAGGAGCTGGGATACATGGAAAGGCAGTGTCAGGACCTAGGAGGACATGGAAAGAAAGCACTCTGAAGACTGGGGACACAAGGAAAGGTGGCAATGCAAGGAACTGGGGACACAGAAAGAAGGCACTTTGAGGAGTTGGGTATGAAGTAGGCGACACTGTAGCTGTGCAGGAAATAGCTTTATTATGGACTTTGTTTACATGCTTATGGCTCTAACCTCTGCCGTAAGGTTATAACCATTACCCAGCTGCTCGACCTTCCACCACCCATTGATCCTGGCATCTTTTCCCCATGGCCTCATATTGTGAGGGAATACATCCTGACCTTGATGGGGGTCAATGTCAGTGCCTAGGTAGTTTTAGAAATAGTGCCGTCGAAACCCCTGAGAGGTATCCAAGCGCTAAAAGTGCACCTATATACGCGTCACATCGCCTTGGAAGCATAAGCAGTCTTTAATTTGTGAAATAAATAACTACAAGGGTCCAAAGTCTTCCTCAATGAACCAAATATCAAGTCTAGCTCATGCCTCTTTCTTCCATCACTAGAGGTGGTGAGACAACAAATTCATAAGAAGAGCCGAGCCAGAGCTGGGCCTGTTGCTCTGGGTCAAAGTCTGATGATGAAAAATAAGTTCTGGACCCTGAGTTGTAAAGGGCTGCAATACCTTGGGGTCGAGTTGCACTGTATAAAACCGCAGACAAGATATATTGCTTTCATATTCAAAGATTAAGCAGCTTTTTTACTGGATAAGACGGGCGTGTTATATCCACCCAATAAAGCTATCAGCACAACTGCGCTGCCATGAAATAAATTCTGCTTCTTACATTTTGCTAAAGTTTGATGTGAAATTCTCAGAAAAACTACTTCTCCGACTTGGCATTTCTAAGTGTTAAACTTCGTTACTCCTTTCATGTCTGGTAACAGCTGATGTGATGCATATAGAAACGGTACATAGTTGGCACAAAGCACTGTTATCCAGGAATTTAAATTCAAGAACTGAGTCTGGCAGAAGAGTCCAAACGTCATGTGAAATATTCCAGGTCAGCTGTTGCACCCCGAGCATGTCATTGTTGCATGATGTTAAAGTAGGCCCTGGGCTCAGAGCGGCAATATCTGGGTCACTACATAAAAGTAATGCCCAACGTTTACGCCTCACCACTTTCAAATGTCACCAGCCACCACCGCAAAATTTATATTTATTTGGTAGGTCGGTCTGTGACCCCTGCAAATGGGCACTTTGTAATGCAGCCTGTTAGTATATGGGTCACAAAATGTCAGGCTGGGGGCATACAATCAGTGCACAGTTTGCACCCACTATTGACCAACTACATCCGGACCTCAAAGTTGTATTCCTTCTTCACAAACAGTTACAAGCCACTAGCTGGGAGGTTTGACTGAAGCAAGGTCTGATTAAACCAGAATATGAATTATGAAAACAGGGAGCGAATGCTTTGTAAAAGTTAAGTAATATAAATACTAATTGGAGAATCATTCCACTGGCATAAGGCCTGGAACATACATAAGTTGATACTTTGTTAAATCCAATCAGTTCTAAATAAAACTGTTACAAGGATTAAAGTTGTCGCAGCGTGAAATAGATTCCTCTTACTGTTCCGCCAAGTCACTCAAGCACAGCGTAAAAGCAAACATGTTTCTAGTCAATGAGTATAACCCGATGAACGCGAAAACGAAGTTATTTTGAGCGATATTGAGGTCAGTCTAAGGTGAAGGGGGCAATTAACTTTGAAAAGTTGAAAGTTTGTTTTTGATGTGCTTCTAAACTGTGGGAGAAAAGAGCACAGAAAAACATTTACCAAATTAAATCGCAACAAAGCGATGCGGATGTTTTAAACTATTCTGTTGCCATGTCTGGAAACAAAATATACTTTGCTACACCAGAAATTAATGCAGAGAAAAACAATGGCACGCAAGCGGTTGCATGCAGGTTTAAGTGCTAACACTAGTTTACCTGCCTGAGGCAACGTTGCTTCTGGAAACCACACCTTTCTTGGTTTGGCTGAGGAGAGCTTAAGCTCTATCTGCCAGAGAAATACATTTACAACAGTGACTACGCAGAGGAATATGCAAAGAGTTGTAAAATAAAATTACCTAGTATTTTTTATTTGTGTTCATTCTTAACTTGCAAACACCATTGCTTTCCAATTGGACAAGAGTGTGCACCATCAGAATGCGTCTTCCTGCATGTGAATGATGTTGTGCCATGTACATTGTGGGTTACCTCGATACAGTGCTCTGGGTATTTGGTGTTTGCATCCTAGGGACACTAGCCAATCACACAGCACTGAAATGTAAGGCCTCACCACAATCTGCTTTATTCTAGGGATTCTGTCCCACTATGGTCCACTGTGTCTTAGATGTAGAGGTGTGGCGCAGTGGCCAGGGTGCCTGACTCTGGACCGCAGGGTTCACGGTTCGATCCCCGGTGCTGGCGGCAGGTTAGCCCAGCACCATGTGACTCTGGGCAATAGCTCGCTTAATCTTCCCGAGGGCCCCTAGCACCGGGACACCTCTCCGGAGGTAGCTGTGCGCTTTACAAATGCTGGTATTTCATTAGACCATGATGGCGGTTCCTGTCAAGGTAGAGAGCTCATCGCTGGGCCAGCGGCGATAGCTGAATTTAGTGGACAGGAGTCTGCCAGGGAGGCAGACATAATGTCCTCCACCACCCTGACGGATTGAGTACCATCCGTTACTCTATAGGTCAGGACCTTAGTGATGAATGTAGCACAAGTTGCTTTCATTGTAGTGCTAGTTTAGACGTAGGATGAAAAAAAGTATGCCTATTGAAACAGGCGTGTAATATTGGTGCATGGTGAATAAACGTTTGATTGTGCATGCAAGGCTTTGTGGGGAAAAGTAACATGAGCTGATAATGTTTTGAACATATTTTGATTTAGTTTTTATCCAGGGTACTGAATACCTTACAAAGGATTTTCTGAAGTCTTATTTTTGCTCTATAGATGTATATTTTTGCACTATAATTTTTGCACTTCTATTTCACTACAGTAGCGGCTGCTACCAACCAGGGGTGGTAGGGCGGGGGGGACGAATGGGAACGAGGGATGGGGTGAATAATACAAAAAAGTACAACTTACCTCTTTTCTGCCACCCAGCAGTTGGTGCTTCTTCTTTCTCCGTCCTCCTCGAGTCTCGGCACGAAGCACACAGCCTCCCTGACCAATCACAAAGCTGCACAGCATTGTGATTGATCTGAGCACCTTGGTTCATCGCTCAGACAGGGGCTGGCAGACTGTGCATGTTCTCAACGCAGGCTGTAATGCAGCCTGCGTGGAGAACTTGCAGAGTGAGCATGACACTTTGGCCGGCTCAAGACAGCCGGCCAAATCATCATGCGTACTTTAGGTGCTGCCACCACTCCTCCCCTGTGACGTGGGGAGCACAGCCCCACACACCTGGCTTCAGCTGCAAGCTGAATACAAAAAACAAAATGATAACAAACATTATTATTTTATTTTTTGTATTCAGCTTGCAGCTAAAGCAGTGGGGCGACACTCCTCCGCCTTAGCGGAGGAGACGCCACTGTCTCTCTATTGAATGGACAGTGAGATTCAAGGTTGGAGTTCAGTGTGAACCTGGTTTAGGAAAGGAGGGAGAAACTCTGGGTAGTTTAGAAATAAGGATGATAAAATGGAAGGGGAGGAAGAGAGGATAGAGAATATGCAAAATCCCATAGTCAGGAGAGGGTACAGTTGACAGAAAGAGACAAAGTTAGTTTGTTGAAGATACACATTTGACCCAAGGCTTATCCTGAAATAATGTTGGTATCAAGTGTTTTGTTCATTAAAAAGTGATGCAAGAGGACCTGGGAGAACAGTGTTATCTATAAGCGGTTGCTACGGTCTAAGTTGAAGTTCCAGAGAATGATGATAGAAGTGATGGTTTTGAATGGATTGATGAGAGAACCAAGTTCATTGTAGAAAGAACAAATAGTACATGAGGGATGATAGAGTCACAGTAAAGGATTAATTGGGGCAATAATTAAAATAGAATGATGTTCAATTCATATTAAGGGAGACACAGGTGATGGAGTAGAAGTGGCAGTGAGAAACATATTAATCTGATCCTCCTTTACAATCAATGTGTGGTGTGACAGAGAAGGTACCATGGTTGGTGTGCAAGGCAGCACTGTGGCAGAGTGTTCTTGATTTATCCAGTTCTCAGTAATAGAGGATACATGTAAGAAGGGTTGTGATAGTCAAAGTGGTAAGTGCCTTTGATACAGAAAGATTTGTTACCGATGAAGCTGGCATTCCAACAAAAAGTGAGAGGGAGGAATCATTATGATCTGGGTCAGCGCGTTCTGGGGTTTGTTTAGCATTTAGTCTGGGGGGGGATAAATAATCTGGGTGGTGGAAGATCTAACCGGCTGATAATGGATGGAGAAATTAGCCATTTGCTGGTTTTGGAAAAACAGAGAGGGAGGAAAAACAGAAGTAGACTAACCCAACTCTACGTGCAACACTTTAGAAATGCTTAACTACCACATTGCTTTATAATGAGACTAACCTACAAATCCACACTGCAAACTAAGTGATCTAACTGATGACAATGGAATGTACTGTAGGGGTGCTGACTCACTGAAGTGCATCCAAGGGACACTTCTAGAAAGACATAGGAATATTAACCCAATCATTAGAGCACTAAACTTTAATACTGTACCATACAGATGCTGACCCATCTCAAAGCACTCTACCTGTGCAGTGATCCACCACACTATAATGGAACATAGGTGCGCTAACATATCATGCCACATATCATCTTAAGGACCCAAACTCACTGTGGTTCATGCAACCTAGGGACAGAAGCCAACTACAGTACTCTAATCCACCACACTGTCCAGCACATTGGGGACCCTAAACCACCACACTTTATCGTAAAAATAACATGCAACCCAGTACGCCAAATTATCATATCTAACCCAACAGAGTACCATATCAACACTAACCTAAAGTGTGGCATTGGGTTACCATACAATGCATCATAGGGACACTAACACACAAGCCTTGGGACCCACAACATCATACTGAAATTCTGATGATTAAATAATTAGAGACTCCTTCTCTCTCATTTAGAGACTCATCTCTGTTGCTGATCGCTGTGTCCCACCAGCTGACAAGTGATTCTCAGATGACAAACACAAGAACACAACCTTTTCCTCTCAACCTCTACCCCTTGCATATCACATAAATAGTGGCTTTGTTCCACACCCCACCACACAAACCATCCTTTTCAATATACACTAAAACAGCCAGCATGCAATCATTATACACACTGTTCACTCACATTCCACCAATCAACTTATGCGCAACCAGCAATAAAACATTGCACATTATGTAGATCAGTGGACACTCTACAGTATGACATACCACTGACACTGGTTACCCTGGGTGACGGCAGACCCGGGCCCAAAGTCCACAGCTACTCGCATCACCAAAAGGAGTAATTTCTCATGTCAAAATTCTGGTATCTCTGTGTCACATTTTGGGGCTGTTCCTTTCTTGGCTTTTAGGCCCATCCATGCAACTGGGGTACTGTTATTATTGGGAGAAGAGTGGAATTGCTGGGTAGTAGGAGTTTTGTGGATCCCGACGGCTTGTTTGAACACCTCAGTGCAAGTTACTGATAACCCTTCTGAGCTGGCAAGGAACCCCAAATCTACCAAGAATTATAAAAAGGCTTCCTCAGTTCAGTCAAAGGCTGCCCTAGCATCTAAAAAGATGATCATAGCAGGAGTTTTTATTTTTACAAGTAAAAATATCTACAGCAATAGTAAGATAGATAGTATTTGAATATAATTCCAGCCCTGCAATAAAATGATTCTGGTATTTATGAAATCAATGATCTGCAATTTTATTGATTGTATTGATTATTAATTTTGCTATAATCTTGTAGTCAACATTTACCAAAGTAATCAGGAGACATGAGCTGGTATGTTCTGGATCCTTGCCCAACTTCTAAAAAGTTATTTTGGGGCCTTTCTTGTCACAGGCGCTGGAGATAGTCATACTAGTGGGGTAGTGATTTTATTGGAAGACATGCAGCAACGCTGGGTGGTAGGAATTATGTGAATCTCTGAAGATTATGGTACTTTCCCCTATGTAAATTTGAGACAAATATGTGAATTTAGTCACAGTTTAAGGTTTGTAGGGAGGGCATGGTGGATAGGAAAAGGTAGTTGTAAGTCACGCCACTCTGGACTCACCTGAGTGTTTAGTTTTCAGAAATACTTGGGTTTACTCGATATCTCTGTGTGACTACCATCCTATGGCCCACATTACGCAGCTACCCACATTGCCAAAAAGGTCATTTTCCATGAAAAAATGTTGGGGTCATCACGCCACATTTTGGGGGCTTTCCTGACTCAGGCACTAGGCCCAGCCATACAAGTGTGGTACCTTTTTTATTGGGAACAGTGTGGGAACACAGAAAAGTACATTTGCTATTATCAATTGAATTTCACAAACACACGTTTCCTTAATGCCAATTTTTTTCATTCATTTACAATATGAATTGTTACATGGTTGGTACAGAATGAAAAATTATTGTAAGCTGTAGCTTAGTTGCTGGCTCAGGTATCACATATTTTTGGACAACTAAGAGACACTATACATCTCTGTCACCAGAAGAGACTGCTGATCATAATAATATATAAACTACACTTTGCAGAATTCAGAATTGTTTCAACTTTTTAGAACACTGTAGAGATATCTGGGTTCACCCGTGAGTTTCACACCTGTTTCTACCACAAACTGCAAGGAGGTTGAAGCCACAAAAACAAATAGAAAATATCGACTGTCACTTATAAGAATGCAAAAATAGTAAAAAATTGTTTGTTTTTTTACAACTCTGCTGATTGTTCCCAAAGGCTTCAAGATGGTATTATTAGCACAGGAAACCTTTTGTTTATGCCATTTTTTGAAAATAAAACATACACTTTCTTGCACAGCACATTTTTCCTATTGTTCCAAAATAAAAACTAAACATTTTGCTACATTTTGGCTAGTTTCTCTGTTTACTCCAGGGGAATCAATACAACCTAGGTACTTTTCGCGCACCAAAATAAGGGAATATATGGATGGGAATTTAGCAAGGATAACTTTTGTGGTAAAAGGTTTTGAAGGTTTGAGTGCAAAGTGCACCAAACATAAAATAATGGCTTGTCACTGGGGAAGGAAAAGCCCCAGCAGCAAAGGAAGTAAGGTGCATCCACATCTACTTTCTGAAGCGTGGTTAGATTACAGCTCCTTGTTCTGGAGGGGATGGTCAAAGGTGGGTCTTATGTACATTCAGGATTTGTTCTCAAAAGGTATGCTCAAGTCCTTTGAGGATTTCCAGTTGCAAGACGGTATTCCACCTACTCAGTGGTAGTGTTATTGTCAACTGTCTCACTGTTCAAGGTCTGTTTTAGGGCCAACAGCATGTGACCAGATGTCACTCCCTTTATGCTATATAAACAATGGTTCTGTCAGTTCTACTCTGAAGATCCCTTGATTGCCTTTGGTGAATGCTGTTACAGTGTCCTCATTCTGTGATTACATCACATGGAAACACTCACACCTAAACTTTTTTTAGGGTGATATTCCATTAGGTAAAGCATATCAATTGGCATTGGTATATATACACAGGTGCTCCTGTAACAGCCTACCCCAAAGCAATCAAAGGATCTCCAGAGTAAATACAAAAGAAGAATTCTTGTTTATATAGTGCAATAGGCCCAAGTTCTGAGAAATACATGGCTACCCCATCAATCATTGCTCGTCCATTTATGGGCATTCTTGGGAAAGTGTTAGAGAGATGATCTTGAGCCTGTACAGCACGTTTACTATGCATTTATTCTTCACCACTACAGCGGAGGCGCTCTTGTTGCAATATCTATCCTTGCTAACATACATGGAGAAAAACTAGGCTTCTGTATGGAGACATCATGGGAAGTGGTTGAGGGAGGCTCAGAAGCTACTTTTTAACACTCAGAACATAGAATGAAGATTAAATTGATGATACGGCTTTGGAGAGTTCATTTTAGTCCAGCTAGATTGTGTTGCACAGTCCTATTTCCCACACATTCTTTTGGGTTTGTGGTAGATGGGGCATAATCATCGATGACTTCCCTCTTCCTTGAGAGGTGGTCTGGTGTTGAATGATCTGTGGGTAATGCTGGGGGGAACATCTATATGACAATGGGTCAATGTGAATGCACTGATGGTGGTTGTGGACTGAAGTTTGTTTTATGTGTTTTTACGTTTATCTGGGCACAGTGTGCATTTGTGTCGGCTGGGAAGGGTCGCCTGCAGGGCTATGGTATTAATTGCCTGGATTAAATTTAAACTAAAATTATGAAAATTGGTCCAGCAAAACAGAAGTTTAAGTCATGGAGGGCCAGAGGTGGGCCAATTGAAGTTGTTAAAACATAGATATTTTGGAGTTGTTTTTGATAATAGAGTTTCTTTTAAGAACCATTTTAAAGATTTAAGGGCAATAACGGTGACTTTAATTCATGCTTTCAAATGTTTGCAAAACTCACTGAGTTGACAATCCTATAAACATATTCTCAAAGTCATGAGAGCAAAGTTACAGTCAACCATTTCATATGGCTCACCCATCACCAGGGGGAAAGATGTGAAGGTACTGGATTTATTAGTAGTCAAGGCTTATAAAGCAACTTTTGGGATTCCCAGGTCAGTGAGTCAAGCTGAAATAAGATTGGAGTTTGGACTCCAAAGACAGTGTTTGGTGTCACAAGGGGCATTTCTGAAATGTATGTACTCTATGTTCTCTTCCACCCCTGCTTCCCTAGTGAACAACTGCTGACTTGAAATAACTAAATCTACCTGGAGAGCCCATATTTTAACTTGCTTATATGATATTGGCCTGAAAATTGGGCTTCATGAATTGATAATGCCCAATTATAAATTAATCCTAAAAAAACAAATCAAAGCTAAATCCCTCAATAAGGATAAAACAGTTTTAGCCGCAAAAAATCATGCATGGTATGTGATTAACTCACACAAGTCTTTACGCATCCAGCCATACCTTAATGCCCACCTCTCGGCAAAAATTAAAAAAACATTTTTAAAAATAAGATTGGGAATAAACCCAACTAAGGCGGGTATGCCGTCTTGGATTCAGCAGTGGCCTGACTCAAATTGTAGATTCTGTTGGTGGCCATGTGAATCTTTATTGCATATAGTATGCGTGTGCCCCAAATTGCTTAAAATACGGCGTATATTTTTAAAAGCCCTATTTTTGAAGATTGGAGTCAGATCAGCTCGCCAGGCCCTTATTCTTTGTTTATCGGGCGAGTCGATTCCGCTGCTATGCCAATTGATAAAGTTTTTAGTTGCTGCCGAAAAATGTTTGGTATCGACTGTTCAAGATGTATCATAATTAAATCCTATGGCTTCAAGAGAAATCTTGAATGGATTTTTTCTGCTTATTTGTACTGTACAGCCTCTTGTGGGATTTAGTGTCTATGCTGCTAGGGTAATAATTAGAAAGGTAAATAATGAAGTTATCTTGTTTGCAACAGAAATTAGTGATGCACTTTTATAGCCTGTTTGCACAACGGAACTACTGTTTACCGCACATTTGTACTTTAATACGTAATGATCCAGCCCATGTCCGAATAGATTTTATAGTTCATTTGTATAATGATTGATAAAGTTAATCTGTTTTATTGCAAAAATATGAACGTATTTATAAATTGTCAAGAATATTTTTGTCATCATTTTAAAAAGATGCTCACAAATAGTTTTATTATTGGCCTGTAATTACATGTGATAATGTTTTTTATATATTGTCCGATTATTAAGATGTTTTAATTGCAATGATTTTTGTTAAATCAAGCAACAAAGACTTCATTCATTCATTCATAATTGCCTGGACTGTTTCAAAGGCTGTGTACCTTACTAGTTTTTGTGGTGAGAAACTGTACCTTTACTTCCGAGATGCCACTCATAACTTGAGGTTGGACTGAGGGGAGGACGGATTCACTGGGTAGCTGTACAAGTCACCATACACATAACACTGTGTTCTTATGGATTATCTGGGTAATTTTTACTGATTCGTTTTCAATTAGGAGACTTGATTTTTTTCTTACGCATTCATTCTCCTGGATGACAAACAACTGCCTTAAACTAAATGGCAGTAAAACGGAGATCCTGGTGGTGGGGAATACCCCCTCCATTTGGTCCTCAGCATGGTGGCCTCAGACATTAGGACCTACACCCACTCCGAGTAAAGAGGTCATAAACTTAGGAATATGGCTCGATTCAAATCCATCCTTTGAGGCTCAGACCCGGAAGGTGGCAGGGAAGTGTATTTTAAAGACGCTGTATAAAACTCTGGATGTGCTTCCCACTCCAGCGAGGAAAACCCTGGTCCATGCCTGTAACATCTCAACTTGACTATGGAAATGTTCTTTACCTAGGAGTAACTAAAAAATGCCTGCATAGGCTGCAATGCATCCAAAACGCGGCCGCCCGCCTGGTTCTGAATTTACCCAGGAGAGCTTCTATGGGGAAGGCTCTGGACGACCTGCATTGGCTACCGGTTGGGAAGAGAGTCCTTTTTAAAGCTTTATGCATTAGCCACCGGAGTTTACAGGGCAAAGGCCCAAAATATCTGCAGGGCCTACTCTCCCCATACACCCCCTCTCGCCAGCTCAGATCAGCCGGGACCCATCTGGTTAAAGTCCCTAAGATTCATAAAGTCAGAATGGGGGCTCGGTCTTTCAGCTATCTGGCAGCGAAGAACTGGAATGCTCTCCCTCTTTCCCTCCGTTTGGAATCTTCCAAAGTTCTATTCCGAAAAAAATTGAAAACATGGCTGTTCCAGGTATAGGTCTTCTCTGTCCCCTTTCCATGTAGAGTTCTGCTCAACGCGGGGACACACTTTTTAGTGTAACCATGCGCTTTATAAGTGTCATTATTATTATTATTATGGACAACTGTCCTCATCGATAGATGTACTGGTTGTGCTTTGTGTGTAGCACTGAAACTTTCTCCTTGATGTGCACTATCTTATGGCCTCTGAATGCTCATACATATGAAGATTTTAAAACAAAGAATAAATGTATCACACACTGGCTAGGATTCACAGAAATGAAGCCAGAAATTTCCTCCTGCATTGTTTCTCTTATATTTTGAGCTAATTTCAGATTTATCAGACTTCAAAAAGAAATTCAGTGGTATAGGAAATCCCCCCCTAGGCACAGGTTTCCAAAGAGTACCAAAGTGCACAAGTATTTCCCAAGCAGAACTGTAACGAGGTGCACAATTTCACTTGAGCAAAATCCAAATGCAGAAACCCCTTTGTGCATGACCTCCGGTAATTTTTAGTGGTATTCTTTTCTCAATCCACTTTGAAAAATGCACTAACTGCAATTCTTGGCAGAAGTGAACCTGCATAAATTTGCAGCGCAGAAAGTACGCGCAAATCATTGGAGGTAGTTTCCCCAAACATATGGATTATTAAACTTTCACCAACTTTTACTCGTGGACCCATCCACAAATCCGCATAAACGCTTGAATAACTCTGGATTTTTTATGCAGATAGTACTCAGTCTTAAGTGTGCAAACACCGTTTAAGAAATAGGCTCAATGTCACTTATTTTGGAAAAGGCAGTAAAATGGTAAATGTGACATAACTAAAAAAGAACTTAGAACATACCTCCAAAGTGGATGCAATGTATCTCCTCTTGAGTAGACAGTTTGCATCTGAAGTCCTGGATATTTCAAAACAAATAGAAAAAGAATCGGTTATAAAATGAAATTAGGTCAGATTCGGGTGGATGAGAATGTAGAAGTTTAATGCACTAAAGTCTAGACCAAAACTTCAACAACACCCAAAGATATCAGTTCACAGAGGAAAGCCAAGGGCTCAAGAATATAAAATGGCTCGCCTTTAGGTAGCTTGGCTGATTAAATAGTTTACCTCAAATAGGGTGCAGGATGCAGTTTAGGAACTATGAAACAGTAAACACAATGCAAAACTGGCAACATGCTATTTTTTTTTGTCAAAGCTCTTTTTATTGAAAGTTTTTTTTTTAAATAGGATGAGACCACATAGTTGGTCATGCCCAATGCTTTGCATCCAATTACAACAATATGCCATTGTGAATTACAGTTCTGCAGAGAATGAGAAAGGGTGTCATATCTGTAATACCATACAGTAGTAGGACACTGTCAATTCACAGGAGAAATTAAAGAACTGCTTGGTCTCCAAAGTAAATTCTGTCTCCCTTTCCCCCTCCCCCATACCTTGAATAAACCTATTAAATCAACTCTACTCAGGTGCATCTGGCCGGTACCGTAGTGCCTTACAGATGTCAATTTTCCATGCAGGGGGCTCTAGTTTTCCAACAATTGCCCATTAAGGAAGCTTTTCAGCAAAGGAGAGATTGGTACTGTAAAATTGGAACAAATGTATTGCTCTTATCCTTGGAGAGCAGGCAGTGAGAAGAAGACCTCTGGAGAGAATTATCACCAGTGGTCCCCATGCATATTCAAACATTTTTAAATCATCCCTAGGAATGTCCACCATCCTCTCCATAGTTAGAGTGTGCAATAAATGCATATGCCATTGTGTAAGGGAGGGAGCCTCTTTCTTTTTCCACGATGCAGCTATCGCCAACTTAGATGCTCCCAAGCACAACCACATTATGGCCCTGTCATATTTAGTTTGATGTTTCAAGGAGTCATTTTGAAGCCGGAATAAAATACAACCTGGGGGATTTGGAATAGGGTTAGCCAAATATCTCCTTTATCTGTGCTAGTATTTTTGCCCAGAATGTCCTAATGGTCGGACAGTCCCACCAGATGTGGCAAAAATCCCCTAACAAGCCACACCCTCACCAGCATAGATCTGAGTTTCCCGGGAAGATTTTCTTTAATTTTGTCGAATAGAGGTACCAGTCGTAGAGCAACTTGTAGTGTGCTTCTTTCATACCTAGGGAATGATTACAGTTGGGGATGTCACTACATAGCTTCCTCCATTTTTCCTCTGTTATTCCCTTACCTAGAATGTTTTCACAAAATGAGGTGTATCGTGGCTGTGGGGAGTGTTGTGTTGTGAGAAGAAGATTGTATAGAAACATAATAGTGCCCCTGGAGGACCCCACTTTCTTTACAATTTGCTCAATGGAAGCTAGACTCCTTGTTGCTGCTTCTCTACTTTCAGGTGTTAGTGCCCAGTGTTTCAACTGTAGGTAGTGGAAGTGTTCAGAAGCTGACAGGTTAAAATTGCTTCTGCAGTTTGCAAATGTCAGTATGTCCCAATTATGGAATAAATCTGCAAGAGTGAAGCATCCTCCTTTCCTTCAAGCGTCGAAGGGTCCCGGCTCTAGGCCTGGTGGGAAGGCTGGGTTATAGTGAATTGGAGTGTATGGGGAGGGAAATGTTGTCCAACTGGCCATCTTATTCATTCTATCCCAGGTAGCAAGAGTTGTCTTTGTGGGGGTGCTTAGGTACGCATTGGAAGGGTGCTGTTCTTTAGGTTTCCATAGGACATCCCATATAACCCTCCCCACTATCGCCCTGTCCATGCATAACCAATGTTTGTCTGATTCCTGCATGGACCATTCAATGAAAATTCTTAATTGGGCTGCTTGGTAGTAGAGTTGAAAGTCAGGTAATACTAGTCCCCCCTCCCTCTTTGGGTATCTAAGTAATCTATACGGTAGGCGAGCTCACCCCTTCTTCCAAATGAATCGGATGCTCAGGGTCTTAAGTGTAGAAAAAAGTCTCGACCGACGTCTATGGTCAGTGCTTGGAACAGGTATAAGAACTACAGTAGCACTGGCATCTTAAGTACATGTAGTCTCCCCATCCAGGAAAGAAACACTGGTGACCAACTTTTAAGATCCCTTTTCAGTTGTTGTAAGGGGGGGGGGGGGATTAGCCTGACATAATGCTGGTAATTTAGGCGTCATTTTTATTCCTAGGTAACTGATCTTTCGTTGCCTCCCAAAAGGGTATACTCTCGACTATCCTAACCATATCCTCCTCACGCAGTGTCAGATTCAGCAGATAAGATTTTTTTACAAAAACTGACAAGTTCTTCAAAAGCTTTAAGCTCTATCTGCAGGGCTTCTAAGGAGCTCTGCGGTGCAGTGAGGGGGAGTAATAAGTTCTCTGCAAATAAAGAGACTACTCTACCGAACTGGATGCTTTTAATGTATGGTGTTGTTCGGATTTTCACAGCTAAGGGTTCTATGTTTAAGGTGAAAAGTAACAGGGAGAGAGAGCACCCCTCTCTGGTCCCCATAGCCATTTAAAATACCCCGGATTGCACTCCATTGATCGCTAACCTAGATTGGGGCTCCACATAGTTTGCTCAGACCATTGCAATAAAGGAATTGCAAAAGCTGAATCTTTTCAATGTGTAGAACATAAAGGCCCAGTCCAATCGATCAAATGCCTTCTTGGCATCAAGCCACAATAGGACCACCAGAATGTGCATCTTGGTGGACTTCTCAACCAGGTGGAGCACTCTCCTGATGATAACATGGGTTTGCCGGCCCTTAATAAATTCTGACTGATTGAGGTGAATCAGATCGGGCATCAGATCTTCTAATCACGTCACTAAGATGTTCGAGTATATCTTAGCATCTAAATTGAGGATAGCGATTGGTCTGTATGAACTACAGAGTTGAGGATCCTTTCCGGATTTAGGTATCAGGGCCTCGCTCATCGAGTGTGTGACCGCTTGCTCCGTCGCTATGTGATTTTAGAGTAGAGTCAAATGAGAGACCAATTCAACACAAAAGGTTTTATAAAACTGGGTCGTAAGACCATCTGGGCCCGGTGATTTATGAAACTTCAGACCCGCTATTGCCTGGCGTACTTCATCTTCTGTGATTGGCTCGCCCAAATAATAATTCTGAGCTGCTGATACCTGAGGGAGGTCCATTGAGTGGAGAAAATCAAACTGCGTCACGTCTCTACTTGGTCTGCAGTGTACAAACTTTCATAAAAGACCCTGAACTCCTCTGCCCTTCCTTCCTCTGAGACAACCTGCCCTCCGTCTCTCCCCCTTATTCCTCCTATATATTCTTGACCCTTAGTTGCCTCGCCAAGTGTGCCCCCACCTTGTTGCCAAATTCATACAAGGTCTGCTTCAGTTTCAACAGTGTGTATTCAGCTCTACTGGTATAGATTGCGTTTAACTTCTCCTTCAGTGTAGTTACTCACCGTTGGAGAGCTAAAGTTGGGGTCACCTTGTGTGCCAGTTCCCACTTTTTCAGTTTTTCCTCTAGCTGCAGTCTCTTGCTTGTTCTCTGTTTATTGAGTTGGGACATAAGTTGTATACACTTGCCTCGTAGCATCGCTTTTAATGCGTACCAGTTATTTGAGGGGTTAGTTTCATTGGGGCAGTTTAATTGAAAGAACTCTTGAATTGCTTTCCACTGACATCTATCCCCAATTAGGGGACTGGGAAAGTAACACCTTGCTGTCCTGGAGAGCAACACGTGTCACTCGAAGTATACCGATACTGGCGCTTGGTCAGAGATCGCATTAGGGTGCAAAAGCGCTGATCTCAGATCGAAGAGAAGGGATTTGCTAAGAAAGATGTAGTCTAATCTTGAATATGTGAAGTGAGTGTGCGAATAGAAAGTATAATCTTTAACAGTGGGGTGTAGAGATCTCCATGGGTCTACTAGCCCTAAGTCCTGTAATGCTAATTTTAACCCTTCGGGAACTACTGGTAGAAGCTCTGTGTGGGTGCATACTATCGACGCCGGAGTGCCATGTGAAATAAAAATCTCCCATTAGTGGAATTTCCCCTTCTACAAAGCCTCCCAGCACCGTCAAGAGCGAATGGAGAAATGCCGCCTGGTTAGTGTTAGGAACGTAGACTGACACGAACGTGCTTTGTTTCCCTCTAGGACTTGCCTTGACAATTACCCATCTACCCTCACTGTCCGTCTTATAGCCCACCAGCTGAAATTTTAAGGCGGAGTGAAATAATAATGCCACCCCATTTTGCTTAGTTTAAGCTGAGGAGCGATAGATTAGGGGATAGAGCTTAAGTTTAAACCTATGATCCTCTGACCTTTTGAGATGAGTCTCTTGCATGGCTACTACGTCAAAATGGGAGTCTAGTAAGTATTTCCAGATCTTGTGGCATTTAAGTGGGGAATTAAGTCCCTACACATTCCAGGACAAAGCAGTAATCGTCCCTCTAGTCTTGTGAAGGTGCTTCCGTGTCCTTTCGCCTCGTCTGTCCCCCAACCCTCTCTTCCACCCTCCAGCTCCCTTTTAAGCTGCCTTGGTGTTCTTTCTTGTGTGTTACTGTATGATCTGCCTCTCGTGTGTATCCTGGCTGAGCTCCAAGTGGCACCTGGGTAAAATGGAAAAATGAACACAAACACAATACCCAACCCAAAACACTTCGGGGCACCCCGGTCCTGACATGTGTAACTGTGTAAAGAAGAATGCAGTACATGAAGCGAGTCGGTCAGAGACCGCCACCATCATTTAACTGTCGTGCTAGGTGTTAGGCCTTTGTGCTTCCATAGTTGGAATAGCGCTGCTGTTACTCACGGCTAGGCGCCCTCTAGCAGGGGCAGTTTCTCCATTAGGGCTCAGGGGCTGCGCCCCTCTGAAATTCCTATACATTTACATAAAAACTTATTAAATAGATCAATTTATTTAGAGATATGATTGTATCGCTAAATAAATCGATGTATTTAAGTCTGGGCTGTCTCTTTCAGGCTGCCAGTCCCACCTCGCTCTGAAACAGTAGATGGAAGCGAGGCAGTAAATCAACCTTCTGAACTGTGATGCACGATGCAGGGCTTTCTGTTTTAAAGCCCTTCATTGCCATTGTGGTCTATGGTTGTATGCACTCTGTAAGCCAGTGACGCAATCAGCGTCACAGCTTCAGGTGTCGGAGACGTTATCCCTGTGTGATTTCAGACGTCTGCCATTCAAGGCATAGATCCTACCCTTTCATCATACGTGAGAGTGGATGCAAGCATGTCTGATCTGGTGCCTTGTTCTCGGTAATGGTAAGCGTTTGCATGCTAATGTTGTGTTATGTACATTGTGCATGAAATGGATCCAAATAGCAAGCAGGGTTCTTGTGCCCTTGCGAAGTTGATCCAAATATCCGAGTCAAGCAAGGCGAGAAATACATGCTTACAATGGACAGTTCTCTGATATAGAACATTAAAACTGGCCGTGTCTTCATGCCACCAAGTTAACACGGATGCCAAAAACATCTACATGGCCCCGCTCGCACGCATCGCCAGACAGCACGACCTCAACATAATCTCCTACGCCGACGACACTCAACTGATCCTCTCCCTCACCAAGGACCCCCTCGCCGCCAAATCCAACCTCCATGAAGGAATGAAGGCCGTCGCCGATTGGATGAAGATCAGCCGACTAAAACTGAACACGGAGAAGACAGGTCCTCATCCTCGGCTCCAACCCCTCAGCCTGGGACGACTCCTGGTGGCCAACGACGCTGGGAGCAGCCCCGACACCCACCGACCACGCACGCAACCTGGGAGTCATCCTCGACTCAACGCTCTCCATGGCCAAGCAAGTCAACGCAGTCTCATCCTCCTGCTTCAACACCCTCCGCATGCTTCGCAAGATCTACAGGTGGATCCCGACAGACACAAGAAGAACAGTCACCCAGGCCCTCGTCAGTAGCAGACTTGACTATGGGAACGCCCTCTACGCGGGAGCCCCGGCCAAGCTCATCAAGCGACTGCAACGCATACAAAACGCCTCCGCACGCCTGATCCTCGATGTACCACGCCACAGCCACATCACCCCCACCTGAGGAACCTGCACTGGCTCCCCGTCGACAGGAGAATCTCCTTCAAACTCCTCATCCACGCACACAAGGCACTCCACAAGACTGGCCCAGCCTACCTCAACAGACGACTCCTCTTCTACGTCCCCAACCGCCAACTCCGCTCCGCCGACCTCTCCCTCGCCACCGTCCCTCGCATTCGAAGAACTACCACCGGCGGCAGATCCTTCCTTCTCCCACCTCGCCGCCAAGACCTGGAACACCCTTCCACTAAGCCTACGACAGACCCAAGACCTGCTGACCTTCAGGAGGCTACTCAAGACCTGGTTGTTCGACCAGTAGCAGCACCCCCCCCTTTTTTCCCCTAGCGCCTTGAGACCCTCACGGGTAAGTAGTGCGCTTTACAAATTCTGTGATTGATTGATTGAAACATGGATTGATCTGCAAACAATAAAAGTTAAAATGTTAAGATAATGCATTTCAGTGATTTAGTTCCTCTCTTATTTCACATGCTTTACTTAATCTTGCATTCCCCAAGAGTTAGCTATTTTATAATGTTGTTTATCTATATTTTTTTCTGTGCATACTTTGAGGCTTGAGCCATGCCAGGTGTTTATGAAGGGCTTTAATTGAGCGCGCAGGCTGAAGCCAAAGTGCCTGTCAGTGGGTTGGCCTCTCTGCAAAGCACACAGAACAATGTTTATGTATTCCATTTGCAACTGAAATTCTGAGGATATGTGTGCGAAGGGGGTACACAGATGTCAAAATATTTGCAAGACAAAAGTAAGAGAAATTAAAGTGCTTACATTTGAGGGAGTGCAGTGCATGTTTGGGGGCGGTGAAGTGACAGTGCAGTTGGAGAAGAGTATAAAGAGGATGCTAAAGAGGAAAGAAAGGTGGTTGAAGATGTGCAGATGGACAAGGTATGCAGAAAAAAGAGGATATAAATCGGACATAAAGCACACAAAACTGAGGGCCAAAACTCCATCCAGAGTCCTCAATGCTATTTAATTCACAGACTCACAGTTTCAGAACTGAAACATTTCCAATGTTGATTATTTATAACCAATCATTGCTGTTACTCATTTATCTTAAACAGCTAACATCCATTGACAAAACCTATCATACTGACAGGCTTTAGGGTGTATGTCAGTTGTTGTGTCATTTATCTGGATACCATTACATCTCAGAGAGAAACCAAAATACTGGTAAGGTGGCACTCCTTCCTTTATAGAACCCCCACTTTTTCCATCCCACTTAGAGACCTGTCTGCACATATTTCTATATGGCTGGATGCAGCCAGCAGCTGTGGGTGCTTCTCAAAGTCTGGTTAGAGCATATTTTGCCAAAGTTAATGCTGCATGCAGTGCAAGACACTATGCAAGCATACATCGTAAAGGGCTAAAGTTGTCATGCTGTACAATTTACATATTACAGTAACTGTTGAGCCTATTAATGCAGGAAGATATTGGGCAGTTTTTAATGCGTTTAATATTTCAAACCTATACGTTCCCACTGCTTTCTAAGCCTTGCTTTATCTCTACGTTCATTTGCTTTAAAATGCATCATTTGCCAACAATTTTTTCATTTCTTTTTAGGGAGAGGGGCTCACCCTGGACCCCAGGTTTGTCCATTGAACTTGTTCACATCACTCGTGATATAAAAGTCATGCCCAACGTTTACACCCCACCACTTTCAAATGTCACCAGTCGCCCTGCCCTCTAATAACATAGACCCGTTTGGCAGGAGGCTCTGCGCGGGTAAAATATATATCGTCTTCTACTGCATGTTGTTAGCGTTTCCTGTAGTTCCACGTGTGCCTCTGGGAAAGCCACAGAGCCTCTCCCTGGGATCCCAGAGGGCCCTGCATCAGAAAGCCCAGCACCGTTCCTGATTGCTGCCCCTCCAGGGGAGATATGTCCAACAAGGTTAAGGCATATGACAGGTCCGACACATGGTGGGTCTTGTTCCGGTATTCAAATGCTAGGCTGAAGGGAAATGTCCAGAGATACCTGAAGCATTCTTTGTTAGGTTTTTCCATCACTGGGCGAAACATTTGGCATTGCGCCAGCGATGCTTGAGCTAGGTCCTCATGCTATAAGGAGTATGAGGAGCCTTGGAATGACACCCGGGCCTCTTCACTCGATGCACTCTCTCCACCTTGTCTTTCAAGTCTGTTTCTCTGAGAATATCCTCAAACAGCCCCACCAAAGAATGCCTCAAGGTCGGTCCCCTTCACTCCTTTCTCGAGGTCCTTAATTCTGATGTAGTCGCAACGCGATGTTTTCTAAATCTTCATTTTTCAATATGGCGGCTTGTAGTTGAGTGTTGAGGGTTTGGATTTGATCCTCAGCACACTGATTGCGTTACTCCCAGTCTGTTGTCTTAATTTCCAGGTCCATTATTCTCGTGCCGACTGTGTCAACATCCTGTTGGAGAGTGCTCAACCTACCTTTTAATTCTGTTTTTAAGACTTCCTGGGATGAAGTTAGATCGGTCTTAAGATCCTCCCATAATTCACGCTTGAACTCTAGCACAGAGGAAAGTAGATCGTCCTTTGTCAGTGCCATGGCCAATTCCGCCTCAGGCACCCCCAACTTCCCTTATGTATCTGTCCGGGCGAAGTTGCTTGAAATCCTGTTGGATTGAAGATGAGACTTTTTTGGCAGCATCAAGGTGTACCCACAGGGCATGGACATCAATCCGGGGAAAAGCACAGCTGTGTGTGGTAGGTTATTCATCATTCCTCACTGCTTTAAGATTGCTATGGGAAGAGATGTTCTCTCCAGTTGGCGTTGTGCTCTCTTGTGATGTCTGTGGCATAAATAGGGCCCTAACAGTCCTGGTTAATACCTCACTCTTTCCCCCTACTGTCTCTTCGGAGGATTCAATCACATCACCTCTTGCATAGGAAGGGCCCCTCTGGCTACCGCCATTAAGGGGGGTGTTTGTGTGAGAATCTCAATGTAAATGGCTACTTTGTTAGTTTAGAGGCTGTTCATATCCTTCACAGTTCCCTTAGTTCCACAGGAATCCGTCCAGCGTCGCCATCTTAGGGTCAAGCATTGGGCTGTTAGTGGAGCTGCGAGTACCTATCGCCCACATGCACCCACTCTCCTGCACCGGTCAAGGGCTCTCTACCATTTCATGGAAAGTGCGTCTCGGCTTCAGCCCCTCCCTTACTGACTGTTGCTGCTAGTCTCCGGTCACACAGCCGCCATGCTGAAGTCAGGCAATCTCTCCCCTTGCCGTCTGTTCCCTCCGATGTCACCCTCAGTCTCTCCAGCTCGGCTTCCTCTGGCCTCCACGGATTACTACTCGCCCCTCCACTCGTTGGATAGCCCTGCGGGTCCCCCACCCATCTCCAGAGGTCCCGCGGCTCGTCCACGAGGGCTGACCCAGCAGTCCTGCAGGCCGCACTCACCGAGCCACCCCACAGCGAAGTTTTCTGTGCTCCATCCTCCTCTCGCTACTCCTTTTTCCACTCCAGAGTCCAAGTCGGTGCTTCCAAGGCTTTGGGAGTCCGTCTGAGCCCCAGGGTAGCTTTAAAGTCGGACTGCCACCAGCACAGCCATTCTATCTCCAATTCGGCTGCCACTATCCGATGTCATCCACGTTTCTTCCCACAAATTATTGCTTTCCTCTTCAACACTAGTTGGCGACAGATGGCGGCTTCATCGAGGTAACAAAATTAATCACATTTTGGGCGTATGGCCCGTCATCTGTGATCGATGGTGACGGAGCCTCCGTCGATTACATCCACTCGGCCATCTTGGCTGGCCACGCCCCCCTTCCCCCCAACATGCTCATTTTCATAGTGCTTTCAATAAATCCTCCTTAAGAAGCATGTTTCTCTTGATGCTTGCCTTTTAAATGGAAATGTCAAACCTATGCCCGAAAGTAGACATGTTTCCACACTTTTCCCACCTTTTACAGGGTGCAACTAAACCTCCAGTATGTTAGTGAGTGCCAACAAACCTATCAATCTGTGAAAGCTCCGTGCATTTTGTATGCCAACCATCTTCCTGCCTGCCTGAGCTGGTGATAATTTCTGCAGTTAGTACACAGAAGAACCAAAAAGCAAATGCAGGGGAGCCCAACCACAGCCCGGTGCAGTGAGCAGCACCCGCAGGTAGGCAGGCCCAGGGCCCTTCCTTTCTTAGCCATCCTACCCGGGCAGATCGAGGAGCCCTCATGGGGGCACCATTGTTGGGGAAACAAGGCAACTTTCACATGATGCTATTTTATGGGGATGTGTTCAAGGGAAGAATGCACCCAGAAGGATAGCAATGTCGTCATCCATAAGTGCAAGGCAGAGAAGGACTGCCTGTTCACAGATTTCAGATTCTCTGACTCCACGTTTACCTTTATTTATATTGGTGACGCCAAACATGTTTCCTATTCTATGCATGTTTCGAAGGATCACCCAGATATAGTGGGGATTTAAAGGTATAATCTTAGAAGTCTCTTAAACATCTGTGGCTGTTTGTGGGAGGAATTCAGAATTAACATTAATTTCTTCTGCCTTTTGATTAGTCCTTTAAGAACTTTTACTTAAATCAAAAGGGATTATTTCTTCTGTTGGAGGTTGCCGGGAGCCAGGACTACATTGCCCACTCAACACCTTGATGCTCTACAGAGTCTCGAGTGAACTCAAGCATTCCCTTAGAAAATCCTTTATAATTACTGTTTTATCTTCTGCGGTAGAGGACATTAGGAAATTACCTTGGTTGAAGAACTCTGATTATCTGACACTGCAGGGGGGATTAATTACAGGTGTTGGTGATCTCATTCTGAACCAGCGTGCTATGCCTTCTAATTTAGTTTCTAACACATGTGCCACCTCTAACTTAATATCTACTGTGGCAGAAGTACATTCCTCCAACACTGAGAATTCCTCTAATATTGTTCTGCCTGCAAAAAACAAGAAAAATAACTCCTCTAAAAAGAGCACCTTGAGGGGGAAAAAGGCTCCAACCAGATCTGTTGAGGTCTTTTGAGGTCTTGAGCAAAATATTATTAGTGATTGAATCCAGACTTGCTGCCTTCAATTTAATTGATACAAAAGTTGTTCTATTTGTTACTGGTTCAAATATATGCAAAGACTGTACCTCTGTTACTGAACCCAGGTGCTTATCGGGCCCTCTTCCTGTGGCTACTTCGATGGCTGCCCCTGTTTTATCTCAATCAACTACAGAGGGGAGGAGATGGGCACTGTTTGTGGCCATTTTAGTAAGAATCCAACCAATGACCAATGCACCCTATTTGAAAACTGGTAGCAATTTAAAACTGAATGGGGAAAAAAACTGAGCTGATGATTCTGGGGGACAGACCCGACCCCCAACCACCTATAGACTGCCCAGAATGTTTGGGCAATTCACCCATTCCCTTGTCCCCTATCAAAAGCCTTAGGATGTGGCTGGAAAAGTCCCTTTCCATGGATACACAGGCCAAAAAATTGCATTGACTTGTTTTGGCACCCGTAGAACACGCCATAAAATCCTAGACATTATCCCGAGTGTTTCAGAAGAATTGCGGTCCAATACCTTGTTCTCTCCCGGTTGGACTACGGAAACTCTCTGTACATAGGCTGCCCCAAATATCTCATCAAAAGGCTCATAGTTATCCAAAATGTGGCAGCAAGGATTCAATACAGGGTCCCAAATTTGCCTTTGCAAACAGTGCTCTCGCTTTTCTGCACCGGCTCCCCACTGAGAAAAAGATCAAGTGTAAAACAATCTGTCTGGCACATAGAGGGCTAAACACCAAAGGCCCCACTATGACAAGGGTACTCTTGACCCCCCTAGTCCCCCAGTAAGGCTTTAAGATCCTCTACGTGTTCATTCTTGAAGGTACCTAGAATTCATAATGCCAGATGGGGCATAGGTCCTTTTCATCTCTCATCCCCAAATTTGGGAATACACTCTCCATAGAATTAAGATGCCTAAACAATGAATCACAGTACAGAAAAAGGATAAATTCATGGCTATATCCACATTAATTGCCCCCTGTGCTTCTCCACTTGTCCCAAAGCAATGCTATGTCTTAGCCAACGCTGTGAAGCCTAAAGGTAGACCTGGGCTTTAGAAATCCACACAGCATATCATAGCAACATTTATCTGTACGTACCTCTTGAATTTGCCTTGTATCACATCCTTCCACAAAATTAGTAGTGAACTCTTTTTTGTTCACCATGCCATTAATATTCAACATCAACATCAAATTGCTCCTGCTATTTCCTCTCCCCTCCAATATTAACTTACCTGCTGGGTGAAACCTTTTGTTGTTATTTTGGGCAATGTTTTGCTCTTAAAGATGGAAGTTTTGAACACTACTCCGAACTTGAAAACAAAGTAATACACTGGAATGACCAACATATATTTGGTGGAGGCCAATTTCTGTACTAGCATATTAATAAGTTAAGGCTTGTCGGACCTGAACTCAAATTATTGGGAGGAGACTGTATTGTGGTTAACTTTGATCTGCCTAATTTATCTGGTCATATTTAGGCTATTTTTATAAGCCACAACCTTGATATGGTTGTATAACTTAGTCTGACCCAGGTTTTTTCCACACTGTGTTTTCTGTCTCTAACCACAGTATATCTATATCAAATAGGTTTAAAGTCTTATACACCTTGGCAAACAATGATTGACTTATGTCTGTGTCTGATTCTTGAATTGCCCATAACGCTATTAGGGCCATTGAATCTTCTACTCCTGGCACTTTGAACATTTTAAGCTAGAGCATAGCAGGATTGTTGTCTAAAAAAAAGACAAAATCGGGATTGACAAGATTTTATAATTTTAAAAAAACAGCATTATTTGCCTACAGGAAACCTAGATGGACACAAATTTTTCTCTCGATGGTTTTCTTCTATCTTTAACCCTGCTCTTCCTGCAGTTTCAGGTAGGCCAAAAGGTAGACTACTCATCTTGGTGGCCTTGTCCATTGACTGTACAGTTCCTGATGTTTATACAGATTTTCCCCATTTTTCTGTTGTTTTGCTATCGTTTCTGTCAACTTATAGTTTACTGATGTAAATAACATTTTAATAATCAAGACTTAGATCTTATCAAATGTTTGAGATCTTTTCTCTAGTCATAACGCTCAGTTTTCAAAAAATATTTTTATTATTTTACTCGGTGACTTCAACTTACATCTTTACAATGAAAATTGCTCACAGCTTGGTAGCCTGGCGCCTCAAATAGAGACTTACATTTTATGTTCACCCCCTTAAAGTAAACTCACAAATTCTTTTTACCCAATCTTAACCTTTCATTCACAATGAACCTGGGGCAAACTATATTTTTGCCTCAGTACCCCAACTTTTACAGGTAGGGTGTAGTTTTCAATCATTGATTATATTATTTTTACTCTCCTTTGTTATATGGTTTGCGATTTCAGAGTCACTTGGAGTGACTTTAAGTGATTATAACCCAGACTTTTCATAGGGTCATCTCAATCAACATATTGTCAAAGGTTTGAAGAGAGTGAGGAAGTTCTGTGTCTAATGATATGGGCTTCAGTGGGCCAAGGTGATACCTGATCTATTTGATTAAACTTTAATTACTGGATACCTTTTTGTGTTTCTTACCACCTAAAAAAAGTCATGTTCACCTGATGTGATTCTTTGTTCTTTTTTTCTATTTGCTAAAATGTTAGGAAATTTAACTAGTACTAGAATGAATATCCCATCCAGGGAATGTAGATGGTTTAGTCATGCTTGTTCCATCACGTATACTAACTTGATAAAGGCTTTAAAAATTATTCCAAGGGTCGGCTATGAGGTAGTGGCTTATAGATTAAGATACAAGCAGGCGGTGAACGACAGGAAAACTACTTTACAAAAGGAGGCCTGGGAACAATAACCACAAGCAAACAATCCTAGAAACAGCACTGCTTTTTGAGAGGTTGTCAATTGTCCTTTTCTGTCTCATCTACAATCCCTTTCTTTGTGCTCCCACATTCAACCGGATGTCTGGATCCGGCAAATCTAAGGAACTTATGGATTGCAGTCTCCAATAGACTCCATGACTGATCCAGTCAAACTTGAGTGTCCAGGATGTTTGTTTTTTAATTGACGAGGTTAGGGATGCTTCAACCTCTAAGTAGAAAGCTCCTAGCCACGACAGAGTCCCGCCTGGCCTATACTAATCAAACATCTCTCTCAGTATTCCCCATTTGTGGTTGCAGTCAGTGATAGTGTCTGTCTTCATAAAGGGGAATAAAAACTATCCGATCCTTGTTGATAAAATATATCCTTAATTGACTCAGTGGTCAAGATAAGTGGGTATGTACTATTGAATTAACTAACTGCCTGAGCTACAGAAAATCACATTTTAGAAGGTTTGCAGTATGGTTTCAGGACTAGAAAGGGTATCCTTGACCAATATTTGAATCTCCATCTGGTTGTTAACAAGTATATGGCAGCAAAGCAGACATCCATGCATTTAGCTACCATGGGTCTAAGCTCAGCCGTTCACCGGGTTAATTGAGCTAAACTCTGGCTATTATGTCTTCCATCAAAACCCCCAGGATATTGTGGCATAGATTAGCAAATTTTGTGGCACAAAAACAGGAATTTAGCGGACAAACATTGAACCTTAGCAGCATTTTGGCTGTAATTTATTTTGCTACAGTTACACATTACCTGGAAGTTAAACCTGTCTGTTCTGTGCCATAGCTACCAGGGGATTGAGTTCAGGTTTAATTAGTTACTTTGGTGGATTACCTTGACAATTACCCCCACCCCAACTAATACTCCAATTTCTTACAGTTGGGTTTTGGGTGTAGGGTGGCAGGATGGGGGATAGTGTTTTGGGTGGTGGAGTGGAGGCGGCACTGCTGACTTGGGTGGGTGAGAGGCGATTGTGGCCCGAACAGGCCCCACTTCATTTTGGGTGATGATGGGATGGAGGGCCTTGGGGGGGGGGGGAGGGGAGGGGGGCAGTGGTGACTAGGGCCCGCTGAGGCACCGACTTACTTTTGGTTGGGTGGTTGTGCTGTGAAAGGGGCACCTGTGCCTTGGGTGGGGTGATTGTGGGGTAGAGTTCCTTGGGTGGCATCAGAAGCCTGCACACACCTAAACCCACAAAGAAACACAACTTCTGAAATCTGCTCACATCTAAAACACAGAAACAAGGCCTGTTTGTGCTTCCCACACCTAAAATACTGAAAGAAAGAAGGCCTCTAATCTACCCACAAGTAAAAACATAGAAATTGGGCCTGTGAGGCTAGTCCACTCTTTTCTATTGATTGAGGAAATAAAATTTGCACCTTTCAACCACAAGTTCCCATTTGTGTTTTTTTCCTCAATAGATTTGTATTTTTTTAATAAATAAATGGCAAGTACCAATGGTAGACTTGAGATTCGGGGAGGTTTCTTGTTTCCCATAACAGGTATTCACACCTCCATTTTATTTAGTACTTGATCCTCATCAAACTCTGCAAACTAACTACAAAAAAGGTGATTAAATTGTATCTACTACTAAAGCGATACGCCCTAACACTGCATGCATCAGCCATTCTATATAATTTTACCAGTTTTTCCTTTCAAAATCTGATACTGAAGAGACCGGCTTTCCCCTTCAGGTTTTATTCAAAGGCATCATTGAAGCTCAACGGAGGGGCAGAATAGCCTTCAGACATGAACCGTCTTGTCGAAGGTCCGAAAAAGGCTGCCTTCACTGGTACGCCTCTTCAGACATAAAATGTTCAAAAACTTAGAACTTAACTATTGAACGGAGATGATGTAAATGTATACTTAATATAAAGTAAAGGAGAGAACATGTAGTGTAGTTCCTATTTCCCTAATAGGCTCTGCGCATTGGAATAATATAACCTATAGGCTTGACATAGGACTAAGGTCGGTATGTCCCTATCGAGTATATTAAACTTAATTACTTGTGCCAGCTAGCTCAGAGGCCACTAGAAACTCCTTGAGAACAAGAAGGGAGTAGTTTCTGGCAACCGAAAAACATGACAACTTTGTTTCCCTTTAGAATCGGAACACGTCTCAGAATCGTGGAAACAATAGATAACAGTTTCACTCAGTCAATCGTGCATGCTTAGTTTCTACAGAGTTACACAGAAAGGAAAGACGGGCGTTTCAATAAAAGGGTTTTATTGAACAGTCTTGTTTCTCGTGTAAGAGATATGTGCTGTTATGATCACAAGACAGTATGCAAGATAAATAATGTACAGCGTAAGCAGTAGAAATAAATAATACTGCGCTAGCATTATCTTTTAGCATATATTCACGTACATAAATAACATGAGCTAAAAATGCGAGTACTCATACGATGAGTCTCTAGGCTAGTTCTACCCCAATGTACCTAACCTAGTCTAGGTGTAGGGAAAGGTAGAAGTAGGACCCAATCTTTGCTAATTGGGAGGCCTTAGATATTGGGCTCCCGGTTCCGGTCCTCTGGTCGGATCATTTTTTGATATCTTTTTCTGCCTGGATGCCTCATTCTCACTCTCAGGAGATACTGGGCAGCAGGAAGAAGTTGAGGAAGTGGGCTAGGTTTTCTCAAGAGAAGTTTAATTTGGCCCTCCAAAAGGGTGGGCCACCTGGAGGCTTAAACATTGACTTAGCCTGTGAAGCCCTGGATAAACGTATCACGGAGGCATTAGACAGTAACGCTCCATGGTCCTTGAGAGCACCTGGGAGACGATGTAAAGCTGCAACCTGGTTTGGCAGTGAGCTTAGAATAGCTAAATCTGCCTGTAAACACCTGGAGAGAGTTTGGAGGAGAGATTTCTCGGTTCTTAGGAGAGGGAATATAGAGCCAACCTGAAGATTTATCACTCTCTTATAAGGAAGACTCGGGCTGCTTATTACAGTGAGAGGATTGAAATAGCAGAGAACTCCTCTAGGGAACTTTATACGATTTTTAAGGAGATCTCGTCTCTCGCTAGAACCCCAGCCTCGACCAACAACTCTTTGGACTCTTGCAATAGGGTGGCCGATTTCTTTGCGGAGAAAGTAGAGAAGATCTACTCGACCTTCCCTGGTGCAGCACGTAATGGGTGCCAGGAGGATGAGGGGATGACTGACTTAGGGAGGCAGAATGTCTTCGTAAATTTGTGGTCCCCCCTTGTGACTCGCTCACTGGTGTAGCCTCTAGCATTAAGTCTGGATCTCCCAGAGACCCCGCGCCCCTAAGGTGCTAAAGGGAGTCTTGAAATTTTGGAGCCTTATATTAGGCACCTTCTCGAGCTCTCCTTTACCACAGGAACGGTCCCTACTAGATGGAAAGAGGCGATCGTCCTTCCATTAAAAAAGAAGATTGAGGTTAGTTCAAGCCAATTGGAGAACCTACGTCCGATTTCCCTGCTGCCTTATTTTGCTAAGGTTGCAGAGAAGGTAGTTAATACACAACTGACAGCACACATTAGCAAACATAGCCTGCTTCACCCCTCGCAATCGGGGTTCCGGACATCATATTCCACCGAATCGGCGCTGCTGCTCTCCACCGAAATTATCCGCAAATTTGTGGATGCGGGACAAACAGTGGCGTTAGTCCTACTTGACCTCAGCGCCGCATTTGATACGGTGGCTCACCCTACCTTACTTCAACGCTTGAGGAAAGGAGGTTTGGTGGACCGAGCCATTGAATGGCTTGAGTCCTTCCTGCACGAGCGCAGTTTCCAGGTGTCGCAGGATCCTCACTACTCTAAAAGTATTAAGCTGAACCAAGGGGTCCCTCAGGGCTCTATTTTAAGCCCCACCCTCTTTAACCTCTACATTGCCCCTCTGGCAGAGATTATTGAAAAATTTGGGGTTAGTGTTGTGTCCTACGCTGACGACACACAATTGGTGGTGTCCCTAACACAGAAGCCTGAGAAGTCTGCCATCAATTTCTCGACTTGCCTTCAAGAACTGGCAGCTTGGATGGCGGACAACTGCCTTAAACTTAATGGCAGCAAAACTGAGGTTCTTGTGTTGGGTAGAGCCCCCACTGTTTGGTCGTCAGCGTGGTGGCCACAGACACTGGGTCCTACCCCGCCCCCATGTGATCAGGTGAAGAATCTTGGGGTATGGCTGGACTCCAAGCTCTCTTTCGATAATCATATAAGGTGTGTGGCGGGGAAATGTTTTGGGGTTATGAGAGGTCTCTGGAAGACCTTCGATGTACTGCCAGTTGCAGCAAGGAAAACTATGGTCCATGCCCTGGTGACGTCACGCTTGGATTATGGGAATGTCCTGTATTTGGGAGCCAGTTTCAAGTGTGTGCAAAGACTCCAGCGTATTCAGAATGCTGCGGCTCGTCTTGTTTTAATGTTACCGAGGAGAGCCTCCTCCAATAAGGCCCTGGTTTCCCTTCACTGGCTCCCGGTAAGGGAACGCATCCTGTTTAAGGCTATGTGTGTGAGCCATCGTATCTTACAGAGAAAGGGTCCCACCTACCTGCATGACTTCCTTACCCCATACTCTCCTTCCCGTCATTTGAGATCTAGCGGGACAGGGCAGGTCTGTATTCCTAGCATTAGAAGAGCGAGGATGGGTGGCCGCTCTTTCCGTTTTCTAGCTGCTAAACACTGGAATAAACTCCCCCCGGGGCTCCGTGTGGAGTCTGTGGAGACACTTTTTCGGAAAAGACTCAAGACCTGGCTTTTTCCTCCTCTGAGCTCTCTGGTTTAAATCTCGTGCCTTCTCTTTGCCAGCGTTTCTGAATTTGTGCCGCAGCGCGGGGACACACTGGTTAGTGTAACCATGCGCTTTATAAGTTTGTTATTATTATTTTTATTATTATTATTATTATAGGTGGAGTATTCTCTAGTCTGGTATACTAAGAGTATGTTAAGTATAGTATGAAAAGTATGGTATGCCAAGAGTCCCTCTAGGTTCTAGTCAGCTCCATACCTTGAGAATGAGAGAGGTGGGAATCTCTTGCCGGATCTGGAACTCTAACACCCTGCGAAGGGAGTCAGAACACTGGAAGATGGGTTCGTCTGCGTGCATGAATGACAGCGTCTTCTCAGTGCGTCAGGCCGGGATACGGGCTCCTCTGAATTCGAGGTCTCCTCTAACTTGCTTGGGCAAGGGAAGGTATATTTATACCTGGTAGGTATCTTGGAATGTTAGCATTGACGTGAAGTCGGACAGAGGAAGACGTCAGGAATGAACCCTTAATGTATAACGGTTCATACATAATAGATGAGTTCTTGGAGAAATCAATAGTCCTGTGCTAGGGAAACTCCCGAAGCTTAAGGGTCTGGTTTCTAAGAACTCGTTGTGACGTTCGGGTGGACGGATGTCGGTGACCATGCCTGTATTTGGAGTGCACGGTTAATGCCTAAATAAGGACAGGGATTCTATGCCTATATAAGGGCAATACGAATTGTGCCTATATAAGGACATGATTCAGGAAAACCTATATACGGACACCTAAAGCGGAATACAACACCCACTCCACTTTCGAATGAACGATAATACTAAATGCTAAACATTTAAATGCTAAACATAAAATTGAGTACCACATGTTGCTAAAAACATTTCTAAAAGCATTTTAAAAGAAGCTCAAAACTGTTGAAATGCAATAGGGACTGTACATTTAAAGCATCGGTTTCATTCTAAGCATATAATGGAAGTGAAATGCAACGTGAATGAAACAGAAATATATACATAAGACAAAATGGTCGATAAGTTCTTAAAATCAAAGCCATTGCATATCATGGATTTAAATGAAATGTTAGACAAGTAAGGTGACAATGTGTCCCTGGAAGTATTCAAAGAAGTCCATTTTATAAGGCTAGTTCTACTGTAAGCAGATTGTTCATTTGCCATGTCATTTCTATCGGGAAAAAAATTACTATTATTATTATTATTTTTTTTTAAAGAAAAAGTTCAATTTCTGGGAATTGTTCCAAGTTTTGAAAGTATGAAGGCCAAATTTCATGGTTGCCCTGGTACACTGTGAGCCGAATCAAAGTCAGTGTATGGGTCTGGCGTAAACATTAGATCATCTATTTCCGTAGCCAAAATATCGTCCACCGAAGTTGGTGACATTTGGAACACCAAGTTCAGAAGGTTAATTGCACAGAGATGAGAAACATCGCCTTCAGCAGAAGAAGCAATGTTCGCGTCCGTTCTTACCTGTGTGCCTGTTGATCCATCTCGTACCTCATCAGCAACCGGAAGCGTCTGTGATATCTCAATGAATGCCGTCATCAGGATTGGTAGCCTCTGGGGACAACACACAGCATGGGCCGTTATCGGGTCCAGCAGAGCATCGACATCCGTTGGCATGACTGATGGGAGTGTTAGACAGGTGTCTAGCACGCATTCTTCACCGCAAAACAGGCAGCATAGAACAGGTAACATGCAATCTTGCCAGATTGGTCTGAATGACAGGAACCACGTTGTATTAAGTTCCCGTAGACGAGGCATGCCCAAAAGCTGTACTATTCGCTCATGGCATTTCCGTTCAAGGAGGGCTCTCTCCACATCGCTCGGAGTGATGTTGGCGAATAGGCTTGCCATAGCGTAGTAGGAGGAATAGAAACAGAATTCCTGCAACAAGTGCTAGAATTAACGGCACACCACCAAACACCGAATGTGCGAAGTTTGGGATGATTCCGAGGACAGCCTGGAAAGGTGCTAATAGTCCGGAACAGATGGTCTTAAATACATGTACAATTCCGCTTGTATCAGACATGTTAAAGATACGTCCTATCATTTCTACGAAATGTATAGGGCAGTTTGTGCGAATTAAAGCCTGTATCTCAGCCGAAGTCCTTGCAACTTGTAGATCATAGGTTTCTTTGGCCGAGGTCAAAGGCACTGATTGTTGTATAAGCATGGCTTTCATTCTGCTTAAAGTATCAAATCGTATAAAAGAGACATTCAACGAAGGCCACAAAGGCGACTCCCTGACTGTGTCTATTGGGGCAAACAATACTTGCATACAGCAAGTGACCCTGGAGTTGACCGTTACTAGATATGGGATGCCTGGCAACATGCCACAGCAACTCTGATCATTCAACATGAGGTAACTCCCATTAGAAAGTTGGCCAAACGTTGGATTAATCACAGCAGCTGGTGTACCCTGCTGGTGGCAGGACAAATTTGCCACAGAACCATTACAAGCCCCGTGTAAAGATATGTCCTGACAAATTAGTGAACCGCTTAGTGCACTTTCACAGTGTGTACCGCTCAGAAACACTTCATGATCCCCACTCCAACATCTATATGTGTAAGGTAAATTCCAGGATGTCTTAATGTATTCTTTACCCAACCTTTCATATTTGCCTGCTTGCATCTGTTTAAGGCAATACTGAAACTGGAAAGTAGTCACAGGTAGACTAATTTTGCCATGAATATGCCATTCTGTAGCTGGTTTTTCTGCCACTGTAAATGGTAATTTTTCAAGTTTTTCAATGCTCAGTACTGTATACTTTGCTCCCCTTTGTGCCAGTTCGATCTGTTTATCAGTTAGATTGTATTCTGCAAACAGAGCCGTTGTGTTGATAAAACGCCAAGGCACATAGCCCACACGCAAAGATTGCAGCGTCCAGCTTAATAACATAATAGAACGCAACTGAGATTGGCCTTGATGTAACATGGCTAAATCTTGTTCTAGTATGTCAATAGCAGAGGATACAATACTGTCCAATGAATAAATTCTGGAGGACAAAGTTGTTAACCCATTGTCGACCACAGTGAGAGTTTTCTCAAAATTAATACGATCAAGTTCACGCATTCGTTCTGCGGCCTCCATCTGTGACACCTTCCATGCTTCATTATAAGCAGCATAGATGCCGGCATATATGAAACGTTTTTGACGCGGTTTTCTTGGTCCAAGCAAGAATTCCCTATGGTCTGCGTCTTCTTTAAGTAAAGATAAGTGTTGTTTCACATCCTTAAGTGTAGATTTTTTGCAGCCAATCGAGGCATAATTTTCCTACACTGTATGTTGTTACTACCACCGGATGTTGCCTTTGGACGTATCGTGGGTCTGGCCTATGAATAGTAAACCCCTGTGTTTTATTCAGGAATCTCTCTTGACAGTTGTTTATGTCTGTGGGCCAGATCAATCATTTTCTCCAATCAGGATTTGTTCTGTTGAGTTGTAGTATGGTGTCAACTGTAACCGCTGCCTGTGTATTGTTATCACTTGCAGGTGTTGGTACAGAAGGTGCTTTCATGTCTTTGATCTTGGCTAACCCAAGGCAAGACGTTTGTTGGACCGTGTCATTCAAAAACATTATTTGTTGAGGGATGATACAGGCTCTAAACAAAGCTTCTATCCCCTGCACTTGCCAATCTTTAGTACCCCAGACAGATTTTGTGTCTATTGTGTCTTTCCATAAGTCGAAATCATGTCTAGACAGTTGGGCAATAAATGCTGCAGAGTAAATCTGTTTTGTATTAGTCAACATAATTTTCAGTCCTGTTTTGTTTACATTTTTATAGTAAAACGTTTCTGGATCAGATGTATTGTATCCTGAAAAATATGGAAACTTTTTAGCAAATGTTTTTGAACTACCTTTTGGCGGTGTAGGACAATGCTCCCATTGGTTAATCATAAACACATTTCTAGGTGTTGCAGATTTATGCAAAAAATGATGACCATAGTGGTTATAGCAATACAGCTGTTCATAGTCTGATGAACCCTCCAAATATTCATTATTAGAAAATGCAGCAGACTTTTCTAGGTAAAACATCATGTCATTTACAGTTTCAAAGTCCCAATCATCAGAATAGGTACTGTATGAAACAAAATCACTTAGTGAAATCTTAAATAAATGTGGAATGTTCAAATGTTCCGTAGGGCCGAATATATCGAAATCAGTTTTGTCCCACACTATACTGTGAAAAGCAGCGAGTCTCCTGGGATCCCCAATGCTGCCCGGCGCAAAGTCACCTTTAATCCACTTTGGATTCACTATCTAAAATAACGAGGCAGGCGCTGGAAGCTGGAAGGCAAGAAAAAGGTTTATTACTCTTAGAGGAGACCACGTCAACTGCTGACACCAGGATGTCTTCAGGGAGGTGTTCTACTGGTAATGCTTCTGACTCTTCCTTTTATACAGTTTTACACAATGTATTTGTTTCTTTTATCATGGTTACAAGCTTGGAGTCTCCGCCCCGGGCAGGTTGTCACACAAGCCTGACATTGCTTTATCAACATGGTTACACAAGCCCAACATTAACTCTCCTCCCACCCAGGTCAAAAACAGACAATTTAATTGCAGCTGGACCTTGCTTCAGGGTCTAAAGCGAGTGAGACCGGCCAGATCTAAGAGTCCGTTCTGTTGATAAGAACAGGTCCCATTGTTGGCAAAAAAACAGTCTTGCTGTGTGTAGTGCAATAAACCATGTTTGCAAGAGTCTGTTTGGTATTTGTAACCCGTTTGTGCAGGGATGAGAGGAAAGACGAGTTTGAGGCAGCAGGTGATGTTGATGTTTGTCGTGGAAATAGTTTATAGCCCCCAGCACACATCAGGTTTGGTCAGAGAGTCAGAAGGCTGCTAGAGGACAGGGTGAAATGAAGGTGACCAACAGAGTACAAAATGGCTGTGGTAAATCAGAATGACTGTAGTTTATGTGCACGTAGGAACTTTCATCAGACAAGATGGCGCAGAATGTTCATGATTGTGTTTTGTTCTTAACAGTCGCCCCTTTGAACATAACTAGCCGTCTTGTCAGTCTATTTCGATCTCCATAATGTCCTGTATTTCTTGTTCATACATTACTCTCATTTTTGTTAACTGAGTGTCCATAGTCTTAGGGCGCAAGGCACTTATGCAAAGAGAACACAAAGGTGGTATACAGTGTACACCCAAACAGCAACCACATATTGCCAATACTGGGACCAAGAGAAACATTGATATTTTCCAACCCCAGTCCTTCAAGATGCCCCAAAGCCAACTTCCAATTGTCCAAGTCTCTGATCCTTGATGAATTTCTGAAGACAGTCTGTGGAGATGTTCGATTGCTTCATAGACAGAGGGTGAATTATCAGGGATGTATATGCAGCAACTGGCACCAATGATGCGACATGCTCCTCCACGATCCGCTAGTACCACGTCCAGGACCATGCGGTTTTGTAGGGCCACCAGACGGACCGCTTGAAGCTCGGCAGTGTTGTTGGTGAGGATGCCAGCTGTGACGTTCAGGGCGGTTTCTACCGCTTGAGACAGATGTCTGATGGCTCGGCTGTTTGCCATCGGACCCCATAGCGGGACGAGCCCTTTTGCTGCGTCAACGAACTGTGATGCGGCAGAGTCTGCTTGATCAGTGTCTTTAGAACGCTTTTCTCGATGATGCTCTGCAGGGGCTGTGTAGGTCGGTGGCAAAACAAAGGCGATGTAGCACGTGCCCCCCAGTTTCTTGGGAGCCAGGTGTAGGCTTTGGTTCCACAGACAAAGTACATATTGGGTGATGCAACAAATGCTGGAGGATTGGCAGTGTTCAAAGTCCTTACAATGTTACAAGTGCTGTGACCCACATTCTTAGTCCCACGGCCTTCAATGCATACAAGGCCAGAGACGTTCACCACAGATAGGGCCACAGTCAGTGTTGCAGCAGTTCTTTTCTTCAGGTAGGAAAATGTGGCTCTGACAGGATTATTGAACACTTGTATTTCCACTCGTTCTTTGGAGGGGACATTCATTGGGAATGTCGTATTGGAGGTGTGAGGGCAAAGGGAGCTGCTGTTCTTCCTGTTTGGTTTAGCCAGAACTCGTTGTAGAACTGAGCGATTGTCCCATCGGAAGTGGCATTGTCTTTGTAACTTTCTTGTAGGAGCATCATCCAGGCAAGGCAAGATCCATGAACAGAAAAGGGTGAAGGGATGAAAGGGATGGAATGTTCAGTGGCATGTGGTAGCAGCCCACAGACCCAACAGTTAGTGGCATTGGTGGCAAGATTGTGCTGGTGCAGCATCTGTACGAAAAGAATTATTCCAGAAATCTTTGCGTCGTTCTCGGAGATGTGGCGGTAGTGATACCAGGTAGTGTTCTTTCTTTGTGATTGGTTGCATGGTTGGTGACAATGTTCTGTATGCAGGTGCATTCTCTTCAATGATCCAGAGTGTGACCATTAGCAGGAGGCAGGTGAATAATGCAGCTACAAGTGCAATTGTCTTTGTACTGTGCAGTTCAAAAGTCTTGGTGTCTTTGCGGTGGCTTTGCAGGTGTTCCGTTTCTTCCATCATCTTCGAGGAGCTCACCAACTGTTAGGACCACAGACTTTTGTCTGGTGTTTTTCCTGGTAGCGTCGTTTGGCTGTGCTACCGATCTGAGACTCTGACTCAGTTAGTGGCCTGGTTGTTGGAGCTCCCCCTTTTCGTCGATCTTAGGTTGTACCCTTCCTTGGATGGCACCGTGGGGTCGGAAAATTCAGACAGTTGGAGGGTGTCTTCTTGTGGGTAGCAACTCAGAGCTGGTCGGTCTTTTGCGAGTACTTCCTCTTGCACCTCCACCTCTTCACAGGTTGCCAGCGTTGGAGGGACTTTCTTGCAGTGGTGGGCGTGCAGCCAATTTTTTTTCCTTCCACTCGGAGGGCAGTTCGAGTGGTGATCAAGACTTGCCAGGGGCCCGTCCACCTGGGCTCCAGATTCTTCGTTCTTTGGAAGTTGCGAACTGGGATGAAGTCCCCAGGCTTTATCACATGTCCTGGGCCCCTGGATATGTCAGGCAAGGCTTGCTGCACCTGTTGGTGGATAATTGTTAGCTCGTTTGTCAATTTATGCAGATAGTCTGACATTAATATGTTCGGGACATCGTTAATGGAGGTGGGTCTTGGTGCCGCCCAAATGTTCATAGGCCTGCCGAAGACCACTTCATACGGGGTCAGTCTGTGTTTGGTCGGGGTGGAGCGCATTGATAGCAATGCCAATGGAAGGGCGTCGGGCCATTTCAACCCGGTTGTGGCAACTATTTTGGCTAGCTTTAGTTTCAATGTTGCATTGTGTCTCTCTACCAGGCCCGCTGATTGGGGGTGGAAGACGGCATGGAATTTTTGTTTTACCCCCAACCCTTTCAGTATGTTCTGTATCACTTCGGCTACGAAGTGTGGGCCGTTGTCGCTCCATAAAATTCTGCAAAGGCCGTACCGGGGAAGAATTCTTTCAACAATACTTTTGCAGTGGCTATGGCAGTATTGTCGCGGGTGGGATATGCCTCCACCCATTTGCTAAAAGCGCACACAACCACCAGGACATATTTTAGACCATGGCATCTCTCTAGTTGGATGTAATCCATTTGAAGGACTTCAAAGGGGTGATCAGGGACTCCAAACCCTCCCCGTGGTACTACTGTCCCTTTCCCTGGGTTGTGTTGTAGGCATACTATACATTGTTGTACTAGGCGCTTTGCAGATTCTGTTATCTTGACATTATGCCATACTCTTGTGATTAGTTCAATCATGGGGGTGGAGCCTATGTGTGCTGGTAAATGTGCCATGGTCAATATGGGGATGAGGTAGGCATTGGGTAACAGCCATTTATTTCCGTCTTTAGTTCTCCAGCAATTTTCCTCGTCTTTTAGTCCCACCTTTTCCCACTCGGTCAATTCGTCTTGTGTGCCTGTAGTCTGTATGTCCCTTACAGTGGTCCTAGCATCAGTCCATTGTTCAGCTTGTGACCTGGTCACATACATTCGTGTCATGGTTCTGTCTTCTGCTGTGGCTCGGGCAGTAACGTCTGCTAGCGCATTTCCCTTTCCAATGAGATCTGTCACTTTCCTATGTGCTTGGCATTTTATCACTGCTAGCTTTTTGGGGAGGAGGACTGCTTCCGTCAAGGCGGAGACTAAATCTCCATGCAGGATGGGTGTACCGTGTGAAGTCAGGAACCCGCTTTCTTTCCATAGAATCCCGAAATGGTGAACCACCCCGAAGGCGTATTGGCTGTCGGTGTATATGTTAACTGTCGTGCCAGCTGCTAAAATACATGCTCGTGTGAGGGCAATGAGTTCTGCTGCCTGGGCGGAACGTTGGGCAATACGGGCTGTTTCTAGAATGGTTCGGGCTGTGGTGACAGCGTATGCAGCTGAGGTGGTGCCGTCGGGGAGTTTGATGCACGAACCATCCACCCATAGTTCTCCATCTGGCTCTAGAAAGGCGGTGTCTCTGAGGTCTACTCTACTTTTTGTTTGTTCATCGGTTAGTGTCACACAGTCGTGTAGTGGAGCCACGTTAGAATCGTTCTCGGGTAGGGGTAACAGTGTGGCTGGATTGAGGGTGGTGCATCGCTTTAGGGTAATGTGCGGTGCTAGCAGGGTCAACTCATATCCTGTCAGTCGGGCGCTAGTCAAGTGTTGGGTTTTGGTCTGGTTCAGTAGTGTGTCGACTGCATGGGGTACTAAAACAGTGACTGGATTGGAGAGCACTATTCCTTCGCTCTGGCGTATTGATACCGCTGCAGCTGCCACAGCGCGCAGGCACGCTGGCAGTGCTCTGGCTACTGGATCGAGGGTGGCAGAAAAATATGCACAAGGGCGTTGTTTGTGACCAATTGATTGTGTTAGGACAGACAATGCACATCCCTCCCTTTCGTGTGTGTAGAGGAAGAATGGTTTGGAGTAATCTGGGGTTCCTAGGACTGGTGCTGAGCAAAGGGTATTGCGTAGTTCTTTAAAGGCTGTCTGGCATTCGGGGGTCCAGGGGAGAGGTGAGGGGATGTCCTTAGCTAGGAGGGAGAGAAGGGGTTTGACAATGAGGCTAAAGTTCGGTAACCACTGTCTGCAAAACGAGGTGAGGCCTATCAAAGAGCGGACTTGCTTCTGATTTTTGGGGACAGGGGTGTCTAGAATTGTCTGGATCCTGTCAGGCGTGAGTTTTCTCCCTTCTTTTGATAAAAGGTGACCCAAATAGGTCACTTGTGATTTACAGAACTGCAGTTTCTTTCGGGAGACCTTGTGACCATTCTCAGCAAGGAAATGGAGTAGTTTGATGGTGGCTGTGACGGCTATTGGTATGGTGTCTGCTGCTAGAAGGATGTCGTCTACATATTGTATTAGTGCCACTCCATCTGGCAATTGTATGGCATCCAACTGTCTTTTAAGCGCCTGGCTATAGATACTTGGGCTCTCAGTGTACCCCTGAGGTGCTCTACAAAATCTATACGAACGGGAATTTAGGGTAAATCCAAAAAGATAGCGGCTGTCCTCGTGTATAGGTATGGAAAAGAAGGCGTTCTTGAGGTCGATCACAGTGAAGGTGGTGGTAGTGGAGGGATTAAAGTCAAAATTGTCGTGATGTCGGAAACTACTGGGTATTGTGGTACTACGATTTTGTTTACCTCCCGCAGGTCAATGATGAAGCGGTAGGCTTTCCCATCTCCCTGTCTCTTTACAATCGGTAGTATGGGACTGTTACAAATGTTGCTCACTACTTCCTCTACCACCCCTGCCTCTACCAAGAGTGTATGATCTCTGTTAGTGCTTTCTCACCCTCTGGCGATATTTTGTACTGCGGTACCTTCGGTAGGGTTGAGTCCTGTCGTATTGTTACGTGTACTGGGTCAATCATCATTCGTCCTACGTCTGAATCAGCCCTAGCCCATAAGTGTGATGGCAAAGTGTCCAGTAGGGATGTGTCAGTCTCAGAGATGGAAAACATGTGCTGAAAAGGGTTCTCTCTATGGCGTTGGGGGTTGTCATACAGGATGACACGCACTCCGTCTGGTGAGCATCTGATAGTCGCATGGAAGTGTTTCAAAAGGTCGAGGCCCATAATGGCGTCTGGGGTGTTAGATGAGAGGAGGAATGTCGTTTCAACGCCATTGCTGTCAAGATTAAAAGGGATGGGTCGGGACAAAGGGTTGGTGGAGGGCGTACCGTCAAATCCTATTGAGGGTCACATGTGAGCCTGACAAGGGTGCCCTTGGAATCAGTCGTTTGGATAGTGCACTACGTGTTGCTCCTGTGTCTACCAAAAATGGCGACCTTGTGCCCAGGACCTCAGCGGTAACATAAGGGCCTTGCTGATCAACGCAGAGCTCGACTGGATCCCTCCCTTGCCCCTGGCTGTCCTATGCAAAGTCGTACGTATTGTCATAATCTGTCTGTTGGTACTGATTCTGTCTGGGATGGTCAAATGTGTTCACTCTTCCTGGCCTTTCCTCGCTTGCTTCACTCGCGTACCCTCTCCCACGTCCTCTTCCTCTCTGTCCACTTGCTATTTCCTCGCCCCTCTGCCCCTAGCAGCTCCTAACAAAGCCGGGCATTGGGATTTCCAGTGTCCATATTTTTTGCAAAATGCACATTGATCCTGTCCTAGGTCTTGGCGTCCTACATATGATGTAGATGGATTGTTCCTAGGTGGCTGTACTCTAGGGGTATTCTGCTGGTTTCCTCCCCTATATTGCTCCCCTCCTGTATTCGCCCCTGGAGTTGTGCTATCATTACCCTTTCCTTCAAGTCCTTCTTTTTCCTTTCTGTAGCCCTGTCATTTCGTTTCTCTGATGCTCGTAGTACTGGGCCATTTGGAGAATGGCCGTCGGTTTAGATGCTGCCCAACTACTTTCGCTGGCTTGTAGTTTCTGGGATACATCTGGCAGTAATCCTTTGACATAGTTCTGCACAAATAAGTGGTGTCCGGTTGCGGTGGACATGTCTTGTCCACTGTAATCAGAGAACACAGTTTCAAATCTGGAGAAGTACTCTGAGACGTCCTCTTGTGGTTTATGGCGGCATGCGGTTACTATGGACCAGTCTATCTTTTTCTCTGGGATCAGCGTTTTCACTTTCTGCACTATTTTGTCAGGGAGGTCTAATATTGCTTTAACTGGTTTTTGACCAGGGTTACGCTGTTTATCTAGTGTGTCGAGTTGTTCCCAGGTATGACCAAACAGTTCGGTATGGTTTACTTTCTTAACCTGTTTCCACACATCTGCTGGCAAACATAACCCGAAGAACAAGTCTATGTCGGCAAGTGTCATTATTGTTGATCCCAGAGCGGTACCTAGCTCGGCGTAAAGGCGGTGGGGTTCTTTCGTAAATCCGGCAAAGATTTACGGAAGGTCAGGATGTCCTGTCTGTCCCATGGCTGATACACCCAATTGTAGACCACCCTTCCTCTAGCGTCTTGATGGTTTATATCGTCATTAGTCCCTTGTCCTCTAGGAGGTACCCAATAAGGGGCAGCTTCTTTTATTGGCATCATGCTATCTGTTTTTTCCACTGGGGGTCCTGCTACCTTAGTTGTCCTGTCCCTATCTATCTGTCCTTGTTCTATGAGGTGACGCAATACTTCTAGTGTGGATGAAAATAGTTCTGCAACATCGTTGTCGCCTTTATCTCCGATGTCTACCTTCCTGTAGAGAGCCACTAATCGCTCGGGCCCTACGTTTTGGTACTTCTCTTCATATGCAGTAAGGGTGTGGTAACAGAGACGTACAATAAAGTATCGTTTGCGGTTTTCAACATAGGAGTCGCATATGTCTGTTACGTGTTCTTCTGTTTCTTTCCTATCTATGAGGGTTTTAACTATTTTATCAATGCCTGCTCGCTCATTTTTACTTAATCGCGGGACCCTGGGCGCTCCTATTTCCTTGGTTCCTACCTCTACTACTGCCTCCTTTGATGAGGCATTTGGTGTGGGTGGCTCGGTGGGAGCAGAGGTGGTGGAGACTGAGGCGATCGTGCCATCTCCAGCTATACTTTGGGGGTCCTGGCGTTGTACTACGGGATGAGTAGGGGCATAAGGGGGTGGCATGTATATCATTGGGGGACCTAACAATAAATCATCATCTACCCCCTGTTTTGCTGGTAACTCGGGGTAAAGAGTTAAGGGCGTTCTAACAGGGCATTGACCTGATATTTTTGATTCCTGTTCCTTTTTATCGATTTCCTTTTCTTTTAGTTCTTCTTCTAACTTTTTACAGGCTTGGTAAGCTGATTTTCGCGTTTCTTTATCTTGTCTAGCTTCGTCTCTTTTCTTTCGTTGAGCTGCTTCTTTTCGCCATAAACCAAAACTATCAAACATGGCTGGTCTAGCTTTCTTTTTGTGGAGAGCTAATTCTAACGTTTCTATTTTAGCGGGATCGAAAGATCCCGTCAGTGGCCACTGATTTACCCGGTCCTTCCTAGTGTACTTATGCCATAGTTTGCTATAAGCTACGGTGGCTAATCCATATTTTACGTACATGTCCTTGTTAGGGTGCCTTCCGGCGGTGCCGGATGACTGACCTCTAACAAACGGTCCGGTCCAAAACAATCAAACAATCTAGAGAAAACAGGCATGACGTATTTAGCGGTCAAAATGAATATCTCAATTAATGTTAGACAAAAGTCTGCACTACCTGTCCTTCGCTGTCTGCAAAGAGAGAATATTCCTATTCTACGTTGTTTGCAAGCAGGGAATGTCTCAAATAACTCAAAAAGGAATACTAGTATTTCTATCAATCAATCAATTTAAGTCATGTTTTCTCACGACCTTACCCGGACCGTATGGACAGTTCTTCGTATTCCCCTTCCAGCGCCTGGTTGTCCTCTTACTCCAACAATCAATGCGGCGTTCCTGTAAGGCCCCAGTCAGGACCGCAGGTCACTCGAGAGAGGTCCGTTCGGAACCGGTGAATTTCAGTCAGTTGGCAGCCAGACGAGGGTCTCTTTCAGGCAGGTGCACTCCAATCATTTAGTCGTTCACTCCGTCGTTAGGACCTCTCTACTGGACCCACGTGTCTCTGATGGGCCCCCCGTTGGGTCGCCAATTTGTGAAAAGCAGCGAGTCTCCTGGGATCCCCAATGCTGCCCGGCGCAAAGTCACCTTTAATCCACTTTGGATTCACGATCTAAAATAACGAGGCAGGCGCTGGAAGGCAAGAAAAAGGTTTATTACTCTTAGAGGAGACCACGTCAACTGCTGACACCAGGATGTCTTCAGGGGGGTGTTCTACTGGTAATGCTTCTGACTCTTCCTTTTATACAGTTTTCACAATGTATTTGTTTCTTTTATCATGGTTACAAGCTTGGAGTTACCGCCCCGGGCAGGTTGTCACACAAGCCTGACATTGTTTTATCAACATGGTTACACAAGCCCAACATTAACTCTCCTCCCACCCAGGTCAAAAACAGACAATTTAATTGCAGCTGGACCTTGCTTCAGGGTCTAAAACCGAGTGAGACCGGCCAGATCTAAGAGTCCGTTCTGTTGATAAGAACAGGTCCCATTGTTGGCAAAAAACCAGTCTTGCTGTGTGTAGTGCAATAAACCATGTTTGCAAGAGTCTGTTTGGTATTTGTAACCCGTTTGTGCAGGGATGAGAGGAAAGACGAGTTTGAGGCAGCAGGTGATGTTGATGTTTGTCGTGGAAATAGTTTATAGCCCCCAGCACACATATCCGGTTTGGTCAGAGAGTCAGAAGGCTGCTAGAGGACAGGGTGAAATGAAGGTGACCAACAGAGTACAAAATGGCTGTGGTAAATCAGAATGACTGTAGTTTATGTGCACGTAGGAACTTTCATCAGACAAGATGGCGCAAAATGTTCATGATTGTGTTTTGTTCTTAACAATACCATCCTGTATAGGAACGGCTGTGATGTTCACTGCAGACAAGTCTCTTGTTTCACGATGGGATGATTTGTGAGGTTTTAAAAGTAAGTTCACTTCTTTTCTTTCAGTGTTCACATGGATATATCTGCCATTTATAAGCATGCTCATAGTCATAACCAAAGCTAGCCACAGCATAAAGAAAAATATTCCAGAAATAATCCATAGGTCAATCCATGGTGAAACCAGATAAGTCTTTTTCAGAAAATGAAGAAAGTCTTGTACTTGCTGTTTGAAAGTTAATGATGCTGGCAACGTCTCAGGCTCACTCGGATCCTCTGAAAACGTATCAAAGTTAATGAAATAGCCAGAAGCAGTTCTGTCAATTGTTGGAATTGCATCAGGATTTGTAGAAATCGCTGGAACCAGTTGATCACTTGTTACATTGGTGTAGACAGGTGTATTTGGACGAACTGTTACTTGAGTGTTCAAGAGGGATGAGTTCCATAGCATTGTTGCTCAGTCCTTCATCTGTTACTGCTGAATTCTCGATGGTTATCAGTCTTTCAGTCTGAACCTCTTGGATAGTAGCGACAGGAGTGTGTCTGCTACTAGGTCGGAGTCCACGAGGCCTACTATTTAGTATTGGCCACATACTGTGGTTTGATGAGGTCGATGGACACAAATCTTTTCTCCTTTTTACCAGCAAGGGGCGGCAAAAGTACTGTTCTTGTTCCGTGTACGGCTAGGACAGGTACTGGTTGTCTGTAAGAAGGTCCAAATTCCTTCTTGTCCGCAATCTTCTCTCTGACTAGATCCCCAACTTTTGGAATCCCGACAGGCCTTGCTGGGACCGCCGGTTTTTCCCCAGTGCTGGTTGGCTGCAGGAATACGTTGCTTTGTTTCGATCTTAGTTAATTTAGATCCTGTAAAACAGCCAAACGATCTTTGATATCAAAGGGTTTATTTTCCACCACTGTGCCTCTACATTCTAGATCTGGCACCCACATTCTTGTCCCAAATAGGACCTCATATGGAGTGACCCCCCCTAGAGAACTTCTTGGCAAATTATTTAATGAGCGTTGGACCCCATATAGATGTTTGACCCACCCATTCCCGAACCTAATACCCTAGCTGTTATAGACTGCTTTATGTCCCGGTTTTTCCTTTCCACAACAGAATTTCCCTCAGGATGAAATGGAGAGGAGTACCGCAATGCAACGCCCAGACTGGCCATGGCTTCTTTGTAAGCCCAAGAGCTAAACGCAGGGCCCTGGTCAGAATGTAGCGTGCCTATTGCGTATGTGCCGATAAAGACTCGCAAATCTTTTATAACAGTTCGAGCGTCAGCCGAGCGCTGAGGCCATATCCATAGGAACCTTGACTTAGAATTTGTGGGATTGCAGTTGTCCACAAGGACGCCTGTGCATAGATAGTCTAATGTTGTCTAACAATGGTGTCTGTCCCTGGCAGGCTACTTCGTAGCATGGTGTCTGATGGTGTTCTGCATCTCGCTGTACCTTACAGTCTATGCAGTCATTGATGAAGATGTGAATCTGTGTATTCATACCAGGCCACCAGTACATCTCTTTTAATGTCAATATTGTTTTAGAGATCCCTTGATGTGACAGACCCTTCCCCAGATGTGTTTCATAAATCAAAGCTGCTCTACGTTCCATGTTTGGAATTACCCTATCCCCCACTTCAGGGATTCGAGCAAAAGGAACGTTGTTCGCATCAATTACTTAAGAGTACTTGAGTGGAATCTTTTTTGGTAACGCTGCACCACTGCCTTTGCTCATAGTATTGACAGCCAACATTATCTCACTGTTTATTCTCGTTTTTTAACGAGTGATCGCAGCTACGGAAGCCGTCTGAACAGCCCCCTTTGCGGCTTCGTCAGCCAATGAATTCCCTGCAACGTGAACGCCATCACGTTGATGACTCAGTGTATGGATCACGTGAGCCTTTGGTAGTTCGTTTTTTAACTGAACTACTTGTTCCCAAAGCGTTTTATGCTTTATTGTGCCACCTTTTGCATCTTTGAAACCATTTTCAAGCCAAGTTTGTATATATTCATTATACGACTGCACACAGTAGAAAGAATCGCACACTATTAGTGTGGGGAATTCTCGATCTGTACTTTCAAGTGCCAGTTTGAATGCTTGTAGTTCAGCTCGCTGAGCTGTACAATCTCCTAGAGATTGGGTTTTTGTGACCATAGGTCTGAAGTTGCCATCTGCGCATGCAACCTTTAACGATTGCGCACGCTGCACTGTAAGCTTGCTTACTCCCTGTTGCGGGTTGTGCGGATCCGTCAGTGTAAATTATGAATTCGTACTGATAGAGAGGCAGAATCTCAGTGGGCAGAGGACATTCATGTTCATATTGCAGGAACGCTTGTGTTTTTAGATCAGGATCAAAAACATATTCAACATCTGTTGCAGCAAGAGAATTAACCCATTGTATCCATCTAGGATGTAATGCTTTAGCATATGGAATGCTCGCTTTTGTTACCGCCTCTAAGGCCGGAACTGGGGTTATGACAATAATGCGTTTCCCTTGGGCTAGAGCTCTTTCTTTTGCTACTGCAGTTTGAACTGCTGTCAGTATTTTTTCAGTTGAAGTGAAGCGCATTTCTGTTTGTGTATACAAATGTGATTTGTATGCAATTGGTACTTTTTCACTCTCATTAAATGTTAAATAGGTGAATCCGCATTGACCCGAAATTATTCGGATCACTAAATTGCGTTGACTTACGCGTGTTTGTAAGTGATTTGTTGCTAACATGTTAGCTTGGAGTGAACGCAAGATTTCTGTGTGTTCCTGTGTCCAATTTTTGATTGAAAAATCAGGTTTGATTAATGCGTAGAGAGGTTTACCCTTTCTGCGTAATTTAGAATGTATGTTCTTCCAAAATTTAGGAAACCCAGTATGGATTGTAAATTTTTCAGCGTTTTTGGAGGTTGGAGCAGCGCACACCTTTCTAAAAAGTTGGCTGCCAGGCTCTTGCCTTCGCTTGAAAGCTCATATCCTAGGAAGAGGACATTGAGATGGGCAATTCTGGATTTTTGTGGAGTACTAACCCGGGTGTCTACAGTCTCAACTGTAATGTACTCATTCAAGTCCACGTATCTGCCAGAAGTCATCGTCTGTCAGGTTGCTGTCGTCGAGCTATTGTGACCTCTGCCGCACGGTCACAGCATTGTCTGAGCCCATTCTCCGTTCTTGAGTAACTGGGCTGTTCTCAGTATCCTCGGCATGTCTGACAAACTTCAGACCTGGCTACCTCATTATTGAGAATTGAGCTGTTTAGTATCTACTTTTCAGGAACTGTGTTTGTCAAAGACCATTTGCGATTTCGATGCGGTTCTTCTCTATGTTCTGCACCGTCCTCTTCATTTCCGATGTACTGTGCACGATATACTGCAAAGGTACGAGAGCAACGTGTATCAGTGTCTGTAATCCAAAACTGACGATAGGTGTTGCTGTTTGAGACAGAAACAAGGATTGTTCATTGAGGAGGCATGTTTCAATCACCCTGGTATTCAACTTGATCTAAGATCTCCTGACCTGTTTTTAGCTCCTTTTGAGGAGACCTACCTTGTGCATTGAGGATCGTTTCTCGTTTGAATTTTGTGTTGAGTTAGTCTCATCCCATCTTACATGATTTTTGTATAGATGTAGGAGTTTGTTTATTAGAGTCCTTCTCAGTGACTTTCAGATAGTTTTGAAGGCATTCATAATGGTCTTCCACCAAACAAAAACTATCTCAATGCCTAATTCTGCATAAGATTGTTCTAATTACTTCATGGGTAGTTCTGTCTCTAGATAGTATCATGTAACAGTACAGAATTCTCGGTCTATGAAAATCAGAGATTAAGGTGTGATACGTCACTGCATAGCTGACCTCATCCATGTATAATATATAGAACTAATGACTGGTGCAGTCTGTCTGAGACTTCCTGGTCGAAATTTTTCAGTAATTTCATACCTAAATTCAGAGCAGGCTCTGCCCCGTATTTGTTTTGAATTTGTTTCAGGACATCAGGTATTACTGCAATTGACGGAATACCATGTGTTTTAGTATAGATGGCAGCAAAGACTGAGCCCCAAGTGGTGCAGTCTTCCAGTTGTGGTGTGATCCCCATTGGTAAACAGATTGTTAGGATTCTGTGTTTCTCATAAGGGCTAGTATTTGGAAATACTGCTTCTATTTGAGTAATTTTTTGAGCTATCCAGAATGGAATTTGCTCACGTTTTGTGGGCATTTTTCCCATGACTGCGTATAGAGTCTGTGGTGTAATTTTTAGTGTATTCCCCTGTTGAGGAGTTTGATTTGGAAGTGGTCAATGGTGGTTGGACTGTGAAAGTCCGCATGACATATTGGACCAATTGTCTGTACATTTTTATTAACTCTGTAAGTTGAGTAAGTAATTCCTCGTCTGACATCTCTTCAATGTCAGGATGAGGTGTGTAGCCGGCTAGAATCGGCCATGTTGCTCCTGGTCTACCTAGTGGACCGAGCCTGGTAATGTTTTTGTGATGTTTTAGGGCGCCTTTAAACCAGAGCTGATGCTCCTGGTATGTTAGTGGAATTTCAATATCCTCGAAAGGAATATATTCCTCTGGTGGTTCATCTTCTTTGTAGAAGTGAAACAGTCTTGTTACTGAATTTGATTCAGGGAATATTATCCATGAATAGAATACCTCTGTCTGAAAAGATTTGTGTGCCTCTATCACGAAAACTGCTCTACCGCCTCTTGGTGGTAGGCCGTGTTTTATAAGTTTTAGAGTGATGGCTCTTCTTAAGTTCGGATGGATGTCTATAACACCCTCCTCAGGTTCATTTAAACCTGTAAAGTTAAAAACTGTTACGGCTGGGTCAGCCGTAGCTCCACCGGTTTTAGTGGCATTGTCCCGTGTGGACATTTGTTTTTTGAAAAATGTAGAACAAGTTTTAAGGAAACAAAAGATAAGGTGCACAATATTTTGGAACACTGTATCCTTCAACGTTAAACAAACCAAACAACTAATATATAGGGTGCTTTATCCTATTTAGCTTATGGCGGATATTTTAACCCTACCCACTCCAGACGTCTTATGGAGTATGTGAGTAGGGGTCTCTGAGAAAAGCACGACTGAGTTACTCAGTATCTAGCGTTAAATTACTGCCTTACCAAACGTTTGGGTGCCATTTAGTGTAGTTCCTATTTCCCTAATAGGCTCTGCGCATTGGAATAATATAACCTATAGGCTTGACATAGGACTGAGGTCGGTATGTCCCTATCGAGTATATTAAACTTAATTACTTATGTCAGCTAGCTCAGAGGCCACTAGAAACTCCTTGAGAACAAGAAGGGAGTAGTTTCTGGCAACCGAAAAACATGACAACTTTGTTTCCCTTTAGAATCGGAACACGTCTCAGAATCGTGGAAACAATAGATAACAGTTTCACTCAGTCAATCGTGCATGCTTAGTTTCTACAGAGTTTCACAGAAAGGAAAGACGGGCGTTTCAATAAAAAGGTTTTATTGAACAGTCTTGTTTCTCGTGTAAGAGATATGTGCTGTTATGATCACAAGACAGTATGCAAGATAAATAATGTACAGTGTAAGCAGTAGAAATAAATAATTCTGCGCTAGCATTATCTTTTAGCATATATTCATGTACATAAATAACATGAGCTAAAAATGCGAGTACTCATACGATGCGTCTCTAAGCTAGTTCTACCCCAATGTACCTAACCTAGTCTAGGTGTAGGGAAAGGTAAAAGTAGTTGGAGTATTCTCTAGTCTGGTATACTAAGAGTATGTTAAGTATAGTATGCCAGTATGGTATGCCAAGAGTCCCTCTAGGTTCTAGTGAGCTCCATACCTTGAGAATGAGAGAGTTGGGAATCTCTTGCCGGATCTGGAACTCTAACACCCCGCGAAGGGAGTCAGAACACTGGAAGCTGGGTTCGTCTGCGTGCAGGAATGACAGCGTCTTCTCAGTGCATCAGGCCGGGATATGGGCTCCTCTGAAGTCGAGGTCTCCTCTAACTTGCTTGGGCATGGGAAGGTATATTTATACTTGGTAGGTGTCTTGGAATGTTAGCATTGACGTGAAGTCGGACAGAGGAAGACGTCAGGAATGAACCCTTAAGGTATAACGGTTCATACATAATAGAGGAGTTCTTGGAGAAATCAATAGTCCTGTGCTAGGGGAACTCCCGAAGCTTAAGGGTCTGGTTTCTAAGAACTCGTTGTGACGTTAGGGTGGACGGATGTCGGTGACCATGCCTGTATTTGGAGTGCACGGTTAATGCCTAAATAAGGACAGGGATTCTATGCCTATATAAGGGCAATGCGAATTGTGCCTATATAAGGACATGATTCAGGAAAACCTATATACAGACACCTAAAGTGGAATACAACAAACCCAAGCACGGGGAGAGATGTGGCGTAATGGCCAGAGCTGCAGACCTTGGAACTGGGGAACTAGGTTTGAGCCTCAGCTTCGGCTCAACAAACATCCTGTGATTTGGGGCATATTACTCAATTGTCTATGCCTAAAAATAAAATGAATGCATCCTTGTGTAATGCAACTGGTTCTCATGTAAAGTATATATATATATATATATATATATATATATATATATATATATATCCCATCTCAAAGGTTGCCCCCTATGGAAGAGCCTCACACAGGTAGGTGATATTCCAATCATTTATTCACGAAGGCTGCAGACAAGTTTGGCAAAAACAGTCATCAATCTTCTTCCTGCCGACGCGTTTCGGGTTGTCCACCCTTAATCCTTGGCAATTTGTAAGTAGAACAAGACAAGGAAGTGCAACTTATATTCTCAAGAACCGCCCCAGTGGGCGTGGCCACTCACATGGCGTTATGGTGTTCGTAGTTGCACAAATGTATTGCTCAAGTGAGTCCGTCTTGTATGTATGTTAATAAATGTTCAATAAAACCACGGTGTGGTGATGAAAAGTCTCGCTACAAACAGGCTGCACATTTTTGCCTACATGACGGAGTACCTCCCGTCAAACTGGTGACGGCAGCAGACCCGTGGAGACGCCATCGGGTGTCACCAGTTTGACAGGAGGTAGTCCGTCATGGAGGCAAAAATGTGCAGCCTGTTTGCTAGCGAGACTTTATCACCACACCGTGGTTTTATTGAACATTAATTAACGTATGTACAAGACGGACTCACTTGAGTAATACATGTGTGCAACTACGAACACCATAAGGCCATGCGAGTGGCCACGCCCACTGGGGCGGTTATTGAGAATATAAGTTGCACTTCCTTGTCTGGTTCTACGTACAAAATGCCAAGGATTAAGGGTGGACAACCCGAAACGCGTCTGGCAGGAAGAAGATTGATGACTGTTTTTTGCCAAACTTGTCTGCAGCCTTCGTGAATAAATGATTGGAATGTCACCCACCTGTGTGAGGCTCTTCCATAGGGGGCAACCTTTGAGATGGGATAGATATATGTATATACATACATACATACATATACACACACATATCATACATTTATGCATACATAGATATAGGACAGTTTTAAACAAACACTATCTGGCAATGCCCTCAATCTTTGCTTTGCATCAACCATCAATAATGAGAAAGTCACGTTCCTGGATGTTGAATTCTTTGTAAACAACAAGAAATTGTGTACCAAATTGCACTGAAAATCCACCTTGTGTAACAGCATTCTTCATGCTAACAGCGGACATCCAAAGAATCTGAAATGGAGCATTCCATACTGGGAAATGCTGAGAAGCAAACGAAATTGCTCCGAAATAACAGACATCGAAAATCAACTGGAAGAAATAAGCGAAAGGTTCTTAGCAAGAGGTTACCCCGAAGATGTAGTAACAATAGCAAAGAGGCGAGTAAACAACTGACAGAGAAATTAGTTGTTAAGCAGTTGGAATGAGAATGAATGAAAAAAAGAGAAAGAAAAACCACGTATTATCACGGATTTTAATAATGAACACAAAAACTTGAAAAAACTCCTTCAGAAGAACTGAAGACTCCTGCGTCTGGATGAAACACTAAGAAAAACATTGACCAACCAGCCAAGCATCACCTATAGGAAAACAGCATCCTTAGGAGATATACTAACACAGAGTCACCTGTCCATTCCAAAAACACCAACGGTAACGTAGTTAAACACTCCACGTTTTTGGAAATTCATTAAATGCAGAGCGTGCACGTATGGTGAGAATAGGTCTAACTACAAATTATGGAATGGAAAGATTGAGAAAATAAAGGAACACATCACATGCGAATCGAAATTCGTAATATATGTCTTGGAATGCCCATGTGGCAAACAGTACGTAGGAAGTACCATCAACAATCTGAAACTTAGAAACCTACAACATGTACGTGTCATAAAGAACTTTGATTTTGGCTACCAGATTGCAAAACATTTCTCAGAACATCATAATAAGGATGACTCGCAGCTGAAATATTTTGGAATAAAACAAATCATGACAAGAGAACGAGGTGGAGATATCACTGAGACTAATGGAATCACGCCTGATAATAGGACTGGGAACTGAGATCCCCTACGGATATAATTTGGATGCAGAGCTACATATACACCTGGGGTAGTAAATAATGGCTGTGATTCGGTCATAACTCTGAACTTGATCCTAAAAAAAAAATCCCCCAAAAAAAAATCAAGAGAACGCTATTCTTCTTCTAAATGAATCTCTTCTGTAAACTGCTCCGAAATTTGTGACAAATATCTTTTATATAATTTGATATTCACATCCTCTGCCCCATTACTAAGTACCCTTATCTCATGTACACATATCTTTGATGGCTATGATTCAAATTTGGTACTTTACATCCTGAAACCGTTCAATAATAGAAAAATTGAGAATTCATAGATCGTTAAAATTCAGATCTATGAGAGTTATATATAGATGAACACATGATATTTTGAAAATATAAATTGTGAATAAATTGGGATGTAGGACTCCTAATATCTCAAATGCACTGACCTTTCTCAAAATTAAAAAAATACATACAACTACTTTAGTATAAGGCTTGACGAAATGGCCAGTGTTTCAATAGTTTCACAATTTTTTCCTTTTGCCTAGAGTTGGTATTGTTTCAGCTCCCCAGCCGCCTGCTATACTTCTTTTGGCGATTACCAGGGCTAAGATCACTCGAGTTCTCCCCCCTCTCCAGATCCTACCCCTCCCACACAGTAAGCAGGCAGAGCATGGCCGACAATGGGACTACCACTCCATATAATGTACTTCAACACTGCATTATCTTAGTCGAATAGGACTGACTTCTGGGACACGCCCATATTATGTGAAAAAATGCTCCCTCTTGACCGCATCCTCTTCGGCAAAGTGAGTCTGGTCATTTGCCCATCTTCACTAAAGCGGTGCATGAAATGTAAGTTCTGTGGAAAACTTTAAGTTGTATGAGGCGAAATCGGGATCTGATGGCTACTTCTCTAGGGGAGGATAGTGCGTCAGGCCAATCATCCTCTTGCACGTCTATGATGTATCTTTCCCGCTTTTCCCGCAGTTTTTTAAGCAAGTCGGGGGTATTATTTACTAGCTTTTTGTATGTTAGCGAGATTGCCTTTTGGGTTAGGTGTTCCTCGAGCAATCTGTTTTCTAGGGGTGAGGATTCTGGTACCTCTTCCTGTATGGGTATTATAGTATGTGGGGTGTACTGAAGCTGCAGATATCGGAACGTCTGTGGGTGCCAAATGGTACACTCTCGGTAGGTCAGCGAAGGACTTTATTCCTGCCGATGAGTAGACATCTCCCACCTTGGGATCCCTAGCAAGTCCTATTTATCGAACCCCGTCCTCACTCTCATGTCCCCAAGTAGGTCAGACTCCCACAGGGGAGTCGCTAGTGTGATCTTGATCCTCCATCCCAACTTTGTATGTGTAGAGTGCCAGTTCTGGACTATCAAAGCCGTCGGTCCCCCTAAGAGAAGATTCTGGGGTTTTGTATATAGCACATCTAAGTATCCGCTGGGTTGCAGTATTAGTCTGTCCATCTGGTATGCCGGGTCCATTATTGGTTGGTGGGCCCACTGATTAATTACTACCAATTGTGCAGCTCAGTAGCATGTTTGAATGTCAGGGAGGGTGATTCTCCTGTTAAACCATCCCAAAGTTAACTTGTTGAGCGTTATTCTAGGGGAACGCCCTCCCACAATAGAGTCCTAACCTCGCTCTGTATGTCTCTGAAGTAGGTATCAGATACCAGATAGGGAGTATTTTTTAGGACGAATAGAAATCGTGGCAGAGCCATAATCTTAAAAAGTGCTTCCCTTCCCAACAAGGATAGCGGCAAGGACCGCCAGTGATTCACGTCGCCCTTCGGTCGTACCCTGCCCCAAACATGCCCTAGGGTGCCAAGCTGCCACTTCTTTTTGATGGGAGGAGGGTAGGATTACCCATTGGGTACTCCACGTGTATGGTGGGTAACACTGCATATGTTACATGTCTCACCTGCACAATGACATTTTTTTTTTGCAATTGTATATAGCGCGAAATCGACCCAAAGGTAATGGCGCGATTTACATGAGCACCAGTTACATTACACATGGACACATTCATTTTTTGTAGGCACTGGAAGATTAAGGCCCGATCTAGATCTTGGCGGACGGGTTACTCCGTCACAACGGTGACAGATATCCCACCCGCCGAAATATCAGAGGCACCTGGTAAGTTTGCCTCCCCAGTGAGGCCGCCTCATATCTTGTTCGGGAGTAGGCCCTAAGATGGCCCGCCGTTGGTTGGGCCCGTCCCCCGACACTCCAATCTTAGACATGATTACAGAGCTGGGACTGGTGTATGTGTGTACCAGGGGCATGGATGTGGGCAGACTGCAGAGCCCTGCTTGGGGAGGGGGCGCTCTTCTGCCCGCAGTGTCTCCGCATCTGTGCTTGGTGCTGTTGCATAAAGGACTTGAGATGACTGTCCCCACTTCCAGCCTCCTCCCTTCCATCGTGAGAGAAGGGGCGTCGGCTGAAGTGCCTCAAAGCCCCATGAATGAGATTCTAGACATTCCTCCAGGTCTGGTTATAGCCACTCTCATGCACGCCGCCATATGCCCCCCGCACGCGGGACCGGCCTGCATTCCAGCTGGCATTAATGCTCGCACACGAGGGCAGTCTGGGATCTGGGAGGAAACATTCCAAAACTTAACAAATATCCCTAAATAATAGAATCCCTCCGTTACCACCTGCGCCTCGTATTCCCTCGGCACTCGTGGTAGCGAGCCACTTAGAACAAATATTCCTGATTTAGCCCAGTTTATCTCATATCCGGAATACCACTGGAATGTGGCAAAGATGTTAAGAATTCTGGAGATGGACGCCTGTGGAGCCGCCACATTTAAGAGAATGTCATCTGCATACAAGGATATTCTATCCTCCCAGTCTGCAGTCCATCTGAGGCCTCGGATCAGTGGGTCCCCTCAAATCCAGGCCACCAGTGGCTCCAGCTCAAATAGTAATGGTGAGACAGGGCAGCCCTGTCTGGTGCCTCATCGCAGCGGGAAGATGCGGGACACTCTACCATTTACCACCACCTGTGCCAGTGGGGCCAAGAGATGAACCGATGTCCAAGCCCCAGGTGCTCCAGGACTGCAAATAAGTATGTCCAATCTATGGTGTTGAATGCCATGCGAGCATCGAGAGACAAGACTACTGCATCTTCCTGGATTCAGTTGGCTCGTCCCAGGACTCCATGATGACGTCTTAGATTGAGGGCAGTGTTCTGGCCCGGCATGAATCCAGACTGGTCAGGATGTACCAGTTTAGCAATTATCGGGACAAGACGGAGGACCAGCAATTTAGCCAGGATTTTTGCCTCAGCGTTTATTAAGGATATGGGTCGGTATGATCCACAATTGTCTGGAGGTTTACCCTCCTTGCAGATTACCACTATTGACGCGAGGCATTGGTCTCTGGGCAGAGCACCAACATCCCTGCAGTCCTCTTAGATCCTGAGCAAATAAGGCACTATAGTTGCTGCCGTTAGTTTATACAATTCAATTGGGATCCCATTGGGGCCCAACGGCTTTCCAGATCCAAGAGCACTGATCGCATGCCTCACCTCCTCCTCCATCAGATCGCTGTTTAGGGTCTGGATATCTTCAGGAGAAGGTTTAGGGAGGGGTCAATCAATAAGAAACTCTAATGCATCATGCTTAGTGTTTGTCGTTATTGAGGCATAAACCGACTCATAAAGAGTCACGAATGAATCAGCTATTTCCGGAGGATCGGTGAGAACATCACTGTGTGCCAGTTGGATTGAGGCTACCCACCGGCTGACCCTCTCTTTCTTGTAGAGCCAGGCTAGAAATCTCCCTGCTTTGTCTCCCTGTTCATAAATGCAGTGCTAATTCATCTTTATCATGGCTCTGGTGGTTTCAGTAGTCACGTTTCTGTACTCGTGTTGTTTGAGGCTCAACAGGTGTCTGGCGTCTTCGTCGTTTTGTCATACTAATTGTGTTTCAAGGTCTAGGATATATTCCCAGGGAGTCACCCGTGATGTCACGGACTGCTCATTTTCTTTAAAATAGAAGTTGGTTGCTGTTTTCAAATCTTCATTAATCTTAGGGATTTGTAAATATGAGGGATTGATACTTAAAGTATTCCTGTTACGCTGTTTGCCGATTTTGTATCTCGCCTATATAGGGGAGTGATCAGATATTCCCCGGGGGTAAGTGCCTCACCTCCTCGAAGCTCGACAATTGTGATAGGAGTGCAGCCAGGAGGTCAATCCGTGAAAGACTACCATGTACGCCAGAATGAAAGGTAAACTCTCGAGCAATCGGTTTCAGCACCCTCCATATATCCATCAGTCCCATGGCCAACATAAACTCATTCAGTCGTGTTTGCGTTTCGTGAGTCTTTCTTGTAGGCAGTCGGTCCAATGTGTCATTCATGTTCATATTGCGGATATCTGCGCAGATCAGGGACACTTCTGTTGTGACATTGTCTATGGGTCCCTCCAGGGCAGTGCGAAGCCCTTGGATCGCAGCCATTATGTCCTTCAGGGAAATCGTGTCGCCATTTGTGGACTTGGGGAGGGGGGGGGGGGGTGTACCTGCTGCACCAGCTTCAGTGTTTCCCAGGCCCTCCTGCCATTTGAGTAGGACAAATTTGTCGAGTTTAGCCTGGCGAGTTTTCTTCATCCTTCTTCCTCCAGTCATGCCTGCACGGGGGTGGAGAGTCCGGTGGTGGGAGACAGGCTCCAGGGTACTCTCTGCCGCCAGCCACTGGAGTGTATTGATCCCAGTGTTGCCTGTCAGGTTTCTCCCAGTGTTCCTGGATCTCCCCCACACTGGGTGGGTAGGTCGGGTGTTCTGTTCGGACTGTTTTATCTTAATTTGGTTCACCCAAACAGACGTGAGGGTTTATTGTGGCAGGATTTGCTATTATTAAAGTTCCTGGTGGTGCAGCTGGGCTCCAGGAGCACTTTTATAGCTGATGGTTTCGGGGACTCTCGGGCGGGCCACGGCAGACTGAACGAGAGAGTCTGGTGTTGTTTCCCCCCCGTTTAGCAGTGGGGGGGGGTGACTGAGCAGAGCAACACTCACCCCCTCTGTGCGGGCCGAGCGCTCTGTCTCGAGTTCCCAGCCACTGGCTGCACGCTAGATCTTCAGCCCTACTCCCCTGTTATCTTGTTATCTTCCTCCTGGTCTGCCCCGTCCAATGTCGGCCTCCCTGGGGGTTAGGGGGGAGGGTCGCAGCACCAGGAGAACCAAACAGACTCGTGGCCGACCGCCACAACCAGCTCGACCCCTAGGGGAGGCGTGCCTGCTCCGCACTCCGGGTCAGGGCCTCGCCAACATCACAGCCCTGCTGTCACTCTCACCCCTCTCGGTCTCTCCCGGAGTCAGCTTCAAGGGGGTGGGAGGAGCCAAAACACCGGAAAAGCCAGGCCGCCTCTCGGTCAGTTGTCGCATCTCCCGCCGTGCCCAGCGCGATCTTTTAGGGATGGCGTACTTACTTTACACTCTGGGTCGGGGCTTCGCAGATGCCGGAGGGCCGCACCTTCTCCGCAGCAACACCAAAGCGGCTATCGCAGCATTAAATTCCTCATGGCTGGAGCTCACCGGGGTTATCTGCGCCCACTGCTCTCTGATGGGGGTCCACTAGCGGATCTGTGTACGGATAATTCGCGGGGAAGATAGCCGGAGGATGGAGCCGCTTCAGCAAGCGGCCATGTTGTTCAGCAGTTGGCCACGCCCCCGGTACTCCCCTTCTTGACAGCCCAGAAACCTGGAGAAATAGGGGAGAGCTGCCCGGCAGCTCAGATCCCTGCCTAGAAACATCAAGAAAGACTGCCCTACTGAACCCCTGGTCTGCACAAAGAGAGGACTGCATCTACTGCACACTCTGAGCTTCACAAAAGAGGACTTTGCCTTGCTTTAAAGGATTAAGAAGTCGATTCCCTGAAAACAACAGGTACAAAAGAGCTTCAAGAAGTCACCTGCATCAACTCCACCAAGAAGAGCACAGCTGACCAGCATCTGGCGGACTTTTAATGATTTTACCAGGTGCATTGTGGGAATTGTAGTCCCAACTCTCCAAGGAGCAACTCAGAGCTTCTGGAACCTTGGCTGCGGTTGTGGATCCTTCAAAACCCCCAAAAGACCTTCTTGAAAAATATCCAGAAGTTTGGAATCATTTAGAGAATTTTTGGCGAAAAGCTCCATAAGTTGATCAACCCATCGTCGACACTCAAGCTGGCAACGTCAAACGGCGACTCGGCCTGAACTTCAGGTCTGCCCTGCTGAAAGCTCCAGAGCTCTTCGTCATCAACGATGAGAACCAAGACCTCCAGGAATCACGAAGGCAAGCCACCGTCGTTAAACCGCAACCCGGCCTGCTGAAGAGACTCGCTCGAAGTTGAGAGAAAAAGAACCCAAAAAAGTGACTACGTGCGAATGCAAAATTTTGACCGGCCAAAACCACCCATTATATCCGAGCCAAGCTCCATCGCGGTTGGACTGAAACTTTGATTTCTTCCCAGTCAAGTGCGACCCGATGTCCCCTGTTGGCGCTTTATGCTTTTCAGCACTAGAAAGCACATCACATTCAATCTTTAAAAATTAATATTTCCGGGTCCCTACATTTGATGTTTGTCATTTTAGTGTTATTTTAGTCATAGACATATTTCCTATTTTTATAAATTGGTGGTGGATTTTTATTGTGTGTTGTGTCTGACTTATTTACTGTTTTGTTGCTAATAAATGCTTTACATGCCTGTCTCCTAAGTTAAAGACACACCCATGATGGACGGAATGCAGAGCAAATCAAACATTCACCCCCAGTCAATAGATCTGGGTTAAATCCATTGTTCTTTTGCTCACCACCCCACCCCACCCCAGTTTTGACCCAGCCAAATGCAAATCAGTCTTGACCCTGTACCTCATGGGAACAGTCCAGCCCGTGCTGCCAAGCCAGGCCCTCCCTGCACTTGTCTCCTAAGATAAGCCTGGCTGCTTATGAGCCAAGATACCAAGTGTTGAGCAAGGATTCATTTATGGAGACTTGACTGAATCTTATTTGTGATTGTGGTGTTATTACTAGCTGTAGGCACCGACCTGCACCTGCTAATATACCACCTTCCAACAAGGCTTCATACTCCTCCTGCCAGAACGGTTACTCTGGTACAAGTCAGCAAAATGTACTGTTTCTGACAATGTTAGCACCCATCTAAAACAGGATAAGTTCAAAGCAATGACAAATAATTTACATTGTATTTGGTAATCTACAAGTTAAAAGTGAGTGTTTAGTAGCTCTAGAAAAGTATGCTTAGATCCTAAGTTTAAGGTCAGTAATGTCACTCAAATGAGGATATTTCACCACATAGGGTCTCTAGAGGTTGCTGATCAGCAGCACCACATTTAGGAAGGGATCAACTTTTATGATCTGCCGGGGGTCAGGACACTGTCTGGTCCACAGAAATGAAACAGTGTTCAAAGGTGTAAAAGACTCTTCTGAGGCCGTACAGGTGCCTATCTATCTGACATGTGTGGGCATGGGGGACCCCTAAAAGCTTACACCCCTAAAGTTACCTCAATAGTACACCTATGGGTGAGTGGATCGGGAATGGTGTTAAATCTAAATTTCATGAAGCAATGTGTCCGAAGATAAGTTGAAAAACAGCATATAAAAATACAGTCCAATAAGAAAGGCCAGACTCAATAAGTGAGTTCTAAGGTGGAATTAGAAAATTTTGAAAGATTTATTACAAACATTTTAAGAGTATAATACACAATTTTTTAAATTTCAATTGCATAAAGTCATTGCCATGCAGAGTCTCAGCAAATCGGGCAATGCAGATTATATATTCTAAGCCCCAAATGAGCAGCAAAATCTGTAATAAATTGGACAGCATCCCCAGTAGGATCGGACAGGTCTATGGCTCACCACCAAATTTGAGTGTTTATATAAGAAATCCTATCATAGAACAAAATGAAGACTGCAGATTCATAATTGTGTGAGCAAAAGAATTACAATTTCAGCAAATCAGTACATTGAGAATAAGAGAGTCATACGGTGTCATACAGCCTTACCACATAAGCACTATCCCACTACATGAATATTGATTCAGCCGCTCTATGCTAATGGCATCCAGAGATGGTAGAACAAAATAGTTACAAAACAACAGTGAGCTATTGTGAATGAATGCAATGCAGCAAACAGACAGAAGAAACTTTGAAGGTTGAAACATTACTGAGTCTATATTAGAGAGTCCTCTTCAAAAACGAAGACATTCAGAAATAAACAAACATGACTTGCATGAATGTGTGCAGCAGAAATAATAAACAGTGAATGTGCAGGGTGAGACATCAGTTTGAAACAGGATGGTGTTGAGGCCTAGTTAGCATAGTCTAATTGTCCTGCCTTTTACTAGGCATATCAAAATTGTTTCAAAGGCGATAATATCATTTAAGTGTACATATGTAAATTAGAGTGCAAATTACTACTCTGCACGTTGTTAAAAATGCACATATAATATAACATGCACAAATCTACTACACACGAACCATGCGCTGGACCACTGAACGCAGTTGATGAAAAATATAAACAAAAAAAAAGCCAGGGTAGACATGGTCTCTGCTCACCAGGCAAAGTCACCACTCAGGTCACCTGCACTTGAAATGACTGTTTCTAGAGGGGGTCTTCCTCTGGAGTCTGGTGAGAAGAGGATAGGGCTTCCAAGTGTTTAGACTTGTCCCCAGCCCAGCAAAAGTAGGGAGCACTCAGTGTTGCACTCTAAATTGTCCGTCTGCTGCCTGGTCTGCACAGGTGTAGTTATCAACGAGCTTGAAGGAGGTTCACGTTTATATGTCCTAACTCAGGCACTTGAGGCGTGGCCAACTGCTAACCAGAATCAATGTATTGACACGAGTTCAAAATCCAGCCAGCAAAGCTGTGGCACAAGCTACCTCCTCAGAAAATAGTTTGGGAAAGTCTTCTGCTCAGATGTCCATGCAGGAGAATGAGTTTGCATGCAGAGGTACGGAATGCCTTTCAAGGAGGTACTCTGGTCGTTAACCTTGTATATTTCCTCCAGACAGCATTGAAAATAAAGAGCAGTTGAAGAAAACGTAATAAGGCTGGGGTTGTCCTCTATGGGCAGCATTCATTCATCATCTTTAAATGTGCATTCTTACAAAAATCAATTTTTCCATCCCTAATAACAGCACAAACAGTGCTAGCGAAGCATTTACTGTGCACACACATTCCAATAATTGATATCACTTATTTCAAAGATTATGTAGATAATGTCCGTAAACATGTCAGACATTCCAAAAATAGTAACCATGTAGTGCCTGCTGCAAGCCTCTAAGCTTCAGTTACATAGGAGGGAAATAAGAAATTCCCAGGGTACAACCATGGACCCTAAAAGCTAAGCATAAACTGCCACTAGCGAGGAGATCAAGACAGGTCCTGTGTTGGGGAGGGGGGGGAGGGGTCGGGGCTAGCTAACTACACTAAAGAGTGAGAAGCCCAACTTCCAATCTTAAAGCAATATCACCAGAACGGCAATGTCCTGCCCAACGTTTTGTCTAAGAATCATAATTGTTGGTAAAATGCCCAATTTTTCTTCTCCCTTGACTTTGTGGAACGCAATAGTAAACCGTTAAGCAATGTCTTGATACACTGTTTTCTTATCTTTTTGTTTAGCCGCAACACCATGTGTTGTAGCAAGGGTTTATTGTTTAAAATACTTAAAGGTGGTTTGTAGGTTAGGCGGAGTGATTGGAAGAAGGGGTAATGTTAGGTCCAGAGGGTGAAACGGGGAGGGAAGGGGGAGCAGAAAGAAAGGTCCTCTAGTGTGGGCTAAAACGCTTGAGGTAGCGACATAGGATAAATTCACTTGGCCACTCCTGTTTACTGATGTTCTGGGAGAGATGAATAGGAGGAATACTTTCATTTAATTTTGAGCGCTATATGGGGCACCTTAAATCGGAAATTTTACTGTATACACCTTACTCTCTCTACTCCAGGATATAGAGATATATATATATATATTATCTACTTGCGGTCGCCAGTAGATAGTTATAGTTAGGACCTATTTTCCATAGGAAATTCGCAACGTTCTATTTCCAATACCTTTGGCGCCAATTGACGAATCTTCGCGAAATTTTCAAAACTTATGGCCCGCTCCGGTCCGCTCCCATCTTGAAAGTTTCGGGGTGATTCGGCAAGCGGGGGCCGAGAAAAAAGGGGTCCCAAAACGTGTTTTCCCCATGCAATTTTCTATATATATATATATATATATATATATATATATATATATATATATATATATATATATATATATATATATATATATATATATATATATATATATATATACACATATATATATACTTGAGAAAAATGAGGCAGTCAGAATGACCTCTCATGGGCTAATAAGCTGGTGGTAGTTTAGGGGGTAAATGTTGTAAGGGTTAGTGGTGCTCGTGATGTTTTCATTCAAGTGCTTTACTGCCTAAACTGTAATCATTGTGGTCACAGTTATGATAGTAAGTGTCATTTATTCTATGTGATGTGGAAAATCTATTCTAATCAGTTATTGATTCAGTTATCATATTGGTAATTCTTTATACTGTCCTTTTTGTATGAATTAACGTATTAAAAATAAAGGAAAATAAAAAAGGTGAGTGTGTTAAAATGTAAAATCTGAGTCCTTTGTTTTTAGGTCTCGCCTAGCGTTGCTGCGCACATGCGCAGCTCGCTCGGCGAGATTTATTGCAGATGAGTTTTAGAAAGGGGCTTTAAGCCCCGCCCCTTATTTCCATTGGCTGGCGTCACCGTTTATGTTAAACGGTGGCCTGCCATTGGAAATGAGGGTTTTTGGTGGACGCCCTTTGGCCTCCGAGCCGGACTCAGTGGCCTGCTTTGCGTCTGTCGCAAAGCAGTTTCTTAGCTTTATGGGGCCATGTGTTAGAAACACATGGCCTCATAAAGACTTTCGGACCGCGCTTGTTATTCTCTCTCCCCCGATCTCCTTCTTCGGTGCCTCGTCTAGGGGCAGTAAGCGCTATATAAAAACCATTACAATAACTTCTGTATTGGGCGCCCCCCCTCCCCCTCTCTCTCTCTCTGCGTTGCTGTCTCCTCTCCGCCTCTCTCCGTCGCTCTCTTTCCTCGTCTCTCCTTCCCTTCTCGTTCTACGTCCATCAACTCCTTCATGCTCTTCCGGGACCTCTCTTACCGGCCTTCTGCTCACTGCTCACCCTTCCCAGGCTGTCTCATTCCCCATCACCTCCTCTCCCCTCTGATTTCCCATCCTTTTCTTTCCCTCCAAGACTTCACCCCCGATCTGTCTCTGCTTCTTGTCTCCTCCACCCGGCTCTTTACAGGACATGTTCATCCGCTCTACCCTCCTCGCATCCCCCTTCTCTAGTGCTCGCTCTCTGCATTCACTCTTTGCTCAATCCTTTCAGGTGTAGTTGGAAACTTTGTACAGCAGTGTTTCGAGGGCACGCAGTGGGGGTGGGGCGGAGAGGGGGTGTTGAGGCAAAGCACCCACACAGATAAAGCGTGCCTGTAATGTTTGGAGCTTAGACTGATAGGGCAGCGGATGGAGGGGATGTCAGCTGGGGGATCTAAGCTCATCTCCAACGTTGCATTTATATAGCGCCGAAAAGCCAATCAAACGCTTCTTGACAAACACGAAGAGCCGGTAACCAGTTTGACCACGCATTTATCGGGGGCGTGGGGGCGAAGACCAAGTTCTGAAGTAACTAAAGGCAGTCTCTAGGCACTATAGAAAACGCAACTAATAAATACGGTCCACCACGTCCACCACCACATCCATCACCACCACCATGTCCACCACCACCATGTCCACCACCACCACGTCCACCACCACCACGTCCACCACCACCACGTCCACCACCACCACGTCCACCACCACCACGTCCACGTTCACCACCACCACATCCACGTCCTCCACCACCACCACCACGTCCAGCATCACCACATCCACCACCACATCCATCACCACATCCACATCCACCACCACCACATCCACCACCGCGTCCACCACCACCGCATCCACCACCACCGCATCCACCACCACCGCATCCACCACCACCACCACCACATCCACCACCACCACATCCACCACCACCACATCCACCACCACCACGTCCACCACCACCACGTCCACCACCACCACGTCCACCACCACCACGTCCACCACCACCACGTCCACCACCACCACGTCCGTCACCACCACGTCACCACCACGTCACCACCACCACCACCACCACGTCACCACCACCACCACCACCACGTCCACCACAACCACCACGTCCACCACCACCGCGTCCACCACCACCGCGTCCACCACCACCGCGTCCACCACCACCGCGTCCACCACCACCGCGTCCACCACCACCACGTCTACCACCACCACGTCCACCACCACCACGTCTACCACCACCACGTCTACCACCACCACGTCCACCACCACCACGTCCACCACCACCACCACCACCACATCCACATCCACCACCACATCCACCACCACATCCACCACCACCACATCCACCACCACCACATCCTCCACCACCACATCCTCCACCACCACATCCACCACCACGTCCACCACCACCACATCCACCACCACGTCCACCACCACGTCCACCACCACGTCCACCACCACGTCCACCACCACGTCCACCACCACGTCCACCACCACGTCCACCACCACGTCCACCACCACGTCCACCACCACAACGTCCACCACCACAACGTCCACCACCACAACGTCCACCACCACAACGTCCACCACGTCCACCACCACCACCACCACGTCCACCACCACCACGTCCACCACCACCACCACGTCCACCACCACCACCACGTCCACCACGTCGTCCACCACCACGTCGTCCACCACCACCACGTCCACCACCACATCCTCCACGTCCACCACCACATCCTCCACGTCCACCACCACCACCACGTCCACCACCACCACGTCCACCATGTCCACCACCATGTCCACCACCACCACCACGTCCACCACCACGTCCACCACCACCACCAGGTCCACCACCACGTCCACCACCACATCCACCACCACCACGTCCACCACCATGTCCAACACATCATCCACCACCACCACGTCCACCACCACGACCACGTCCACCACCACGTCCACCACCACCACGTCCACCACCACCACCACATCCACCATACACCACCACGTCCACCACCACGTCCACCACCACCACGTCCACCACCACCACCACGTCCACCACCACCACGTCCACTACCACCATGTCCACTACCACCACGTCCACCACCACCACCACGTCCACCACCACGTCCACCACCACCACCACGTCCACCACCACCACGTCCACCACCACCACGTCCACCACCACCACCACGTCCACCACCACCACCACCACGTCCACCACCACCACGTCCACCACCACCACCATGTCCACCACCATGTCCACCATGTCCACCACCACCACGTCCACCACCACGTCCACCACCACGTCCACCACCACCACGTCCACCACCACCACGTCCACCACCACCACGTCGAGGCTTTACAGAGTAGATGAAGGCTGTTCGGCCCTCACTAAAGATAGTCGCAGGTGCAGGTAGAAGGGATGTTTGGCAAGGATTGTAGGGGGAGAGGACATGGGAGAGTTAGACGAATAGAACAAGCATTAAAAATGCAATAGGTCTCGCCTTTGATTAAGTTAATCAATCAATCACGGCATTTATAGAGCGCGCTACTCACCCGGGAGGGTCTCAAGGCGCTGGGGGAGGGGGTAAGTTACTGCTCGAACAGCCAGGTCTTGAGCTGCTTCCTGAAGGAGAGATGGTCCTGGGTTCGCCGAAGGTGAGTGGGGAGGGAGTTCCAGGTCTTGGCTGCCAGGTAGGAGAAGGATCTTCCTCCGGCGGTGGTTCTGCGGATGCGTGGTACGGTGGCGAGGGCGTGGCTGGTTGATCGTAGCTGGCGTGTGGGCGTGTAGAAGGTCATGTGGTCGTTGAGGTACTTTGGGCCCAGGTCGTGGAGGGCCTTGTGTGCGTGGGTGAGGAGTCTGAACGTGATTCTCTTGCTGACGGGGAGCCAGTGCAGGTCTTTCAGGTGTCCGGTGATGTGGCTGTGTCGGGGGATGTCCAGGATGAGTCGTGCGGAGGCGTTCTGGATGCGCTGGAGTCTTTTTGAAGTTTGGCTGTGGTTCCGGCGTAGAGGGTGTTCCCATAGTCCAGTCGGCTGGTGACGAGTGCCTGGGTGACGGTCTTCCTGGTTTCAGTGGGGATCCATCTGAAGATCTTGCGGAGCATGCGCAGGAGTGTTGAAGCATGAAGATGAGACGGCGTTGACTTGTCTGGTCATCGACAGGGAGGAGTCCAGGATGAAGCCCAGGTTGCGTGCGTGGTCCGTTGGCTTGGGCGCGGTGCCCAGGGCCGGGGGCCACCAGGAGTCGTCCCAGGCGGAGGGTGATGAGCCCAGGATGAGGACTTCCGTCTTGTCCGAGTTCAGTTTAAGGCGGCTGTTCCTCATCCAGTCGGCGACGTCTCTCATCCCGTCGTGTAGGTTGGCTCTGGTGGTGGTGGGGTCGTTGGTGAGGGAGAGGATCAGCTGGGTGTCGTCGGCGTAGGAGATGATGTTGAGGTTGTGTTGGCGTGCGATGGGGCTCATGTAGACGTTGAAGAGGGTTGGGCTGAGTGAAGATCCTTGTGGAACGCCGCAGATGACTTCGGTGGCTTCGGATCTGAACGGGGGAGGCGGACTCTCTGGGTTCTTCCGGCGAGGAACGAGATGATCCATTCCAGTGCTTTCTCTCGGATTCCGATGTTGCTGAGGCGCTTCACTAGGGTGCGGTGGCAGACGGTGTCGAACGCCGCGGAGAGGTCCAAGAGGATGAGGGCAGCTGTTTCCCCGTTGTCGGTTAGGGTTCTGATGTCGTCGGTGGCTGCGATAAGGGCGGTCTCGGTGCTGTGGTTGGCCCGAAACCCGGACTGCGAGGGGTCGAGGGATCCATTCGTCTCGAGGAAGGCGGCAAGCTGTCTGTTGACGGTCTTCTCGATGACTTTGGCCGGAAACGGAAGGAGCGAGATGGGACGGTAGTTCTTGAGGTCGGTGGGGTCCGCCGTTGGTTTCTTCAGGAGGGCGGTAAGCTCGGCGTGCTTCCAGCTCTCCGGGAAGGTGGCGGTGTGGAAGGAGGAGTTGATGATGTCCCGGAGATGGGGTGCGATGGTGGCGTCGGCTTTGTTGAAGACGTGGTGTGGGCAGGAGTCGGTTGGTGATCCGGAGTGGATGGAGTTCATCGTGCGGGTGGTGTCTTCGGTGCTGATCGGGGTCCAGTTGCAGAGGGTGGTGGTGGCGGGCGTTGGTTCGGCGGTAGGGTGCGTGGTTTGTGCGTCGAAGCTGTTATGTATGTCGGTGATCTTGCGGTGGAAGAACGCGGAGAGTGAGTTGCAGAGGTCTTGCGAGGGGGTGATGTCGTTGTTTCCGGCGCTGGGGTTGGAGAACTCTTTGACGATGCTGAAAAGTTCCTTGCTGTCATGGGCGTTGTTGTCCAGTCGTTCTTTGAGTGCCGACTTCTTGGTGGCACGGATCAGCTGGTGGTGTTTGCGGGTGGCGTGCTTGAGGGCGGTCCTGTTGTCTGTGGTCTGGTCGAGTCGCCAGGTTTTCTCGAGAGTGCGGCAGTTCTTCTTGGATTCCTTGAGTTCGTTGGTGAACCAAGGGGTTTTCTTGCTTCCGGGTCTGCTGGGAGGGTTTTTAGTGGTGCGAGGTCGTCGGCGCATGCGGTCAGCCACTTGGCGAGGTTGCTGGCTGCTTCGTTTGGGTCCGTTGTGTTGGTGGGTGTGTTCTGGCTGAGGGAGGCGGTGAGCTGCTCGGCGGTGATCTTGCTCCAGCTCCGGCGGGGAGCCTGTTGCGGGTGGTGGTGGGTCGCAGTCTTTCTGACGCTGAAGTGGACGCAGCTGTGGTCGGTCCAGTGGAGTCCGGTGGCGTGGCTGAAGGAGATGTGCTTGCTGGACGAGAAGACGGGGTCAAGCGTGTGGCCGGCGTAGTGGGTGGGCGTGTTCACCAGTTGCTTGAGTCCGAGGTTGGCGAGGTTGTCCAGCAGGGCGGTGGTGTTTCTGTCGTTGTTGTTCTCCAGGTGGAAGTTGAGGTCCCCTAGGAGGATGTAGTCGGCGGAGGGCATGGCGTGCGGGCTGATGAAGTCTGCGATGTCTTCGCTGAATAGTGTGTGTGGTCCCGGGGTCTGTAGATGAGGGTGCCTCGGAGGGTGGTCTTTGGGTCAGTGTGTATCTGGAAGTGTAGGTGTTCGGCGGCGGTGAAGGTCTCGTCGGAGTTAGTCGAGATGCGGATGGTGTTCTTGTGTACGATGGCGATGCCTCCTCCAGTCTGGTTGACGCGGTCCCTCCGGGTGATCTTGTATCCGTCCGGGATGGCTATGGCGATGTCGGGCGCTGAGGAGGCGTTCATCCAGGTTTCGGTGAGGAAGGCGATGTCCGGTGCTGTTGCGTCGAGCAGGTCCCAGAGTTCCACGGCGTGCCTGTGGACGGAGCGGGTGTTCAGCAGGATGCATTTCAGGTGGTTGCTGCTGGTGCTCGACTTGGCGGAGGTGGTGCACGTCCGGGGGCAGGTGAATCGGCAGGTTTGGCAGGTGAAGGGTCCGTGGGTGCGTCTCGGTGAGGCTCGGTAGCAGGCAGGGTTCCGGCCGGCATTGAGTGCGGTGAGTGTGGCGGCGTCGTAGGTCCGTCGAGTGGTGTTGCATCGGTGGGATCCAGGGGTTCTGGCGCTGGGCGCGGTCCAGTCGCGGACGGGCGCAGACGGGCTTGCCTTAGGCGCGCCCGCTGCGCACGTCCGCTGCGCGGCCGCGCAGCGGCCGCCATTTATGGGGAGGTGGGAGGGAGGAGCAGCTGGGAGGCGGGAGGCAGGGGCAGCGAATGGGCAGTCAGGGGCGGGGCCGCAGGGGACGCAGCGGCGGGAATGGCGAGAGGCAGCGGGGGCACAGAAAGGAAATGGGGGGGAAAGGCAGACAAAATCACGGGCACAACGACAATGGGGCAGCGAGGGGCACAGAAAGGAAAAAGGGGAGAAAGGCAGACAAAATCACGGGCACAACGACAATGGGGCAGCGAGGGGCACAGAAGGAAAATGGGGAGACAAGCAGACAAAATCACGGGTACAACGACAATGGGGCAGTGAGGGGCACAGAAGGAAAAAGGGGAGAAAGGCAGACAAAATCACGGGCACAACGACAATGGGGCAGCGAGGGGCACAGAAGGAAAAAGGGGAGAAAGGCAGACAAAATCACGGGCACAACGACAATGGGGCAGCGAGGGGCACAGAAAGGAAAATGGGGAGACAAGCAGACAAAATCACGGGCACAACGACAATGGGGCAGCGAGGGGCACAGAAAGGAAAATGGGGAGACAAGCAGAAAATACGGGCACCGGGGCCACAAGCGGAGGGCGATCTTACCTGCAGAAGCAGCGGGCAGACAACACAGGCGGAGCTGTGTGGTGGGGGAGCGACCTACCTGGCAAGGTCAAGGGTCGCTCTCCTCACCGCGCAGCGGCCGCCATTTATGGGGAGGTGGGAGGGAGGAGCAGCTGGGAGGGCGGGAGGCAGGGGCAGCGAATGGGCAGTCAGGGGGCGGGGCCGCAGGGGCGCAGCGGCGGGAATGGCGAGAGGCAGCGGGGGCACAGAAAGGAAATGGGGGGAAAGGCAGACAAAATCACGGGCACAACGACAATGGGGCAGCGAGGGGCACAGAAAGGAAAATGGGGAGACAAGCAGACAAAATCACGGGCACAACGACAATGGGGCAGCGAGGGGCACAGAAAGGAAAAAGGGGAGAAAGGCAGACAAAATCACGGGCACAACGACAATGGGGCAGCGAGGGGCACAGAAGGAAAAAGGGGAGAAAGGCAGACAAAATCACGGGCACAACGACAATGGGGCAGCGAGGGCACAGAAGGAAAAAGGGGAGAAAGGCAGACAAAATCACGGGCACAACGACAATGGGGCAGCGAGGGGCACAGAAAGGAAAATGGGGAGACAAGCAGACAAAATCACGGGTACAACGACAATGGGGCAGCGAGGGGCACAGAAGGAAAAAGGGGAGAAAGGCAGACAAAATCACGGGCACAACGACAATGGGGCAGCGAGGGGCACAGAAGGAAAAAGGGGAGAAAGGCAGACAAAATCACGGGCACAACGACAATGGGGCAGCGAGGGGCACAGAAAGGAAAATGGGGAGACAAGCAGAAAATACGGGCACCGGGGCCACAAGCGGAGGGCGATCTTACCTGCAGAAGCAGCGGGCAGACAACACAGGCGGAGCTGTGTGGTGGGGGAGCGACCTACCTGGCAAGGTCAAGGGTCAAGTTAAAGCCATTTGCTTTGCTATACAATACCATTAGCAAAGCAAATGGCTTTAACTTAATCAAAGGCGAGACCTATTGCATTTTCAATGCTTGTTTGATTAAGCTATGCCTCATCCCTGCCCTGCTTTCAGCCTGGCTCTATCCTTGACACTGCATTTGTATAAACAGGAGTAAAGAATCTAGATTGGGGCATTGTAGGCTGTGTATACATGCAGAGTCAGCGCAAAACAACAGCTGGCGTCTGCTTGGGGTTTTTCAGACAATGGTAAAGCCTCAAGTAAAGTTTACCCAGATAGCATATCTTGTTGTGCAGCTTCAGGACGCGACAATTGCACAAGCACCAAGGCGGTCGTTTCTTACCGGTACCTCATTTGTGTGTTTTTCCCAAAGTTCTATTTACCTCTGGGCGTCCCTTGTTTGTGATCTTTTGCTATAAAAACCCATGTAACCATCGTTCAGTGTGCTCTTTCCTCGAGTATCTCTATGGTGCTTGTCGGATGAGGCCCCCATTCATGAATGCTAATAAATGACCTATGGTTTGTACTTCACTCCAGTGTCGATTCCTCCTTAGTTGTTAAGAACCCGTGGACTAAGGGTGACCCCTGCACCAGTGGGTTTTAAATAATCCGCTTCCACAAATTGGCGCCCAAACGTGGGGCCCCATCAAAGGCTTGCAGTTGGACCGGGGAAGGAGATCGTGTCGGTAAGACGAACTTCACTGAGGAGCGCACCACCTGAAGAGACTAGTTCTCATGTCCAAGGTGATTTTTCAGCTCTCCGACTCGGATCTTCCTGGCGGCTGCTAACCTTGACTGGGGCCCTCTGATGGTCATTCTTTTGGATCAGGGAGGATCGACAGGTGAGAGTCGAAGACTACAAATAAGGTAGATTTGTATTGAACCGGTTCTTTTGGTTATTTGGAATTTGGCTGGAACTTGTTTGGAATTTTGTTTGGAATCCGTTTGGAATTTGTTTGGACCTTCTTTGGAACTTGCTATTTGATATTGATTAACATTTTTTCTTACAGGTAATGTGAGAATATTTTTTCATTTCTCTGTGTTTATAAGTTTTTTTATATCTTATATAACATGCCTGTATTTAGCACACTTTGGGTTTTGTTGCTGCTGCTGTGATAAGCAGAGCATTTTTGGAAGCAAGTCAGCCGGCGCCACCAGACGGTACGCCGATTTTTGAGATTTACATTAAATATGGTATTTGTCCCATCATGTATAATGCATTGTGGAACAAATATACAAAAGGGGATCCCCAGTTGCAATGGCCATTAGAGGGAACAATGGACCCTCACAAACTCGAGTATTTAGAGAAACGATTGTTTTTAAAGAAAGTTAGGCCAGCCATGTTTGACAGTTTACATATGTGGAGGAAAGAAGTAAAGGAGCGGCAGCTCAAGGCGGAGAGGGTACAAAGGAAACAAGAAAGGAAGACAGAGTATCAGAAGTATAAGGAATTGAAGGATAAGGAAGTTCAGGAGAAGAAGGAATGTTTAGATCGAGAGCATAGATTGCTAATATCTAAGGAATATATAGTCAGACCGACAGTAACAGCACAAATCCAACAAGAAGATATGGATTCAGATATTGATGGATTATTGATTGAACGACCCCCGCCCCCATATGTCCCTTTAACACCCCTTCCCCCGGACCACCAAATGTCATTCCCCCTGTACCTCCGGCTCCACCTCCTTTGCCCGCGGTTGTCCAGCTCCCTATTTTCCAACCAGTACATCTTTTCC